>OY288282.1:30410165-31649428 GCA_958450335.1 Hibiscus tridactylites
TCCATAGCTTTGTTAAAGAGATGTATGTGATTCATCCTTAGTGTAATAAGAGGCAATGGGTGGGATTTATACTTTGGATTGTGTGAGAATATTTCTTTTACTCTGAGCATATTGGTTTACCTATACTTGAGTTGTAAATGGTCTTTGGAGTTTGGATTTGGGTTTATTTGGAGTTTTGCATTGTTATGGTTTTTGGCAAACTAGGAAGCATGCCTTTAGTGCCTTTGCTTATGTGTTGGTTGCTATGTTTAAGCTATAGCCTCGATATGATGATTGTTGATATGTATCCTTGATGTATGCATGTTGTGGCATGTCTCGGGGTTGATACGAGTGTGAAAAAGCATGAAAAACCAGCATTTTCTGCTGTCACAGGGCAGGGTGTATCGAAACACCCTTAACTGTTTCAAAACGGGGGCCTGTAATGGCCATAGCGTTTCGGTACGATTGAAGGTGTTTTGGAACATTTTGGCTACTTGAGAGGCCTATTTTGATACTGGTCTCGGAACACACCTGAGTATCGAAACGGTCAATACCGTTTCGATACGGGCGTTTCGGTACGAAGGTTTGGTGTACCGAAACGGATGACCATTGGATGATGATTTTGAATTGCTATAAGTTTCCATGTTTTACATTTTAGTCCTGAATGTTGTAAATGCAATTGCTTGATCTTGGAATGTCCTTTTTAGTTGAAATTTGGCAGAGAGGCATGAAATATGATTAAGTACATATTGGTAATCTTAAATTCAGCCAAGTCCTTATATTTTCTAAAAATTACATTTTGGTCCCTAAAATGTGTAAATCATGCAATTGAATTCCTAAATGTTTTCCAATCGCTGTGTTCTTCTCTCTTATGATTCTTAATTCATATTTCATATGGCGAAGGCATAGTCTTCCTTTTTCTTTCCATCAAATAAAAAAAACTCATTGGCGCCGAGCGTGAGGGAATGCTAGACGTTTGGTAATTTCTCCTCCGGCCAGGAGAAAAGATCCCATTGAAACGGCCAATCCCATGCATATTGTATGCACATCTGGTTGCACAAATGTAATCACATAGGCTTAATGTGCATCTAGAAAAGATAAAAAGAAAACAAAGGGTCGTTAATCAAGGTTGACTTTCGGGTTGACTTTAGTTTTCCCCATGTAATCTTCGTAGTTCGGGTCAAACGTCTAGGCCGAGCTAAGGGGGTTACAAGAGTTGCAGATGGTGCCCAGAAAGCCAGGTCTGGCTGGAGTATATGAAGGAAAGAGGTCTAGTCATCGGAAAAAAGGAAGAAGAAGGATGAACAGTGGTCGAAAGTTGTAGGGACGCCGGAGAAGATGTCTGGAGAAGGTCCGGTCATCGGAAGAAGGAAAGAGGAGACCGGAGATGATATCTTGTGGTCGATATCATCTCGGTTGCTAAGAAAACAAGTCGAAGGAGAGGTAAGGGATGAGTGAAGATCAAAGTGTTAATTTTTGAAAATTTTTGGATGAGTTCCTGAAAGAAAGGGCTTTTGATCTTTGAAGAACAAGTTTCGAAAAGGTTGAGGTGTTTGTAAAGATCAAGTGAAGGGTTTTGGAAGAGTTTATAGTTGGTTCATGAGAAAAACAAGTGTTTGATCTTAAAAACAGTTTTGGAGGAAGTTTTTAATGTTTTTGAAGAACAGATGAGGAATTGAAGCAAAAATAGTGGTTTTGATCGAAAATATGTTGGGATTTTGGGTTTTAGGTGTTAGGGTTCAGAGAGTTTAGAGTGAGAGAGAATTAAGGAGAGAGAGGGAGAACGGCTCAAATGACCGTTCCAACTCGGTTCATGCCCTTTTATACCGAGTTGAGAACAATATCGTTTTGGGAGCCGGGTCACAGAGGATTCGCGCGTTTCTAAACGGATTTGGATACGGGTTCGTGACCCGGTCGAGTTTAAACATTGGGTTTTGGCCTTTTAATTCAAATGGGTTAAATGGTTTAGGGTTGGTTAATGGGTCTGAGCTTAGTCTTTTAGGGTCTTTAGAATTGGGCTCTTTGGTTTTAATTCCTTCACAAAGAAGTCCCTATTCACTTGTAATTTGGTCACCTTAGATGCAATCTAATTCAATTCAGTCGTTTCCAGAATTAATTGTTTTATTTAATTGTTTTATAAATTGCTCTAATTAATTGCTTTAATTAATTATTTATTTTAATTATGTAATTAATAACCGTGCTTGTATATTTTCTTTAAAAAATATCATGTCATTTATATTATGTGGATAATTAATCACATGTTAAATTAGATTAGTGTCATTAGTGTAGTTTACTAAACCATAATTGAATAGAAAGATCATTGTAAAAAATAGGTAGATATTTGAAACAATATTAGAATGCTCAATATTGGCTAATGTCACAATGTACAGTACTGATGTTAACCAATGAGCATCCCAATAAGAGTTTCGATTTTCTACCTTAACTTAGAAAATGAATTTAAATCACTAACTAGGTAAATTTAACATAAAATAAAATAGGGTTAATAATTAGTGTCATTTTAATTAGGAATGTTATTATTTTTGGATTTGATAAAGAAAGTGTCCAATATTATTTTGGATGTTTTTTTATGTCCAAAATTAATATCATTCATAGAATTTTAATTAAAGCAATTAATGGAGCCTAATTAGTGTTTACTTAAAAATTACAAGACAATAATAAATAATGCACTAAACTTTTTGTGTTGAGGTATATTTTTCAAATATAAGTTGAAGTGTCCTAATGTAATTGGAAGTTTCATAATCATATTCGATCAAAATGTACATTTTCCGAATATAAGTTGAAGTGTCATAATGCATTAAAATTCTTCTTACAGTTAAAAAATTTAATTAAATTCAGATTAATGTTTGAAATGCCAAAATTCCACGTGTAATTAATAAGGTACCGATAACGAGCGTTCGTAGGGGGTGCTAATCCTTCCCTACACGTAACCGACTCCCGAACCCGAACTTTTCAAAAAGAATCTTTAGTGTGTTTTTATGGTGTCCGGCCTACCAAAGTGGCCGGTGGCGACTCCAAAAATGATTTTAAGCAAAAATAAATGAAGTTTTGATAAAAATGGAAGGCTAATTAATTAAAAAGATAAAATTGGTTAAAAACCCTAAATTTTCAGATTTCAATCGTTAGGCTATTTTTATTCCAAACTTTAAAAAACGGGCTTTCAAAAAATGGTCGCGACATTACCAATAGAAGAAAAGAAGTTGGTCATTTGATTTTCTAGCAAGCAAATGGCTTTATGTAGAAAAAAATTATTAAATAAATAAAATTTTTTATAGTAGCTTCAAACTTTTCAAATCTTTATTCTCTATTTTGTTGTTGATTTATAAATTTTAGCATAAAAAAATTATGAAGCTAAGTTCATATAAAAAGCAATTAGTGCTTTTTCAACAAATCGAATTCTTTAGTTTAGCTTCCGGCTACTTAGTCCCGGAACTAAGAAAGAAAAACTACCATGATTTAGCGCAAGTCTCTTGTCAAAAGAACATCTCCTCGGCTCAGCAAAGACCAACGGAAGAGTGTTCCTGGACAAGCATGGCCAAAGCCTAATGCCCTCCCTTCTAGCTATGAACTTAACCATAAGGTTATGTTCGGCTATAACAAAAACTCTACAAATTGGCCATCGAAATAAAAATTGCTACACAGAATAACCGAGAAGATCTACATAGAACTAAAACTCTACAAATTGATTTGGCAGGCTTAATTACTCAGTGGGAACGTTGTCGCCGGTGTGCCAATCACTTTCTGACCAGAGTACACTGGGCAACCATAACTGTTCAGCTTCACCTGAAGATCTACAATCCTTTACCCATTGAACCATCTCTATCCTGTAGCTTGTAGCTTAGATGCCGGAATGATCCCACAGGCGGTTCCCCAATATCGTCAGCCAGAATCTGACACCAACCCAGTAGAGCCTGGCGACCAAGGATCGTCTTGGTGTGTAGTTGGAGAACTAGGTATAGTTATTAGCAAAAAAGTTGGACTCTATAGGCACATGCAATCTGTCTCCGAATGTAAAGTTCTCAACATTACCTTCACTAAGATTATTCTCACCGTTGAACCTGGTGATGTATACATAGAGTCTTGAATGTCGAGAAAAGGGAGTGCAGGAAGCTGGTTTCTTTAGGTTCTCCACTGACAACCCTGTTAACTCCATTACGAACTGTGGCAGTGAGAAATGGCCGTCCATGAATATTTCAGAGACAATTGTTTTGGTTGGATTAGATTGGTTCCTATACATTTTGTGTTGCATCGGCAAAGTATCAATTACAACTGCATAGAATTTTCGGATTGGCTCGAGGGCTTTGTGGCGTGATAGCGGATACTACTAAATGTATAGGAACCAATCTAATCCAACCAAAACAATCAATTATGGAGGTGGTACAGCTGTCCGTCCATGCGCCCATAAGCCAAAGGTCTAAAATATGTCATACTCGTAATTGTGGGAAAGTCTAAAAAAATCAATGCAGTCAACATACATTCTTAAAAAAATGGTAATATTTATGTAGGATTAGGTAATTTACAAAAATTCTTACTAACTAGGTAAAAATTTATGTAAATTTTGTATTTGGTAAAAATTTGTGTAACTACACAATTTTTTATATTTTATCTAAATTCTTACTATTTGTGTAAGAATTTGTGTAATTACCTAAATTTTTACCACTTAGTAAGAAATTTGTGTAAAATCGCCACATTTTAGCTGCACGCCGAAATCTATGTGTAATTATAGGATGTAAAATGGGGTACTTGGATGAGTTTTAAGTTGGGTCAGATCAAGTTTAAGTTATGTTGGGTCAAGTTAATTATTCTAGTCGGGTTGGGTTCTAGTCATCACGAGTCCATGTCAATGTCGATTAATTCCAACTCAAACTCAGGTCGGGTCAGATCAATATTAGGTTTAGGTCAAAACTATTCAGGTCTAAGTCAGTTAATTATTGGGTTAATTTAGGGTTTAGATGGACTTCAGGTTGAGTGTTAATAGGGTTCAGATGTACTTCATGTTGGATCTTACCTGGGTTCAGATGTACTTTAGGTCGAGTAATTTTGAGTTCGAATGCAGTTTAGGTCGGGTCAAATCGATTTCAAATGAGCTTTATTTCGGGTAATATAAACTTTGAGTGAAGTTCGAATCAAGTCTTTACTAGATTTGGGTTATGTTCAGGTAAGATCATTATTAAAATTAGGTCATGATCGATTTATCTGACGAAAAGATGGTTCCACTCCCATGATGGGCGGCTTGTAGTACTAACGTTTTTTTTAAGTTTGCTTATATATGGTTCAAATCGGGTTAATTCGGGTCAAAAATCAAAATTATATTAATAATTAGTAATGACTATTTTTAGCGTAATAATTTACTAAATTTCAATATTCAATAAGTTTAAATAAGTTATCTAGGTAAGAGAATGCTACACACTTTCATAATTTATAAATTGTAAATTTGTAATCTTATTGAGTAATATTTTTGCTTTTAATAATATTGACACTAACAACAACAACAAATAATAAAAAAATTATAGTAATTTTTTTACAGGATAAACTATATAAATAGTCATTGAATTTTAAAAGTTTTTTTTATTTTAATCACCAATCTTTTAAAATTTGCGATATAATCACTAAACTTTTAATTGGCCTTCAGTAATATCATTGTCGTTAACTACTGTCAGAAAAAAATGACATGGCCGTTAACTTTTTTTCTTCCTCTTTTGTCTTTCTTTTTTTGTTCTCTTTTTCCTCCACGACCAAATCTTTCAACTTTCAGTTTTTTTTTTCAAGTTTTAGTTACCTGTAATCAAGAAGCCTATCTTCTGCTAATACTGATTCACAAAAACCAAAGAAATCCTCCATGTATTCATGGCCAAGGTATTATTCTGCCATACTTGTAGGTGGTAGGTAGTTGTTGATAGTTGTAGACAGGGTGGTTCACCGAGTAACAATGAACACAAGTGCATGTAAACAAAGAGTAAATTGAATAAGTTATTACAAGTTACATTCAAAAATTATGAAAATTCATATTACAAATTATTAGGACATAATAATAACTAAAATAAATTTAATTATTTAAAATAAACCAAAAATGAAAAAAAACTAAAAATAAATAAATAATAAAATAGTAGTAATAGAAAAAAATAACATATATGGTAATGAAAATAAAAAAGTGATAATAATAAAATAGTCATAATAAATATAACAAAATAGAAGAGAAAATATGTTATACAATAATTATAATTATAATATATATATATATATATATATATATAATTAACTGGTGAAAAATAATAGTGATGTTATAAAACAATAAAATAAAAATTTAATAACAATAAATATTGTTATACCTAGTACATTTGCCTCTATGAACTCTAAAAATGGCCCCTAAGCACTACCAAGTTTATCGACTCTAGAAATAGTGACTCTTCCGGATGAGAGCAAAATCGGAGACCAATATACCGGAGGCTTGCACAATTTTAAGAACAAACATTGTATGAAGGCACAACACTCTACCCGCATGACCAGACTACGGAGCCTAGTAATTGAAAGTTGGGCCTATCTTTACCAACTACTCCATAAGTTGTCACTAGGCCTGGCACCGTCCAATCACCAACAATATAAGAGGCTATATATACCTAGCTGATCATAGTGTTGGTAAACGACGGCACACCCCATGACGCAATGGAAAAATTATTCGGTGAATTCCACCAGTGATCCATGTACGAAAAACGAATCCGAAAAAAGAGATAAAACGTTACATTAATTAAATTTGAAAAACCGCATGGAGTTAGGAGAATCCAATTCTTTTAGCATTGTTAAAGTTTTCCTCGACCAAAGAGTCAAACTTCAGTAATTGACATTGCCCTTTGGCTACATATTTTTTATGTTTCCTCCCTCCATTCTTAATTTTCTCGGCCTATCATTAATGCATCAATTTAGATATGTCAAAAGACCGCCGAATTTCGGCATTTGGCTCAAAGAGAATTCAAGTAAAATAAAAATCATTGTTCATAATTAATCTTTTATTTTTCACTTGTAAGCACTTGTTTTAATTTATTTTAAATCTTTATTTATTCCAAATCTCTATATAGTTATCCTATTGTACATGTCTAAAATCACATATACCTATTGCTTATCTGATTATTAGTGCCTCGTCTGCTCGAATATAAATTGACACCCATGTGATCCTTGATTCTATCTCCTCCATGCGTACATATGTGGGTGAGAGGCTCACTACCATGGGCACTCAGTTGACCTCCATATCCTTCCGATGATATCGATGAGGATAATTTATGTTAACAAACTTAGGAGTCTTATGATTTTCACTTATGTTTCTAAGATTATGGTATCTATGATAATTATTAAAATTACTGAGTTTGGTATGTTGGAAAATATACTGTAAAATTACATCGTTAGCACTGACTGAAAATTATAAAAATAAATTCAACTGGATAAAGCAATGAAACTGTGTCATGGTTAAAACCACTGCCTTAGAAACAAATTCACCCGATGTGTGTAATCGTTGCGTCAGGCGAACTGTAAAACTAATGAATTGATTTTGATGTAACAAAGGGTTTATGGACTAAATTGTAAAAGAGAAAATAAATATTTAAGTCCTCAAAACTTCCGAAAATCTCTAAGCCAATGGTCCAAGTCAAAGCCAATGTTTATGAAAAATTTTCTAAGTGTTTTCCAAGTCAAAAAAGTGATTTTCGAGTCACGTTTCGAAACGGCCCTTAGACATTTCAGAACGTTTTGAAACTGTTAAAATGTGTTTCGAAACAAGCCTTCCCGTTTCAATACGAGTATCGAAACATGTCTCCATGTTTCGAAACGGATGAAGAACAACGAAACGGGTTGAACCGTTTCGATACAAAAATATTGAAACGACCTCAAACATTTCGAAACGATTTCAAACTTGGATTCAAAAATATGATCATTGCAATTCTATAACTGATTTTTAGAGAAACGATTAGAGTGTATCAAAACATTTTAAGCTGTTTCGATAGGGTTTTGGCAGTGGCAAAATGTTTCGAAATGGGCTCTAGCACATTTTGGAACAGGCTCTTAGCCTATCTAAACGATCAGGACCATTTTGATATGGTCTCTTAATTACACCCTAACAATTATTTCTATTTTGTCCTGTTTCGAAACAAGGTCGAGCGTTTCAGAACATGTAGTTGCAAAAGTGTATTTATGGTGGGAAGATTGCATCCCAACGACTATAATTATGATGACAACAACCCCAACGGCTAGAATTCAATGAGAAGGTATAAAAGGGAGTTCTAAAAGCACCAACAACAACTATTGATCCTAAGAGAAACATCCAAACATCAAATCTAAGCTCTTGTGCAAAATTTCCATATTCCTTGTAAAACACCAATTGTTGTTCTTTGTATTTCCCATTTTATTTGATTCAATTGGGTTGAGTGCTTGTAATTAGGAAACATTTGTATTGAGAGATACTTGTTATTTGCCTCCATCTTCTTTGTAAACATTGTGTGAGGATTGGATCAATTTTGGGTAGAAAATTGACCATTGTGTAAAGGTTTCCTCCTATGCTTAGAAAAAGGGGAAGATCAATTAGTGGATTTGTTGGAAATCCTTAGTGAGAGCTAAGGTAGTGGATGTATGGTTCAATTAGAACTTGAACCACTCTAAGTGTCTTGTCTTGATATTTTTATTTTTCCACTTCACCACCGAACTTTATAAAAATCCAATTCACCTTCTCTTGGCTTAAATCGATTCAACGATCCACTCAACAATTGGTATCAGAGCCTACCTCTTTTGAAGGATTAACAACCACAAGAGGAGTTCCTAGGAGAGTGTGATCAAGTTTAAAGACAAGCCATGTCATCTACTTCAACCTCCAACCTTTACGAGTCACAATCCACCACTAAACCACCTTTCTTCAATGGGAACAACTACCCATATTGGAAGAATTAGATGCGTCTCTTCATCAAGTCCACGAATTATATGGTTTGGGATGTAGTGGAAGAAGGTCTTTACATTCCGGTTAAAAGAAACAATGAAGGAAGACTAGTTCCGAAGGTGAAGTCAGAGATGACCGAGAAAGATAGACAGAGGCTGCAAGTCAACGACAAAGCTCTACACATTATATTTTGTGCACTTGGTCCAAATATCTGTTGGGTCACGTTGGCACGCCCCGTGACGCAGCGGAAAAATTAATCCGACGTAATCCAGTCAGGATCCATGTACAAGAACGAATCCGGGGTGAAAAGATGAAAAGTTACCTTTTAAAATTCTGGAATCTGGAAAATCGATGGTATGTTGGAATAACCACATCAAGTAAAACCGAAATCGTCACAGGTTTGCAACGACCTCTACGGAGTCCACCCGAACAAAACGAACAAAGTTTTCGCCTTCCTAACACTTAGGGATAAATTTCGACAGGTTTTGAACACCTTCCAGAGAGAAGTCGAAATCCCTCTAGGGATTTCTAAGGGAGTCTAAAATCGACTAGGGGTTCCGCCAGGACTTGGATTCGAACTAGGAAATCTCTAGGAATTTGCCAGGGGGCAAGAGGAACACCAGAAAAATATCGAACAGCTTCTTAGAAGAAATCTGGGACTTGTCAAAAATTCAAGAGGGGAATTCCCAGGGAAATGTCGAAATTTGCAAGGAGGAATAGGGATGATTTGGTTGCTAGCCCTTGTCTCTTTAAATAGTATTAAGAGACTTAATTCTAGTTGAATTCCTTAAATCCAAGTTCAACCAAAATTCATATAATCTAATTCTACTTGAATTTTTTTATATTAAATATACATTATATTTAATAATATTAAATGATGTATATATATATGTATAATTATGTAGAATCTTATTCTACATAAAACATGGATTTAAATATACATTATATTTAATCTATGTATATATATATATTTATATATATATAATCTCATTCTATCTTTACTTGGATTTAAATATATTTAAATATATATTTTTAATTATGTGGAATCTAATTCTACATAAACTTGGAATTAAATATACATTATATAAATTCCAAATATATATTTAAATTTCTAGAATCTTATTCTATAATATTTAAGTCTCTAAATATTTTCCATACTCTAAATAATATTTGATAAATACAATATTTATCCAATATTATTGCCATTTAAGGGAGTTGCCGATTTCCTCTATCCCATAGGGGATTTTAGGCAACCTTCCTAAAATAGGGAGTATGGTTTCCAATTTTTGTTCGTTTCATTCGAAGGGTGTGACCCTTGTAGGTTCATGCAACGTTAGCAGCAAAATTAGATCTGTTCTAATTTTACAAACAATGAGTGACATCTAACAATACATCATTGCTACCTAAGTTGCATGAAGTCATGGTTTGACTTTCCTAATTCCTGAATAAACTTCCTTTATGCATTTCATCCTTTTGTCCTTTATATCTTAGATGAACACAAGTCATGGGATAGTCACACTTGCGTTGTCCATCTAGTGTTTCTTGATGTCTTGAGTAGATTATGATAAACGAATCTCTATGATATCTCATATCATAATATTCGAGCATGGCCATGCATTTTCTAATCTCACTCAATCAAGTGGCCGAAGATATTTCTCCCATTATGTATGAGGGACAAATCCTTTCTTGATCAACCATATTTCACTACATAGGTCATCACGTATCCAATCATCAGTCTTTATAATGTAGTCAGTTACGACAGACGTTTGACTATGTCAAAATACGTAAATCTCTTTGTTGAAATCATTTTGATCTCAAGTCTGAGGATTGTACAAATGTTTATCATGAGCAATGTTGTCATCAACCACATATTAGTCTTTATATATTATCACTATCCATACCCGTAATAATATTCGACTAAGGATCCTATTTAACAATAATCGTATTATTGTATGTACATTATTATCCAATGGTTAGTTTGATGCACAGAAACATACCAAATGATAATAACAACAATGCCATTACTTGATAAATCTAGTAAAATAGTATGTCTATTCAATCATCATATGATTGGTCTTTGGGCATACTCCAACAATCTCACACTAGCACTAAGACCAATCATTATCGTATCAAATACGATATGGCTTAGTGTAACTGACATGCTTATGCTGTGTCAAAAGCTTTGTCAGGTAGTTGGCAAAGTTATCAACTTTGTGCGTATGTTGCATACTTTCACACCTCCAAGATGTAAGTACTTTAGAATATGTTTGGATTTATTGATGAGATCTGGGTTTTATTTGCTTACGCAAAGGTTCCATCATAACAGAGTTATGTAGCATCTAATATGATGGGAACAACCCTTAGTTCAGAATTGAACCCTTTAGATCCAAACATCCTTCTTTATTGCTATGTCGACTGTAATACATTCAGCCTATGTTGTAGAGTTAGATACTGTCTCATGTTGCTAACTCGCAGTATCTTTTATTAATGCAAAATGGATTGCGATCTTTAGTTCCTTTTGATGAGTATGTCATCTACATACAATACTTAGGAAAGTAACAATGCTCCCACTAGCTCTTTTGAAAACAAGACTCCCCTTTGTTTCTAGATAAACCAAACCTTTTGATTGTATCTTCTGAAACGAATATCCCAACTTCGAGAAGCTTGCCTTAGTCTACGGATAGACCTTTGTAGCTTACATACCTTCCAAGTGTTTACTGGAGTGACAAAACCTTCTGTATGTGTCATGTACACATCTGTTTCAAGTTTTCCCTTAGGAAAGCAGTTTTGACATTACTTTATTTGATTCCATAATCATGGTATGTAACTGCTTGCAAGCGAGATTAAGATGGATTAAATATAACTACAAGGAAGATGCTTTATCATAGCCTATACTATGAAGTTTGTCGAAAACTTTTAGCGATGAATCATCCTTTGTATGTTTTATCATCCATGTCGGTTTTTCCTTTTTGAAAAACTCATCCATACCTCTTAGGTTTTACCCTTTTAGGTAACCAAAGTCTGTACTTGGTTTTAGACATGGATTTCATCTCATCTCTCATGGCTCTTAGCCATTTCTCGAATTTGGGCTCACCATTGCTTTATGATAAGACATAGTGTTTATCTTGATCCGAAAAGAAGAGTGTTTCCATGTACGGATAGTGAGAAATCCATATTTCTCAAATATATGGTATTCTCTTAGGGATCAACACAATGGTTGTGTTTTTTTCCAATGTTCCTTGATCATTTGTGGAACATTCTCAATCTTTGGTTCATAAATTTTTTGTCTAAAATTTCTTCAAATTCCAAATTCCATTTTTCCTTTTGTGAGAGGTAATCTCTTTCGAGAGAAACTCTCGTTTGAGCAACAAACATTTTGTTCTCGTTGAAAAATGAAATCCCTTAGTGATAAGTATTCTCTTTCGAGATAAACTATCGTTTCAGCAACAAATATTTTGTTCTCGTTAAAGTTGAAGAAATAATATCCCTTTGTGAGAATTAATCTCTTTCAAGATAAACTCTCGTTTGAGAAACAAACACTTTGTTCTCGTTAGGATAAACAACAAATGGAGTTTTTAAGGTTCAAACTTTGTAAACATTTTAACATGTAAGTAACCTTAAAACTTCAAAGGTATTCTAGAACAATTCTTAGTCCATATCTTATATGGCGTTTCGAACCAAGTTTGAAAAATGATTAAGTATGAGAGTTGTTTTTCTAGTGTGTAAAGAAGTCGAAAATGACTTGCTCTGAATAAAAAAATGTCTAACATATTTGATTCTCTTTCAAAGATTTTTCGTTCCACTTGTGGGACTTAATTATGGGACATTCCCATATTCTTTGAAAGTTCATCAAACTTTAAATATTCTTGAATTTGATCTCATCGAATTACCTTAATACTTTTACGAGTTTGAGATTAGTCATTTATTTTATTTATCTTATAAATATTATTGATTTGATTAGTTTAAAGATCATTGATTCGTTGTGCCATAAGAGATTAAAAGAATAACATTTATTTAAATAATCTCAAAATTAAAATATCTTATCCTTTACAAGATAACTAAAATTTAGGCACAAAATAATAATCTTAAAAACTAAAACAAATCTATTTAAGCAAAAACACATGTCCTAATGGATGATGTAGCAACTCTTACTTTATTTCCATTCGTAGGTCCATGTCTATTCTGATGCCTTCTCTTTAGAAGCCTCTGAGGTTGACGCCTCACTCGTTTTTGCTTTCTTAACTTCTTGTAGGTGTGTGGGGCAGTTTCTCTTCCAATGTCCGGTCTTGCCGCAATGGAAACATTTTCCATCCTTCTTGGTTCCCTTCTTAGGTTTCAATGCCTCATTTCCATCGGTTTTGTAGAACTAGTGTTTTGATATAATAATTGAAAAATGTTTTGGACTAATTTGAAAAGAATTTAAAACTTGGTTTTTAAGTCCAAACAACTTGGAATTATGTTTGAGGTATTTTAAGAGGTTTTTGGCAAGATTTTTCATGTTTTTAATAGCCAAACTTGTGTTTTCAACGTACCCGTATCGATACGGTTGTACCCGTACCGATACCTTTTTGCCTCAGTTTGGTCACTGTCAAAACCCGTATCGAAACAGGCTTGGTCGTTTCGATACGGATCGGGATCGTTTCGATACGCCTGGTAAGCGTACCAATCCCCTTTCCAACAACCCCAACGACTATTTCCCAACGGTCTTTTAAAAGTGAAACCGTACCGATACGCTCTCAAGCGTATCGATACGCCCAGGCTAGCAAGAGCCCAATGGCTAGTTTCTGATGAAGGCCGTACCGATACGGATCCAAGCGTATCGATACGGATGGCTGCAGAATAGCATTTATGAAGGGAAATAAAGTCCTCAACGGCTCCAAATCATCCCCAACGGCTAGAAACGGCTATAAACTCATCAAGGAGTATAAAAGGGACCTCCAAGCATCTTGTAATGGTTAATGCTTCAATTGTTACAACATTATGATGTCAAAATTTGTCTAGAGCTTTAATTGTTTATTTCTTGCTTAGACAACACTTGTGAGCTTACATTGTTAAATTTGCTCAAGTGTTTAGGTTTTGGGTGAGAGCTTAGAATTGCAAACAAACACCTTTTAGAGGGATTTCTAGTTTGCTAAGTCTTTCTTTGTAAAGAGAGTGTTCCTTCAAGCTTTGGGTAGAAAGCTTTGAGGGTTGTAACGGTTTCCTCCTCATCCGAGAAAAGGGGACGAAATTCTTAGTGAATTTGTTGGAAATCCTTAGTGGGGAGCTAAGGTAGTGGATGTAGACCTTGGTTAGAAGGTTGAACCACTATAAATCCTTGTGTCAAATTGCCTAATTTTCACCTCCCACTAAAACACCCAATTATCCAACTTCTCCACACTTGGCGAGCAAGAACGGTTGATCAAATCGAGCCCCTAAAAACTCAACAATTGGTATCAGAGCTTGGCTCAATCGAAGGGGATTCACATCCTATTGAGAAGATCCGACAAGCTCGATCAACATTTCACCAACCGGCTCAATGGCACAATCAATCGACAAACTGCCTTTCTTCGACGGAAATCACTATGCCCATTGGAAGACAAAGATGAAATTCTTCTTGAAGTCAAGAGATTACAAGCTATGGGACATAGTTGAAGATGGTCCGTTCGTTCCTCAAGGAAGTAAAGCGGAATGGAGTGCCGACGATCGCAAGAAGATGGAGCTAAATTGCAAAGCCTTGCACATGCTCTTTTGTGCTTTTGGCCCAACCATCTATGAGAAGATGTCTTCTTGTGAGAGTGCCAAGGAGGTATGGGACAAGCTTGAAGTCACATACGAGGGAACCAATGAAGTCAAAGAGACCAAGATTGGGCTCCTAACCTTAGAGTATGAGAACTTCAAGATGGATCCGGAAGAGAACATCGAGAAGATGTTTGATAGGTTCTCCACTATCACCAATGGTCTTAAAGGTTATGGAGAAGCCATCCCGGAAGAGAAGCTTGTCCGAAAGCTCATCTACTCCCTTCCCGAGTCATGGGACTCAAAGAGGACCGCCATCATCGAAGCCAAGAATCTCAAAACCTTGAAGCTTGCTGAACTCATGGGGTCTCTTCTCACTCACCAAATAATGAAGAAAAACAAAAAAGAGGAGAAGAAGAAGGAAGAGATTAGAGCGATGGGGAAGAAGAAGATCATGGAGCTAGGCATCAATGCTAGTGCCGTAGCTCTCAAATCCTCCACATGCCATCATGTAGATTCAAGTGAGGAGGAAAGTGAAGATGAAGAGATGGCCTATCTCTTCAACAAATTTGCTCGGTTTATGAAGAGCAAAATAGAAAAATACAAGCATGAATCGATGAAGAAGATGAAGGACTCCCACAAATCCAAAAAGAAGGGATCATCTTCAAAACAAGCATATGTGGCCACATGGAGTGATGAAGACTCCACCGATGATGAAGTAGCCCATCTATGCTTAATGGCCCTCAATGAGGGGAGGTAACTTCTAACTCATCTATTTCAAATTCTTATACATTTGATGAGTTACAAGATGCCTATGATGATTTGCTTTTGGAATTCAAGGTATCATTTTCCAAGAACAAAAAGTTGATTTCAAAAATAAAAATTGAAAATGATTTGCTTTCCAAAACAAATCTTGAACTTGAAGCAAAATTGAAAGATTTTGAACAAAAATGTTTTGATTTACAAAATTTGCTTCTCAAAGTTCAAAAAGAAAAAGATTTGATTTCCAATGAACTTGAAAAGAAAAATAGTTTTTGAAAATCAAATTTTTATGTAAGACAATCTAGTGCCCCTAGATTTATAAATGGTAAATGTTTTAGAAGTGTTTGGGTCCCAAAAGGACTAACCACTTCAACTAAAAAGGATGAAATTGAAAAATGGATTCCTAAGGGGACTAAATTTTGTGCTACTAATGTCTATGGATCCAAAGCAATTTGGATACCAAAAATTACTTGATTGTCTTTTGCTAGGTGTGATGGAGAGTGATCAACAAGTCAAAAATTGAGGGGGAGCTCCATGCACACATAGGAAGAACACTTGAAGAAGGAAGGCTTCACATCCTCCCTTGAGTTCAAGTGTGGTAAAATCTAGTTGCTTTTGCTTTTATTTGATTATTTTTCTTTTATGTCAACTAGATAATCATATATGTTGAACTAACATTCTTTTGATGCTTTGAGTAAGGGGGAGCCAACTTTAAACCAAAAATTTTAAGTGTGTCAAATTTCTTTTACCTCTATTGTTATTTTGAAACTTAATGTTTTAAATTCTTTTTGATATAACAAAAATGGGGAGAAATGGTTTGAAAAATTGAATTTTCAAAATGAATAAGGGGGAGCTTTATTTGATTTCATATCTTTAATCTCTTATTCACATTTTTAAAGTTAAAAGGGGAGAATCCCAAACAATTTTTCAAGTTAGTTTTATTATATCAAAAAGGGGGAGATTGTAGAACTAGTGTTTTGATATAATAATTGAAAAATGTTTTGGACTAATTTGGAAAGAATTTATAACTTGGTTTTTAAGTCCAAACAACTTGGAATTATGTTTGAGGTATTTTAAGAGGTTTTTGGCAAGATTTTTCATGTTTTTAATAGCCAAACTTGTGTTTTCAACGTACCCGTATCGATACGGTTGTACCAGTATCGATACCTTTTTGCCTCAATTTGGTCACTGTCAAAACCCGTATCGAAACAGGCTTGGCCGTTTTGATGCGGATCGGGATCGTTTCGATACGCCTGGTAAGCGTACCGATCCCCTTTCCAACAACCCTAACGGCTATTTCCCAACGGTCTTTTAAAAGTGAAACCGTACCGATACGCCCTCAAGCGTATCGATGCGCCCAGGCTAGCAAGAGCCCAACGACTAGTTTCTTATGAAGGCCGTACCGATACGGATCCAAGCGTATCGATACGGATGGCTGCAGAACAACATTTATGAAGGGAAATAAAGTCCTCAACGACTCCAAATCATCCCCAACGGCTAGAAACGGCTATAAACTCATCAAGGAGTATAAAAGGGACCTCCAAGCATCTTGTAATGGTTAATGCTTCAATTGTTACAACATTATGATGTCAAAATTTGTGTAGAGCTTTAATTGTTTATTTCTTGCTTAGACAACACTTGTGAGCTTACATTGTTAAATTTGCTCAAGTGTTTAGGTTTTGGGTGAGAGCTTAGAATTGCAAACAAACACCTTTTAGAGGGATTTCTAGTTTGCTAAGTCTTTCTTTGTAAGGGGAGTGTCCTTCAAGCTTTGGGTAGAAAGCTTTGAGGGTTGTAACGGTTTCTTCCTCATCTGAGAAAAGGGGACGAAATTCTTAGTGAATTTGTTGGAAATCCTTAGTGGGGAGCTAAGGTAGTGGATGTAGACCTTGGTTAGAAGGTTGAACCACTATAAATCCTTGTGTCAAATTGCCTAATTTTCACCTCCCACTAAAACACCCAATTATCCAACTTCTTCACACTTGGCGAGCAAGAACGGTTGATCAAATCGAGCCCCTAAAAACTCAACAGGTTTTGGTCTTACCATCACCTTTAGACTTTGTTTCCGATTTACCTTTCTTCTTGCCCTTGCGGACCATCAGAACATGTTTAGGTCCTACCTTCTTCAGGTTGATTTCAGCAGATCTCAACATGCCGAGCAACTGTGGTAGTGTCTTGTTAATTTCATTCATATTGAAATTAAGGACGAACTGATTGAAACTATCCGACAATGATTACAAGATGACATCAGTAGCTAATTCGTCTTTCAGCGGAAAGCTGAGCTTCTCCAATGTTTGGATGTAGCACATCATTTTGATGACATAGGCTCCTACGGGAGATCCCTCACTCATCTTGCATTGAAACAGAGCTTTAGAGGTCTCGTACCTCTCTTGACGAGCTTGCCCTTCATAAATCTCCTTGAGATTTTGAATCATATCATAAGCTACCATGTCCTCATGTTGCTTCTGAAGCTCAGGGGTCATGGAGGCAAGCATAAGACAACCGGCATCCAGCATGTCGTCCATGTGTTTCTTAAACATGTCTTTGTCAGCTCTGGAAGCAGTGGCAACCGGTTCATCAGGAACAGGTTCTTCAATTACATATTCCTTCTTTTCCTGTTTGGGAACAATTCTCAAATTGCGGAACCAGTCAAGGAAGTTTATGCCATTGAGCTTATCCTTCTCAAGGATAGATCGCAGAGATAGAATATTATTTGCCATTAATTCTACAACAAAGAAAATATGCTACATAAGTTTTACTAAATTTTAAAATTTATATATAGGTCTTTACTATAAATTTACACTCACTATTTTCTTCAAAATTAAAAACCCTCTAGTTTTAATTTCGGAAAAACGTTTCGATAGTTTTTCTAGTGAGTGAGGATCCGTATTTCACCATTCCTAAATCAGCTTTGGCCAGTCTTTTAGGAAATGGTTATTTAGGTAAGTAACACCTTACTAATTACATCTCATGTAATTCCTCATCTTTTGGCGAACAACTCTTGTTCTTTAAATCATCTTATGATTATCCAAAACTTTTAACCACTAGGTTTTCTAATCCTATTAGAACAACCTAGCTAAGTCAATACCAATATCTCAACCGACGAATATCACTAGTTTATTCTTCGCGTTTAACTAATATAGATAAATGTGGCATTGCTTTGGCAAAGCTCGTATTATATCGATCGAAGCTTTAACGAGGGTAAATATTGGATGGTTAAAACAGACTTAGAATTATAGTGAAGGATTTACTTAATTATCTCATCATTTTAATATTGATCCTATCAATAGAACTATGTTTAATCACGCTTATAAAACATCCATTGCATCACATACAAGGTAAATATAAGCGGTAAATAAATATGCAATGATTATAGCCCTTCTTAACCTAAGGCGACCCGTCCCAAGCCAATGGGAGGACCATTATACTGAAGATAGAATCTGCTTCTGAAACGCCCGGTCCACCAGGGAAGGCCCACCACGCTGCTACCATGGTTCTTGCTTTATCTTCACGAGTATTTACAATTTTCAGAAACTCGCGTCACATGCGAGGGAGTGAGATGAGAAGAGAAGTACAATAGAAGATAAAGAAAGGCACGACACGCATGTCGTATTTATAAAGACCAAAGCTATAAAGGCTATGGGCTATAACAATGCAAAACAAACACCGTGCAATCTAACATGCATTTCAAACATCGTACGAACAAAGTAACGGCGTGTTTACGGAGTTTTTAACTAATTATCCCTATGTTGCGGTTAATGGGCTAAAGAAGGATCACGAGGTTTCATAAACCATTTGCGTTAACGAACAAATGCACCAAGTATGTCAACATGAAAGAGAGGTGGCGCACTAGGCACACTTAAGTATCAGGTCTTTGATGATGCCAATCCTAGACATGCATTTTTCATAACGTCTAACCATAACTCTTATGGATTCACCGTGAAAGATAGTTTGATAACTTTTATCAAATTAGAAGCCCTTTCAGAGATTTCATAAATCTATGAAACTACGAACAACTACTTGTTCTCTAGACTAACTATTAATCTCAACATGTTAACATTTAACATTGAAGCAACGTAACATAGTTATGATTAACCCTTAATCATTCAGTGATAATCGAAATAAGTCTTTATTAGGTGTGACACGATAAATGATAAATATCTAAATCAAAACAAAAATCATGCATCTCATACATAAACATCACCCAAGAATTTAAGTCCGAATTCGTATGGTACAAGTGGCTCTGATACAACTATTGGGTCACGTCGGCACGCCCCGTGGCGCAGCGGAAAAATTAATCCGACGTAATCCAGCCAGGATCCATGTACAGGAACGAATCCGGGGTGAAAAGATGCAGAGTTACCTTTTAAAATTTTGGAAACTGGATAACCGATGGTATGACGGAATAACCACGTCAAGTAAAACTGGAATCGTCACAGGTTCGCAACGACCTCTACGGAGTCCACCCGAACAAAACGAACAAAATTTCCACCTCCCTAACACTTAGGGATAACTTTCGACAGGTTTGAACACCTTCTAGGGAGAAGTCGAAATCCCTCCAGGGATTCCTAAGGGAGTCTGAAATCGACCAGAGGTTCCACCGGGACTTGGATTCGAACTAGGAAATCGCTAGGAATTTGCCAGGGGGCAAGAGGAACACCGGAAAAATGTCGAACAACTTCTCATAAGAAATCTGGGACTGGTTCAAAATTCCAGAGGGAAATTCCAAGGGATATGTCGAAATTTGCAAAGAGGAATAGGGATGATTTGGTTGCTAGCCCTTGTCCCTTTAAATAGTATTCAGAGACTTAATTCTAGTTGAATTCCTTAAATCCAAGTTCAACCAAAATTCATAGAACCTAATTCTACTTGAAATTGGTTTATATTAAATATACATTATATTTAATAATATTAAATAAAATATACATATTTAATTATGTAGAATCTTATTCTACATAAAACATGGATTTAAATATACATTATATTTAATCCAAATATATATATATATATATATTATTATATATAATCTCATTCTATCTTTACTTGGATTTAAATATATTTAAATATATATTTTTAATTATGTGGAATCTAATTCAACATAAACTTGGAATTAAATACACATTATATAAATTCCAAATATATATTCAAATTTCTAGAATCTTATTCTATAATATTTAAGTCTCTAAATATTTTCCATACTCTAAATAATATTTGATAAATACAATATTTATCCAATATTATTTCCTTTTAAGGGAGTTGCCGATTTCCCCTATCCCATAGGGGATTTTAGGCAACCTCCCTAAAATAGGGAGTATGGTTTCCAATTTTTGTTCGTTTCATTCGAAGGGTGTGACCCTTGTAGGTTCATGCAACGTTAGCAGCAAAATTAGAACTGTTCTAATTTTACAAACAATGAGTGGCATCTAGCAATACATCATTGCTACCTAAGTTGCATGAAGTCATGGTTTGACTTTCCTAATTCCTGAATAAACTTCCTTTATGTATTTCATCCTTTTGTCCTTTATATATTAGATGAACACAAGTCATGGGTTAGTCACACTTGCGTTGTCCATCTAGTGTTTCTTGATGTCTTGAGTAGATTATGATAAACAAATCTCTAAGATATCTCATATCATAATATTCGAGCATGGCCATGCATTTTCTAATCTCACTCAATCAAGTGGCCGAAGATATTTCTCCCATTATGTAGGAGGGACAAATCCTTTCTTGATCAACCATATTTCACTACATAGGTCATCACGTATCCAATCATCAGTCTTTATAATGTAGTCACTTACGACACACGTTTGACTATGTCAAAATACGTAAATCTTTATGTTGAAATCATGTTGATCTCAAGTCTGAGGATTATACATATGTTTATCATGAGCAATGTTGTGACTGTCACATAATTACCCAAGAAACATGCTCATAGCGGGTCAATCCAGTATGTTGTTCTCTAACAAATACTTATGTGTTGATTTTGACATCTCTATGTCAATGACAACGCTTGTCATCAACCACATATTAGTCTTTATATATTATCACTGTCCATACCCGTAATAATATTCGACTAAGGGTCCTATTTAACAATAATCGTATTATTGTATGGACATTATTATCGAATGGTTAGTTTGATGCACAGAAACATACCAAATGATAATAACATCAATGCCATTACTTGATAAATCTAGTAAAAAAGTATGTCTATTCAATCATCATATGATTGGTCTTTGGGCATACTCCAACAATATCTACTCTAAGGTTTCATCTATCGAAAGCGCGAAAGAAGTGTATGACACTTTAGAAACGACTTATGAAGGTACTAGCGATGTGAAGGAGACGAAGACCAGGTTGTTAAATTTGAGCTATGAAAATTTCAAGATGAACCCCGATGAGAGCGTCTCAAAGATGTTTGATCGGTTTTTGATCATCATCAAGGGTCTTAAAGGATTCAGTGAAGTGATTCCCAAAGATAGGCTAGTAAGGAAGCTTCTATACTCTCTCCCGGAGTCTTGGGGTGGTAAAAGGACAACCATCATTGAAGCTAAGAATTTGAAAACTTTGAAGCTTGATGAGCTCATTGGGTCTGTTCTTACACATGAGATCATGAAGCAAGGAAGAGAATAAGAAAAGAAGAAGGAAGAGAGAAGAATCGAGAAGCATGAGGTGGAAAATAAGAATAAGCTAGGAGTTGCTCCCAAAGCCTCTCTACAAGAGGAGAGCTCTTCTAGTGAGGAGGAAGACTTTGAAGAGTTGGCTATGATAGCCAAACGATTCTCACGGTTCAAGAAATTCAATCGAGGGAGAAAATTTCAAAGAAATGTGGACTTCAAGAACAAAGGAAAAGAATAAGAAATGGATCTGATCATTTGCTTTGAGTGCAAGAAGCCGGGTCACATACGTTCCGATTGCCCTCAACTCAAGAAGAAGGGCTTTGAGAAGAAGAAAAACTCAAATCTAAGGTTTCTACTTGGAATGATGAGGAGTTATCCGAGGATGAGGAATATGAAGTGCCCAACCTTTGCCTCATGGCTCTTAAGGAGGATTCGATGATAACGTCTAACTCATCTTGCTTTGATTATACATTTGATGAATTGCATGATGCATACGGTGAGTTACAAGAGGTATATGATGAGTTAGTTGAAACATATAAAGAGTCAATTTTGAGAAACAAGAAAAACATTTCCGATTTAAAAATTCAAAACGAGTCTCTTTCAAAAACTAACTCGGAATAGGAAAAGAAAGTTTTATACTTAATAAATCTTTCAAATGATCTTAAGAAGAAAAATCTTGATCTTGAAAAACTTCTTTATGATTTTCAAGATTATCACACAAAGGAAGTAGATAATCTCAAAACTTCTATTACTATTGGGAGAAACAATTTTGACAAAGGAAATTCTTCTAAAACCCAATATGTAAAAAGAAAACCTTTTCATCCTAAACAAAGAAATTTTTCTAAGCAATCTAAAAGTCAAATAATTAGGAGTGTTTGGGTTCCTAAGGAACTTATTATTTCTAATAACATGAATGCTATTGTTTCTAGGATTCCTAAGGGAACCAAGGTTTTGAGGGCTAACACACATGAACCCAAAATGATTACCAAAGCCTAATTTCTTTGTTTGTAGGGGGAGCATTACTACAATGACAAAGCACAAAGTCAAAATTCGTGGTACCTTGATAGTGGATGCTTGAGGCACATGACCGGAGACAAGAGTCGATTCATGGAATTGAAGCAAAAAAGTGGAGGAGGAGTAACATTAGGTGACAACTCCAAAGGCCACATTGAAGGTATTGGCTCCATAGGTAACGACATTTCCATACTCATTGAAAATGTTTTGTATGTCAATGATCTAAAACATAACTTATTAGATAAAATTTGTGATGCATGTGCTAAAGGTATTGGCTCCATAGGTAACCACATTTCCATACTCATAAGTCAACTTTGTGATAAATGGTTTAATGTAATGTTTGATGTAAATGGGTGTAGAATAGTTGACATTAAATCTAATAAAACAATGCTCATTGGTCATCGCATAGGCAATATATATATGGTGCATCTAGATGACATTCATACACCCCATGCATTCTTAGTTGCACAAAATGAAAATGAAAATGATTATGGCATAGGAAACTAGGACACGCTAGCATTAATGTTTTGGAAAAATTAGTTTCCCTTAATCTAGTTAGAGGCCTACCTAAGCTCAAGTTCTCATTAGATAAAATTTGTGATGCATGTGCTAAAGGTAAACAACATAGAGCATCGTTTAAGTCCATTAATGATGTTTCTACAAGTAGGTGTTTGCAATTGATCCATATGGATCTCTTTGGGCCAATTAGGACTACTAGCTTGGGTGGAAAATCATATGCTTTTGTGCTTGTTGATGATTACTCTAGATATACTTGGGTTCCCTTTTTAAGCACCAAGGATGAGGCTTTAGAAGACTTCATCACATTTTCAAAAATAACCCAAAATGATCTTGAACTTAAAATTTTACATATTAGAAGTGATCATGGAATCGAATTTCAAAATATGGGTTTTGATGATTTTTAATGAAAATGTGATTAGCCATAATTTTTTGGCTCCTCAAACTCCTCAACAAAACGGGGTAGTTGAGAGGAAAATAGAACTTTAGAAGAAATGGCTAGGATTATGCTTTATGAAAACAATTTACCTAAGTATTTTTGGGTGGAAGCCACTAACACTGCTTGCTATATTATAAACCGAGTAATGATTATGCCTATTTTGAAGAAAACTCCTTATGAGATTTTAAAATCTAAAAAGCCTAACATTAGCTATTTTCATCCTTTTGGTTGCAAGTGTTTTGTTTTAAATAATGGAAAAGACAATTTAAGTAAATTTGATGCAAAAAGTGATGAAGCTAATTTTCTAGGTTACTCTTTAAACTCTAAAGCCTATCATGTGTTTAACAAAAGAACTTTAGTTGTAGAGGAATCTATTCATGTGGTTTTCGATGATAACCTCATTCCGAGGAAGGATTCTTGTGATGATGATGATGTAGGGATCATTGAAGCCAATGATGGCAGAGAATCGTCAAAGGTGAATGAGATTCCAACCATAGAGGAAGAAACATAAGAACCGCCTCTAGAAGCATTGCAAGACATGTCTCTTGAGGAAAAGGATGTAAGCTACCCAAAGGAGTACAACTATGTCAAGGGTGGTGAGATCTTGGGTGATCCATCCAAGGGGGTAACTACCCGCTCTTCTCTTAAAATGCTTAATCATGTTGCATTTATCTCATGCATTGAGCCTAAGAATGATAAAGAAGCATTAAAAGATGACTTTTGGATTATGACCATGTAAGATGAGTTAAATCAATTTGAGAGAAGTAAAGTGTGGACATTAGTTGATAGGCCTAGAAATAAATCTACTATAGGAACTAAATGAGTCTTTAGAAACAAACTAGATGAGAGTGGTAACATAGTGAGAAACAAGGCTAGGCGTGTTGCTCAATGTTACACTTAAGAAGAGGGAATTGATTTTGATGAAACTTATGCACCCGTAGCTAGAATGGAAGCCATTAGGATGCAACTTGAATTTGCATGTTATCATGATTTCAAGCCTTTTAAATGGATGTCAAAAGTGCATTTTTACATGGTTTTATAAACGAAGAAGTGCATGTGGAACAACCATCGGGTTTTGAAGATCCTATTTTTCCAAACCATGTCTTTAAGTTGTCAAAAGCTTTGTATGGTTTAAAACAAGCTCCTAGAGCTTGGTATGAAAGACTTTCAAGTTTTCTACTTGGAAAAGGTTTTGAGAAAGGAAAGGTGGACACAACACTTTTTATTAAAAAAATGGAAAAGATATCTTAGTAGTTCAAATTTATGTTGATGATATTATATTTTGTTCTACTAATGAATTGCTTTGTCAAGATTTATCTAAGTTGATGGAAGGTGAATTTGAAATGAGCATGATGTGGGAGCTCTCATTCTTTTTGGGACTCCAAATCAAACAAATGAAGGATGGCATCTTCATCAATCACGCTAGGTACACCAAAGATATGCTCAAGAAGTTTGGCTTGGAGCAAGCAAAGCCTCAAGCTACACCAATGAGCTCATCCACAAAGCTTGATAAAGATGAAGGAAGTAAGTGTGTTGACTCTAATCTTTATCGCTCTCTGATTGGATCTTTGCTTTACCTTACCGCAAGTAGACCAGATATATTGTTTAGTGTTTACTTATGTACTAGGTTTCAAGATAGTCCTAGAGAGTCTCACCTTATAGCCGTTAAAAGAATCTTTAGGTACCTTAGAGATACTCATTGTTTAGGTCTTTGGTACCCTAGAGACTCAACCTTTAACCTTCATGCTTATTCGGATGCGAATTACGGGGGTTGTAAAATAGATAGGAAAAGTACTTCCGGCACTTGCCAATTCTTAGGTAGCATGCTCATATCTTGGTTCTCTAAGAAACAAAATAGTGTAGCTTTATCTACCACAGAAGCCAAGTACATATCCTTAGGGAGTTGTTGTGCTCAAGTCCTTTGGATGAAACAACAACTCTTAGACTATGGAATTAAAGTAGACACCATAACCCTTAAGTGTGATAACACTAGTGCTATATGTCTTACCAAAAATCTCATCCAACACTCTAAAATCAAACACATAGAAATAAGGCCTCATTTCATTAGAGATCATGTCCTTAAGGAAGATGTTGTTTTAGAGTATGTAGACACCTTAAATCAATTAGCGAACATCTTTACCAAACCTCTAGATAAGGAGCGTTTTGGTCCCTTAGGAGAGAGTTAGGTCTAACTAGCCTACTTTGTCCTTTTATGCTTAAATTTTCTTGATTTCTCGTAAAATGTCACGCTTATGTGTTTTGATCCTAATTTCATCCATGCTTATAGTTAGGGGGAGTATGTTTGTGTTTTGATATGTTTTTCTTGCCCATTCATATCATTTATGCATCTAGGATCTATTAAAATTTAGTTTTTCTGCAATTTAGAGCCTCATCTGCACCTCCAGGCCTAAGCGTATCGAAACGGGTCACCTTGTTTCGATATAGGTGCCTTAAATCAATACAAATAGACCAGGGTGTTTCAAAATGCCCCAAAGGGTTTCGAAACATTTTGGTTCTTCCAAGACATGTATCGAAACGACCCATATGTGTTTCGATACGGGCAATCTCTTGGGCTTCAATATGGTCAAATCTATACCGGAACGGTCAGCTAGTTTCAGAACGTTCGTAGATGTTTCGATACACTTATTTCGAAACGCATATCCAGAAAGCCTTTTTAAGGGGTTTTAAATGCTCCAAATTTACTTTTTACTAAAACTCAAAAACCCTAAAAACGATTTCCTCTATAAAAACCCTCCAAACCTCACTGTTTTTCATCAAATCTTGAGGGCTTTTACTCCCAAACGAAAATTGTAACCCCCTTAGCCCGGTCTAGACATTTAACCCGAACTACAAAGATTACACGGGGAAAACCAAAGTCAACCCAAAAGTCAACCTTTATTTATGACCTTTTTTTCTTTTTATCTTCTCTAGATGCATATTATTAACCTACAAATTCAGCAAAGCGATTAGGTGAAAACGACACGGCAATTGGAGTTCGATTAGGGGTTCAATTGCATACATTTGACTTTTAGGGACTAGACTGTAAATACCATAAAATACAGGGACTCTTATGATTTTAAAGTCACCAATCCTCAATTAATCTTGTAACATGCCAACATGTCAAAATTCAGCTCAAACAGATCATCCAATCACATTCAATTGCACACACAATATTCAGGGACCAAAATGCAACATTTCCAAACCTTAAAAGATACTTTTAACTAAAATTTAACTACCCGTATCGATACACTTGGCCCTTTATCGATACACGGGAAGGCAGTAGCTAAAGAAGATTCAAGTGTATCGAAACGCTTCCTCGCGTATCGCTACGACCTTCAAACTTGGCCTAGGCGTATCGATACGCGGGCAATCCGTTTCGGTACCCCTGTACAGAAATGCCTCATTTTGCCTTAACGTATCGATATGGTTCCCCGTGTATCGATACGCATACCAAATTGGCTTCAACTAACATCATTAAAACATAACAAATCACAGTCAAACAAGCTCCAATCATGCATACAAGTTATACTCTATCTAATAAACTTTTAGACACCATCAAACAACAATTCATACTCATCAACCACTTCGAAACATGATGGCATTTAGCTATTCTAGCATGCTTGAGACATAAAGTTATTTAAAGGGTAAAATACCACAAACAAGCCATAAGACCACATAAAGGCCAAATACATGTCCACAATCAGAAACTAAACATGCTTGTAACAACATCTCCAATCAAAATCAGAAAGTAGAAGTCCCACCCATTGCCACTTATTACACTAAAAGTGAACCACATACATCTCTTTAACAAAGCCTTGGATTCCTCTTACTTTTGGGCTGCCTTGAAATGTTCAATTCTCTGCATTGATGAAACAAATGAGCGTAAGCATATAGCTTAGTGAGGATCGCTAAACCACACTCATCAATGCATTTAACATAATTTGTAAAACTACCACTTTAATCACATGCTTTCTCATAAACCATGTCTTCTCAAGACAACAATGCATTTAATAAACATAAGCTCATATGCATCACTTAATAACATCAAGTAACTATTGCTCATGCTTTACCAAGCATCTCATGCATTCTTTCAACATTTGCAAGCATCTCATGCTTCACATTATTCATTAACATTATATTGGCTCAGAAGTGATAGTCCATAAACAATTTCAACACAAGACACAATTGGATACGCGGATTACAAGCGTTGTCCCACACGCTTCATACACACTACCGGACTACACAAGGCTTACACACGAGAGCAACCCTCCATCATTGTGACACCCGTGGTGGAGTATAACGGTACAATCTCAACCACCTCAACATCACTCATCGGTAGTTGTATAATTCCACTAACGAGAGCACGGGACACATAACACAAGATCCACACACGGAATTAACAACCACCGTTGTGATCTTAACCTCAATCGTTAGGGTACTTGGATGGAGTATATGGTACAATCTCAACCCCCTCAACATCACTCATCGGTAGTTGTATAATTCCACTAACGAGAGCACGGGACACATAACACAAGATCCACACACGGAATTAACAACCACCGTTGTGATCTTAACCTCAATCGTTAGGGTACTTGGATGGAGTATACGGTACAATCACAACCCCTCGACATCCAAGGCGACTTTATTCACGGTGCACCCAATCCTATAGCCGACTAACTATACCCGATTAAAGTAACCAAAAACCATTTTCATCACTTACCAATATAATCATTTAACCACATTAATCCACTATTTTACTAGCATAACTACAATGCCACTTTCACAAGCCTCACATGCTTAATATCATATACATTCAACACATGCAAACCAAGGATCACTTACCTAGTGCATCCATAACATAATGACATTAAAATCCAGCATTAAACCATGCTTAAACATGCTTAAAACAGTAAACAAATCCACTCTTACTTCTAGTGCAATTTCATCAAACATAGCACATTTCCAAGAGAGGGATTACCGAAACACTTACACTTGAGCTTAGTTAAGTGTATCAAACTTACACTGAGCTCCCAAGATCATGCTCAGAGCGTTACAAAGAAGGAAATTGCATTTTAACTCACCGATACGCGAAGCCTTGTTCACCGACACGAAAATTACACCTCTGGAGCCTCCAAAATCACCTTGTTTGTTTTTAGATCAAGATCCCATGTCTTCACATCATCAAAATAGAGATCTAAATGCAATAAAATGCATTCTAACACCAGCAACAATTCACACACTCGTTGCACACCCAAACAACACCAAAATACCCATCAAAAGCAACCAAAAACTCAATCGATTGTTTCCTAAACCAAGCCCAGCCAACATACATCACTTCCAAAGCATTATAAACATCAAAAAACATCTAACAAACATCCTAACCCAACCTTATACCTTCAGCAAGCAAGATTCCACCAAATCACCCCAAAATCTCACCTAAAACTATCAAGAACTTCAAGGATCTCAAGGATTTCAGGATCTATGTTGTCAACAACTCATTTTAACATATAAATCAACTTAAAACTCAATTAAAATCAACACAAAACAGAGCCCAAGTCATCAAGTCCAAAAATCAAGAATCACATCCCAATTTTGCAAGATTTTGCACTTAATTCAAAACTATAATCAAAATTCAGTTAAAAATCATAAATGAGAGTCAATAATCTTAGGAATTTCAATAAAGATCCTGGATTGAAGCTTAAGAATGAGATTTACCTCCAATCCTTGCTCCCTTTACAAATTGGCAAGTTTTCCTTCCAAAAATCTTGAAGAAAAAGAAGTGAATCTTTGAAAAAAAGTTTAGAGAAGAAGAGAGAAATTTGAGAGAAAAGAAATCTGATGAAAAGTTGTTTGACAAATGTGTTTGGCTGAAATGAGAGAGGGAAAAGTAGTTACGTGATTAATCTCTAATTTCTCATTTATTTTATATTTAATTAAAACCATTTTAATTCCTTTATTAAAAACCTTTAAAAACACATGTCAAATTGAAGGAAGGCTAAATTGCACAAAAGCTCCCAAAAGATTCTAAGATTTTGACTCTCTTCTTGAAAATAGCATTTTTCCACAATTTTAAAACTTTACAATTTGGTCACTACTCAAAATGTCCATTTTCCAAAACCATTTTTGTCAAATTGATTTTACCAACCTCTTAAACAAATTTTTAGAGGATTTTAGCAATTTTTATCATAATTTTATCCTATCCCGATCCTTGATTTCCTTAAATCACCTTACGCGATTTGAATCGTTCTCGATTGGTCCGATCCGATGTCTAAAATATCTAGGCCCAAAACCAGGGCGTTACAACTCTCCCCCACTTAGGAAATTTCGTCCTCGAAATTCTTACCTGATGGAAAGAGATGCGGAAACTGCCTCACTATGTCCGCCTTGCATTCCCACGTGGCCTCCTCAACTTGTAACCCCCTTAACCCGGCCTAGACGGTTGACCCGAATTAAGAAGTTTACACGGGGAAAACCAAAGTCAACCCGAAAGTCAACCTTGATTAACGACCCTTTTTTTCTTCTTTTTAATCTTGTCTAGATGCACATTATCCCTAGATATATTCACAAGATCATCATATTCAAAGATCATAACAATCAGAGAACAGTCAGGGACTCAATTGCACAAATTACAACTTTAGGGACCAAATTGCAAATTCTGAAAATTACAAGGACTTATCCCAATTAAAAGTTACCAAAATGAAATTACTCATGTTTCATGCTTCTCTGCCAAATATCAGCTCAAACGGACATCTCAAACTCATACAATTGCAATAACAAGATCAGGACCAAAACGCAAACATTTCAAAACATATAACCATCAAATTCAGAGCCCAACGGTCGAGAGTTCCGAAACAGGGAGGACCTGTTCCGAAACGCGGGACCGTTCCGAAACATGGCTTGGCAGTGGCATTTCCGTTCTGGAACGGTTCCTCCCGTTTCGGAACGCCTAGGCCATTTCAGGCCCCTGTTCCGAAACGGTAGCACCCGTTCCGATACGGCCTACCCAGATTGTAGAAAATTAGCTGAATAAACACACAATTGACCCATCAAACATGCTCCAAATGCCACCAAATTATACCAGCAAGTCATTACATGCATAAGGAACACAAATGCATCAACCATACATCATCATGGCATCAAATTAAGAAATACCCAATACTATAGGCAAGCATCCTATAAAGCAAACCATGAAATCCTCAAATCACCAAAACACATACCAAGACGCCAATTACATGTACCAACATCAATATCAACAAAAACCAACTTAGGGAGTCCAAAACATCTCCCAAAACAACAACATAGGTCCCCCATTGCCAAATGCCTAAAAGCTAATAGTTTTAGGAAAATGTTCACCATACATGAGCTTAGAACCTTCACTTGGATTCTTGGCTTCCTTGCTGCCCCAAATGCACTTCAATGCTCTGCATTATTGGTTTAAGAAAAGAGAGAGAGAGCGTAAGCAAAAGCTTAGTGAGGAATGCTCAATTAAAACCACTCAATAATGCATTCATAAAACACATTTATAAACCTTAACTCAAGGCAACATTTACTCATGCACATAAGCATTTGAAACAAGCATATCATGCTTCAAATTCATAACATGTCATATTGGCCACAAGTGATACAATCAACATAAGATCCACACATGGACTTTTAAACACCATTGTGTCCTTAACAAGAATCATCCATGGACTTTTAAACACCATGATGTTCTTACAATTCACAAGGACCACACAAGGACTTTTAAACACCTTTGTGTCCTTAACAAGAATCACCCAAGGACTTTTAAACACCTTGGTGTTCTTAAATAAACAAGGCTTACACAAGGAATTTAAACCACCTTTGTAACCTTAACCAAGAACCAACCATGGACTTTTAACCACCATGTTGTTCTTAAATAAACAAGGCTCACACAAGGACTTTTAACCACCTTTGTGACCTTAACCATCACTTGCCAATATGCATCATTAACAACATTATTCCACTGTTTTAAAGCATTTAACAAAGCCATAAACATCATGCATCCTTAAGCATCAAACCACATTAAAACGATGTTCAAAAACAAGGATCTCTTACCTTGAGCATCCTTCAATACATGGCTTATAATCTCAGCAAATAAACATGCTAAATATGCTTTCAAAACAGGATTTAAAACATGCAAACAAACCACATTGCATACAACCAATCCATGGTTCATCATCAAGAGAGTTTTTCCGAAAACTTACTCTTGAGCTTAGCTAAGTTGCTTAGACTTAAACTAAGCTCCCAAACCTTCAAAACATTGGTTTCAAAGCTGAGAACCAAAATCCACTCACCGATTCCGTTTCGCCACTTGCCGAAACACCAATCAAGCTTCCGGATCACCACCACTAGGATCCAAAGATGACTCCCCTGTTTTAAACACATCAAAGCAGAGGATTAATGCATCATCATGCATTAATATCTTCAATGAAAGCACCTAAACTCGCTGCTCTCATCAACACTCCCATTTCGGCTACCAAACACAACCGAAATCACCTTCAAACAACTCCACAACACAACCCAGCCATGATCCATAAATTCTAAACATTCATAAACCTCAATTAACATCCAAAAAGGATCTAACCACGTCCTTATACCTCCAGCTATAACAGATCATCAAGATCACTCCAAAAACTATAAAAAAACTCAAGCAAAACTTAGGAAAATTAACCTATCCGGGATTGCATTGATTAAACCTCAATTTCTCATCAATTATACATTCATTTAACATCAAATAGACACCTCAAAACACTGCCCAAACAGATCTTACGAATTTTATCAAAAATCCACCAAATCTTGCATTTTAAAGCCAAGATCAAGAACACATCTACAAAACCTTTTATAAAACACAAATCAAGGATTGAGAACTTGGGAATTTCAGTAAAGAACTGAGAATTTAGAGGAGAAGGACGTTCATACCTCTAAACTTGAGTTTCTCCCTTTTGGAACCAAGATTCTTGAAAATCCAAATAGCAAATGCAAAGGTTTTGTTGAAGAGATGATTAGAGATCAAAAGAGGATTGAAATGTGTTATTTAGATGACAAAATCAAAGGGAAAATGTGTTGGAGAAAGTGTTTGGTTTGAGAGAAAAGATGAGAGAAAATGAAAATGGAATTTAAGAAAAGTTAGTTGGAAAATGCCAAAATATCTTCCCTCCCTTTTTCTTTTATTTAAAAACCATTAATTAAACCTTTAATATTTAGGAAAAATCTGGAGAAACTCCTTTTGGGTAAATAGCTCCTTAAAGATTCAAAGTTTCAATCCTTTTTAAAATAGTCACACAGTTTTCGAAAATTACATTTTGGTCACTAACCCAAAATGTCACACTTCCAAACCTCATTTTGTAAAATTGATTCCACCATTCTCTTATATATAAGAAAAGAGGATTTTAAGACATTTTTCCATATTTTTAATGCAACCCGAACTAGGCTTTCCTAAATTCACCCTTATATATATGAACCGCACTCCGACCGAACCGGTCCAAACCCAAAACTTCTAAGCCCAAAATTGGGGTGTTACACAACTCCTCGGTGTCGCCACAACACCTTCACAAGTTCTATCGTCTTGCCACGAAGAACTTAGCTACTCACATCCAGAACCTTCACTAGTTCCTCATCATATGACATATCCAAATTCAACTCTATCTCCTCAACATGCATCACATGCGAAGGATCCGATTTGTACTTCCGTAACATGGAGACATGAAACACATCATGTATCTTCTCCAACTCTGCAGGCAATCTCAACTGATATGCCACAAGACCAATACGCTCCACAATCTCGTAAGGTCCAATGAATCTTGAGCTAAGCTTACCCTTACAACCAAATCTCATCACCTTCTTCCAAGGCGATACTTTCAAGAGCACATGTTCGCCAACTACGAACTCAACTTCCTTATGCTTCAAGTCCGCTTAAGACTTTTTTCTATTTGATGCTGCCTTTAAACGCTCACAAATGAGCTTCACCTTCTCGGTGGTTCCCTTAAGAATAGCTGGCATCAAAATCAACTTTTGCCCAGCTTTTGCTCAACATAGAGGGGTTCTACATCTTCTCCCACACAAAGCCTCATATGAAGCCATTTGAATACTTGCCTGGTAACTGTTATTATACGCAAACTCAACCAACGACAAGTGCTTCTCCCAAGAACCCTGAAAATCTATCACACAACATCTCAACATATCCTCAAGCACTTGGATCACACGCTGCGACTGTCCATCCATCTGAGGATGATAAGAAGTACTGAAATTCAACCGTGTACCCAAAGCTTGATGCAAACATTCCCAAAATCGTGTTGTAAACCTCGGATCTCTATCTGACACAATGGATTTTGGTACACCGTGCAACCGCACAATCTCAACTATATACAGCTCAACCAACTTATCCAAAGTGTAAGTAGTATGCACAGGAAGAAAATGTGCACACTTGGTAAGCCGATCAACGATCACCCACACTGAATTCTTCTTTGTCGGTGACAAAGGCAAACCAGACACAAAATCCATGGTGATTCTCTCCTACTTCCATTATGGGATTCTCAAAGGCTGCAACAACCTAGAAGGAACCTGATGCTCAATCTTCACTCGCTGACACACCATGCACTTACTAACAAACTCAGCCACATCCTTTTTCAACCCCACCTAGTAGTACTCATCTTTCAGGTCACGATACATCTTTGTACTACTCGAATGCATAACAAAAGGAATACTATGAGATTCAGTCAGAATAGTGTGCCTTAACTCAACATCATCTGGCACTATTATTCGACTCCCAAAGCACAGAACACCATCATCACTAAAGCTGAAATCTGATGGTCTACCATCCGCAAGGTCCTGAACATGCGAAACAAGAGAATCATCAAGCAACTGCTTATCTTTGATCAACTGTATCAAAGATGGATTCACTTGCAATTCTGCAATAAGACCACCATCACGTGATATGCTCAAATGTGCAAACATCACTCTCAACTCCACAGCTACTTTCCTGCTCAAAGCATAGACTACAACATTAGCCTTACTCGGGTGATACTCAATCGTCAGATCATAATCTTTAAGCAACTCTACCCAGCAACGTTGCCTAAGATTCAACTCCTTTTGAGACATGAGATATTTCAAACTCTTATGGTCAGTAAACACAACACATTTCTCACCATATAGGTAATGCCTCCAAATTTCAAAGCAAACACCACAACCGCAAGCTCAAGATCATTAGTAGGGTAGTTGTGCTCATGCACCTTCAACTGCCTAGATGCATAGGCCACTACCTTACCCTCTTGCATCAACACGCAGCCCAAACCAACAATGGACACAACACTATAGACCACAAACTCCTTACCAGGTTCAGGTTGAATCAGAACATGAACTTGCATCAAAGCTTCTTTCAGCTTCTCAAAAGCTTGTTGTCTCGCATCCGTCCACTCAAACCGAACATTCTTTTTCAACAACTTGGTCAAAGGCGCTGCTATCTTCGAGAAACCCTCGACAAACCTACGGTAGTACCTAGCCAAACCAAGGAAACTTCGTACCTCTGTCACTGACTTAGGCACTTTCCAGCTCATCACAGCTTCTACCTTGTGTGAATCAACGCAAATACCTTCAGTTGATACAACATGCCCAAGGAATACCACCTCTCTAATCCAAAACTCACACGTACTCAGCTTGGCATACAATTGATTTTCCAGTAACGCTTGCAAAACAATCCTCAAGTGCCTATCATGATCCTCCTCGATACGTGAATACACAAGGATATCATCGATGAACACAACCACAAACTGATCCAAGAATTCATGGAATACACGATTCATCATGTCCATGAAAGCAACAGGCGCGTTGGTCAAACCAAATGGCATCACCAAGAATTCATAATGTCCATACCTCGTGAGAAAAGCTGTCTTAGGTACGTCCATATCCTTCACCTTCAACTGATAATACCCTGATCTCAAGTCTATGTTAGAAAACGCTGAAGCTCCCGGAAACTGATCAAAGAGATCATCAATTCTAGGTAAGGGATACTTGTTCTTGATTGTCAACTTGTTCAGTTGCCGATAATCTATGCACATCCGCATTGTCCCGTCTTTTTTCTTTACAAACAAGATCGGTGCACCCTAAGGTGACACACTCGACCGAATGAAACCTCGATTCAACAACTCCTGCAACTACATTTTCAATTCTTTTAACTCTTTGGGTGCCATGCGATAAGGAGCAATGGACACCAGAGTTGTATTCTCCTACAAATTTATACCAAACTCAACTTCCTTGTTTGGTGGCAATCTAGGAAATTCTTCCGGAAAGACACCCGTAAAATTGCGAACAGTTCGGATGTCCTACACACGTACATCCTTGGTGCCAGGATTCATCATATAGGCAAGGTAAGCCTCGCAACCCAATCTCATCATACGGTTTGCTCCCAAAGCCGAAATCACATTCGACAAGAATTTCACATTCTCGCCTACCACCACAACTTCATAATCATCGGCCAATTTTAAGGTGACTCGCTTGACCTCAAAGTCAACCGCCGCCATATGCTACGACAACCAATCCATACCTAGAATTACATCAAATCTGTAGAAAGGTAATTCCATCAGATCCAAAAGAAAAACATGACCTTGCACAGACAAAGAGCATCTCCTATACAACTTCCTAGTGACTACAGTCTCACCAAAAGAACTAGTCACTTGCATTCCTACCTCAAGCAACTCAACAGGTATATCAAGCAAATGTGCATGCTCACTCAAGATATAAGAATGTGTGGATCCAGAATCAATCAAAGCCAGCAAAGATAAAGACTAGAGAGCAAAGGTACCTACGATAACATCGTATCGTTGCGCTCCTCACGCTGAGCATATACCCTCGCTGGTCCACCTCCCTCGGGTCGAACAACTACAACATGAGCAATACCACGCTGCCCTCATCTCTCCTCTAAAAGTTCCCACGGTCGCGCCCACGTCCTCTCTGAGGTGCAACTACCATAGCAGTACGTCCTTGGCCACCACCAGCCAACAAAGGACACTCCCTCCTCATATGATCCGCCGAACCACAATTTCAACAAGAGTTCCCTGTCACCACAACAGGAGCCTGAACCTCTCTAGCTGCTCGAGGACAATCTTGCCTCAGATGACCACGAGAACCACACGTCCATCACGTGTTCTGATCAGCCCTTATCCCATCTCCCTAAGCAGGTGCCCCATGTCCACTATTACCCCGCCTAGCAGTAGGGTGGTACCTCCTATCTCGTCGCCTTTTGTTCTGTCCACCTCCGGAACTAAACTCAACTGCTCTCTTCCCAGAGCTAGAACCAACACCTCGAGAGGACAAACCCAAATTCTGCTCAATGTCCTTTGCCCGACAAAGAAGCACGTCAAAATCAATGTAATCTACAGCTAGCATGTACGTCTTAACTTCCTGTACCAAACCGTACCGGAAGCGATCACATCGGTGCCTCTCACTAGGTACCAACTCATGAGCATATTGGCTCAAGCGTACGAATTGGACCTCGTACTCAGCCACAAATAGATTGCCCTGAACAAGAGACATAAACTCATGTTTCTTTTCATCCAAGTATCTCACCCCTAGATATTTCCTCCTGAAGGCATGTAACGCCCCGGTTTTGGGCTTGGAAGTCTTGAGCGTTGACCGATTGGTCAAAGTGCTGTTCGAATCGTAAGAGGTTAAATTAGGAAAGCCTAGTTCGGGTTGCATTAAAAATATGGAAAAATGTTCTAAAATCATCTTTTAATATAATTAAGTGAACTGTGAAATCAATTTTGGAAAATGAGTTTCGGAAATGTGACATTTTGGCTAGTGACCAAAATGTAATTTTTGAAAGTTTGGTGGCTATTTTATAAAGGGTTGAAACTTTGAATCTTTAAGGAGCTATTTACCCAAAGGGAGTTTCTCCAGATTTTTCTAAGATATTTTAACACATAATTCTGATTTTTTTAAAGTAAAACAAAAGGAGGGAAAATTCATTTTAGTCATTTTCTCATTTAACTACCTATTTTCTTTCTATCTTTTTCTCTCAACCCAAACACTCAATTTCCAGAGATCTCATTCTGATTTTCTCACCTAAAATCCTTCTTTCAACTCTCAATTGATTGCAAATCATTGTGTCTTCAAAACCTCTTCAATTGCTTCAAGTTTCATCAAGCTTTTCAATTCCAAAAAGAGGAGAAACTCAAGTTTGGAGGTAAGAACGTCCTTCTCCTCTGAACTTCAAGTTCTTTAATGAAATTCCTAAAGTTTTCAATCCTAATTTGATAATTGATTAAAGGTTTTAAGGTTGATTTATGGATCTTGGCTAATTATGCAAGATTTTGATGATTTCACATGATTTTCGTTTGATCTGTTAAATCTGTGTTTTGAGGAGTGTTTTTGATGTTAAATGATCATTAAATTGATGTGGAAATGAGTCTTGATTGATGCAATCCCGGATAGGTTGGATTTCCTAAGTTTAGCTTGTGTTTTAAGGTAGCTTTTGTGGTGATCTTGTGGATCTGATGTTGCTGGAGGTATAAGGATGTTTATAGGTTGTTTTTAGATGTGTGTTGATGTTAATGGAAGTGAGGTTTTGCTGGTTTGTGGCTGGGCTTTGTTTAGAAGTGTTTCGGATGCATTTTCGGTTGTGTTTGGTGGCCGAAAATGGAGGTTTAGTGAGAGCAGCGAGTTTAGATGCTTTCATTGAAGCAATTAATGCATGATGATGCATTGATCCTCTGCTTTAATGTGTTGAAACAGGGGAGGCATCCTTGGATCCAAGAATTGTTGATCCGGAGGCTTGATTTGGTGCTTTGGCTTGAAGCAAAGTGGAAATCGGTGAGTGGATTTGTGAAAATGGTTTTCGGCTTTGAAACCAAGGTTTTGGGAGCTTAGTTTATAAGTCTAAACAACTTTGCTAAGCTCAAGTGTAAGTTTTCGGATTACTCTCTTTAAGTGGTGGCCATGTTTTGGTGCAATGTAAAATGGTGATTTTGCATGATTTGTTACTGTTTTTGAAAGCATGTTTAAGCATGGTAATTGCTGATGTTTTAGCATGATTTATGCTGATGTTTAAAGCCATGTGTTGAAGGTGACTCTAGGTAAGAGTACCTTGTTTTTAATGCATTGTTAAATGATGATTTAATGCTTTGAAATGCATGATGAAATGGCTTGGTTTAATGCTTTAAACCAGTGGATTATGTGATGTATAAAGTGTGTATTGGCAAGTGATGGTTTGTAAAAGTGAAGGTCACTAAGGTGGTTAAAAGTCCTTGAGTGAGCCTTGTTACCTAAGATCATCAAGGTGTTTAAAAGTCCTTGGATGAATCTTGTTGCGGACACTAAGGTGGTTAAAAGTCCTTAGGTGCTCCTTTCCATGGTGTTTAAAAGTCCATGGGGCCAAGGTGTTTAAAAGTCCTTGGGGCCAAGGTGTTTAAAAGTCCTTGGGGAAATTCAAGCTACGGACACAAAGGTGGTTAAAAGTCCTTGTGTGGTCCTTTCATGGTGTTTAAAAGTCCATGGCCAAGGTGTTTAAAAGTCCTTGGGGCCAAGGTGTTTAAAAGTCCTTGGGGAAGGTTGTTGAACTTGATTTCATAAATGAAATGTATCACTTGAGCCAATATGACATGTATAGTACATTGAGATGCATGAGATGCATGTTTTAATGTTTATGTCGAAGCATGAGATGCTTGTTTAAAGGAAATGTGGAAGCATGATATTGCTTGATTTTAAGTATGCTATGAGCATGTATAAAGGTTGTTTGTAAGCAAGATTTATAAATGGTTTTAATTGCATTATTGAATGGTTTTTAAAGAGCACTCCTCACTAAGCTTTGGCTTACGCTCTCTCGTTTTCTTGATTCAATAGTGCAGAGCATTAGTGTACATTGAGGGCAGCAAGAGGAGGCAAGCAAACAAGTTCAAGTAAAGCTCAATGTATGGAAGGTTTTGTTAAACATTTAGCTTTTGTATGTTTTGGCAATGGGGGACCAATGTATATGTTTTGGGAGGTGTTTAAGACTCCCTATGGATGTTAAATGTTGTTGTGGTTGCTGGATTTTGGATTGATTTCCTATTGCTTGTTTTTGAAGGTTTATTGCTTGAATGATAGCTTAAGTAGGAAGCATGCCTATAGAATTGGGGCTTTTTGCTTGTGATGTTATTTTGTTGAATTGATGATGCTCATATGTCCTAAATGTGTTTAATTGCATGCTGGTAAAGTTTGGTGATGTTTGGAGCATGTTTGAATGGCCTATTGCATGTTTTGGTTTGCTAATATGCTGAAATCTGAGTAGGCGTTTCGGAACAGTGTGTACCGTTTCGGAACGGGTGCCTGGAATGAACCCAGGGGTCCGAAACGGGGTGCACCGTTTCGAAACGAAATGCTCACTACCAGACCCCCGTTGCGGAACCAGTATCGGAACGTCCCGCGTTTCGGAACAGGGTCAACCTGTTTCGAAACGGTCGACCGTTAGGGGGCTGTCATGGTAGTTATATGTTTTGATTTGTTTACGTTTTGGTCCCGAATCTTGTATGATCAATTGCATGAGCTGTGGATGTCCTTTTGAGCTGAAATTTCACAGAGAAGCATGAAACCTGACTAATTTCAAGATGGTAACTTTAATTTGGGTTAAGTCCCTTAATTTATCAGAATTTACAAATTGGTCCCTAAAGTTGTAATTTGTTCAATTGGGTCCCTGTTTGATCTCTGATGTTTGTGATCCTTTGGTATGTTGTTTGTATGATCACAATTAAGGTTAATGCGCATCTAGACAAGATTAAAAAGAAAAAAAGGGTCGTTAATCAAGGTTGACTTTCGGGTTGACTTTGGTTTTCCCCGTGTAATCTTCGTAGTTCGGGTCAACCGTCTAGACCGGGCTACGGGGGTTACATTTGGTGGTATCAGAGCTGAGTTCTCGAGTAATTGGGAATGTGTGTATGCATGATTGAAGCATGGTTTGGTTTGTATGCTTGTTATGTGAAAGCATGTTCAGTGATTTGAGATGATGATGTGTATGTGATGCATGTTGTGATGATGCATGATGAGGGTACCCATTGCCAAACAAAAGCTAAAGAGATGATGTTGTTTTTGAAAGAAATTGAGCTTGAATACTTGGAATTTGCTTACCTTGCTGGTCCTGACTTGTTTTATTTGTGTTGTTATGCATGGTAAAGTATGGCACCCCGTAGAGAGTTAAGGAGTAGCGTGAGAGCTACGACCCCGGAGGGGAATGTGAATGATGAGCACACGGGTAGTGCTGTGATACCTCCTCCTCCACCTGGTGGTGGTGGTGCGGAGAGGGAAAGAGCTGGAGCTGAGGCAGCTGGTGCTGGAGCTGCAGGACCTGAGGCTGGTCAGGGGCAAGCGATGCCTGACATGTCTGTGTTGGTACAAGCTATTGCGGGTGCTTTTCGAGCAGCAGTAGCTGGAGCTCAGGGAGCTGGGCATCAGGGAGATGCTGGAGTGAGACTACCCTTAGAGCGTTTGCGCAGTCTTGGTGGGACTGAGTTTAGGGGTATGTCAGCTGAGAGGTCTGAAGCATGGCTGGAGAGTACCAAGCGTGTCTTGGGACAGATGAGTTGCACTGATGTGCAAAAGCTGGGATGTGTGGTGTCACTGCTGCAAGGTGATGCTTATACGTGGTGGACGACCACAATCTCTGGGATGGCTGATGCTGATGTTACTTGGACGTTCTTTCAGCATGCGTTCAAGAGGAGATATCTGGGAGTTAGATATCTGGACGAGAAGAAGCGTGAATTCATGTCTCTGACTCAAGGGAGCATGAGTGTGGCTGAGTATGAGGTACAGTTCGTACGTCTTAGTCAGTATGCACCAGAGTTGATACCTGATGAGCGAGAGAGGTGCGAAAGGTTCCGTTATGGCTTGGTGACGGAAGTTAAGACCTATATGTTGGCTGCTGAGTACAATGATTTCGATGTGTTGGTTAGTCGATCAAAGGACATTGAGATGAATCTGAGTTTGTCTGCTAAAGGTGCTGGAGCTAGTTCTGGGAAGAGAACTGCTGAGTATAGTTCCGGTGGACGGAACAAGAGGGGGCGTGATCAGAGGTTTCAGTCCTCGTCTAAGAGAGGTGGAGGTGCACCTGCTAGGGGTGGTAATGCTAGAGCTGGCCCTAGTGCTTGTTGGATTTGTGGTTCTCGTGGTCACTTGAAGCGTGACTGTCCTCGTGCTGGGAGGGAGGTGCAAGCTCCTGTTGTGGCAGCTGGTTATGAGTGTTGGAACTGTGGTTCTGCTGACCATTTGAGACGTGATTGTCCGAGGATGGCTGGTGGTCAAGAGCGTGCTCCTGTTGCAGCACCGCAGAGAGGTCGTGGGCGCGGCCGTGGTAATTTTCAGAGGCGAGAGGAAGGTGGTCGCGGAGTAGCTCATGTTGTGGCTATTCAACCTGAGGGTGGAGGCCAAGAGAGGGTGTATGCTCAGCGCGAGGGAAGGAATGATGCTGATGTGATTGCAGGTACCTTTACTTTGCAATCCTTGTCATTGCTTTCTTTGATTGATTCTGGATCTACGCATTCATACATTCTTCGTGAGCATGCTGAGTTGCTTGGTTTGCCTGTTGAGTCTTTGGATGTTGGTGTTAGAGTCACTAGTTCTTTTGGTGAAATTGTTGTGACTCGTAAGCTTTATAGAAGGTGTCCTTTGGTTGTTCAAGAGCATGTCTTTCTTGTTGATCTTATGGAGTTGCCCTTTTATGGTTTTGATGTGATCCTTGGTATGGATTGGCTTGCTGAGCATCGTGTTGTTGTTGATTGTGAGAATAAGCGGGTTTCGCTTAAGCTTGCGGATGATTATGAAGTGGTGGTAGTTGGTGAGAATGTGAAGTTTCTTGCCAATGTTGTTTCTACCTTGGAGGCGAGCAGGATGCTGAGGCAAGGTTGTGAAGCTTTTCTGGCTTTTGTGATGAATCCTAGTTCGAAGGAGCTGAGGGTGCAGGATATCAGGGTTGTGAAGGAGTTTCCTGATGTTTTTCCTGAGGAGTTGCCTGGTTTACCTCCTAATCGTGAGGTGGAGTTTGGTATTGAGCTGTATGAGAATACCACTCCTGTGTCCATTACTCCCTATAGAATGGCACCTAAAGAGCTGAAGGAGCTGAAGACGCAGTTGCAGGAGTTGCTTGATTGTGGTTTCATCCGGCCGAGTGTTTCGCCTTGGGGTGCTCCTGTCTTGTTTGTGAAGAAGAAAGATGGCACGATGAGGATGTGCATTGATTACCGTCAGCTGAACAAGTTGACTATCAAGAATCGGTATCCTTTGCCGATGATTGATGATCTCTTTGATCAATTTCGGGGAGCTGCTGTGTTCTCTAAGATTGACTTGAGGTCAGGGTATTATCAATTGAAGGTGAAGGATGTGGATGTGCCTAAGACAGCTTTCAGGACAAGGTATGGGCATTATGAGTTCCTTGTGATGCCGTTTGGTCTGACAAATGCTCCTGCTGCTTTTATGGATATGATGAATCGTGTTTTTCATGAATACCTGGACAAGTTCGTTGTGGTGTTCATTGATGATATCCTTGTGTACTCGCGTACTGAGGAAGAGCACGAAGAGCATTTGAGGATTGTGTTGCAAGCTTTGTTGGAGAATCAGCTTTATGCTAAGCTGAGCAAGTGTGAGTTCTGGCTTAGGGAGGTGGTTTTTCTTGGTCATGTGGTCTCAGCCGAGGGGATTCGTGTTGATCCTCAGAAGATTGAAACAGTGATGAATTGGAAAGTTCCTAAGTCTGTTCAGGAGGTTCGTAGTTTCCTTGGTTTGGCAGGATACTACCGAAGGTTTGTGGATGGTTTTTCCAAGATTGCTGCTCCTTTGACGAAGTTGCTGCAGAAAGATGATAAGTATGAGTGGACAGAAGCGAGGCAGCAAGCTTTTGAGAAGCTGAAGATGGCTTTGACGCAGGCTCCTATCTTGATTCAGCCTGAATCAGGGAAAGAGTTTGTAGTCTACAGTGATGCATCCTATGTAGGTTTGGGGTGTGTGCTGATGCAAGAGGGTAAGGTTGTGGCTTATGCGTCGCGGCAGTTGAAGGTGCATGAGCGCAATTATCCTACGCATGATATTGAGCTGGCTGCAGTGGTTTTTGCTCTGAAGATCTGGAGACATTATCTGTATGGTGAGAAGTGTACTGTGTACACGGATCACAAGAGTTTGAGGTATCTGATGTCTCAGAAGGAGTTGAATCTCAGGCAGCGACGTTGGTTGGAGTTGCTCAAGGATTATGATCTGACGATAGAGTATCATCCTGGAAAGGCCAATGTTGTTGCGGATGCCTTGAGTAGAAAGGTAGCTGTTGAGCTGAGAGCTATGTTTGCTAGCTTGAGTATATCGCAGGATGGTGGTCTTGTTGCTGAGTTGCAAGAGAAACCTTCGTTGGTTCAGTTGATCAAGGATAAGCAGTTGCTGGATGATTCCTTGGTGTCTCATGTTCAGGATATCGCGGAGGGTAGACCTTCGGATTTCTGCTTTAATGAGGATGGAGTGTTGTGTTTTGGTAGTCGGATAGTAGTGCCTGCAGATGCTGAGTTGAGGCGTGCTATTCTGGCTGAAGGTCATAGCAGTCCTTTTGCTATGCATCCTGGTAGTACAAAGATGTATCGCGATCTTCGTGATGAGTACTATTGGGTAGGTCTGAAGAAGGATGTGGCAGAGTTCGTGAGCAAGTGTTTGGTGTGTCAGCGAGTTAAGGCTGAACATCAGGTTCCTTCTGGTTTGTTGCAACCGTTGAAAATCCCTGAATGGAAGTGGGAGAGGGTTACCATGGACTTTGTATCTGGTTTGCCTTTGTCTCCGTCGAAGAAGAATTCTGTTTGGGTGATTGTGGATCGCCTGACGAAGTGTGCGCATTTCTTGCCTGTGCATACTACGTTTTCTTTGGATAAGCTGGCAGAGCTGTACATTGCTGAGGTTGTGAGGTTGCATGGTGTGCCTAAGTCGATCGTGTCGGATAGGGATCCGGGGTTCACATCGCGTTTTTGGCAGTGTTTGCATCAAGCTCTGGGTACAAGGTTGCATTTCAGTACATCCTATCATCCTCAGTCGGATGGCCAATCTGAGCGAGTTATTCAGATTTTGGAGGATATGTTGAGATGCTGCGTGATAGAGTTCCAAGGTTCTTGGGAGAAGCATCTGCCTTTGGTTGAGTTCGCTTACAACAACAGTTATCAGGCAAGTATACAGATGGCACCTTATGATGCTCTGTATGGGAGGAAGTGTAGGACTCCTCTATGTTGGACTGAAACTGGTCAAAAGTTGGTATCGATGCCTGCTTTGTTGAAAGGTACCACCGAGAAAGTGAAGCTCATTTGTGAGCGGTTGAAGGCTGCTTCTGATCGGCAGAAGTCTTACGCGGATTTGAAGCGTAAGGAGATAGAGTTTGCGGTGGGTGATCGCGTGTTCTTGAAGGTTTCGCCTTGGAAGAAGGTGATGAGGTTTGGTCGGAAGGGTAAGCTGAGCCCTAGATACATTGGACCGTATGAGGTTGTTGAGCGTGTGGGTCCTGTTGCGTATCGGTTGAGGTTACCTCAGGAGCTGGAGAAGATCCATGATGTGTTCCATGTTTCTATGCTCCGGAGGTATAGATCTGATCCTTCGCATGTGTTGCCTGTGGAGGAAGTGGAATTGAATCCGGATTTGACCTATGATGAGGAACCGGTGAAGGTTCTGGATTCAGATAGCAAGGTTCTTCGTGGCAAGACCATTGAGTTGGTGAAGGTGCTGTGGAAGCATCGCGGTGTTGAGGAAGCCACGTGGGAGCGGAAGGATGATATGCTGAAGCAGTTTCCTTATCTCTTTCCTTCAGGTAAAATTTCGAGGACGAAATTTCTTAAGGGGGGGGAGAGTTGTAACGCCCCGGTTTTGGGCTTGGAAGTCTTGAGCGTTGACCGGTTGGTCAAAGTGTTGTTCGAATCGTAAGAGGTTAAATTAGGAAAGCCTAGTTCGGGTTGCATTAAAAATATGGAAAAATGTTCTAAAATCATCTTTTAATATAATTAAGTGAACTGTGAAATCAATTTTGGAAAATGAGTTTCGGAAATGTGACATTTTGGCTAGTGACCAAAATGTAATTTTTGAAAGTTTGGTGGCTATTTTATAAAGGGTTGAAACTTTGAATCTTTAAGGAGCTATTTACCCAAAGGGAGTTTCTCCAGATTTTTCTAAGATATTTTAACACATAATTCTGATTTTTTTAAAGTAAAACAAAAGGAGGGAAAATTCATTTTAGTCATTTTCTCATTTAACTACCTATTTTCTTTCTATCTTTTTCTCTCAACCCAAACACTCAATTTCCAGAGATCTCATTCTGATTTTCTCACCTAAAATCCTTCTTTCAACTCTCAATTGATTGCAAATCATTGTGTCTTCAAAACCTCTTCAATTGCTTCAAGTTTCATCAAGCTTTTCAATTCCAAAAAGAGGAGAAACTCAAGTTTGGAGGTGAGAACGTCCTTCTCCTCTGAACTTCAAGTTCTTTAATGAAATTCCTAAAGTTTTCAATCCTAATTTGATAATTGATTAAAGGTTTTAAGGTTGATTTATGGATCTTGGCTAATTATGCAAGATTTTGATGATTTCACATGATTTTCGTTTGATCTGTTAAATCTGTGTTTTGAGGAGTGTTTTTGATGTTAAATGATCATTAACTTGATGTGGAAATGAGTGTTGATTGATGCAATCCCGGATAGGTTGGATTTCCTAAGTTTAGCTTGTGTTTTAAGGTAGCTTTTGTGGTGATCTTGTGGATCTGATGTTGCTGGAGGTATAAGGATGTTTATAGGTTGTTTTTAGATGTGTGTTGATGTTAATGGAAGTGAGGTTTTGCTGGTTTGTGGCTGGGCTTTGTTTAGAAGTGTTTCGGATGCATTTTCGGTTGTGTTTGGTGGCCGAAAATGGAGGTTTAGTGAGAGCAGCGAGTTTAGATGCTTTCATTGAAGCAATTAATGCATGATGATGCATTAATCCTCTGCTTTAATGTGTTGAAACAGGGGAGGCATCCTTGGATCCAAGAATTGTTGATCCGGAGGCTTGATTTGGTGCTTTGGCTTGAAGCAAAGTGGAAATCGGTGAGTGGATTTGTGAAAATGGTTTTCGGCTTTGAAACCAAGGTTTTGGGAGCTTAGTTTAAGTCTAAACAACTTTGCTAAGCTCAAGTGTAAGTTTTCGGATTACTCTCTTTAAGTGGTGGCCATGTTTTGGTGCAATGTAAAATGGTGATTTTGCATGATTTGTTACTGTTTTTGAAAGCATGTTTAAGCATGGTAATTGCTGATGTTTTAGCATTATTTATGCTGATGTTTAAAGCCATGTGTTGAAGGTGACTCTAGGTAAGAGTACCTTGTTTTTAATGCATTGTTAAATGATGATTTAATGCTTTGAAATGCATGATGAAATGGCTTGGTTTAATGCTTTAAACCAGTGGATTATGTGATGTATAAAGTGTGTATTGGCAAGTGATGGTTTGTAAAAGTGAAGGTCACTAAGGTGGTTAAAAGTCCTTGAGTGAGCCTTGTTACCTAAGATCATTAAGGTGTTTAAAAGTCCTTGGATGAATCTTGTTGCGGACACTAAGGTGGTTAAAAGTCCTTAGGTGCTCCTTTCCATGGTGTTTAAAAGTCCATGGGGCCAAGGTGTTTAAAAGTCCTTGGGGCCAAGGTGTTTAAAAGTCCTTGGGGAAATTCAAGCTACGGACACAAAGGTGGTTAAAAGTCCTTGTGTGGTCCTTTCATGGTGTTTAAAAGTCCATGGCCAAGGTGTTTAAAAGTCCTTGGGGAAGGTTGTTGAACTTGATTTCATAAATGAAATGTATCACTTGAGCCAATATGACATGTATAGTACATTGAGATGCATGAGATGCATGTTTTAATGTTTATGTTGAAGCATGAGATGCTTGTTTAAAGGAAATGTGGAAGCATGATATTGCTTGATTTTAAGTATGCTATGAGCATGTATAAAGGTTGTTTGTAAGCAAGATTTATAAATGGTTTTAATTGCATTATTGAATGGTTTTTAAAGAGCACTCCTCACTAAGCTTTGGCTTACTCTCTCTCGTTTTCTTGATTCAATAATGCAGAGCATTAGTGTACATTGAGGGCAGCAAGAGGAGGCAAGCAAACAAGTTCAAGTAAAGCTCAATGTATGGAAGGTTTTGTTAAACATTTAGCTTTTGTATGTTTTGGCAATGGGGGACCAATGTATATGTTTTGGGAGGTGTTTAAGACTCCCTATGGATGTTAAATGTTGTTGTGGTTGCTGGATTTTGGATTGATTTCCTATTGCTTGTTTTTGAAGGTTTATTGCTTGAATGATAGCTTAAGTAGGAAGCATGCCTATAGAATTGGGGCTTTTTGCTTGTGATGTTATTTTGTTGAATTGATGATGCTCATATGTCCTAAATGTGTTTAATTGCATGCTGGTAAAGTTTGGTGATGTTTGGAGCATGTTTGAATGGCCTATTGCATGTTTTGGTTTGCTAATATGCTGAAATCTGAGCAGGCGTTTCGGAACAGTGTGTACCGTTTCGGAACGGGTGCCTGGAATGAACCCAGGGGTCCGAAACGGGGTGCACCGTTTCGAAACGAAATGCTCACTGCTAGACCCCCGTTGCGGAACCAGTATCGGAACGTCCCGCGTTTCGGAACAGGGTCAACCTGTTTCGAAACGGTCGACCGTTAGGGGGCTGTCATGGTAGTTATATGTTTTGATTTGTTTACGTTTTGGTCCCGAATCTTGTATGATCAATTGCATGAGCTGTGGATGTCCTTTTGAGCTGAAATTTCACAGAGAAGCATGAAACCTGACTAATTTCAAGATGGTAACTTTAATTTGGGTTAAGTCCCTTAATTTATCAGAATTTACAAATTGGTCCCTAAAGTTGTAATTTGTTCAATTGGGTCCCTGTTTGATCTCTGATGTTTGTGATCCTTTGGTATGTTGTTTGTATGATCACAATTAAGGTTAATGCGCATCTAGACAAGATTAAAAAGAAAAAAAAGGGTCGTTAATCAAGGTTGACTTTCGGGTTGACTTTGGTTTTCCCCGTGTAATCTTCGTAGTTCGGGTCAACCGTCTAGACCGGGCTACGGGGGTTACAAGGCACCTCTAAAAAACTCCCAATCAACCTCATTGGGTTCCATACCAGCCGTGGTAGTCGTCCACCAGCTATAGGCATCGCCTTGTAGCAAAGACACTGCGCATCCCAGCTTGCGCACATCATTACAGCCCATCTGATCCATGATACGGATCGTACTCGCTAACCAGGCCTCAGACGCCTCAAGAGACATACCAAAGAACTCCACAACTCCTAAGCTTCTCAATCTTTCCAACGGTAAGCCCACCTGCCCAACTGCAGGGGCCTGTACATGCGCTCCGGCAACAGCAGCCTGAAATGCTCCAGTTATCGCCTGAACTAGTGGTGCCAAATCACCCAAACCAGGACCAGCATGCCCTTGTTGCACCTGCTCCCCACCTCCAGGTGGTGGCGGAGGAGGTAGATTTCCACCAGGAGGGACATCAGCCCCTTGCGCACCCTGGTTACCCTGCTCAGTTGCAGGTATAATCGTATTGGACCTCAACTCTCTTCTAGGTCCCATTGTGATCTATCTATCTCTTTAACAAAACACGAAAACAAAAACAAATCAAACCATTTAGGCCAGCTGCAAGCAAGGATCCAAGTTCGATTAGTGTAATAAGGCAATGGGTACCCCGACTTCCCTTATCATGACATAGCATACAAAGACTCATCACACTCAACATGCTTTTCATCATTCAATTTCAGCATACAACAACATTACATCGTCATCACACACTCATATCCATTTCACATGCAATTCAAATAATTCAAGCATGACATAAGCTTCAGAATTCAACTAATTGCATGTTTTTCAAACAACATACAACGATACATATCAATTTCGCATACCAACATTCCCAATTCTTTCGTAACCATGCTCTGATACCAACAGATGTAACCCCCTTAGCCCAGTCTAGACATTTAACCCGAACTACGAAGATTACACGGGGAAAACCAAAGTCAGCCCGAAAGTTAACCTTGATTTACGATCATTTTTTCTTTTTATCTTCTCGAATGAATATTATTAACCTACAAATTCAGCAAAGTGATTAGGTTAAAACGGCACGGCGATCGGAGTTCGATTAGGGGTTCAATTGTATACATTCGAATTTTAGGGACTATAGTATAAATACCATAAAATATAGGGACTCTCATGATTTCAAAGTCACCAATCCTCATTTAATCATGTAACATGCCAACATGTCAAAATTCATCTCAAACCGATCATCCAACCACATTCAATTGCACACACAATATTCAGGGACCAAAATACACCATTTCCAAACCTTAAAAGATACTTAATAACATCAATTAAACTGTTGCCCATGCTTTACCAAGCATCTCATGCATTCTTGCAACATTTGCAAGCATCTCATGCTTCACATTATTCATTAACATTATATTGGCTCAGAAGTGATAGTCCATAAACCATTTCAACACAAGACACAATTGGATACGCGGATTACAAGCGTTGTCCCACACGCTTCATACACACTACCGAACTACACAAGGCTCACACACGAGAGCAACCCTCCATCGTTGTGACACCCGTGGTGGAGTATAACGGTACAATCTCAACCCCTAAACACCACTCATCGGTAGTTGTATAATTCTACTAACGAGAGCACGACACACAAAACACAAGATCCACACACAGAATTAACACACACGGTACAATCACAACCCCTCGACATCCAAGGCGACTTTATTCACGGTGCACCCAATCCTATAGCCGGCTAACTATATCTGGTTAAAGTAACCAAAAACCATTTTCATCACTTCCCAATATAATCATTTAAACACATTAATCCACTGTTTTACAAGCATAACTACAATGCCACTTTCACAAGCCTCATATGCTTAATATCATATTCATTCAACATATGCAAACCAAGGATCACTTACCTAGTGCATCCTTAACATAATGACATTAAAATCCAGCATTAAACCATGCTTAAACATGATTAAAACAGTAAACAAACCCACTCTTACTTCAAGTGCAATTTCATTAAACATAGCACATTTCTAAGAGATGGATTACCGAAACACTTACACTTGAGCTTAGTTAAGTGTATCAAACTTACACCAAGCTCCCAAGATCACACTCAGAGCGTTACAAAACAGGAAATAGCATTTCCACTCACCGATACGCGAAGCGTTGTTCGCCGGCACGAAAATTACACCTCCGGAGCCTCCAAAATCACCTTGTTTGCTTCTGGATCAAGATCCACTATTTTCACATCATCAAAATAGAGATCTAAATGTATTAAAATGCATTCTAACACCAGCAACAATTCACACACTCGTTGCTCACCCAAACAACACCAAAATACCCATCCAAAGCAACTAAAAACTCAATCGATTGCTTCCTAAACCAAGCCCACCAAACATACATCACTTCCAAAGCATTATAAACATCAAAACACATCTAACAAACATCCTAACCCAACCTTATACCTCCAGCAAGCAAGATTCACCAAATCACCCCAAAATCTCGCCTAAAACTATCAAGAACTTCAAGGATCTTAAGGATTTCGGGATCTATGTTGTCAACAACTTATTTTAACATGTAAATCAACTTAAAACTCAATTAAAATCAACACAAAACAGAGCCCAACTCATCAAGTCCGAAAATCAAGAATCACATCCCAATTTTGCACTTAATTCAAAACTATAATCAAATTTCAGTTAAAAATCATAAATGAGAGTCAATAATCTTGGGAATTTCAATAAAGAACCTAGATTGAATGTTAAGATCGGGATTTACCTCCAATCCTTGCTCCCTTGACAATTTGGCAAGTTTTCCTTACAAAAATCTTGAAGAAAAAGAAGGGAATCTTTGAAAAAGATTTTAAAGAAGAAGAGAGGAATTTGAGAGAAAAGAAATCTGATGAAAATTTGTTTGACAAATGTGTTTGGCTGAAATGAGAGAAGGAAAAGTAGTTACGTGATTAAAACCTCTCTAATTTCTCATTTATTTTATATTTAATTAAAACCATTTTATATCCTTTATTAAAACCCTTTAAAAACACATGTAAAATTGAAGGAAGGCTAAATTGTACAAAAGCTCCCTAAAGATTCTAAGATTTTGACTCTCTTTTTGAAAACATCATTTTTCCACAGTTTTAAAACTTTACAATTTGGTCACTACTTAAAATGTCCATTTTCCAAAACTCTTTTTGTAAAATTGATTTGACCAACCTCTTAAAATTGATTTTAGAAATTTTTATAATAATTTTATCCTATCTCGATCCTTGATTTCCTTAAATCACCTTACGCGATTCGAACCGTTCTCAATCGGTCCGATCCGATGTCTAAAACATCTAGGACCAAAACTAAGGCGTTACAAAAATCTAAGCAAGCTTCAACAATTTGGTGGAATTTCATCCATCAATTCTTCCAAAATCCCTCTTTTAAGGTATTTTCTAACCTTTTCTTTTTCCTTTGATTTCGTTCGAATATTAGGTTAGAAAATTATTGTTTTGTATAGAATACATGTTTTACATCATGAGTTTTCAAAAACTTGTAATTTTTTAAAAATCTCAATTTTTTATTCGAATATATTTGATTTTAATCGTATTTTTTAACACATTTTTTGAAAATTGTTTTCTTCAAAAATTGTAATATATGTATATACATTCAAAGTGGTTTTAAAACCTTAATTGGGATTTTTATTGGATTGAATTAGGATTTAAATGTACACACTCAAAATTTTCTTTTGCTTGCTTTGTGTTTTTAGGAAATTTTAATGGAAAACAAGAAACGAAAGACTCAAGCGGGTGAAGGTTCGACCCAAGACAACATTCGTCCAAAACTTACCCTTATTTTTCAAAAACGTTTTAAGAATCAAGATGCTAAGGAACAATTCAAAATCATTCATGATTCCCCCGTTCGAAGAGAGCGAGTTGTGGATATAGATTCCCTTGACTCTGAGCGTTTCGAATTCCGTTATCTACCTGTCTTGAAAGAATGGAGTTTCTTAGCCTTTTTAAGCATTCCCGACATCGTCTACAAGAACATGGTCGTTATCTTTTACTCAAATGTCATTCTCATCCACAATGACGATCATTTCGAGGTCATTGGCATCGAGTCTTATGTTTTGGGCAAGAAGTTCGATATTGATCCATCCGTCTTAGAGAACACCCTTGGGCTCAAAGATGAATGTATTGAGGATGAAAATCACTTTGGAGCTCACACCAGATCCATTCTTACCTTGGATGCTCATGACCGATTCTTGCATTTGATCATCTCTTGGTTCATTCGCCTATCAGGAGGTAAATTTTCCCACATTCAACACGTCTATCACTTTTGGCTCGAGTGTTTTTGCCAAGCACAACGACCGAACTTAGTAATAATCATATTCACCGAGATGGTCCATCAAGTGAAGATTCATACAACCGAATCACTTACATCCTTCACTTATGGGACAGTGTTGAGCTATATCTTTGTTAGCCTCGGTCTTGATTGTTCCTATGATTCTTCGGAACCCCGAAAGAAAAAGATTGGTGAATCTTCTCTTGTGAAGTCCGAGTTTCGTTACACACTTGGCCATTGGGTTCGTGTTGATAGGATAGCTCTAGCACCTCAAGAAGAGCCTTAACCTCAAGCTCCGGCTCCCGTTGCGGCTCCTAACAATGATGCTCTTATGGCCTTCCTTACCGAGCGGTTCAACGCGATGGACACGAACATGGCTTCAGGTTTTGATGCTCTCAAAACTCGTATTCAATCATTGGAGGATCGTTTCTACACTCTTGAGAATCAACAAACGTCCATGGATCTCTCCTTCTCCACCCTCTATGGTGATTGGAGGCGCTTTCATCAAAATCAAGCTAAGGACAAGGATGATTCTTTTGATGACATTGGAGGCGATGATGGTGATGAGGCTTAGGATTCATATTATATATCATATTATTATGTCATATTAGGATTAAGTTTGCACCTATTTATGTTTTTATCTTTAAAGACCTATGCTTTGAATATTTATTTTTAGGATTGTGCTTGAACTTAAATGCTTTGCATATTTATGTTTCTGATGTTGTTTCTTGAACTTTAATGCTATCTAAGATATTATGTTTTTTGGTTTATTGTTTATGACTCCTTTATTCTCTTATTAGCCTTGTTTATCTATTTTTTTCTAACAAAAAGGGGGAGAAGTAATCTAAGAGCCTAAGTGTTTTTAAGTCAGTTTTGAGTTTCAAATACTTCAATTTTAAATCTTTTCAAAACTTTAAAACCTATCTTAAATTGAGGGGGAGTTAAAACTTTTTCAAAGATTTCAAAACACTTAAAAATTTATACTTGGTTTTGTTATATCAAAAAGGGGGAGATTGTAAAACTAATGAATTGATTTTGATATAACAAAGGATTTAAGGACTAAATTGTAAAAGAGAAAATAAATTTTTAAGTCCTTAAAACTTCCCAAAATCTCTAAGCCAATGGTCCAAGTCAAAGCCAATGTTTATGAAATTTTTTTAAGTGTTTTCCAAGTCAAAACTGTGATTTTCGAGTCACCGTTTCAAAATGACCCTTAGGCGTTTCAGAACGTTTTGAAACTGTTAACATGTGTTTCGAAACAAGCCTTCCTGTTTCGATACAGGTGAATCGAAACATGTTTCCATGTTTCAAAACGGATGAAGAACAACGAAACGAGTTGAACCGTTTCGATACAGCAGTAGCGAAACGACCTCAAACGTTTCGAAACGATTTCAAACTTGGATTAAAAAATATGACTGTTGCAATTCTATAACTGATTTTCAAAGAAACGATTAGAGTGTATCGAAACGTTTTAAGTCGTTTTGATACGGGTTTTGGCAGTGGGAAAATGTTTCGTAACGGGCTCTAGTACGTTTCGAAACGAGCTCTTAGCGTATTGAAACGATTAGGTCCGTTTTGATACGGTCTCTTAATTACACCCCAACTGATATTTCTATTTTGTTCTGTTTCGAAATAGGGTCGAGCGTTTCGGAACGAGTAGTTGCAGAAGTGCATTTATGGTGGGAAGATTACCTCCCAACGGCTATAATTATGATGGCAACAACCCCAACGACTAGAATTCAATGAAAAGGTATAAAATGGAGTCCTAAAAGCACCACCAACAACTATTGATCCTAAGAGAAACATCCAAACATCAAATCCAAGATCTTGTGCAAATTTTTCATATTCCTTGTAAAACCCCAATTGTAGTTCTTTGTATTTCCCATTTTATTTGATTCAATTGGGTTGAGTGCTTGTAATTGGGCAACATTTTTATTGAGAGATACTTGTTATTTGCCTTTATCTTCTTTGTAAACATTGTGTGAGGATTGGGCCAATTTTGGGTAGAAAACTGACCATTGTGTAAAGGTTTCCTCCTAAGCCTAGAAAAGGGAAAGATCAACTAGTGGAGTTGTTGGAAAATCCTTAGTGGGAGCTAAGGTAGTGGTTGTAGAGTTCAATTGGAACTTGAACCACTCTAAATGCCTTGTCTTGATATTTTTATTTTTCCACTTCACCACCAAACTTTCTAAAAATCCAATTCACCTCTCTTGGTTTAAATCGATTCAACGATCCACTCAACACAAATTGTCCCCCGAGGTTAACACAGTCGCTCCGAGAATCGTACACCCAAAACTAGAGTGAACTACGATTGTATTTCTCCTTTGAATGTTGTAGAAGCTTTTGAGATCTTAGAGAGGATTTGAGAAATGATGAGTGAATTGGTGAATTGAGAAGCAAATAATGCTTCTCTATTTATAGGCTTCATATATGGGTAAAATCGTCCAAAAAGAATCATATTAAAATCTGATTTAATTCCTGAATTAAACTCTTCCTTAACTCTGAGTTTAAGTCTCTTCAACTGCTGAATTAATTCTACTTTAATAGCTGATTCATCAGATGAACCTGGCCCACAAGAAGTCCAGATTCGTTAGAAGATTTTACATAAAAAAAATGATTGTTTAAATTTTAGTAATCAAAGACACTGATCAGTTGTCATCCTCTGAAAATTAAATCAGACGATATGGTTTCTCAACCAGCCTATAAATAGTAGACATTCACTCACAATTCTTTCACATTCTTAGATTTACTTAGAAAAATGACTGTTTAAATTTCAGAAATCGAAGACACGTGTTACCACGACCATGACGCACCGTACGGATGGCGGCGGCGTGCGAGATTGCCCCTTGTTCTCTATCACTCAACAAGGGAGGGGGGATGGTCACTATAAATACACTTGACTTGGTATTTTCCCACTCAATGTGGGATTATGACTATTCATTATTCCAACATTCCCCCACAAATGTGAAAGAATTTTCCCGTAACTCAAAAATATCCTAATCAAAAGAGCAATAACGAGATTAGTTGCTTAAGCACTAGTGAATGTGTCTTGAACTTGTACATAATGATGATGAGCAATTCTTCTCGTAGACAAGTGAAACTAGTCTTGAACTTTTTAGGATTAGGGTAAACTCATAACACACAACTAACCTCTTCATCCACCAAAGTTCTCGATGTGTAAGATATATATATATATATATATATATATATATGAAAGTATATATTTGGCCATCTTACCTCCGGATTATAGTAAGTGTACTAGAAAAATGGCCCAACGTTTTTCATAGAAGGTGGCTAACCCTTCTCACTTACTTATGTCATTTCATCAGGTTTGTCTTAATAAAACCATCCTTATAGGACTATAAAAATACTTAAGAGCTTTTCGTATAAGCTCAACCTCACATGGTGTTAGGTGATTTTCTTCAATTTCATAATAAATGAACCACCCAACTCTGGGATAATAAATCATTAAGAATAAATATTCAACCTCATTAATCGATGAACTCAACATGTCCTTCTCAATAGGAACTCCCAAATTCTTGGGTTTGAATTCATTAAGAGTTTGAGTAAAACTCAACTTTTTCTAGCGAAAAGTTCATTTAGTCTTTCGCACTAGGGACTACCCACTTAACTTTGGGTTATGAACTTATTAAGAACAAATATTCAGCCAAAAGTCGGTAAATTCATCAAGTCTTTCTCACTAAGACTACCCAAAGACTGGGCTATGAATTTATTAAGAGCAATTAAGCTCATCTTGGGAATGTACATTATTCATCATAGGGATAAGAAACGAGAAATGTAACCCCCGTAGCCCGGTCTAGACGGTTGACCCGATTTACGAAGATTACACGGGGAAAACCAAAGTCAACTCGGAAGTCAACCTTGATTAACGACCCTTTTTTTTTCCATTTTAATCTTGTCTAGATGCTCATTAACCTTAATTGTGATCATACAAACAGCATATCAAAAGATCACAAACATCAGAGATCAAACAGGGACCCAATTGAACAAATTACAACTTTAGGGACCAAAATGTAAATTCTGATAAATTAAGGGACTTAACCCAAATTAAAGTTACCATCTTGAAATTAGTCAGGTTTCATGCTTCTCTGTGAAATTTCAGCTCAAAAGGACATCCACAGCTCATGCAATTGATCATACAAGATTCAGGACCAAAACGCAAACATTTCAAAACATGTAACTACCATGTCAGCCCCCTAACGGTCGACCGTTCCGAAACAGGCTAGCCCTGTTCCGAAACACGGGCCGTTCCGAAACGGGTTCCGGAACATGGCCTCGGCAGAGGCTAAACCGTTTCGAAACGGTGCATACCGTTTCGGACGCCTGGGTTCATGCAAGGCACCCGTTCCGAAACGGTACACCCCTGTTCCGAAACGCCTGCACAAAAACCAGCAAACAAGCATACTAGATCATGCAAATGAACACTCAAACATGCTCCAAACATCACCAAACTTTACCAGCATGCAATTAAACATATTTAGCACATATAAGCATCATCAATTCAGCAAGATAACATCTCATGCAAAAAGGCCCAAATTTAAGGTCATGCTTCCCACACAAGCTATTACTTAAGCACCAACTTGCAAAAACAAGCATATAAGGTTCAATTCAAAAACCAACAACCACAGCAACACTTAACATACTTAGGGAGTCTTAAACACCTCCCAAAACAAATACATTGGTCCCCCATTGCCAAAACATACAAAAGCTAAACACTTATAAAACCTTCATACATTGAGCTTTGCTTGTACTTGTTTGCTTGCCTCCTCTTGCTGCCCTCAAAGCACTTTAATGCTCTGCATTATTGAATCAAGAAAACGAGAGAGCGTAAGCCAAAGCTTAGTGAGGAGTGTTCTTTAAAAACCATTCAATAATGCATTTAAAACCATTTGTAAATCATGCTTGTAAACAACCTTTACACATGCTCAAAGCACACTTTAAATCAAGCAATATCATGCTTCCACATTTCATTTAAACAAGCATTTCATGCTTCAACATAAACATTAAATCATGCATCTCATGCATCTCATGTACTATACATGTCATATTGGCTCAAGTGATACATTTCATTTAGAAATCAAGTATAACAACTTTCTTCAAGGACTTTTAAACACCTTGAACCCCAAGGACTTTTAAACACCTTGGCCATGGACTTTTAAACACCATGAATGGACCACACAAGGACTTTTAAACACCTTTGTGTCCGTAGCTTGAAATACCCCAAGGACTTTTAAACACCTTGGCCCCAAGGACTTTTAAACACCTTGGCCCCATGGACTTTTAACCACCATGGAAAGGAGCACCTAAGGACTTTTAACCACCTTAGTGTCCGCAACAAGATTCATCCAAGGACTTTTAAACACCTTGATGATCTTAGTTAACAAGGCTCACTCAAGGACTTTTAACCACCTTAGTGACCTTCACTTTTACAAACCATCACTTGCCAATACACACTTTATACATCATATAATCCACTGTTTTAAAGCATTTAAACCCAGCCATCTCAACATGCATTTCAAAGCATTAAATCATCATTTAACAATGCATAAAAACAAGGTACTCTTACCTAGAGACACCTTCAACACATGGCTTAAATCATCAGCATAAATCATGCTAAAACATCAGCAATTAACATGCTAAGACATGCTTTCCAAAACAGTAGCAATTCATGCAAAAACACCATTTCACATTTCAACAAAACATGGCCACCACTTAAGAGAGAAATCCGAAAACTTACGCTTGAGCTTAGCAAAGTTGTTTAGACTTAAACTAAGCTCCCAAAACCTTCAACCATTGGTTTAAAAGCTGAAAACCCATTTTCACTCACCGATTACCACTTCGCTTCAAGCCAAAGCACCAAAACAAGCCTCCGGATCAACAAATCTTGGATCCTAGGATGCCTCCCCTGTTTCAACACATTAAAGCAGAGGATTAATGCATCATCATGCATTAATTGCTTCAATGAAAGCATCAAAACTCGCTGCTCTCACTAAACCTCCATTTTCGGCCACCAAACACAACCGAAAATGCATCCGAAACACTTCTAAACAAAGCCCAGCCACAAACCAGCAAAACCTCACTTCCATTAACATCATTTAACATCTAAAAACAACCTACAACCATCCTTATACCTCCAGCAACACCAGATCCACAAGATCACCACAAAAGCTACCTTAAAACTCAAACTAAAATTAGGAAACCCAACCTATCCGGGATTGCATCACTCAAGATTCATTTCCACATCAATTTAATGATCATTTAACACCAAAAACACTTCTCAAAACACTGATTTAACAGATCAAACGAAAATCAAGTGAAATCACCAAAATCTTGCATAATTAGCCAAGATCCATAAATCTACTTGAAAACCTTTAATTAAACATACATTTAGGATTGAAAACTTTAGGAATTTCATTAAAGAACTTAAAGTTCAGAGGAGAATCGTTCATACCTCCAAACTTGTGATTTCTCCACTTTTTGGAATGAAAACCTTGTTGAAACTTGTAGCGATTGAGTAGGTTTTGATTACACAATGATTTGCTAACAATTGTGAGTTGAAAGGATGAATTTAGGTGAAGAAATCAGATCAAAATCTCTGAAAATGGTGATGTTTGGTTGGAGAGAAAAGAAGAAGAGAAAATAGGAAGTTAGAAAAGAAAAATAGTAAAATGAGTTTCCCTCCTTTTATCAAACCTTTAAAATCAGATTTTAGGATTAAAATATCTTAGAAAAATCTGGAGAATTCACTTTTGGGCAAATAGCTCCTTAAAGATTCAAAGTTTCAATCCTTTTTAAAACAGCCACCAAATTTGCGAAAATTACATTTTGGTCACTAACCAAAATGTCAACCTTCCAAAACTCATTTTCCAAAATTGTTTTCACAGTTCATCAATTTATATTAAAAGATGATTTTAGAACATTTTTCCATAATTTTTATGCAACCCGAGCTAGGCTTTCCTAATTTAACCACTTACGATTCGAACAGCACTTTGACCAACCGGTCAACGCCCAAGACTTCCAAGCCCAAAACCGGGGCGTTACAACTCTCCCCCCCTTAAGAAATTTCGTCCTCGAAATTTACCTGAAGGAAAGAGATAAGGAAACTGCTTCAGCATATCCTCCTTCCGCTCCCACGTGGCTTCCTCAACACCGCGATGCTTCCACAGCACCTTCACCAACTCAATGGTCTTGCCACGAAGAACCTTGCTATCTGAATCCAGAATCTTCACCGGTTCCTCATCATAGGTCAAATCCGGATTCAATTCCACTTCCTCCACAGGCAACACATGCGAAGGATCAGATCGATACCTCCGGAGCATAGAAACATGGAACACATCATGAATCTTCTCCAGCTCCTGAGGTAACCTCAACCGATACGCAACAGGACCAACACGCTCAACAACCTCATACGGTCCAATGTATCTAGGGCTCAGCTTACCCTTCCGCCCAAACCTCATCACCTTCTTCCAAGGCGAAACCTTCAAAAACACGCGATCACCCACCGCAAACTCTAACTCTCTACGCTTCAAATCCGCGTAAGACTTCTGCCGATCAGAAGCAGCCTTCAACCTCTCACAAATGAGCTTCACTTTCTCGGTGGTACCTTTCAACAAAGCAGGCATCGAAACCAACTTTTGACCAGTTTCAGCCCAACACAGAGGAGTCCTACACTTCCTCCCATACAGAGCCTCATAAGGTGCCATCTGTATACTTGCCTGAAAACTGTTGTTGTAAGCGAACTCAACCAAAGGCAGATGCTTCTCCCAAGAACCTTGAAACTCTATCACGCAACATCTCAACATATCCTCCAAGATCTGAATAACTCGCTCAGACTGGCCATCCGACTGAGGATGATAAGATGTACTGAAATGCAACCTTGTACCCAAAGCTTGATGCAAACACTGCCAAAAACGCGACGTGAACCTCGGATCCCTATCCGACACGATCGACTTAGGCACACCATGCAACCTCACAACCTCAGCAACGTACAGCTCTGCCAGCTTATCCAAAGAGAACGTAGTATGCACAGGCAAGAAATGTGCACACTTCGTCAGGCGATCCACAATCACCCAAACGGAATTCTTCTTCGACGGAGACAAAGGCAAACCAGATACAAAATCCATGGTAACCCTCTCCCACTTCCATTCAGGGATTTTCAACGGTTGCAACAAACCAGAAGGAACTTGATGTTCAGCCTTAACTCGCTGACACACCAAACACTTGCTTACAAACTCTGCCACATCCTTCTTCAAACCTACCCAATAGTACTCATCACGAAGATCGCGATACATCTTTGTACTACCAGGATGCATAGCAAAAGGACTACTATGACCTTCAGCTAGAATAGCATGCCTCAACTCAGCATCTGCAGGCACTACTATCCGACTACCAAAACACAACACTCCATCCTCATTAAAACAGAAATCCGAAGGTCTACCCTCCGCGATATCCTGAACATGAGACACCAAGGAATCATCCAACAACTGCTTATCCTTGATTAACTGAACCAACGAAGGTTTCACCTGCAACTCAGCAACAAGACCACCATCCTGCGATATACTCAAGCTAGCAAACATAGCTCTCAGCTCAACAGCTACCTTTCTACTCAAGGCATCCGCAACAACATTGGCCTTTCCAGGATGATACTCTATCGTCAGATCATAATCCTTGAGCAACTCCAACCAACGTCGCTGCCTGAGATTCAACTCCTTCTGAGACATCAGATACCTCAAACTCTTGTGATCCGTGTACACAGTACACTTCTCACCATACAGATAATGCCTCCAGATCTTCAGAGCAAAAACCACTGCAGCCAGCTCAATATCATGCGTAGGATAATTGCGCTCATGCACCTTCAACTGCCGCGACGCATAAGCCACAACCTTACCCTCTTGCATCAGCACGCACCCCAAACCAACATAGGATGCATCACTGTAGACTACAAACTCTTTCCCTGATTCAGGCTGAATCAAGATAGGAGCTTGCGTCAAAGCCAACTTCAGCTTCTCAAAAGCTTGCTGCCTTACTTCTGTCCACTCATACTTAACATCTTTCTGCAGCAACTTCGTCAAAGGAGCAGCAATCTTGGAAAAACCATCCACAAACCTTCGGTAGTATCCTGCCAAACCAAGGAAACTACGAACCTCCTGAACAGACTTAGGAACTTTCCAGTTCATCACCGCTTCAATCTTCTGAGGATCAACACGAATCCCCTCAGCTGAGACCACATGCCCAAGAAAAACAACCTCTCTAAGCCAAAACTCACACTTGCCCAACTTAGCATAAAGCTGATTCTCCAACAAAGCTTGCAACACAACCCTCAAATGCTCTTCGTGCTCTTCCTCAGTACGTGAGTACACAAGGATATCATCAATGAACACCACAACGAATTTGTCCAGGTATTCATGAAAAACACGATTCATCATGTCCATGAAAGCAGCAGGAGCATTTGTCAGACCAAACGGCATCACAAGAAACTCATAATGCCCATACCTTGTCCTGAAAGCTGTCTTAGGCACATCCACATCCTTCACCTTCAATTGATAATACCCTGACCTCAAGTCAATCTTAGAGAACACAGCAGCTCCCCAAAATTGATCAAAGAGATCATCAATCCTCGGCAAAGGATACCGATTCTTGATAGTCAACTTGTTCAGCTGACGGTAATCAATGCACATCCTCATCGTGCCATCTTTCTTCTTCACAAACAAGACAGGAGCACCCCAAGGCGAAACACTCGGCCGGATGAAACCACGATCAAGCAATTCTTGCAACTGCGTCTTCAGCTCCTTCAGCTCCTTAGGTGCCATTCTATAGGGAGTAATGGACACAGGAGTGGTATTCTCATACAGCTCAATACCAAACTCCACCTCGCGATTAGGAGGTAAACCAGGCAACTCCTCAGGAAAAACATCAGGAAACTCCTTCACAACCCTGATATCCTGCACCCTCAGCTCCTTCGAACTAGGATTCATCACAAAAGCCAGAAAAGCTTCACAACCTTGCCTCAGCATCCTGCTCGCCTCCAAGGTAGAAACAACATTGGCAAGAAACTTCACATTCTCACCAACCACCACCACTTCATAATCATCCGCAAGCCTAAGCGAAACCCGCTTATTCTCACAATCCACAACAGCACGATGCTCAGCAAGCCAATCCATACCAAGGATCACATCAAAACCATAAAAGGGCAACTCCATAAGATCAACAAGAAAGACATGCTCTTGAACAACCAAAGGACACCTTTTAAAAAGCTTACGAGTCACAACAGTTTCACCAAAAGAACTAGTGACTCTAACACCAACATCCAAAAACTCAACAGGCAAACCAAGCAACTCAGCATGCTCACGAAGAATGTATGAATGCGTAGATCCAGAATCAATCAAAGAAAGCAATGACAAGGATTGCAAAGTAAAGGTACCTGCAATCACATCTGCATCATTCCTTCCTTCGCGCTGAGCATACACCCTCGCTTGGCCTCCACCCTCAGGTTGAATAGCCACAACATGAGCTACACCGCGCCCACCTTCCTCTCGTCTCTGATAATTACCACGGCCGCGCCCACGACCTCTCTGCGACGCTGCAACAATAGGAGCACGCTCTTGACCACCAGCCATCCTCGGACAATCACGTCTCAGATGATCAGCAGAACCACAGTTCCAGCACTCATAACCAGCTGCTATCACAGGAGCTTGCACCTCCCTCCCAACACGAGGACAGTCACGCTTCAAGTGACCACGGGAACCACAAATCCAACAAGCACTAGGGTCAGCTCTAGCATTGCCGCCCCTAGCAGGTGCACCTCCACCTCTCTTAGACGAGGACTGAAACCTCTGATCACGCCCTCTCTTGTTCCGTCCACCACCGGAACTATACTCGGCAGCTCTCTTTCCAGAACTAGCTCCAGCACCCTTAGCAGACAAACTCAGGTTCATCTCAATGTCCTTGGACCGACTAACCAGCACATCGAAATCATTGTACTCAGCAGCTAACATATAGGTCTTAACCTCCGTCACCAAACCATAACGGAACCTTTCGCACCTTTCGCGCTCATCAGGTACCAACTCAGGTGCATACTGGCTAAGACGTACAAACTGTACCTCATACTCAGCCACACTCATGTTCCCTTGGGTCAGAGACATGAATTCACGCTTGTTTTCATCCAGATATCTAACTCCCAGATATCTCCTCTTGAACGCATGCTGAAAGAACGTCCAAGTAACATCAGCATCAGCCATCCCAGAGATTGTGGTCGTCCACCACGTATAAGCATCACCTTGCAGCAGTGACACCACACATCCCAGCTTCTGCACATCAGTGCAACTCATTTGTCCCAAGACACGCTTGGTACTCTCCAACCACGCTTCAGACCTCTCAGCTGACATACCCCTAAACTCAGTCCCACCAAGACTGCGCAAACGTTCCAAGGGTAGTCTAGCACCAGCATCTCCCTGATGCCCAGCTCCTTGAGCTCCAGCTACTGCTGCTCGAAACGCACCCGCAATAGCTTGTACAAGCACAGACATATCAGGTATCGCTTGCCCCTGACCAGCTTCAGGTCCTGCAGCTCCAGCACCAGCTGCCTCAGCTCCAGCTCCAGCTCTTTCCCTCTCCGCACCACCACCACCAGGTGGAGGAGGAGGTATCACAGCACTACCAGTGTGCTCATCATTCACATTCCCCTCCGGGGTCGTAGCTCTCGCGCTACTCCTTAACTCTCTACGTGGTGCCATACTTTACCATGCATAACAATACAAAATAAACAAGTCAGGACCAGCAAGGTAAGCAAATTCCAAGTATTCAAGCTCAATTTCTTTCAAAAACAACATCATCTCTTTAGCTTTTGTTTGGCAATGGGTACCCTCATCATGCATCATCACAACATGCATCACATACACATTATCATAACATATCACTAAACATGCTTTCACCCAACAAGCATACAAACCAAACCATGCTTCAATCACGCATACACACATTCCCAATTACTCGAGAACTCAGCTCTGATACCACCAAATGTAACCCCCGTAGCCCGGTCTAGACGGTTGACCCGATTTACGAAGATTACACGGGGAAAACCAAAGTCAACTCGGAAGTCAACCTTGATTAACGACCCTTTTTTTTTCCATTTTAATCTTGTCTAGATGCTCATTAACCTTAATTGTGATCATACAAACAGCATATCAAAAGATCACAAACATCAGAGATCAAACAGGGACCCAATTGAACAAATTACAACTTTAGGGACCAAAATGTAAATTCTGATAAATTAAGGGACTTAACCCAAATTAAAGTTACCATCTTGAAATTAGTCAGGTTTCATGCTTCTCTGTGAAATTTCAGCTCAAAAGGACATCCACAGCTCATGCAATTGATCATACAAGATTCAGGACCAAAACGCAAACATTTCAAAACATGTAACTACCATGTCAGCCCCCTAACGGTCGACCGTTCCGAAACAGGCTAGCCCTGTTCCGAAACACGGGCCGTTCCGAAACGGGTTCCGGAACATGGCCTCGGCAGAGGCTAAACCGTTTCGAAACGGTGCATACCGTTTCGGACGCCTGGGTTCATGCAAGGCACCCGTTCCGAAACGGTACACCCCTGTTCCGAAACGCCTGCACAAAAACCAGCAAACAAGCATACTAGATCATGCAAATGAACACTCAAACATGCTCCAAACATCACCAAACTTTACCAGCATGCAATTAAACATATTTAGCACATATAAGCATCATCAATTCAGCAAGATAACATCTCATGCAAAAAGGCCCAAATTTAAGGTCATGCTTCCCACACAAGCTATTACTTAAGCACCAACTTGCAAAAACAAGCATATAAGGTTCAATTCAAAAACCAACAACCACAGCAACACTTAACATACTTAGGGAGTCTTAAACACCTCCCAAAACAAATACATTGGTCCCCCATTGCCAAAACATACAAAAGCTAAACACTTATAAAACCTTCATACATTGAGCTTTGCTTGTACTTGTTTGCTTGCCTCCTCTTGCTGCCCTCAAAGCACTTTAATGCTCTGCATTATTGAATCAAGAAAACGAGAGAGCGTAAGCCAAAGCTTAGTGAGGAGTGTTCTTTAAAAACCATTCAATAATGCATTTAAAACCATTTGTAAATCATGCTTGTAAACAACCTTTACACATGCTCAAAGCACACTTTAAATCAAGCAATATCATGCTTCCACATTTCATTTAAACAAGCATTTCATGCTTCAACATAAACATTAAATCATGCATCTCATGCATCTCATGTACTATACATGTCATATTGGCTCAAGTGATACATTTCATTTAGAAATCAAGTATAACAACTTTCTTCAAGGACTTTTAAACACCTTGAACCCCAAGGACTTTTAAACACCTTGGCCATGGACTTTTAAACACCATGAATGGACCACACAAGGACTTTTAAACACCTTTGTGTCCGTAGCTTGAAATACCCCAAGGACTTTTAAACACCTTGGCCCCAAGGACTTTTAAACACCTTGGCCCCATGGACTTTTAACCACCATGGAAAGGAGCACCTAAGGACTTTTAACCACCTTAGTGTCCGCAACAAGATTCATCCAAGGACTTTTAAACACCTTGATGATCTTAGTTAACAAGGCTCACTCAAGGACTTTTAACCACCTTAGTGACCTTCACTTTTACAAACCATCACTTGCCAATACACACTTTATACATCATATAATCCACTGTTTTAAAGCATTTAAACCCAGCCATCTCAACATGCATTTCAAAGCATTAAATCATCATTTAACAATGCATAAAAACAAGGTACTCTTACCTAGAGACACCTTCAACACATGGCTTAAATCATCAGCATAAATCATGCTAAAACATCAGCAATTAACATGCTAAGACATGCTTTCCAAAACAGTAGCAATTCATGCAAAAACACCATTTCACATTTCAACAAAACATGGCCACCACTTAAGAGAGAAATCCGAAAACTTACGCTTGAGCTTAGCAAAGTTGTTTAGACTTAAACTAAGCTCCCAAAACCTTCAACCATTGGTTTAAAAGCTGAAAACCCATTTTCACTCACCGATTACCACTTCGCTTCAAGCCAAAGCACCAAAACAAGCCTCCGGATCAACAAATCTTGGATCCTAGGATGCCTCCCCTGTTTCAACACATTAAAGCAGAGGATTAATGCATCATCATGCATTAATTGCTTCAATGAAAGCATCAAAACTCGCTGCTCTCACTAAACCTCCATTTTCAGCCACCAAACACAACCGAAAATGCATCCGAAACACTTCTAAACAAAGCCCAGCCACAAACCAGCAAAACCTCACTTCCATTAACATCATTTAACATCTAAAAACAACCTACAACCATCCTTATACCTCCAGCAACACCAGATCCACAAGATCACCACAAAAGCTACCTTAAAACTCAAACTAAAATTAGGAAACCCAACCTATCCGGGATTGCATCACTCAAGATTCATTTCCACATCAATTTAATGATCATTTAACACCAAAAACACTTCTCAAAACACTGATTTAACAGATCAAACGAAAATCAAGTGAAATCACCAAAATCTTGCATAATTAGCCAAGATCCATAAATCTACTTGAAAACCTTTAATTAAACATACATTTAGGATTGAAAACTTTAGGAATTTCATTAAAGAACTTAAAGTTCAGAGGAGAATCGTTCATACCTCCAAACTTGTGATTTCTCCACTTTTTGGAATGAAAACCTTGTTGAAACTTGTAGCGATTGAGTAGGTTTTGATTACACAATGATTTGCTAACAATTGTGAGTTGAAAGGATGAATTTAGGTGAAGAAATCAGATCAAAATCTCTGAAAATGGTGATGTTTGGTTGGAGAGAAAAGAAGAAGAGAAAATAGGAAGTTAGAAAAGAAAAATAGTAAAATGAGTTTCCCTCCTTTTATCAAACCTTTAAAATCAGATTTTAGGATTAAAATATCTTAGAAAAATCTGGAGAATTCACTTTTGGGCAAATAGCTCCTTAAAGATTCAAAGTTTCAATCCTTTTTAAAACAGCCACCAAATTTGCGAAAATTACATTTTGGTCACTAACCAAAATGTCAACCTTCCAAAACTCATTTTCCAAAATTGTTTTCACAGTTCATCAATTTATATTAAAAGATGATTTTAGAACATTTTTTCATAATTTTTATGCAACCCGAGCTAGGCTTTCCTAATTTAACCACTTACGATTCGAACAGCACTTTGACCAACCGGTCAACGCCCAAGACTTCCAAGCCCAAAACCGGGGCGTTACAACTCTCCCCCCCTTAAGAAATTTCGTCCTCGAAATTTACCTGAAGGAAAGAGATAAGGAAACTGCTTCAGCATATCCTCCTTCCGCTCCCACGTGGCTTCCTCAACACCGCGATGCTTCCACAGCACCTTCACCAACTCAATGGTCTTGCCACGAAGAACCTTGCTATCTGAATCCAGAATCTTCACCGGTTCCTCATCATAGGTCAAATCCGGATTCAATTCCACTTCCTCCACAGGCAACACATGCGAAGGATCAGATCGATACCTCCGGAGCATAGAAACATGGAACACATCATGAATCTTCTCCAGCTCCTGAGGTAACCTCAACCGATACGCAACAGGACCAACACGCTCAACAACCTCATACGGTCCAATGTATCTAGGGCTCAGCTTACCCTTCCGCCCAAACCTCATCACCTTCTTCCAAGGCGAAACCTTCAAAAACACGCGATCACCCACCGCAAACTCTAACTCTCTACGCTTCAAATCCGCGTAAGACTTCTGCCGATCAGAAGCAGCCTTCAACCTCTCACAAATGAGCTTCACTTTCTCGGTGGTACCTTTCAACAAAGCAGGCATCGAAACCAACTTTTGACCAGTTTCAGCCCAACACAGAGGAGTCCTACACTTCCTCCCATACAGAGCCTCATAAGGTGCCATCTGTATACTTGCCTGAAAACTGTTGTTGTAAGCGAACTCAACCAAAGGCAGATGCTTCTCCCAAGAACCTTGAAACTCTATCACGCAACATCTCAACATATCCTCCAAGATCTGAATAACTCGCTCAGACTGGCCATCCGACTGAGGATGATAAGATGTACTGAAATGCAACCTTGTACCCAAAGCTTGATGCAAACACTGCCAAAAACGCGACGTGAACCTCGGATCCCTATCCGACACGATCGACTTAGGCACACCATGCAACCTCACAACCTCAGCAACGTACAGCTCTGCCAGCTTATCCAAAGAGAACGTAGTATGCACAGGCAAGAAATGTGCACACTTCGTCAGGCGATCCACAATCACCCAAACGGAATTCTTCTTCGACGGAGACAAAGGCAAACCAGATACAAAATCCATGGTAACCCTCTCCCACTTCCATTCAGGGATTTTCAACGGTTGCAACAAACCAGAAGGAACTTGATGTTCAGCCTTAACTCGCTGACACACCAAACACTTGCTTACAAACTCTGCCACATCCTTCTTCAAACCTACCCAATAGTACTCATCACGAAGATCGCGATACATCTTTGTACTACCAGGATGCATAGCAAAAGGACTACTATGACCTTCAGCTAGAATAGCATGCCTCAACTCAGCATCTGCAGGCACTACTATCCGACTACCAAAACACAACACTCCATCCTCATTAAAACAGAAATCCGAAGGTCTACCCTCCGCGATATCCTGAACATGAGACACCAAGGAATCATCCAACAACTGCTTATCCTTGATTAACTGAACCAACGAAGGTTTCACCTGCAACTCAGCAACAAGACCACCATCCTGCGATATACTCAACCTAGCAAACATAGCTCTCAGCTCAACAGCTACCTTTCTACTCAAGGCATCCGCAACAACATTGGCCTTTCCAGGATGATACTCTATCGTCAGATCATAATCCTTGAGCAACTCCAACCAACGTCGCTGCCTGAGATTCAACTCCTTCTGAGACATCAGATACCTCAAACTCTTGTGATCCGTGTACACAGTACACTTCTCACCATACAGATAATGCCTCCAGATCTTCAGAGCAAAAACCACTGCAGCCAGCTCAATATCATGCGTAGGATAATTGCGCTCATGCACCTTCAACTGCCGCGACGCATAAGCCACAACCTTACCCTCTTGCATCAGCACGCACCCCAAACCAACATAGGATGCATCACTGTAGACTACAAACTCTTTCCCTGATTCAGGCTGAATCAAGATAGGAGCTTGCGTCAAAGCCAACTTCAGCTTCTCAAAAGCTTGCTGCCTTACTTCTGTCCACTCATACTTAACATCTTTCTGCAGCAACTTCGTCAAAGGAGCAGCAATCTTGGAAAAACCATCCACAAACCTTCGGTAGTATCCTGCCAAACCAAGGAAACTACGAACCTCCTGAACAGACTTAGGAACTTTCCAGTTCATCACCGCTTCAATCTTCTGAGGATCAACACGAATCCCCTCAGCTGAGACCACATGCCCAAGAAAAACAACCTCTCTAAGCCAAAACTCACACTTGCCCAACTTAGCATAAAGCTGATTCTCCAACAAAGCTTGCAACACAACCCTCAAATGCTCTTCGTGCTCTTCCTCAGTACGTGAGTACACAAGGATATCATCAATGAACACCACAACGAATTTGTCCAGGTATTCATGAAAAACACGATTCATCATGTCCATGAAAGCAGCAGGAGCATTTGTCAGACCAAACGGCATCACAAGAAACTCATAATGCCCATACCTTGTCCTGAAAGCTGTCTTAGGCACATCCACATCCTTCACCTTCAATTGATAATACCCTGACCTCAAGTCAATCTTAGAGAACACAGCAGCTCCCCGAAATTGATCAAAGAGATCATCAATCCTCGGCAAAGGATACCGATTCTTGATAGTCAACTTGTTCAGCTGACGGTAATCAATGCACATCCTCATCGTGCCATCTTTCTTCTTCACAAACAAGACAGGAGCACCCCAAGGCGAAACACTCGGCCGAATGAAACCACGATCAAGCAATTCTTGCAACTGCGTCTTCAGCTCCTTCAGCTCCTTAGGTGCCATTCTATAGGGAGTAATGGACACAGGAGTGGTATTCTCATACAGCTCAATACCAAACTCCACCTCGCGATTAGGAGGTAAACCAGGCAACTCCTCAGGAAAAACATCAGGAAACTCCTTCACAACCCTGATATCCTGCACCCTCAGCTCCTTCGAACTAGGATTCATCACAAAAGCCAGAAAAGCTTCACAACCTTGCCTCAGCATCCTGCTCGCCTCCAAGGTAGAAACAACATTGGCAAGAAACTTCACATTCTCACCAACCACCACCACTTCATAATCATCCGCAAGCCTAAGCGAAACCCGCTTATTCTCACAATCCACAACAGCACGATGCTCAGCAAGCCAATCCATACCAAGGATCACATCAAAACCATAAAAGGGCAACTCCATAAGATCAACAAGAAAGACATGCTCTTGAACAACCAAAGGACACCTTTTAAAAAGCTTACGAGTCACAACAGTTTCACCAAAAGAACTAGTGACTCTAACACCAACATCCAAAAACTCAACAGGCAAACCAAGCAACTCAGCATGCTCACGAAGAATGTATGAATGCGTAGATCCAGAATCAATCAAAGAAAGCAATGACAAGGATTGCAAAGTAAAGGTACCTGCAATCACATCTGCATCATTCCTTCCTTCGCGCTGAGCATACACCCTCGCTTGGCCTCCACCCTCAGGTTGAATAGCCACAACATGAGCTACACCGCGCCCACCTTCCTCTCGTCTCTGATAATTACCACGGCCGCGCCCACGACCTCTCTGCGACGCTGCAACAACAGGAGCACGCTCTTGACCACCAGCCATCCTCGGACAATCACGTCTCAGATGATCAGCAGAACCACAGTTCCAGCACTCATAACCAGCTGCTATCACAGGAGCTTGCACCTCCCTCCCAACACGAGGACAGTCACGCTTCAAGTGACCACGGGAACCACAAATCCAACAAGCACTAGGGTCAGCTCTAGCATTGCCGCCCCTAGCAGGTGCACCTCCACCTCTCTTAGACGAGGACTGAAACCTCTGATCACGCCCTCTCTTGTTCCGTCCACCACCGGAACTATACTCAGCAGCTCTCTTTCCAGAACTAGCTCCAGCACCCTTAGCAGACAAACTCAGGTTCATCTCAATGTCCTTGGACCGACTAACCAGCACATCGAAATCATTGTACTCAGCAGCTAACATATAGGTCTTAACCTCCGTCACCAAACCATAACGGAACCTTTCGCACCTTTCGCGCTCATCAGGTACCAACTCAGGTGCATACTGGCTAAGACGTACAAACTGTACCTCATACTCAGCCACACTCATGTTCCCTTGGGTCAGAGACATGAATTCACGCTTGTTTTCATCCAGATATCTAACTCCCAGATATCTCCTCTTGAACGCATGCTGAAAGAACGTCCAAGTAACATCAGCATCAGCCATCCCAGAGATTGTGGTCGTCCACCACGTATAAGCATCACCTTGCAGCAGTGACACCACACATCCCAGCTTCTGCACATCAGTGCAACTCATTTGTCCCAAGACACGCTTGGTACTCTCCAACCACGCTTCAGACCTCTCAGCTGACATACCCCTAAACTCAGTCCCACCAAGACTGCGCAAACGTTCCAAGGGTAGTCTAGCACCAGCATCTCCCTGATGCCCAGCTCCTTGAGCTCCAGCTACTGCTGCTCGAAACGCACCCGCAATAGCTTGTACAAGCACAGACATATCAGGTATCGCTTGCCCCTGACCAGCTTCAGGTCCTGCAGCTCCAGCACCAGCTGCCTCAGCTCCAGCTCCAGCTCTTTCCCTCTCCGCACCACCACCACCAGGTGGAGGAGGAGGTATCACAGCACTACCAGTGTGCTCATCATTCACATTCCCCTCCGGGGTCGTAGCTCTCGCGCTACTCCTTAACTCTCTACGTGGTGCCATACTTTACCATGCATAACAATACAAAATAAACAAGTCAGGACCAGCAAGGTAAGCAAATTCCAAGTATTCAAGCTCAATTTCTTTCAAAAACAACATCATCTCTTTAGCTTTTGTTTGGCAATGGGTACCCTCATCATGCATCATCACAACATGCATCACATACACATCATCATAACATATCACTAAACATGCTTTCACCCAACAAGCATACAAACCAAACCATGCTTCAATCACGCATACACACATTCCCAATTACTCGAGAACTCAGCTCTGATACCACCAAATGTAACCCCCGTAGCCCGGTCTAGACGGTTGACCCGATTTACGAAGATTACACGGGGAAAACCAAAGTCAACTCGGAAGTCAACCTTGATTAACGACCCTTTTTTTTCCATTTTAATCTTGTCTAGATGCTCATTAACCTTAATTGTGATCATACAAACAGCATATCAAAAGATCACAAACATCAGAGATCAAACAGGGACCCAATTGAACAAATTACAACTTTAGGGACCAAAATGTAAATTCTGATAAATTAAGGGACTTAACCCAAATTAAAGTTACCATCTTGAAATTAGTCAGGTTTCATGCTTCTCTGTGAAATTTCAGCTCAAAAGGACATCCACAGCTCATGCAATTGATCATACAAGATTCAGGACCAAAACGCAAACATTTCAAAACATGTAACTACCATGTCAGCCCCCTAACGGTCGACCGTTCCGAAACAGGCTAGCCCTGTTCCGAAACACGGGCCGTTCCGAAACGGGTTCCGGAACATGGCCTCGGCAGAGGCTAAACCGTTTCGAAACGGTGCATACCGTTTCGGACGCCTGGGTTCATGCAAGGCACCCGTTCCGAAACGGTACACCCCTGTTCCGAAACGCCTGCACAAAAACCAGCAAACAAGCATACTAGATCATGCAAATGAACACTCAAACATGCTCCAAACATCACCAAACTTTACCAGCATGCAATTAAACATATTTAGCACATATAAGCATCATCAATTCAGCAAGATAACATCTCATGCAAAAAGGCCCAAATTTAAGGTCATGCTTCCCACACAAGCTATTACTTAAGCACCAACTTGCAAAAACAAGCATATAAGGTTCAATTCAAAAACCAACAACCACAGCAACACTTAACATACTTAGGGAGTCTTAAACACCTCCCAAAACAAATACATTGGTCCCCCATTGCCAAAACATACAAAAGCTAAACACTTATAAAACCTTCATACATTGAGCTTTGCTTGTACTTGTTTGCTTGCCTCCTCTTGCTGCCCTCAAAGCACTTTAATGCTCTGCATTATTGAATCAAGAAAACGAGAGAGCGTAAGCCAAAGCTTAGTGAGGAGTGTTCTTTAAAAACCATTCAATAATGCATTTAAAACCATTTGTAAATCATGCTTGTAAACAACCTTTACACATGCTCAAAGCACACTTTAAATCAAGCAATATCATGCTTCCACATTTCATTTAAACAAGCATTTCATGCTTCAACATAAACATTAAATCATGCATCTCATGCATCTCATGTACTATACATGTCATATTGGCTCAAGTGATACATTTCATTTAGAAATCAAGTATAACAACTTTCTTCAAGGACTTTTAAACACCTTGAACCCCAAGGACTTTTAAACACCTTGGCCATGGACTTTTAAACACCATGAATGGACCACACAAGGACTTTTAAACACCTTTGTGTCCGTAGCTTGAAATACCCCAAGGACTTTTAAACACCTTGGCCCCAAGGACTTTTAAACACCTTGGCCCCATGGACTTTTAACCACCATGGAAAGGAGCACCTAAGGACTTTTAACCACCTTAGTGTCCGCAACAAGATTCATCCAAGGACTTTTAAACACCTTGATGATCTTAGTTAACAAGGCTCACTCAAGGACTTTTAACCACCTTAGTGACCTTCACTTTTACAAACCATCACTTGCCAATACACACTTTATACATCATATAATCCACTGTTTTAAAGCATTTAAACCCAGCCATCTCAACATGCATTTCAAAGCATTAAATCATCATTTAACAATGCATAAAAACAAGGTACTCTTACCTAGAGACACCTTCAACACATGGCTTAAATCATCAGCATAAATCATGCTAAAACATCAGCAATTAACATGCTAAGACATGCTTTCCAAAACAGTAGCAATTCATGCAAAAACACCATTTCACATTTCAACAAAACATGGCCACCACTTAAGAGAGAAATCCGAAAACTTACGCTTGAGCTTAGCAAAGTTGTTTAGACTTAAACTAAGCTCCCAAAACCTTCAACCATTGGTTTAAAAGCTGAAAACCCATTTTCACTCACCGATTACCACTTCGCTTCAAGCCAAAGCACCAAAACAAGCCTCCGGATCAACAAATCTTGGATCCTAGGATGCCTCCCCTGTTTCAACACATTAAAGCAGAGGATTAATGCATCATCATGCATTAATTGCTTCAATGAAAGCATCAAAACTCGCTGCTCTCACTAAACCTCCATTTTCGGCCACCAAACACAACCGGAAATGCATCCGAAACACTTCTAAACAAAGCCCAGCCACAAACCAGCAAAACCTCACTTCCATTAACATCATTTAACATCTAAAAACAACCTACAACCATCCTTATACCTCCAGCAACACCAGATCCACAAGATCACCACAAAAGCTACCTTAAAACTCAAACTAAAATTAGGAAACCCAACCTATCCGGGATTGCATCACTCAAGATTCATTTCCACATCAATTTAATGATCATTTAACACCAAAAACACTTCTCAAAACACTGATTTAACAGATCAAACGAAAATCAAGTGAAATCACCAAAATCTTGCATAATTAGCCAAGATCCATAAATCTACTTGAAAACCTTTAATTAAACATACATTTAGGATTGAAAACTTTAGGAATTTCATTAAAGAACTTAAAGTTCAGAGGAGAATCGTTCATACCTCCAAACTTGTGATTTCTCCACTTTTTGGAATGAAAACCTTGTTGAAACTTGTAGCGATTGAGTAGGTTTTGATTACACAATGATTTGCTAACAATTGTGAGTTGAAAGGATGAATTTAGGTGAAGAAATCAGATCAAAATCTCTGAAAATGGTGATGTTTGGTTGGAGAGAAAAGAAGAAGAGAAAATAGGAAGTTAGAAAAGAAAAATAGTAAAATGAGTTTCCCTCCTTTTATCAAACCTTTAAAATCAGATTTTAGGATTAAAATATCTTAGAAAAATCTGGAGAATTCACTTTTGGGCAAATAGCTCCTTAAAGATTCAAAGTTTCAATCCTTTTTAAAACAGCCACCAAATTTGCGAAAATTACATTTTGGTCACTAACCAAAATGTCAACCTTCCAAAACTCATTTTCCAAAATTGTTTTCACAGTTCATCAATTTATATTAAAAGATGATTTTAGAACATTTTTCCATAATTTTTATGCAACCCGAGCTAGGCTTTCCTAATTTAACCACTTACGATTCGAACAGCACTTTGACCAACCGGTCAACGCCCAAGACTTCCAAGCCCAAAACCGGGGCGTTACAAGAAATGTACACTATGAGTCTTTCCATGGTTTTGTTTGACCACATTGAACTTAGATAACTAAGTTGGGTATCCACCATGAATTCCACGACCAATGGGCTTTAAACCCATCCCCCTCGACGAATCTAGGACTAGTTTCCTGCTTAACCCTTTAGTTAGAGGATCTGGTAGGTTTCTTTCTGACTTCACATACTCTAATGAGAGTACTCCATTCCTTATTAAGTGTCTAACTAATTCATGTCTTATGCGAATGTGTCTTTTATTACCATTGTAAGCTTGGTTTTTAGCCACACTTATCGCAGCCTGTGAATCACATAGTAAGGATACTGGAGGAGTCGGTCTTTCCCACAACGGAATTTCTGCTAACAAATTTCTGAGCCACTCGACTTCTTTCCCAGCTAGGTCAAGAGCTAAAAACTCTGACTCCATAGTAGAGCGAGCAATACATGTTTATTTTGTGAATTTCCATGAAATTGCTGCTCCACCTAAAGTAAAAATATACCCGCTCGTAGAGCATACTTCATCGTTATCAGAAACCCAATTGGTGTCACAATATCCTTCTAGAACAGTAGGATAGCCAACAAAATCAAGTTTCCAGTCCATAGTACCTTTGAGATACTTAAGTAATTGTTTAAGAGCAACTCAATGATCATTACGAAGGTTATGAGTATATCTACTTAGTCTACTCACGGTTTAGGCAATATCAGGTCGAGTATAGTTCATTAAGAACATTAAACTCCCAATTATTTTAGCATACTCGATTTGGGAAACACTACTTCCTTTATTCTTGAAGAGATACTTGCTAGAGTCATAAGGTGTTTGAACAGGGATTACATCAAAACTATCAAATTTCTTTAATACTTTCTCAATATACTGTGTTTGGTTTAAAGAAAATCGCTTTTCATTTTTGGTGACTTTGACACCCAATATTACATCAATTTCTCCCAGATCAGTCATCTCAAACTTTCTGGATACAAAATTTTTTGTTTTGTTAATGAACTCAATGTTAGTACTGAAAATCAACATATCATCAATGTATAAACTTATGATGATACAATCAGTACCGAACATCTTCGAATACACACATACATCCGAACCATTCACAATAAAACCAAAACTAAGAATAGTTTTGTGGAATTTTTCATACCATTCTTTAGGAGCTTGCTTAGGGCCATAGAGAGACTTTTTAAGTCTACAAACTTTGCCTTCCATACCAGGTGTCTCAAAACCTGGCAGTTGCTCCATATAGATCTCCATTCAAGAAAGCAAATTTTACATCCATTTGATGTACTTCCATTTTATGAATGGAGGCTGGTGAAAATAATGCACAGATCGTTGAGATTTTTGAAACAAGAGAGTAAGTGTCGAAAAAGTCTAAACAAAACTTTTGAGTGAATCCTTTGACAACTAGCCTTGCCTTGTATCTTTGGATTGAACCATCAGGTCTAAGTTTCTTTTGGAAGACTCATTTGTTACTGATAGGTTTAAATCCTCTTGGTAAGTCCACTAACTCCCAAGTATGATTAGACATTATTGATTCTAGTTCATCTTTTATTGCATCTTTCTAGAAACTAGCATCAATTGATCTCACAGCGTCCTCATAAGTATTCGGATCCTCATCTAAAAGAAAGACTTGAGCTATCAGATCAGAAATAGAGTCTAAATCATTCATCTCAGAAATGAAGGAAGTGATAAAATCTGGTCCAAAAGAGGTTTCTACTCTTTGCCTCTTGCTTCTTCTAGGTTCAAATTCAATCTCTTGAGAACCCCTAGCAGGCACACTAGAAGAAAAGGATAGAACAATTTCTATTTGTGTTTCTTCATTTACTCTAGGTTTCTTAAAGGAAAAATATCCTCAAAGAAACAACATCTCTAGACTCACAAATAGAAGAATCATGTTGTAACATGAATCTATATACGACACTATTTGTTGCATACCCGATAAACACTGCATCAATGGTTTTGGGTCCAATAGTGGATTTCTTAAAGTCTGGAAACCCCACTTTAGCTAGTTACCGCCACACTTTAAGGTATTGCAGATTTGGTTTATAACCTTTCCACAGTTTGTATGAGGTAGAATGTATTTTCTGGTGAGGTACACGATTCAAAATGTGATTTGTTGATAGAATGGCTTCCCCCACATGTTGTCGGGCAACCCAGAACTTATCAACAATGAATTCATCATCTCTTTTAAAGTTCTATATTTCCTCTCGGCTATACCATTCCGTTGAGGAAAAAGGGAGCTGAGGTTTCATGAATGATGCCATTCGTCTCGCATATCTCTTTTAAGAAATTAGATCCATACTCACCACCTCTATCAGATCTGACCTGTTTAATTCTCCTATTTAACTAATTCTCAACTTCTACCTTATAAATAAGAAAGAAGTCTCCAGCCTCATCTTTGTCTTAGGAGATAAAAATTTGTATATCTAGAGTAATCATCTACAAAAGTTTCTAAAATCTGCTAGATCAATATGTATGAGCTCTAACAGTTTAGTTTTTGTTTTAAAAACTACCTTAAAGGTAGGTCTAGTATGCTTAGCTTCTACACAAATGTTACATTTGTTAATGTTGTTTATGTCTAGTTTAGGCAGAATATTCATTTTAATCAGTTTCTTTAAGGATTGAATATTCACATGACCTAATCTAGCATGCCACATATTTAAAGATTCAACAATTTAAGCAGAAGTGGTAGCTTTATTCTCATTAAGTTGAGTTTCTATGACAAATACACCCTTGTTTAAAAAACATTTCCTGACATAATCACCAATTCGGGAGAGTAATGGTTTATCTGCCTCAAAAACTAACTTAATGCGTGCCTTATTAAGAATCCCACCACTTATCTGTAACCCCCTCGACCCGGCCTAGGCGAGAGACCAAACTGAATGAGTCATAGGGGGAATATTGAAGTAAACCATGAAGGTTTACCTCAATAAACGACCCTATTTTTTCTTTTATCTTGTCTAGATGCTCATTACCAACCTAAGCGTTCAATGTTGCAGCGGATCATACATAACAACAATCGAACAACAATTGAATGCATAAACAACTTTTAGGGACCAAATTGTAAACTTGCCAAAATACAAGGATTTTTCCTAATTTTAGATTACCATCTTTAGATTAATCATATTACATGCATCTCTGTCAAAACTCAGCTCAAAGTAATCATTCAATCTCATTTAAGTACATCCACAACATTTAGGGACCAAATATAAAGATTCAGAACAATCAAAGATACCTTTCAACCAATTTAACTACCACCGTATCGATACCCTTGGAGAGAGTATCGGTATGCCCTATACGAATGCATCACTTAAATTTCAAAACAAAAAGGTTGTACCGATACTCTTCGAGCTCGTATCAATACGCCCAAAACCAGTAGCCAAAATTGGTATCGATGTGCTCCCGCGTATCGGTACCCCTTTCTATTGAGCAGACCCGTACCGATACTCTAAGAAGGGTATCGATACCCTGCAATATGCAATTACACTAAATGCAAGTTTTACTCATTTAGACCATTTCTAAACCTACCAACTTACCTCTATCATACATACAACTCATGCAAACATCAATTCTCAAGTATACATGGCAACAACAACAACATAATATGACAATTATCATCAAAGTGTTCTAGAGACATGCTTCCTACGAAATTCAAACATCCAAAACTCAAAACTCAAACCAAATCTTAAACCAACATAAAGAGGCTTTTTACAATCATAAAACCAATAACCAAACATGCTCAAATAGGGAGTTTCAACACATCTCCTAAATAAACCATGGATCCCCCATTGCCCTTATTACTATAATCCATAAAACGAAACACACTTTTGAAGCGAAGTCTCCTATGATCCCGTTGCAAGTTTCTGCTTCCAAACACTTAGTTATCTGCATTGATGGAGAAAAGAGAGCGTAAGCATACAAGCTTAGTGAGGAGCACTCAAAACTAAAAACACCATCAATGCCCAAAATTATTTTACACCATTTGGAAACCATCACGCCCTCTTTGAAATACATGCACTTCATTAACAAAATCAACATGTTTTACATCATGCAACAAGTATTGCATACTTCAACAACAAAACCATTTGCTAAAACTTATTCTAAGCCTTTTCATGCATAACTACCATATGCAAAGCTGAATGAGTAAAACATGCATATTATTCACATTATGCATCCATAATCATTTCATAAAAATTTGTCAATTATATTGGCTCACAAGTGACTATCAATATTTCCATTTCTCAAAGCATATCGGATACGCGGATTCTCAAGTGTTGTACCAACACTTCATACATCCTCACCGGCATCTCAAGGTTCACACACAGGAGTTACCCTCTACCATTGTGACACCCGTGGTGGAGTATTCGGTACCTTACAACCCCTCCACACCACTCATTGGTAGATGTATAACCCACTAACGAGATACCGGACACATCTCAATTTCCTCAATTGTTAGGGTACTTGGATGGAGTTTTCGGTACATTAACAACCCCTCAACATCCAAGGTGACTTGTTTATATTGAACTCTATCCTATAGTCGGCTAACTACATCCAATTTCATTTGTAAACAACTTTACACAACATCACTTGCCAATATAATCCTCATTTAATATAAACCTCACTATTTTCAAATCTTTCACAATAAGCCACAAACCAAGCATTAAACCATGGTTCATTATACATGTATAAGCATATAAATACAGGGATCACTTACCATTTGCATCCTTCAAGATTATGGCATTATAGACAGTAAATCCCTTACTCAAAACTATGCTTTAAAACAGTTGATAAAAATATATAAAATCAAGTGCATCATCAAGCTTACAATAGCACAATCGCAGGGAGATAATCACTTTACTTACTTCCAAACTTAGTAAAGCGTTTCAAGCTTACACTGAGTTCCCAAAACCACTTTTAAGATGTTTAAAAGCTTGAAATCCCATTTCCACTCACCGAATCGTAAAACCTCAATCGCCAACGAGAAAATCAAGCATCTGAAGCCCCCGAATCTTCACCGAATGCTTCCAAAGTATTCTCCCTTCTAACACAAGCCTTCCCTTGATTTGCAAAGATTTTGGTGAAATCCTTTAAGAAAACTCTTGCTAAATGTTGTAGAAATCCATATGCATCATTTAGGAATAAAAAGATAATGAAATAGGAATATTCTCTGAAGATTCTAGTGATGATAAGAGAGTTTGGCTTTTGGAAAAGTTGAGAGAAAAGTTTAAAGTAAAGAAGTTACGCGAAAAAATGATTTGGCTAATAAAATCTCTTTTATTAAAACACATTTATTAAAACTTTTAATTAAAACAATTAAACACCAAATCGAGGGAGTTAGCTGATACCAACATGGTGTAATAGCTCCCTAAGAATTCTAAGTTTTGGCTCTCATCAATTTAGCCTTTAAAACAAAACTTTCAATTATTACATTTTAGTCACCAAGCTGAAATGTCAATTTTCCAAAATTTATTTTTCAAAATTGATTTCACTTTCCATTACTACATATTTAATTAGGATTTTAAAAAAAATTTACATGATTTTATCACATCTCGAACTAGGATTTCCCTGAACCGACTTGTATCTCTAATCTAGATTTGCCGACCCCTAAACTGCTTATAAAACCTCTAGGCCCAAAACCGGGATGTCACACATCTCCCCTACTTAGGAAATTTCGTCCTTGAAATTTTAGATGTAGGAAAAAGATGCGGAAATTGCTTCATCATGTCCGCTTTGTTCTCCCACGTGGCCTCCTCAACTCCTCGATGTCGCCACAACACTTCACAAGTTCAATCGTCTTACCACGTAGAACCTTGCTACTAGAATCAAGGATCCTCACAGGTTCCTTATTATAAGATAAATATAGATTCAACTTAATCTCCTCAACATGCATCACATGAGTTTTCTTCAATTCCGGATGCAACCTCAACCGATATAAAACAGGACCAACGCGCTCCACAACCTCATAAGGTCCAATAAACCTTGGACTAAGCTTGCCCTTACATCCAAATCTTATCAGATTCTTCCAAGGCGATACCTTCAAGAACACGCGATCTCCAACCGCGAACTCAATCTCCTTACGCTTTAATTCGCGCAAGACTTTTGACGATCCGATGCAACCTTATATGGCTCACATATGAGCATCACTTTCTCAGTTGTTCCCTTAAGCAAATCCAGCAAGGAAACCAACTTTTGCCCCACCTCCACCCAACAAAGAGGCGTTCTACACTTTCTTTCATACAAAGTTTCATACGGAGCCATTTGTATACTTGCTTGGAAATTGTTATTATAGGTAAACTCCACCAAGGGCAAGCACAACTACAACAAGCTCTAGATCATGAGTATGATAGTTGCGCTCATGCACCTTCAATTGCCTAGATGCATATGCCACAACCTTCCCACCTTGCATCAACATACAACCTAGACCAACATACGTTGCATCAATGTAAACCACAAACTCCTTACTTGATTCTGGTTGAATCGAGACAAGAGCTTGCATCAAAGCTTCCTTCAACCTCTCGAAAGCTTGTTGTCAAACATCCGTCCATTCATAGCGAACATTCTTTTGCAACAACTTAGTCAACGAAGCAACAATCTTAGAGAAACCCTCTACAAGCTTTCGATAATATCTAGCCAAGCCAAGGAAACTACGCACTTCTGTCACTGGTTTAGACATTTTCCAATTCAACTCCGCCTCAATCTTGTATGGGTCGACACTACATGTCCAGGGAAGGCAACTCCTCTGAGCCAAAACTTGTATTTTCTTAGCATAGCAGAAAGCTGATTCTCCAACAATACTAGCAATACAATCCTCAAATGCTTATCATGATCCTCCTTGGTGCGCGAGTACACAAGAATATCATCGATAAACTCTACCACGAACTGATCCAAGAACTCATGGAACATACGATTCATCATATCCATGAACGCGGCTGGTGTGTTCGTCAACCCAAACGACATCACTAAGAACTCATAATGCCTGTACCTTGTCCGAAAAACTGTCTTAGGTACATCTACATCCTTAACCTTCAGTTGAAAATATCCAAACCTCAAATCAATTTTTGAAAACACTGAAACACCTCGAAACTGGTCAAACAAATCATCAATCCTTGGAAAAGGGTACTTGTTCTTAATCGTCAACTTGTTCAAATGCCGATAATCTATACACATACGCATCATGCCATCCTTCTTCTTTACAAACAAGACCGGTGCACCCCAAGGTGAAACACTTGGCCTTATGAACCCTCGATCTAGCAACTTCTGAAGTTGCGTTTTCAACTCCTTAGGTGCCATCCTATAAGGAGCAATAGACACTGGAGTCGTATTCTCATACAACTCAATGCCAAACTCAACTTCTTTGTTCGGTGGTAAACCAGACAACTCTTTTGGAAAGACACCCAGAAACTCACATATCGTTCACATGTCTTGAACTCGCAGGTCCTTTGTACAAGGATTCATTACATAAGCTAAGAAAGCTTCACAACCCAACTCCATCATATGACTTGCTTCAAGAGTCGAAATTTCATTGGACAAGAATTCCACATTCTCGCCTATGATTACCACTTCGTAATCATCAGCAAGTTTTAAGGTAACTCGCTTAACATCAAAATCAACTACAACCCTATGCTCAGACAACCAATCCATTCCAAGGATCACATTAAAACCATAGAAAGAAAATTCCATCAAATCCACTGAAAACACATGGCCTTGAACAGATAAAAGGACATCTCCTATAAAATTTTCTCGTAATAATAGTTTCACCAAAAGAGCTTGTTACTTGCATTCCTACATCTAGAATCTCAACAGGGATATCAAGCAGATGTGCATGCTCACTCAAGATGTATGAATGCATAGATCCAAAATCAATTAAAGCTAACAAAGACAAGGATTGCAAGGTGAAAGTACCTGCAATCACGTTGGTGTCGTTACATCCTTCGTGATGTGCATACACTCTCGCAGGAACATCGCCCTCGATTTGAACAACTACAACATGAGCTACACCTCTCTGTCCATCCTCCCACTGTAGGAAATTACCACGACCGCGCCCACGACCTCTATGTGGTGCAACAACAGGTGCACGTCCCTGACCACCTCTAGCTAGCAAAGGAAACTCACGCCTCATATGATCAGCTGATCCACAGTTCCAACAAGAATTAGTCGCCCCAACTTCAGAAGCTTTTACTTTTCGAGCCACACGAGGACAATCTTGCCTCAAATGCTCCCGCGATCTATATGTCCAGCAAGTATTCTGTTCAGATCTCACTCTATTACCCTAGGCTGGCGCACCTTGCCCAAAAGTACCTCGCCTCGCCTCACGCCGACATCTACGATCACGATTTCTCTTATATTGTCCACCACTAGGACCTGAATCTGCAGCTCTCTTTCCCGAGCTAGAACAACCCCCACGAGAGGTTAAACCCAAACTTTGCTCGATATCTTTGGCTCACATCACCAGCACATCAAAATCAATATAATCGAAAGCTGGTATGAAAGTCTTCACTTCCTACACCAAGCTATAATGGAAGCGATCACATCGATGCCTCTCACTCGGCACCAATTCCGGAACATACTGGCTCAAACGTACGAACTAGACCTCGTTCTCAGCCAATGTCATGTTTCCTTGCACCAAGGACATGAGCTCATGCTTATTGTCGTCCAAGTATCTAACTCCTAGATACTTTTTTTAAAGGCAGCCTGGAAGAACTCCCAATCCACCTCATTGGGTTCCATAGCCGCAGTCACAATCATCCACCAACTGTATGCATCACCATGTAACAAGGAAAAAACAAACCCTAGCTTGCGTGCATCATTGCACCTCATATGATCCAAAATCCTGATCGTACTAGCCATCCAAGCCTCGGTTGCTTCAGGAGACAATCTGCGATACTCAACACATCCCAAACTTTGCAAGCGTTCCAACAACAAACCCAATTGCCCAGCCACAAGTGCTTGCACTTGCACTCCAGCAACAACACCTTGGAATGCCCCAGTCATCGTCTGTACCAAAGGCGTCAAATCACCCCAACACCGGACCGACCTTTCTGTGTTGTACTTGCTCCTAACCTCCTTCTCCTGATTCCTTTTGCTCACCAGAAGAAGCAACAGATCTTGAATGTAGCTCTTTCCTCGTTCCATTGTGCTATATCATTAAGGCATGAATATAAAACAAAACAAGAAATCATGACATCTTCTAGCAAGGATCCTAGACTTCGAATTCAATTTAAAAACACTTCACTATAGTAATAAGGCAATGGGCATCCCAGTTTTCCCCAACATAGCAAAAAGCACTGAACGTACATATCACACAATCATCGTGCATTGCAACCAATTAGATTCAGCCCATAACATCGACATACATAGCATCACTATCATTTGATCAACATTAACACGCTTAAAACATTCACCGTGCAAAGCAAACATCACTCATTTACATGAAATCAAATCACATTGAATTCCATTAACTTACAATCATCCCATTCTTTTGAAACCTAGCTCTGATACCACCAAATGTAACCCCCTCGACCCGGCCTAGGCGAGAGACCGAACCAAATGTGTCACACGGAGAATATTGAATTAAACCAGAAAGGTTTACCATAATGAACGACCATATTTTTTTATCTTGTCTAGATGCTCGTTACAAACCTAAGCGTTCAATGTTACAACGGGTTATACATAAAACCAATCCAACAAAGATTGCATGCATAAATAACTTTTAGGGACCAAATTGTAAACTTGCCAAAATACAAGGATTTTTCCCAATATTAGATTAACATCTTTAGATTAATCATATTACATGCATCTCTGTCAAAACTCAGCTCAAAGTAATCATTCAAACTCATTTAATTTCATCCACAACATTTAGAGACCAAAACGTAAAGATTCAGAACATTCAAAGATACCTATAAACCAATTTAACTACCACTGTATCGATATCCTTGGAGAGAGTATCGATACGCCCTGTACAAATGCAACACTTAAATTTCAAAACACAAAGGCCGTACCGATACTCTTCGAGCTCATATCAATACGCCCAAAACCAGTAGCCAAAACTGGTATCGATGTGTCCCCGCGTGTCGATACCCCCTTTCTATTTAGCAGGCCCGTACCGATCTTTAAGAAGGGTATCGATACCCTACAATCTGCAATTACAGTAAATGCAGGTTTTACTCATTTAGACCATTTCTAAGCCTACCAACTTACCTCTATCATACATACAACTCATGCAAACATAAATTCTCAAGTATACATGGCAACAACAACAACATAACATGGTAATTATCATCAAAGTGTTCTAGAGACATGCTTCCTACGAAATTCAAACATCCAAAACTCAAAACTCAAACCAAAGCTTAAACCAACATAAAGAGGCTTTTTACAACCATAAAACCAGTAACCAAACATGCTCAAATAGGGAGTTTCAACACATCTCCCAAATAATCCATGAATCCCACATTGCCCTTATTACTCTAGTCCATAAAACAAAATATACATTCGAAGCGAAGTCTCTTATGATCCCCTTGCAAGTTGCTACCTCCAAACACTTAGTTATCCGCATTGATGGAGAAAAGAGAGCGTAAGCATACAAGCTTAGTGAGGAGCACTCAAAACTAAAAACACCATCAATGCCCAAAATCATTTTACACCATTCGGAAACCATCATACCCTATTTGAAATTCATGCACTTCATTAACAAAATTAGCATGTTATACATCATGCAACAATTATTACATACTTCAACAACAAAACCATTTACTAAAACTCATTCTAAGCCTTTCCATGCATAGCTACCATATGCAAAGCTTAAAGAGTAAAACATGCATATTATTCACATTATGCATCCATAACCATTTCATAACAATTTGTCAATTATATTGGCTCACAAGTGATTATCAACATTTCCATTTCTCAAAGCATATCAGATACACAGATTCCCAAGTATTGTCCCAACACTTCATACATTCTCACTGACATCTCAAGGTTCACATATGGGAGTTACCCTTCACTGTTGTGGCACCCGTGGTGGAGTATTCGATACCTTACAACCCCTCAACACCACTCATCGGTAGATGTATAACTCCACTAACGAGAGATAAGACACAACTCAATTTCCTCAATCGTTAGGGTACTTGGATGGAGTTTTCGGTACATTCACAACCCCTCAACATCCAAGGCGACTTGTTTATAGTCCACTCAATCCTATAGCCGACTAACTATATCCGATTTCATTTGCAAACCACTATACACAACATCACTTGCAATTATAATCCTCATTTAATATAAACCTCACTCTTTTCAAAGCTTTCATAATAAGCCACAAACCAGGCATTAAACAATTCTTAATTAGACATGTATAAGCATATACATACAAGGATCACTTACCATGTGCATCCTTCAACATTATGGCATTATAAATAGTAAATCCCTTACTCAAAACCATGCTTTAAAACAATAGATAAACATATATAAAATTAAGTGCATCGTCAAGCTTACAATAGCACAATCTGAGGGAGATAATCACTTTACTTACTTCCGAACTTAGTAAAGCATTTCAAGCTTACACTCAGTTCTCAAAACCACTTTTAAGATGTTTCAAAGCTGGAAATCCCATTTCCACTCACCGACTAGTGAAACCTCAATGGCCAACGTGAAAATCAAGTGTTCGAAGCCCCCAAATCTTCACTGAATGCTTCCAAAGTATTCTCCCCTCTAACACAAGCCTTCCCTTGATTTGCAAATATTTTGGTGAAATCCTTTAAGAAAACTCTTACTAGATGTTGTAGAAATCCATAGATATCGTTTAGGAATCAAAAGCTAATGAAATAGGAAAATTCTCTGAATATTCTAGTGAAGAAAAGAGAGTTTGGCTGCTGGGAAAGTTGAGAGAAAAGTTTAAAGAAAAGAAGTTACGTGTGAAAATGATTTGGCTAATAAAATCTCTTTTTATTAAAACACATTTTTTAAAACTCTTAATTAAAACATTTAAAACACCAAATCAAGGGAATTAGCTTATGCCAACATGGTGTAATAGCTCCCTAAGGATTCTATGTTTTGGCTCTCTTCGATTTAGCCATTAAAACAAAACTTTCAAATTTTACATTTTAGTCACCGAGCCGAAATGTCGACTTTCCAATTTTTTTTTTCAAAATCGATTTCACTTTCCATTACTACATATTTAATTAGGATTTTAGAAAATTTTCACATGATTTTATAACATTCTGAACTAAGATTTCTCTGAACCAACCCGAATCTCTAATTTAGATTTGATGACCCCTAAACCGCTTTTAAAACCTCTAGGCCCAAAACTGAGGCGTTACATTATCAAATTTTTACGTAGGGAAAGTACATATAGAATATTGGAAAGCTCTAAAGTTTTACCGGAGGTCAACTTGAGTAAAACTTTGCCTTTGCCTAGCACTTTAGAGCTGCTATAGTTCCCCATGTGCACTCGTTCACCATTGTTCCCATCCTCGAACTTGGTGAACATCTCATTCCTACCGCATAAATGATGAGAAGCACCAGTATCAACGACCCACTCAGTGTAACGCCCTGGTTTTGGGCCTAGATGTTTTAGACATCGGATCGCACCGGTCGAGAACGGTTCGAATCGCGTAAGGTGATTTAAGGAAATCAAGGATCCTGATAGGATAAAATTGAGATAAAAATTGATAAAATCATCTAAAAATATGTTTAAGAGGTTGGTCAAGTCAATTTTGCAAAATGGATTTCGGAAATGGGACATTTTGAGTAGTGACCAAATTGTAAAGTTTCAAAACTGGGAAAATGTGATTTTTAATGTGGAAGCCAAAATCATAGAATCTTTAGGGGGCTTTAAGTCAGTTGACCTTTTCTCAATATGACATGTGTTTTAAAAGGCTTTTAATTAAATGGATTTAATTGGGTTTATATTATTTAATTAATAAAGTTAGTTAAAGTGAGATTTCTAATTACGTAACTACCAACTCTTTCTCATTTTCAGCCAAACACTAATTCTCTCATCTTTTCTAAGAATTCTTTCTTCCAAAAACTCTCTCAACATTTTCTAAACCATTTTCAAGAGATCTCTTCTAATTCTTCAAGATTTTGCTAAGGAAAACTTGTCATTCATTGAGAGAAGCAAGGATTGGAGGTAAATCTCGTTCTCAACCTCTAATCTAAGTTCTTTATTGAAATTCCCAAGATAGTTGGCTTCTAAAAACTATTTTTGGTTAAGTTTTCATTATGGTTTTGATTGGAGATCAAAATCTTGTAAAACATGATTGAAATCTTGATTTTCGAACTTGTTGAGTTAGGCTCTGTTTTGTGTTGATTTTAATTGAGTTTAAAGTTGATTAATATGTTAAAATGATGTGTTGATATCATAGATCCCGAAATCCTTGAGATCCTTGAGTTTCTTGGTTGTTTAAAGTAGGTTTTTGAGGTGAAATGGTGGAATCTTGCTTGTTGGAGGTATAAGGTTGGGTTAGGTTGTTTGTTAGATGTGTTTTGATGTTTATAATGCTTTGGAAGTGATATATGTTGGCTGGGTTTGGTTTATGAAGCAATAGATTGAGTTTTCAGTTGTTTTGGATGGGTATTTTGGTATAGTTTGGGTGAGCAACGAGTTTGTGCATTGTTGCTGGTGTTAGAATGCATTTTAATGCATTTAGATCTCTGTTTTGATGATGTGAAAACAGGGGATCTTGATCCGGAAGCAAACGAGGTGTTGTTGGAGGCTCCGGAAGGGTAATTCTGTGTCGACGAGCAAGGCTTCGCGTATCGGTGAGTGGAAATGCAATTTCCTACTTTGTAACGCTTTGAGCGTGGTCTTGAGAGCTTAGTGTAAGTTTGATACACTTAGCTAAGCTCAAGAGTAAGTGATCCGGAAATCCCTCTCTTGGAAATGTGCTTTGTTTGATGAAATTGCACTTGAGTTGAGTGTGGATTGTTTACTGTTTTTAAGCATGTTTAAGCATGGTTAAATACTGGATTTTAATGCCATTATGTTAAGGATGCACTAGGTATGTGATCCTTGGTTTGCATGTGTTGAATGCATAAGATATTAAGCATGTTATGCTTGTGGAAATGGCATTGTGGTTATACTTGTAAAATAGTGGATTAACATGGTTAAATGATTATATTGGCAAGTGAATAAAGTCACCTTGGATGTCGAGGGGTTGTGATTGTGCCGTAATCTCGATCAAAGTACCCTAACGATTGAGGTTAAGATCACAACGGTGAATGGTTAGTCTCGTGTGTGAGTCTTGTGTATGTGTCACATACTCTCGTTAGAGGAATTATACAACTACCGATGAGTGATGTTGAGGGGTTGTGATTGTGCCATTAATCTCCACCTTGTGTAGTCTGGTAGTTTGTATGAAGCGTGAGGGACGACGCTTGTAATCCGCGTATCCGATTGTGTCTTGTGTTGAACTGGTTTATGGATTATCACTTGTGAGCTAATATAATGTAAATGAATAATGTGAAGCATGAGATTCTTGTAAATGATGCAAGAATGCATGAGATGCTTGGTAAAGCATGAGCAATGGTTTAATTGTTGTTTAAAGTTGTTGCATTTGATCATGTGTTTATAAAATGCAATGATGTCTTGAGAAGGCATGTTTTATGAAAAGGCATGTGAAGTGGTGGTTTTGCAAACCATGTGAAATGCATTGATGAATGTTTTAGCTATCCTCACTAAGATATATGCTTGCGCTCTTTTGTTTCATCAATGCAGAGAATTGAACATTTCACGGTAGCCCAAGAGCAAGAGGATTCCAAGGCTTTGTTTAAGAGATGTATGTGGTTCAACCTTAGTGTAATAAGTGGCAATGGGTGGGACTTCTACTTCCTGATTTTGGTTAGAGATGTTTGTTGTTTCAAGCATGTTTAGTTTCTGAGTGTGGACTTGTATTTGGCCTTTATATGGCTCTATGGTTTGTTTGTGGTGTTTTACCTTTTCTATAGCTTGATATCTTAAGCATGCTAGAATAGCTATATGTCATCATGATATGAAGTGGTTGATGAGTATGTTTTGTTGCTTGATAGTGTCTATAAGTCTAATAGATGGAGTATATCATGTATGCATGATTTGAGCTTGTTTGAATGTGATTTAGTATGTTTAAATGATGTTAAAATGAGCTAATCTAGTACGTGTATCGATACACGGGAAAGCGTATCGATAGGCTAAGGCAAAATGAGTCATTTCAATACATGGGTATCGAAACGGATTGCCCGCGTATCGATACGCCTAGGCCAAGTTTTAAGGCCGTAACGATACGAAGGGAAGCGTTTCGATACGCTCAACCCTTCTTTAGCTATTGTCTTCCCGCATATCGATACAGACCCAAGTGTATCGATATGGGTAGTTAAATTTCAGTTAAAAGTATCTTTTATGGTTTGGAAATGTCGCATTTTGGTCCCTGAATATTGTGAGCGCAATTGAATGAGTTTGGATGATCCGTTTGAGCTGAAATTTGACATGTTGGCATGTTACATGACTAATTGATGATTGGTAACATTAAAATCCTAAAAGTTTCTGTATTTTATGAAATTTACAGTTTAGTCCCTAAAAGTCAAATGTATGCAATTAAACCCCTAATTGAACTCCGATCGCTGTGTCATTTTCACCTAATCGCTTTGCTGAACTTATAGGGTAATAATGTGCATATAAAGAAGAAAAAGGAAAAAAAGGGTCGTTAATCGAGGTTGACTTTAACGAGTTGACTTTAATTTTCCTCGTGTAATCTTCTTAGTTCGGGTCGGGCGTCTAGGCCAGGCTAAGGAGGTTACACTCAGTTTTGTTATCCACCAAGATGATCTTGGATATCACCGCGGCAATGATATCTCCAGCATTGTCCTCCGCCATTTTCAGATGTGTCACGTTCTCATTCTACCAGTTTGAATAGTGTTGTCACTGGTACGCCTTGTGACCAACTTGTCCGCAAACATAACACTTCAGGGACCTTCCATCAGGCTTGGTCTTTGCTGGCTTCTTGAAGTTGGTGTTCTTCTGTGGTTTCGTCTTTTGATTCTGAAAACCCTTTTTTTCCAGTCCTTTTGAATTTAGACCCTAAGGCACCACCAGACTCAACCAAGTTAGTCTTAAAAGATAATTGACCAAAGTTGTTCGTAACCTTATCTTTTAAACGGATGGCCTCCTCTATTTTCATGTGGTCTACTATCTCTTGAAGCGAAATATCTCTTTTTGGGTTTGAGAGAATTTCGGTAGTTAGAATAGGATTTGGGCAGCTTCTCGATCAGGACGTGGCTTGGAGAACTTCGCACATTTGCATCCCTTCTGCTAGTATGTCAGAGACAATGTTTTCATAATCATGGACCTGATCCATGATTGGTTTGTTATCGGTCATCTGGAACTTCAACCATTCGCCGACGACATACTTCTTGATGTCTGCAACATCTGTGACGTACTTCTTTTCTAGTGTGTCCCAAATAAACTTTGCGCTTCTCTCCTTAAGAAACATGTCGAAGAGTTTATTAGACATGTGAATTAGAAGATGGCTTCACATCGTCTTGTTATCCTTCTCGTATTTTGCAATGATTGCAATGGCTGCAACAGAAGCAGTATCTGTAACCGGTTCACCACTAATAGTAGCGGCATCGGCGGGAGTGGAGGATGACGGATTGGACGGTGGTGGCTGAAGCAGAACATAGTCAATGTCAAGCTGTTCGAAGAAAATCAAGATCCGTTGGGACCACCTCTGGTAGTTGGACCCGTCGAGAGCATCAAGCTTTGATAAATCTGGAATCAATTTGCTAAGGGGTGTTGACATTTTGCAGTAAAAAGAGGCTGAATTTGTTTCTAAAATGTTGGAAAATATACTAAAAAATTACACCGTTAGCACTGACTGAAAAATATAAAAATAAATTCAACGGGATAAAGCAATGAAATCGTGTCGTGGTTAAAACCACTGCCATAGAAACAAATTTGCCTGATGTGTGTAATCGATGCGTTAGACAAACTGTCCCTTGAGGTTATCATGGTCGCTCCAATAATCGTACACCATTGAGAAGCAAACAATGCTTCTCTATTTATTGGCTTCATATAGGAGTAAAATCATCTAAAAAGAATCAGTTGTCATCCTAAAAAGATATGGTTTCTCAAGCAGTCTATAAATAGTAGACATTCACTTAGAATTCTTTCATATTCTTATATGAATTTTCTCTAAAAATATACTATTGTTGGTCAACTCGATCACTTTCTGCTGGGGGGTAAAGAGATTTATATCAAATCTATTTTACAAGCCCTTCCTTGTATGCTATTGGGTGCTTTTTATTGCCTCGGTCTCTTTGTTCGGAAATGAAGGCCACATTTGCAAGGTTTTGGTGGCAAAAATCGGCTAATAAAAATGGCATTCACTGGTTTACTTGGAAGAAACTGTGTATGCCTAAGGAGAATGGAGGCATGGGTTTTCGAGATATGGGTTGTTTTAAAATCGCACTACTTGCAAAAAAGGGGTGGCGGATTCAGACCAATTCGGGTTCTTTGGTCGCTCGCACTGTCAAGGCTCAGTATTTCCCCAAAACTGACTTTATGCACTCAAACCTTGGCTCCCGCCCTTCCTACATTTGGAGGAGCATCTGGTACTCTAAAAGAACTTTGGAGTTAGGCCTATACATGAAAGTGGATTGTGGTTCTACAATCTCCGTATGAAATGACTACTGGCTCCCTAGTTTGCCTATACGTTTGGTTAGTACCCCATATATCGCATAACTTAATTGGGTGTCTGATCTAATTTGTCCCAACATACGGTAGTGGCGTAAAGAATCCATTTCTGCTAATTTTTATTCTGAAGATATTGCAGCCATTTTTCCCATTCGTCTATCATGTATAGCTCATGATGATATTCTGGTTTGGGAGGAAAACATACAGGTCATTTCACAGTTAGGAGTGCATATAGACTCCTAATACATGGTCATTTTCCTTATGCATATGTAGGTCTGTTTTACAACAACATTTGGAAAATTCCCTGCCCAGCAAAGATTAGAATAAACCTATGGAAGTTTGCTTCTAATTATGTTTTGGTTATGCATACACTTTTCTCTAAGAGGATATCTTATACAACATTATGCCCTATATGCTCTCTTGACCAGGAAACCGTATCACATGGGACCAGACAGTGCTATTTTGCTAGGCAAGTATGGAATGCTCTACTGTTTCAGTGGCTCCTAGGTGTTGATCAGCTAGAATTTTGTGATAGGCTTCAATGGATATTTGATCATTATTCGTGCAGTAAACATATTGAAATCGCAGTCATCATTTGGGCTATTTGGTACTCCCGAAATAAATTTGTACGTGAAGGTGTAATTCAAAGCACTATAGCTATTGTTCAATTTGTAAAGGGGTACATGTTGGAGCTGGGCACTCTCTCTTCCCAACTCGCCCATCCAAAAACTCATGTGGATGCAAAGTGGTCTCCTCCTCCAGTCCCTCTAGTAAAGTTGAACTTTGATGCCAGTTTCTCCCTGCACTCGAAGCAATCTTGGTCAGGTTTCATTATCTGTGATAGTAATGGCTTGATTATGGGGACAGCTTACCACGGTAATCAGGGGATGCAAAGTGGCCTCCTCCTCCAGTCCCCCTGGTAAAGTTGAACTTTGATGCCAGTCTCTCGCCGATCTAAGGCTCCACCTTTGCAATTGATATGGGTTTTAATCAGATAGTGGCAGAAGGTGATTGTAGGACAATTATTCAGAAGCTTACCTCAAATGTTATCGATAGATCACCGCTCAGGCCTTTTGTCGCAGAAGCGAAACGGCTCACCGAGAGTTTTCTGACTTGTCGCTTTGCTTTCATTGGGCGTGGGGGTAACAAGGCAGCGCATGCAATGGCTTCTCTTGGTCGCTGCAGTGTTGAAGACGTGGTTTGGATCAAGGAGGCTCCGACCGAGGCTTCCACTTTTGTGGCCGCCGATCGCCGGTGTTTCGAACCCCCTTAGATGCTTTCTTTTCCAATCTCATTTTCAGGCATCTTGAGCTCTTTGCCCCTATCGATTTGGTTCTTGCTCTTGCATTGATTCCCTTTTGGCAATCATCAGTTCCCTGGATCATCTGATTTCATTTCGTTTTCCCTTTTTTGGTTTTGTTTTTTCAGACATTGTCTTTTGGCTTTACTTTTATCTTTTCCTTTGTACTTTGGACTTTGGTTTCCTTTTTCCTCTTTTCTATTATTTATCAGATGATACCTTTTCAAAAAATTATACTTATTTATAAAAATTAAAAGTAATATTTTTTATGAGTGCACTACAAACATAATCAATAACTTGACTTATTTTTATATATGAACTAAAGCTTTAAATATTTCAATACTTCTTTAGTGTATCATTGAAAGAAATATCGAATGCTATATTGTAATCACATTACTACTATTCAAAAATAATTATATATAGTTATTTAAAAATATGTCATCATGGTGCAACCAATGTTTTGAAGTATTTTATTCTTGAAAGATCATGTTATGAATGTAAGACTAGTGAGCAGCAAAGTCAGCAACATCTATGAGATAGTAACATTCGAATATAGCTCATAGGATTAGGCAATAGCCGAATACATCTAGGTGCATAGAAAGGACACATGAAATGAGAGTATGAGAGAGTACCTTGTGTGACTTCATTTGTTTGCTTTATAAAACGGTTCAGTATATATAAAGGAAAATTCTAAATACCAATAACTTAAATACCAACTAAAAACCGGCCTATAAATCTCACACGTTGGATGAAGCCAGTTAAATAACAACTGTAGGATTAGAAAAAAAATAAATGGTTACCCGGTAAACCGATAACCGTTGTTTTACGTTAAAAAACAAAACCTTGAGTTTGAAGAGGGGATATTGAGCTGGAAAGAAAATATTAGTGTTTCAATAATTCAAAAGTTATATAACTACCTTCCCATTTGCATCTTGATGAAGCCTTGTGTTCATTATCATCACCATGGGTGGCTAGAGTATTTGGTGATCCTCTTTCTCATCGTTTGAAGGTGGGGGAAGACAATATCAGCATCATTCTAATAATCTCTCAAACCACTCCATTCCTCATAAGCTTGACCTTGAGGAACAGCCGAAGTACCCCTTCTACGTAATTCCTCGTCCAATAGCTGATCAAGTTGGCGATGGAGTTTGAGCTTTGGTCCGCCTTTGGTTTTGGCATGTCTCACTAGGGATAGAAGGCCAAGAAACCTTTGAGTGGCACCAGGACCTCCTTGACATGCTGGACACTGCCATTGAGTAGAAGGGTCATTGATTGTGTTCATTCTATTGAAGGTCTCGAAAAACTTCTTGAACCATTTGCTTGTTTTCAGTGTCTCATGGGTTTGTTCCTCCTCTTTATCAGAATCAAAATAAACATCATCATCTTTGTTTGATTCTGAGTCAAAATCAAGTTTCCTCTTTGCCAATGGCCGAGGATTGTGACTAGAAGCTCTGCTCAAACTCATTCTATCTGAAGATATTGAATAGAATATGGTGAAAGAGAACTGATTTCAGAGCGAAGGGTTGAGTATATTGAGTAGAAGATGTTGTAAAGAGTAAAGAGAAGAGTTGTTAATATATAGGGAATTTCAGTTGGGAGAGAAAGTGAAAACTAAGGAGGGCAAGTGAGAAGGCACAATGTCTGTTTATCGAAGGTACATGAACATGAAATGGTTCATGTGATTCTAGTGAAAAGACATGAAACTGAAAAGGCTGATTCGTGTTAAGGGGTATCGAAACCAGCTTTATACATGACGAACATGAAACAGTTCATGTGATTCTAGTGAAAAGACACGAAACTGAAAAGGTTGATTCATTCTAGGGGTATCGAAACCAACTTTATACATGATGAACATGAAACGGTTAATGCGATTCTAGTGAAAAGACACGAAACTAAAAAGGCTGATTCGTTTTGGGGGGTATCGAAACTAGCTTTATACATGATGAACATGAAACGGTTCATGTGATTACAGTGAAAAGACATGACACTGAAAAGGCAGATTCCTTTTAGTTGTATCGAAACCATCTTTAGGGGTTTTGGTAATGTATACACTTAGTAGTAGCAAAGTACACAAATTGGACCATAGCCACTCATGCAGCATTGGGTATATACCTAATTTAGTAAAAAAGGCAAGTGGGTGTTTATATTTTGGTTTCGATGCCACCTACTAGAATGAAAAAAATTGACCATACTTTCAGATAGGTGGTTTCGATGCTACCTACTGGAATGAAAATTTTGCCCACACTGTCAAACTAGCACCAAAACTTCATATAGGTGGTTTCGATGCCACCTATTGGAATGAAAAAATTTTGCCCATACTTTTAGACCAGCACCGAAACCCCATACTTTCATATCAGCACCGATACTCCCACATCTCATATATTGCCAACCTTGCTTTTGGGTATCAAAACTACACCACCAGTTCCATAATCAAATTGTGCATTGTACTAAGGAATTGTGTTTGTACACAATTTCTTACAAAATTCCGAGCAACTTTACCCCAACTAAAAAATTCGTAAGGAATTGGGTATATACCAAATTTCTTACAAATTTAGTAAGAAATTAGGTATATTTGGTAAGAAATTGTGTGCAAACACAATTCCTTACCTATTTTGTACCAAATTGTGTATTCTTGTAAGAAATTGAGTACAAACACAATTTCTTACAAACGTTTAAGCAACTTTACCCCAACTTAGAAATTCATAACGAATTGAGTATATACCTAATTTCTTACAATTTTAGTAAGAAATTAGGTATATTTGGTAAGAAATTGTATACAAACACATCTCCTTACCTATTTTGTACCAAATTGTGCATTCTCGTAAGAAATTGAGTACAAACACAATTTCTTACAAAGGTTTGAGCAACTTCACCCCAACTTAAAAATTCGTAAGGAATTGGGTATATACCTAATTTCTTACAAGAATTGTAAAAAATTAGGTATATTTGGTAAGAAATTGTGTACAAACACAACTCCTTACCTATTTTGTACAAAATTGTGCATTCTTGTAAGAAATTAAGTACAAACACATTTTCTTACAAAGGTTTAAACAACTTTAACCCAACTTAAAAATTCGTAAGGAATTGAGTATATACCTAATTTCTTACACTTTTAGTAAGAAATTAGATATATTTGGTAAGAAATTCGGTAAAAACACAATTTCTTACCTATTTTGTACCAAATTGTGCATTCTTGTAAGAAATTGAGTACAAACACAATTTCTTACAAAGATTTGAGCAACTTTACCCCTACTTAAAAATTCATAAAGAATTGGGTATATACCTAATTTCTTACAATTTTAGTAAGAAATTAGGTATATTTGGTAAGAAATTCTGTAGAAACACTATTCATTACCTATTTTGTACCAAATTGTGCATTCTCGTAAGAAATTGTGTACAAATACAATTTCTTACAAATGTTTGAGCAACTTTACCCCAACTTAAAAAATCGTTAGGAATTGAGTATATACCTAATTTCTTACAATTTCAGTAAGAAATTACGTATATTTGGTAAAAAAAAATTGTGTACAAACACATATCATTACCTATCTTGTACCAAATTGTGCATTCTTGTAAGAAATTGAGTACGAACACAATTTCTTACAAAGGTTTGAGCAACTTTACCCTAACTTAAAAATTTGTAAGAAATTGGGTATATACCTAATTTCTTACAATTTCAGTAATAAATTACGTACATTTGGTAAAAAATTGTGTACAAACACAATTTCTTAACTATTTTGTACCAAATTGTGCATTCTTGTAAGAAATTGAGTACAAACACAATTTTTTACAAAGGTTGAGCAACTTTACCCCAACTTAAAAATTCGTTAGGAATTTGGTTTATATCTAATTTCTTACAATTTCAGTAATAAATTAGGTATATTTGGTAACAAATTGTGTACAAACACAACTCCTTAGTTATTTTGTACCATATTGTGCATTCTTGTAAGAAATTGAGTACAAACACAATTTCTTACAAAGGTCTGACCAACTTTACCCCAACTTAAAAATTTGTAAGGAATTGGGTTTATATTGTTTGTATTACATTTTTTGTAAAGAATTTCGTTTTTTGTAACAAATTAGGTACAATCCTTATAAGAAATTATGTTCAAGAAATGGCCAGGTTAACCAGTTTGCCGTCATTTAGTTGTCATTTAAGCGGCATTTTACAGAATCACCTTTATACAAAGGGGATTGGTTGTAACAAGAGATTAGGATAAATACTAAGAACTTTCTCTTGTTCTGAATCTTACTTAATTCAATTCTTTTCTTCTATTCAATTATCTTCTATTCTGTATTTCTTCTGGTTCTTTCTTATTGAAATATTAATCACTTTAGTGCATAAGATTATTCTTGACATTGGTGTTTTCATTGAGAGCGAAAACCATGGCATATCTCGTCAAATTTAAGATATCGAATATGAATTTAATAATAGTCCCACCCAGATTGACGCGTTTTTTACAAAATTTAATTTATTTCGTTTTAAATGGGAATCACCACCAATATGTTAATTTAGGTGAGATTGGATCATCTGAAAACTGGTCATTTTAATAAAACTTGTTTTTGTCATGTTATTAAAACAACAAGTTTTGGTCTACGAAACTAGAAATACAGGTTCGGGAGTCAGTTACGTGTGGGGAAGGATGAGCACCCCCACAACTCCCAAAAATTAGTGCCTAGCCGATTACGTAGTGTTTTAACAATGGAAATTATGAATTCGAATTTAATTTGAAAATCGTGATCCCTAAATGTGTAAAACATTATTTGTTCAAAAATATTTTAAGAAATAATCCTTTAATTAGGATTAACGAGAAAATTACATCTCTTTAAGTTCGAGACATAATTTTCTTTTAGATTTTTGGATAAAAAAATACTATTTTAGAAATTATAATTTAGGATTACAAAAATATTTTATATTAGATATTAACGAGAAAGCAACACCCCTTCAAGTTCGAGGCACGTTTTCAACAGAATCCCAAAAAAAGAAAATCATTTAAATTTAACATACGGTTAAAACAAATGAATATGGAATGTATATATATATATATAGAAATAATAAGTAAATAATATTGTAATAATAATAGTTAATAGTAACGTAATGCTAACTAATAATATAATACATAATATAATAATAAAACAACAATTAAATGAAGGACGAATTTGCAAGAGAACATAAATTAAATGGTGAAATTGTGAAAGATACAAAAATAGAAGAGCTGAAAGCGCAATTTCTCCATTTTCTTTAAAATTTCCCAGATCCACCCTCGGGTCGGGTTAGAGTGTGGGTTACACCATAAGTAAAATGATGTCGTTTTGACACCCTTTTAAATACAAATTTGCCCCAAAAAATCATTTGGGACTATATATGAACAAAAAAAATCAGAGTTCTCTCAAAATCTCTTCTCTCACTCTCTGCCTAGGTGGTCGCTCAATCATCCACCGTGGGACGCCATTCGCCGACGACGGAGGTCCGCTGCGAACGGCGGCTGGAACACATGCAAGAAGCTAGTCTGGTTCGATTTTGGATCCTAAGGTTGGATCTAAGGTTAGTTTTTCTTAAATCTACCTCTAATAACACGGATCTAGCGAAAAACCGAAAGCTTTCATTGTCATTTTTTCACCTTTTGCTTTTTCGTTCGATCTTCCTTTTGTATATTTTTTGTTGTAGTTTTTGCTTTCGATCTTCATTTTTTCTATTTTTGGTTCGAGCGCTCTCTCTTTTTGTGACAAAAATGGTCTCTCTAATCCTTTTTTTCTCGGATCTATAGGTGACGAATTTAAATGGGGTGAGAGCATCTTTCAACCGGCCACTTGGAGGGGGTGACTAGGCATGGGATGGACGACGGATGTGACCAAGGCGGTGATGGCATGAAAGCAGGGCGGTGCGACTCAGCTTGACGACGACGACGGCTTGGCTTGGCAACGACAGTGACTCAAGGTTTAGGGTGGTTTTAGGTTTTATTTTATTCTAGGGTTTGGTTTAAATGGGTTATTGGGTCGGGTGTAATGGATATGTGTATTTGGTTATTGGGTGTGTGGATTGTATATAGATAAGTGTATTTGGTTATTGGATTGTAATTATTTTTGGGCTTAGTGGCCCGTACTAAATGGGTTACTACAACTGCCCCTCTTTGCTCATTGTTGTATAACGACAATCAAGAAAAGATAAAAAAGAACCCATTTTGTCCAGTTTTTTGGGGCTTCTTCCTCCTCGGCACGGCTCCTCTTCCTTCGCTTTACTTGGTCTACTCGATTTCTCTTGTAGACAAAATCTTCAAAATGAGGCGATCCCTTGTGGAGATAAAATCTTCAAACTATGGTGATCTAATGGAAAGATAAAATCTTCAAACTATGGTGATCCGTTGGGGGAGCAAAATAAATTCAGCTTGCTACGACTCTGACGACGATGCAATGCCTGGAGAAGAAAGTTTGATCCGCTGCAACTCTGACGAAGTGGCAGGATCTTGAAGTTTGTTGATCCGCTACACCATGTTACGGGTGAGATAGGACCTGCAAAAGTTAAAAGAGTGCCTTGTCAAATGAGTCATTAAATTAACTACTTTTAATAAAACTGAAAGGTTGATTTGGTTTTTCACTCCTTCGTGTCAAGGTTGTTGGATCTTTTTAACGGTTGTCTGTTCCTTCTTGGTTGAAGATGTCAAACAATATTTGCCCCACTTCCTCATGTCAATGATACTGGAATTTGTTGACAACTATATGTTCTTTCCTATTTGAGGATGTCAGACCTAGAAATGACTGAATATTTTTAGGATAGAGAAAATATATTTTGAGAAAAGATTTAATTAAGAAATTCTGTTTTGAGGAAAACATCATTGTGAAAGGATTCAATTAAGGAACCCATGTTTTATAAAAAACGTCCTTTTGAAAGGATGGAATTAAGAAGTTCCGATTTTGAAAAAAAATATCCTTATGAAATGATGGAATTAAGAAACCTAGATTTTGAGAGAGAAAAAAGTATCTCTATTGAAAGGATTCAATTAAGAAATTCATGTTTTGAGAAAAAAAGTATCCTTATGAAAGGATGTAATTAAGAAATTCATGTTTTGAGAAAAACACCCTTATGAAAGGATGGAATGTAGGAATTTGATTTTAAGAAAAATATCCTTATAAAAGGATTGAATTTAGAAAATTTCTATGAGTAACAAGTGCAAAGTTATTTTCCGGTAATGTATTTATGCAAATGACATGTATGTACATGCTTTGGTGACGATTCAAAGATGCATGAATTTTCTTGTTATGAATTCTTTTTTTAACTAGATGATGTATGAACATGTTTGATGATGCAATGATGCATATGCTTTCGTGTATTCCCTCATGATGAATGAATATGCATGGAATACTTCTGGAAGTCCTCTTCTTCTGGCCCAGTTCAATCTTCTGAATCGTTTTTGTTCAAAATTTGCCCCTCTAAAAGTTTGCCCCCCAAATTTCATTATCGTCATTCTTTGCTGAATTTGAACTTTTGAGTCTAATGACATTTTTTCTTCTTCTCAAGGGAAAACAACTTTATCATTGATTGAAGCTCAGATGCCCTACTTATTATTAGGCTTAGATATTTCACTGAATACCTTTGAAGCCTTTAAACTTTTGATCTGAGTAGACACCTGCCTTAGGTCTATCTATTTAAATCTCTGTAGAGAGTAATGCAAGAAATATTTTGTTTTGTAACAATGCAAGATGTTTATATGAATAAGAAAAGAATATTTATTCTTTCAAAATTATGATGATTTTTTTAAAATAGGGGCCTCGAGCGTAGCTTGTGTATAGAGGACCTTGAATGTTGTGTCTATGTTTGAAGATGTGAAGTGCCTTACAGGCTATTAGGCTTTTGAGAAAGTCATTTCCCATATGCATAAGTTCTAACCAATTTGGGTTGCTCTCTTTGACTCACGAACTCCACCAGTTCTATTCTTCCCTCTCTTTTTTTTATCTCAATCAAGCATCGGAAGTTTCAAATCTTTGAATAAAGGATAACCCTATAAGGTGGGATGTAGTATGAAGACAAACTCCTCCAACTCAGATATTCATGTATGATCAGAATGGTCTTTGGAGACGTGATGTAGGCCAAAGCTTGCAATTATGATTGAAATGCTATTTTTGTCGTGCTTGATTTGAACTTGCTTAGATGCATTGTTTTTTCTTTTCATTTTTCCTGATCACTATAGACTGTCCGTTTTTGGTTTTTCACCCTAGAGTTCATTTCCTTTCTTCAGCTCAAGCAAACTTGTACTCTGACCGAACATCGGTGCCTGCTTCGGTTGTGTAGATGAAGAGTCCTCCAAATATCTTTTAGGTAGGGAAAGATTTAATGCTTCCTTCTCCCTTGGAGGCTCGTCTTCATTTTTCTATTTCACTTTTTTTTCTTTTTTTATCTAAAGCGCCCTTTTTGGGTTTTCACCTTAGATATTTTCAAAAGTTTTTTTCAAGGCGCACTTTCAAGTTTTCACCTTGGTTTCTCTTTTCTTTTTCTTGTTTTTATTTTTTCAATGTTTTTGAGTTCAGGACTTTAATCTAATTCGGCAATTTCTTGGAGCACGAATTACCTCTTGCGTTCGGTTTGCATCTTTTCATTTAATGCTCCTGGATGGACATTGTCTTCCGGGCATGATCATAATTATTCATCTTCGGCTTGAAGAATCTTTTCTCAACTTTTGCCCTAGAGTGGCGGTGATCTTTGGTTAGGAAACAATTGTCGTGGCCGTTTTTTAAAACCCGTTTGTGGAAAAACAACCTGACAATTAGGGTTTCGAAAAATCAGGGTTTTTCATTTTTATTTGATCTTGAAATTATGACTTTTCCAATTTTAATCAAATTTCCTTTCTATTCTTAAAAATCATTTTGGAGTCGCCACCGGTCACTTTGGTATACCGGACACCATAAAAATGGATCAGAGATTCTTTTTATAAGATTTGGGTTCGGGAGTCGGTTACGTGTAGGGATGGGTTAGCAACCCTACAATGCCCGTTATCGGTACCTCATTAATTCCGCGTGGCGTTTTGGCATTTCGAATATTAATATGAATTTAATTAAATCTTTTTATTGTTAAACGGATTCCATTTTGAATGGGAATATCTTTTTGTAAGAAAATACATTTTGGACGAATATAAGTTTTGAAACGTCCAAATGTATTAGGACACTTCAATTTATATTCAAAATGTATCTCAACACAAAGGTTTAATGCATGTCCAATTATTGTCTTGTTCATTTCAAGCAAAACCTAATTAAGGCTTTATTAATTAATTAATTAATTAATTATGATTCTATAAATATCATTAAGTTTAGGGTTTATGTGATAACACCCAAATAATTGGGCAATATCCATATTAGGCACTAAATCAACAATATTCCTATTTTTAATGCTACTAACTAGTTGTTCCTTATCTTAATTTGATTTTTTAAAGCTATTTAGGTGTCATTACATGTTTCTAGGTTTAAATGGTATGCTAGATAGTTGAGTAGAATACCCTTTTTTATTAACATCTCATCACATTAAGACACTAACCAAATTAGAGTATTGAAGTTGTTTTTTAGCACCCCATTTATTTTTCTACAATTTCCTCCCTATCAAATTATTTAATTAAGGAACCTATACTAAAGGCTCTAATCAATACAATTAAGTGATTAATTCCTCTTAACATGTATAATATATGCCTGATTAAAAATCATGCAATCATACAAATAAATTAAATTAAAACAATTAGATTATTTAAAATTGTAAATGACTAAGTGGAATGAATTTAAAACTTAGAACAAAGCTAGAAGGTACTAAATTGAATTATATTTCAATTAGGAAGGCCTAATTACAACAATTTAGGGAATAAATTGGAAGAGAAGGAAAACTAGGATGCTCTAAACATGAAGTTTCCAAAGTAGGGCTTAGATCCCTTGCCCAGATTCGAATAACATGTGCGGGTTGAGTCAACCCGGTGCGAAAACGTCACCGTTTGACTCAGGGTATAAGTACCCCATTTGCGACCTAACTCGGCCATTTGAACCGTGTATCCTTTATATCCTCTCACTTATTCTCTCTCAACTCAAACACCTAATCTCCAGATTTTTCTACACTTCTTGATCAAAATCAACATTTCCCTTCCAGTTCATCCTCCCTTCTTCATTTTTTCATGTTTTGATTGAAAACAAACACCAAAACACATCCACTTCATGTCTCCCTTGGATCAAAACCTATTTTTTCCTCAACATTCATCCTTTGTTCTTCATTTTTCACACTTTAATCCTATTTAAACACCAAAATCCTTCAATCTTATGTTTCCCTCGATCAAAACCTCATATTAACCCTAAAGTCGAACCTTGTTCTTCAATTTTCTTATCTTGATCCATCTTGAAGCCAAAACCCTAACTCGATATGATTTTCGGCCGCCAGAGGTTACGCCGGTCACCGGCCGTCGTCTCCGATCATCCTTAACCTTTCTCAGATGATCAGAACCTCTCCAATTATCTTCTCTGACTGTCGTATGGTTTTTTCGGTCATCATCTCCGACCTTACCTGCATCTCCGGCCGCCATGCTCCGCTGCCAGAGCGATTTCTGGCCACCGTTCGCCGCCGCACCAAAACCCTAAAAACTCCAAAAATGCTTCGTTTCTCATCCTGAACCCTAATTTAAATCCTATTTCGACAAAAACACCCAACTTTCCATCCTAAACTAACTACTCGAACCAAAAACTCTCCTCCCTTTATCATTTTCGACTCCATCCAGACCTATCTCCTCTCTCTCACACTCCAGCGATGAACACAATGGCTAGAACTCAAGATAAGTGCTTCTTCTCACTTTCAAATTCAATCTTGGTTTCAAATTTATGATTTATTCAGGTTTTAGACATTGTTTTTAGGTATATGAGACTTAGATCTAGGGTTTAGGTCTCTGTTTTTCTAATTTTAGCTTAGGTTTGACTCATTTTCGTGATTTTAATGCATGAATATGAAAAGGGAGAGAAGGAGCTACTTGTTCGTGGTGGCGGTCGAGCTTCAGCAACGGTCTCCAATGAACTTCTTAGGTTCCAGACGATAGGGTGAGCGACCATTGGACTTTTTTCTCTCTCTAATTAATTTCCCGCAATAATTGTGCAATCATTTCCCTTATTAATGACTCTCTCTCCTTATTTATATATGACAGTGGAGTGTGACGTCACGCTGGCATGGGCGAAGCCTGCTGTCTCTAACTGGAGGCGATCTGCATGAACTCAGAATGGGCGAATAAGAGTATGACACGTGTCTATTGGGTCTTGGTTTTGGGCGGGAATTAAAAACACATATAGGGTTTTGGGCTTAATATATTCCGGGCTTGGGTTTTGTATTATAAAGGATGGACTTTATTAATGTGTATTTGGACTTTGGGATTTATTTAATTATTTTTATTGGACTTATTTATTGTATTTATTTATTTTGGCCGTATTATATCAAACTATATATATATGTACCCGGACAATATACGGGTATTGTAATATCATGTCATACACAGACATCATTGAGGAAATATTTATTTGGATAGATGTTTGGAGTTAACACGATATTCAAAAATCTTAGACGACAATGATTGAGAGGAAATATTCACTCAAAATTTGTGTTTGGGACATATCCATCGCTCCCTAGCACACTCAGTTGTCCTTCTGTTGGCCCAAGTAGATTAGAAGATAGGCCACATGCCCTCATTTTCATAGCTTTTGATTTCCTGTAGACACATGGTTGCTCAGAATCAACCATTGGATTAGAATCAAAGCCGCTCCTAAAAAATAGATATGTATGTATGTGCAAAAACTCATTACAATTTATATTTTGAGGAAGACATTTGTAGAAATGCATAATTCATTAAAAAACAAAATAGACCCATGTCTTTACAAAAGATTCCCTTTTGCCTTCGAGCCTAGGCAAAATGTATGTTCTTGGCATTACTCAAAAAGAGATTCAAACTACAAAGATGTCTCAAAAAGTTGTCTACGCTCCAAACAGTTCTAACATCTTCCCATCATTAGTTCATCTCAGGGACTCCTTTGTTAAATTTTAAAGTGACATTTCCAAATAGATTTTGCACCTTTTTTCTTAGAGCTCGACAATTCTCGGTAGTGTGGCATGTGCTTCCTAAATGATAATCACACACAACATTAACATCATAACCTTCTGGGTAAAGAGGTGCCTTTGGTTTAGACTGAATTGGAGCTAACAAGTTTTTCTCAACAAACATCGGAAGCAACTCTGTATATGTCACCGGAATTGGATGGGCAACTTTCTAAGATGTTGTAGGTCATCATGGAAACGAATAGTTTGATTGGCCTGAGGACCAAGATTGGTTGGAAGGATAAGACCCTGCCACATTAACTTCTGATCCACTTCATCCTTTGATGATTGCATTGTTGGATCAATGATTTCCCCCTGTCTGATGGCTTCTTCAACGAGCTCACCTGATATCACAAGGTCTTCAAAATTCTTAGTTGCATTTCCCAACATATACTTCAGGAATGGGTCTTTTAGAGTTCTAACGAAAGAAGGTGTTATCTCTCTTCCAAGCAGTGGTGGTTGTACTTGCGCTGCAACATCCCTCCACCTTTGTACATATTGTCTGAATCTCTCGTTGGACCTCTTCTTCATGTTTTGTAGTGTTAAACGATCTGGGTCGATGTCTATTATATGTTTGTACTGCTCTATGAAGGCTTTAGCCAGATCCTTCCATGATTGTATCATGTCTCGGCTAAGTTGATAGTACCACCTGGCAGCAGACCCTTTTAGATTGTCTAGAAAGCAATGAATTAAAAGGTCATCATTATTGACCTGCCCCGTCATTTTTCGGCAAAACATGGTGATGTGGGCGGATGAAGAGCTTGTTCCATCAAACTTTTCAAACTCGGTCCTTTTAAACTTTGGAGGTAACACCAGATCAGGGACCATTCTTAATTCTCTTTCATCAACCTCGTAGAATGCATTTTCCCCTTCAGCAACTTAAAGTTTTTTTCTCAAGCTACTAACACTAATCTTCAAGATTCTTGGGTAGTTCAGTCTTTGCTTTACCCACTTCATTAGGATTAGGGACAATATGCTTGCTAGGATTATTAATTCCTTGATTCGTTGAAGACCCAGCCTGGAGACCTTGTTGCTTTTCAACCGAAGACATCACTTGCAGACGTGTTTAGTCAAAATGAGTTTTTGAATTTTGTAAACCACTGGAGTCTATGACTAATCCTTTCCCATTTCAAGATGATTATCTGTCAACATTGCAGCTATCTTGGCCAGTAAGTTCTCCTGTGACTGTGTGATGTGGTCATGAGTTGCCTATTGTGCCTTTTCCAAGTTTTTCTCCATGGCATTCTTTATATCTTCGCATGCTTTTTCAACTTTTTCCAAATGACCATCCATTTCTTTAGCTTTGCTTCGAGTGAAAAACTGATGTTGACTTGGTTGACTCGGATGCCCCAAAATCATTGTGGTCGAAGTTCTCTCAGAATTAGAAGCTCGATCCAGAAATGATTATGCAATATGATGTGATGCAAATGTATGCAAAATGAGATGTTAGTGTGATGCAACAATAAAACAAGTTAGGACAAATAGAATAATCAATAATATATTGCAAAAATCAAAATATATAGAACCTACGAGTTCACATGCTGAATAAAAGCAATCCTACCCAATCATGCTTTTCTACCCGCATACTTTGAACAAAAAGTGGTTCCTACCCACATGTTTTTTACTCACATGCTTGTTTTGAATAAATATAGGCATGGTATCTAGCATACATTTTTTACAAAAAGAAAATAAATGAATAAATAAACAATACTGAAATTAAAGAGCATGAATGAAAGAAATTGAAAATCCCTCATCTCTCTATACCATGCACCTATAGGGCGACTCACAACATGTGGTTCGGTATGGCTCTAATAAGGTAGGCTCTTATGGCTCCTACATGTGGTTTAGGTTCTAGGGTGACGGTACTTGAACTCTCGCTAGGACATCGATTTGAGAGGGTACATTTCCTTAGGTCTGCACGGAGATGAGAATCTCACGAAGACAAAGGTACAGATGTATCCTGGAAGCGATCTACTTTCCTGCACGGAGGGGTACCTCACGAAGGAAATAGCTTCTCACTCCCACTTAAAAGGGACAAAGCTCGAGTACAAAGCTCATGATATGAAAGCTCAGAAAATAGATTTTATAAAAGCAGTTGTAAGAAAACCAGAAATTAAAGAGCAGAGATCACAAAATTAAATTAAATCAAAGTCATAATTTCCATCTATTAAAACAAAAAATAATCGATTTGTGGTTTGACTCTCTAAAAAAGGGTCCCCACCAGAGTCGCCAAGCTGTAAAAAATAGTCCCACCAAGCTTGATGCGTTTTTTTACAAAAATTAATTTATTTAGGTTAAAATGGGAGTCGCCACCAATCTGTTAATTTAGGTGAGATTAGATCACCTGAAAACCCGATCATTTTAATAAAACTTGTTTTTGTCATTTTATTAAAACAACAAGTTTTGGTCTGCGAAACTAGAAAAACAGGTTCGAGAGTCGATTACGTGTGGGGATGTAACACCCTGGTTTTGGGCCTAGATGTTTTAGACATCGGACCGAACCGGTCGAGAACGATTCGAATTGTGTAAGGTGATTTAAGGAAATCAAGGATCATGATAGGATAAAATGTGATAAAAATTGCTAAAATCCTCTAAAAATATGTTTAATAGGTTGGTCAAATCAATTTTACAAAAAGAGTTTCGGAAGTGGTACATTTTGAGTAGTGACCAAATTGTAAAGTTTCAAAACTGTAGAAAATGTGATTTTTAAAGGAGAAGCCAAAATCTTAGAATCTTTAGGGGGCTTTACGACAATTTAGCCTTTCTTTAATATGACATGTGTTTAAAATGGTTTTAATTAAATAGATTTAATTGGTTTTTATTTTATTTAATCAATTAGGTGCTTAATTAGTGAGATTCCATCACGTAACTACTATTCTCTTCTCATTTTCAGCCAAACACAATTTTAAATCATTTTTCCCCAGAATTCTTTTCTCCCAAACACTCTCTCAAAATTTCCTAAACAATTTTCAAGAATCCTTTCAAGTTCTTCAAGATTTTGATAAGGAAAACTTGTCATACATTGAGGAAAGCAATGATTGGAGGTAAATCCCGTTCTCGACCTCTAATCAAAGTTCTTTATTGAAATTCCCAAGATCTTTGGCTTCTAATTAATATTTTTGGTTGATTTTTCATTATAGTTTTGATATGAGATCAAAATCTTGTAAAAATATGGTTGAAATCTTGATTTTCATATTTGTTTTGTTAAGCTCTGTTTTGGATTGATTTTAATTGAGTTTTAAGTTGGTTATTATGTTGAAATGAGGTTTTGATAACATAGATCTCGAAATCCTTGAGATCTTTGAGTTTCTTGATAGTTTTAAGTGAGTTTTTAAGGTGAAATGGTGGAATCATGCTTGTTGGAGGTATAAGGATGGGTTAGGTTGTTTATTAGATGTGTTTTGATGTTTATAAATGGTTGAAAGTGATATATGTTGGCTAGGCTTTGTTTAGGAAGCAATCAATTGAGTTTTTTGTTGTTTCGGATGGGTAAATTGGTATAGTTTGGATGAGAAACGAGTTTGTGATTGGTTGTTGGTGTTGAGATGCATTTTAATGCATTTGGATCTCTATTTTGATGTTGTGAAAATAGGGGATCTTGATCCGGGAGCAAACAAGGCGTTGTTGGAGGCTCTCGAAGGGTAATTTTCGTGTGGGCGAGTGAGGCTTCGCGTATCGGTGAGTGGAAATGAATTTTCCAACTTTGTAACGCTTTGAGCGAGGTCTTGGGAGCTTAGTGTAAGTTTGAAACACATAGCTAAGCTCAAGAGTAAGTGATTAGAAATTCTCTCTCGGAAATGTGCTATGTTTTGATGGAAATGCACTTGAGTTAAATGTGGTTTTGATTACTGTTTTAAAGCATGTTTTAAGCATGGTTAATGTTGTATTTTAATGCCATTATGTTAAGGATGCACTAGGTAAGTGATCCTTGGTTTTATGTGATAAAAGCATATGATGTTAAGCATGTTTATGCTTGTGGAAATGGCATTGTGTTCATGCTTGTAAAATAGTGGAATATTGATGTTAAATGGTTATATTGGCAAGTGATGAAAGTGGTTTTTGTTTACTCTAAATCAGATATAATTAGGCGGCTATAGGATTAGGTGCACCGTGAATAAAGTCACCTTGGATGTCGAGGGGTTGTGATCGTGTCGTAATCTCCATCCAAGTACCCCTAATGATTGAGGTTGAGATCACAACGGAGGAAGGTTTAATCACGTGTGTGAGTCTTGTGGTATGTGTCCCGTACTGTCGTTAGTGGAATTATACAACTATCGATGAGTTATGTTGAGAGGTTGTTATTGTGTCATTAATCTCCATCACAGGTGTTGAGGGATTGTGATTGTGCCATGTATCTCCACCTTGTGTTGTCCGGTAGTATGTATGAAGCGTGTGGGACAACGCTTGTAATCCGTGTATCCGATTGTGTCATTTGAGTTGGTTTTGGTATGGTTTGAGAATTGATCACTTGTAAGCCAATATATTGTTGTTGACTAATGGTTTAAGCATGAGATGCTTGTGAATTATGCTAGAATGCATGTGATGCTTGGTATAACATGAACCAAGGTTTATTTGCTATTTTTAAGTGATGCATACAAGGATGTGTTTTAAATAGTGCATTGATGCCTTGAGTGGGCATGTTTTAAGTAGAGGCATGTGTTGATAAATGGTGATTTGCCGGTTGTGTGAAATGCATTGATGAATGTTGTTTTAGCGATCCTCGCTAAGCTTTGTGCTTACGCTCATTTGTTTCATCAATGCACTGAATTAGGCTTTTGGGGCAGCAAGAAAGCAAGGGGAATCCAAGCACTTTGATCTAGCAAAGTATGTGGTTTTACTTTGGTGTAATAAGAGACAATGGGTGAGATTTCTACTCTTGGATTTTTGATGATGATGTTAATTACTTTGTTCATGTTTGGTTTGGTATTTTGGGTTGTAATTAGCCTTTGAGGATTGATTTGTGCTTGAATGTGGTTTTTAGTTTTGGATAATTTTGAAGACTAGGAAGCATGCCTATAATTCTAATGCTTGCATGAATGATGCGATGTCTTAACTTGTGCTTCTTGATTGTGGTCTCTGATGTGTATACAAGTTGTGTGTAGGTTGTAACATGTGTGGGAATGTTTTCGGATGTGGAATGACGTATAAAACCAAAAAATCTGTTGTTGCATGGCAGGACGTTACGGAACACCCTCATCTGTATCGAAACGATGGCCTGTATTGCCCAGGGGGTTTCGGAACGGGTACGATCGTTCCGGAACATTTTGCTACTGTGAAGCATGGTTTCGAAACTGGATTCAGAACGCACCTGAGTATCGAAACGGCCAACATGGTTTCGAGACATCCGTTTCGATACGGGGTACAGTGTTCCGGAACAAGTGACCATTGGATTTGAATTTGAATTTTCTCAAGTATCTGTTTTCTTACGTTTTGGTCCATGAGTCTTGAATGCTTAATTAGATGAGTTTGGATGATCCGCTTAAGATGAAATTTGACATGTTTGCATATTATATGATTAATTTTGGACTGGTAATCTTAAAACTTGTTTAGTCCTTATAATTCTGGAAATTTATAAATTAGTCCCTAAAAGATGTTTGTATGCAATTGACCCCCTAATTAAGTTCTGTTCGTTGTGTCGCTTCCGCTAAATTGAATTTCTAATCATATAGGTTAATAATGTGCATCTAGAAAGGTTACAATAAAAGAAAGGTCGTCAATCAAGGTTGACTTTAACGAGTTGACTTTGGTTTTCCCTGTGTAATCTTCTTAGTTCGGGTTGGGCGTCTAGGCCGGGCTAAAGGGGTTACATTTGTTGGTATCAAAGCCAGGTTACAAAAGAATTGAGGATGTTGGTATGTGAAATTTGTATGTATTGACGTATGTTGTTTGAATAGCATGAATTTGGTTGAACTTTGGAGCTTATGCTATGCTTAATTGATGCGAATCGCATATGAAAGTAATACGATTGTATGTTGATGATGCGATGTTGATAAGTGCTGATGTTGGATGATGGAAAGCATGTTGAGCATGATGTGTCAATGTATGCTATGTTATGTTTGAGGGAAATCGTGTGTCCATTGCCTTATCACACTAATTAAATATTTTTGTAAACATGGATCCTTGCTTGAGGCTGGCCTAAATGGTTTGATATTTTTTGTGTTATGCCTTGTTAAAAATAGCACTATGGGTCCGAGGAGAGAGCTGAGGTAGAACACAATAGTGCCTCAGGGCGACTAGGGTGAGCAAGGGGCTGATGTTCCTCCTGGTGGAAACTTACCTCCTCCGCCACCACCTGGAGATGGGGAGCAGGAGTAGCAAGGACCTGCTGGTTCGGGTTTGGGTGATCTAACACCATTGGTTCAGGCGATCACCGGAGCGTTTCAGGCTATTGTAGCCGGAGCGCATGTACAGGCCCCTACAGCTGGGCAGGCGGGCATACCATTGGAGAGGTTGAGGAGCCTAGGAGTTGTGGAGTTCTTTGGAATGTCTCCTGAGGCGTCAGAAGCCTGGTTAGCAAGTACGATCCATATCATGGATCAAATGGGATGCAACAACGTGCGCAAGCTGAGATGCGCAGTTTCTTTGATGCAAGGCGATGCCTATAGCTGGTTGACAACTACCATTGTCGTTATGGAACCCAATGAAGTATATTGGGAGTATTTCAAGGGTGCCTTCAAGAGGAAGTATCTGGGGGTGAGATACTTGGACGAGAAGAAAGGCGAGTCTATATCGCTAGTTCAAGGCAATCTTTCTATGACTGAGTACGAGGTCCAGTTCGTACGCCTGAGCTAGTATGCCCTTGAGCTGATACCTACTAAGAGACACCGATGTGATCGCTTCCGATACGGGCTGGTACAAGAAGTCAAGACGTATATGTTGGCTGTGGATTACACCAACTTCGATGTGCTTGTATGTCGAGCCAAAGATATCGAACAGAACATGGGTTTGTCATCTCGAGGTGTTGGTTCTAGCTCTTGGAAGAGAGCAGATGAGTATAGTTCCGAGGGTGGACGAAACAAAAGAGGTCGAGATAGGAGACGTCAGCCTGAGGGGAGGCGAGGTGCTTCGGGTCGAGGCGGTCAGGTCCAAGGAGGCCGAGTGAGGTCTGAGCAGTACACGTGATGGACATGTGGATCGAGGGACCATCTAAGGTGAGATTTTCCTTGAGCAGCTAGAGAGGTTCAGGCTCCTGTTGTGGTGACCGGGAATTCATGTTGGAACTGTGGTTTAGCGGATCACATTAGGCGAGAGTGTCCTTTATTGGCTGGTGGAGGCCAGGGCGTGCACCTGCTGTGGCTGCACCTCAGAGAGGTCGTGGGCGCGACCGAGGGGATTTTCAGAGGACAGACGAGGGTCAGAGAGGCATTGCTCATGTGGTGGCAGTTTGTAATGAGGGAGGTGGTCCTACAAGGGTGTATGCTCAGCGCAAGGAGCACAATGATACTAATGTTATCGCACGTACCTTTGTTCTTCAGTCTTTATCATTGCTAGCTTTGATTGATTATGGATCTACGCATTCTTATTTCTTGAGTGAGCATACGCATTTGCTTGATATACCTGTTAAGTTGCTTGAAGTAGGAATGCAAGTGACTAGTTCTTTTGGTGAGACTGTAGTCACTAGAAAGTTGTATATGAGATGCCCTTTGTCTGTGCAAGTTCATTTTTTTCTTGTGGATTTGATGGAGTTACCCTTCTACGGTTTCGATGTGATCCTTGGTATGGATTGGTTAATTGAGCATAGAGTGGTGGTTGACTTTGATGTCAAGCGGGTCACCTTAAAGCTTGTCGATGATTATGAAGTAGTGGTAGTAGGCGAGAATGTGAAATTCTTGTCGAATATGATTTAGGTATTGGAAGCAAACCGTATGATGAATTTGGGTTGTGAGGCTTACCTTGCCTATGTGATGAATCCTGGCACCAAGGATGTGTGTGTGCATGACCTCCAAACCGTTCACGATTTTGTAGGTGTCTTTCTAGAAGAATTGCCTGGGTTGCCACCAAACAGGGAAGTTGAGTTTGGTATCGAGTTGTACGAGAATACGACTCCGGTGTCCATTGATCCTTATGCCATGGCACCTAAAGTGCTAAAAGAGTTGAAAACACAACTGCAGGAGTTGTTGCATCGAGGGTTCATCCGGCCTTGTGTGTCACCTTGGGGTGCACCGGTCTTGTTTGTAAAGAAGAAAGATGGGACAATGCAGATGTGTATAGATTATCGACAACTGAACAAATTGACGATCAAGAACAAGTATCCCTTGCCTAGGATTGATGATCTCTTTGATCAGTTCCGAGGAGCCTTAGTGTTTTCCAAGATAGACTTGAGGTCAGGATATTACCAGCTGAAGGTGAAGGATGTGAACGTACCTAAGACAACTTTTCGAACAAGGTACGGGCATTACGAGTTCTTAGTGATGATGTTTGGGTTGACCAACGCACATGCAGCTTTCATGGACATGATGAATCATGTATTCCATGAAATCTTGGATCAGTTTGTGGTGGTGTTCATCGATGATATCCTTGTGTATTCGTGTACTGAGGAGGATCATGATAGACACTTGAGAATCATTTTGCAAGCGTTGTTAGAGAATCAGTTATATGCCAAGCTAAGTAAGTGTGAGTTTTGGCTTAAAATGATGGTCTTCCTTGGACATGTTGTGTCAGCTGAGGGTATTCGCGTTGATCCGCACAAAGTAGAGGTTGTGATGAGCTGGAAGGTACCTAAGTCGGTAACGAAGGTACAAAGTTTCCTTGGTTTAGCCGGGTATTACCATAGGTTTGTCGAGGGTTTCTCGAAGATAGCTGCACCTTTGACCAAGTTGTTGCAGAAGAATGTTCGCTTTGAGTGGACGGATGCAAGGCATCAAGCTTTTGAGAAGCTGAAGGAAGCTTTGATGCAAGCTCATGTCCTGATTCAACCTGAGTCTAGCAAGGAGTTTGTGGTCTATAGTGATGCGTCCATTGTTGGTTTGGGCTGTGTGTTGATGCAGGAAGGTAAGGTAGTAGCTTATGTATATAGGCAGTTGAAGGTGCATGAGCGTAACTACCCTACTCATGATCTTGAGCTTGCTGCTGTGGTGTTTGCCTTGAAGATCTGGAGGCATTACCTGTACGGTGAGAAGTGTGCTGAGTTCACGGATCATAAGAGCTAGAAGTATCTTATGTCTCAGAAGGAGTTGAATCTTAGGCAACGTCGTTGGGTGGAGTTTCTTAAGGATTATGATCTGACGATCGAGTACCACCCGGGAATGGCTAATGTTGTAGCCGATTCTTTGAGCAGGAAAGTGGACGTGGAGTTGAGGGTGATGTTTGCTCGCTTGAGCATATCGTGTGATGGTGGTCTTATTACGGAATTGCAAGTGAAACCATCTTTGATTCAGTTGATCAAAGATAAGCAGTTTCTTGATGATTCTCTTGTTCCTCATGTTCAAGACATTGCGGAGGGTAGACCGTCGGATTTCAGCTTTAGTGATGACGGTGTTTTGTGCTTTGGAAGTCGAATACTAGTACCAGATGATGTTGAGTTGAGGCACGCTATTATGATTAAAGCTCATAATAGTCCTTTTGCTATGCATCCTGGTAGTACAAAGATGTATCGTGCTTTGAATGATGAGTACTGCTGGGTGGGGTTGAAAAACGATGTGGCTGAATTCGTTAGTAAGTGCGTGGTGTGCCAGCGAGTGAAGGCTGAACATCAGGTACCTTATGGGTTGTTGCAACCTTTGAGAATCCTAGAATGGAAATGGGAAAGAATTACCATGGATTTTGTGTCTGGATTTCCGTTGTTACCGTCAAAGAAGAATTTTGTTTGGGTGATTGTTGATCGGCTTACGAAGTGCGCACATTTCCTACATGTGCATACTACGTATACTTTGGATAAGTTGGCTGAGCTATACATTTTTGAGATTGTGCAGTTGCACGATGTGCCAAAGTCCATTGTGTCGGATAGGGATCCGAGGTTTTCAGCGCGATTTTGGGAATGTTTGCATCAAGCCTTGAGTACACGGATGGACAGTCGAAACGTGTGATCCAGGTGCTTGAGGACATGTTGAGATGTTGCGTGATAGATTTTCAGGGATCTTGGGAGAAGCACTTGTCGTTGGTTGAGTTTGCATATAATAATAGTTACCAGGAAAGTATTCAAATGGCTCCATACGAGGCTTTGTATGGGAGAAGATGTAGAACCCCTCTCTGTTGGGTAGAAGCTGGGCACAAGCTGATTTCGATGCCAGCTATGTTGAAGAGAACCATCGAGAAGGTGAAGCTCATTTGTGAGTGTTTGAAGGCAGCATTGGATAGGCAAAAGTCTTATGCGGACCTGTAGCGTAAAGAGATTGAGTTCGCGGTTGGCGAACATGTATTTTTGAAAGTATCGCCTTGGAAGAAGGTGATGAGATTTGGGCGTAAGTGTAAGCTTAGCCCAAGATTCATTCGACCTTACGAGGTTGTGGAGCGTATCGGTCCTGTGGCATATCGGTTGAGATTGCCTTCGAAGCTGGAAAAGATACATGATGTGTTTCATGTCTCTATGTTGCGGAAGTATAGATCAGATCCTTTGTATGTGATGCCTGTTGAGGAGATGGAGTTGAATCTGGATTTGTCATATAATGAGGAACTAGTGAGGGTCCAGGATGTAAGCAGTCAAGTTCTTCTTTGCAAGATGATTGAGCTTGTGAAGGTGTTGTGGCGACACCGAGGAGTTGAGGATGCAACATGGGAAAGCAAGGCGGACATGCTGAAGCAGTTTCCGCACCTTTTTGCATCAGGTAAAATTTCGAGGACAAAATTTCCTAAGTGGGGGAGAGTTGTAACGCCCTGGTTTTGGGCCTAGATGTTTTAGACATCGGACCAGACCGGTCGAGAACGGTTTGAATCATGTAAGGTGATTTAAGGAAATCAAGGATCGAGATAGGATAAAAATGTGGTAAAAATTACTAAAATCCTCTAAAAATATGTTTAAGAGTTTCGGAAGTGGTACATTTTGAGTAGTGACTGTTCAAAACTGTGGAAAATGTGATTTTTAAAGGAGAAGCCAAAATCTTAGAATATTTAGGGGGTTTTATGGCAATTTAGCCTTTCCATAACATGACATGTGTTTAAAATGGTTTTAATTAAATAGATTTAATTGGCTTTTTGTTTTATTTAATTAATTAGGTGCTTAATTAGTGAGATTTCATCACGTAACTACCATTCTCTTCTCATTTTCAGCCAAACACAATTTTAGCTCAATTTTCTCCAGAATTCTTTTCTCCCAAACACTCTCTCAATATTTCCTAAACAATTTTCAAGAATCCTTTCAAGTTCTTCAAGATTTTTCTAAGGAAAACTTGTCATTCATTGAGGAAAGCAAGGATTGGAGGTAAATCTCGTTCTCAACCTCTAATCAAAGTTCTTATTGAAATTCCTAAGATCTTTGGCTTCTAATTAATGTTTTTGGTTTGAGTTTTCATTATAGTTTTGATTTGAGATCAAAATCTTGTAAAAATATGGTTAAAATCTTGATTTTCGGTTTTGTTTTGTTAAGCTCTGTTTTGGAATGATTTTAATTGAGTTTTAATTTGGTTATTATGTTGAAATGGGGTTTTGATAACATAGATCCCGAAATCCTTGAGATCCTTGAGTTTCTTGATAGTTTTAAGTGAGTTTTTGAGGTGAAATGGTGGAATCATGCTTGCTGGAGGTATAAGGATGGGTTAGGTTGTTTATTAGATGTGTTTTGATGTTTATAAATGGTTGAAAGTGATGTATGTTGGCTAGGCTTTGTTTAGGAAACAATCGATTGAGTTTTCGGTTGTTTTGGATGGGCAAATTGGTGTAGTTTGGGTGAGCAACGAGTTTGTGATTGGTTGCTGGTGTTGAAATGCATTTTAATGTATTTGGATCTCTGTTTTGATGATGTGAAAATAGGGGGTCTTGATCCGGGAGCAAACGAGGCGTTGTTGGAGGCTCTGGAAGAGTAATTTTCGTGTCGGCGAGCGCGGCTTTGCGTGTCGGTGAGTGCAAATGAATTTTCCAGCTTTGTAACGCTTTGAGCATGGTCTTGGGAGCTTAGTGTAAGTTTGAAACAATTAGCTAAGTTCAAGAGTAAGTGATTCGAAAGTCTCTCTCGGAAATGTGCTATGTTTTGATAGAAATGAACTTGAGTTAAATGTGGTTTTGATTACTGTTTTAAAGCATGTTTTAAGCATGGTTAATGCTGTATTTTAATGCCATTGTGTTAAGGATGCACTAGGTAAGTGATCCTTTGTTTTATGTGATAAATGTGTATGATGTTAAGCATGTTTATGCTTGTGGAAATGGCATTGTGTTCATGCTTGTAAAACAGTTGAATACTGATGTTAAATGGTTATATTGGCAAGTGATGAAAGTGGTTTTTGGTTACTCTAAATAGGATATAGTTAGCCGGCTATAGGATTGGGTGCACCGTGAATAAAGTCGCCTTGGATGTCGAGGGGTTGTGATTGTATCGTAATCTCCATCCAAGTACCCTAACGATTGAGGTTGAGATCACAACGGTGGATGGTTTAATCCCGTGTGTGAGTCTTGTTGTATGTGTCTCGTACTCTCGTTAGTGGAATTATACAACTACCGATGAGTGATGTTGAGGGGTTGTGATTGTGCCATTAATCTCCATCATGGGTGTTGAGGGGTTGTGATTGTTCCATGTATCTCCACCTTGTGTAGTTTGGTAGTATGTATGAAGCGTGTGGGACAATGCTTGTAATCCACGTATCCGATTGTGTCATTTGAGTTGGTTTTGGTATGGTTTGAGAATTGATCACTTGTAAGCCAATATAATGTTGTTGACTAATGGTTTAAGCATGAGATGCTTGTGAATTAAGCTAGAATTCATGTGATGCTTGGTAAAGCATGAGCAAAGGTTTATTTTCTATTTTTTAAGTGATGCATACAAGCATGTGTTTTAAAAAATGCATTGATGCCTTGAGAGGGCATGTTTTAGGTAAAGGCATGTCCTGATAAATGGTGATTTGTCGGTTGTGTGAAATGCATTGATGAATGTTTTTTAGCGATCCTCACTAAGCTTTGTGCTTACGCTCATTTGTTTCATCAATGCAGAGAATTAGGCTTTTGAGACAGCATGAAAGCAAGGGGAATCCAAGCACTTTGGTCTAGCAAAGTATGTGGTTTTACTTTGGTGTAATAAGAGGCAATGGGTGGGATTTCTACTCTTGGATGTTTGATGATGATGTTAATTACTTTGTTCATGTTTAGTTTGGTATTTTGGGTTGTAATTGGCCTTTGAGGATTGATTTGTGCTTGACTGTGGTTTTTAGTTTTGTATGGTTTTGAAGACTAGGAAGCATGTCTATAGTTCTAATGCTTGCATGAATGATGTTATGTCTTAGCTTGTGCTTCTTGATTGTGGTCTCTGATGTGTACGCAAGTCGTAACATGTGTGGGAATGTTTTCGGATGTGGAATGACGTATAAAACCAGCAAAACATGTTGTTGCAGGGCAGGACGTTCCGGAACGCCCTCATCCGCAACAAAACGATGGCATGTATTGGCCAGGGCGTTTCGGAACGTGTGAGATCATTCCGGAACATTTTTCTACTGTGAAGCCTGGTTTTGAAACTGGTTTCGGAACGCACCCGAGTATCGAAACGGTCAACATGGTTTCAAAACAACCGTTTCGATACAGGGTACAGTGTTCCGGAACAGGTGACCGTTGGATTTTAATTTGAATTGTCTCAGGTATCTGTTTTCTTACGTTTTGGTCCCTGAGTCTTGAATGCTTAATTAAATGAGTTTGGATGATCCCTTTAAGATGAAATTTGACATGTTGGCATGTTATATGATTAATTTTGGACTGGTAATCTTAAAACTTATTTAGTCGTTATAGTTCTGGAAATTTACAAATTAGTCCCTAAAAGACGTTTGTATGCAATTGAGCCCCTGATTAAGTTTTGTTCGCTGTGACTTTAACGAGTTGACTTTGGTTTTCCCCATGTAATCTTCTTAGTTTAGGTCGGGCGCCTAGGTCGTGCTAAGGGGGTTACAGGGGAAGGGTCAGCACCCCCGCAACGCCCAAAAATCGGTACCTAGCCGATTACGTAGTGTTTTAACGATGGAAATTATGAATTCGAATTTAATTTGAAAATTGTGATCCCTAAATGTGTAAGAATTTATTTGTTCGAAAATATTTTAGAAATAATCCTTTAATTAGGATTGACGAGAAAATTACATCTCTTTAAGTTCAAGACATAATTTTCGTTGAGATTTTTGGATAAAAAATAGCATTTTAGATATTATAATTCAGGATTACAAAGATATTTTATATTAGATATTAATGAGAAAGCGACATCCCTTTAAGTTCGAGGCACGTTTTTCATGAGAATCTCTAATAAAGAAAATCATTTAAATTTAAAATATGGGTAAAACGAATGAATATGAAATATATATATATATATTAATCAAGAAATAATAAGTAAGTAATATTAGTAATTAGAATAATTAATAGTAACATAATGCTAACTAATAATATAATACATACTATAATAATAAAACAACAATTAAATGAAGGATGAATTTGCAAGAGAACGTAAATTAAATGGTGAAATTGTGAAGGATACATAAATAGAAGGGTCAAAAGTGTAATTTCTCAATTTTCATTAAAATTCTATGGATCCACCCCTCGGGTCGGGTCAGAGCGCGTGTTACATCATAAGTAAAACGACTTCGTTTTGACACCCTTTTTAATACAAATTTTGTCCCAAAAAATCATTTTGGATGATATCTCAACAAAAGAAATCAGAGCTCTCTCAAGCTCTCTGCTCTCACTATGTGCCTAGGTCGGTGGCTGCTTAATCGTCCGCTGTGGGACGTTGTTCGTCGGCGATGGAGGACCGCCACGAACGACGGCTGGAATACATGCAAGAAGCCAGTCCAGTTCGTTTTTGGGTCTTAAGGTTGGATCTAAGGTTAGTTTTTCCTAATATTCCTCTAATAACACGAATCTAGCTAAAAATCGAAAGCTTTCATTCTTATTTTTTCACATTTTTCTTTTTTCGTTCGATCTTCCTTTTGTATAATTTTTTGATGTTGTTTTTGCTTTCGATCTTCATTTTTTTCTATTTTGGTTAGAAAGCTCTCTCTTTTTTTGACCGAAAATGGTCTCCTTAATCCTTCCTTTCTCAGATCTGCATGTGACGAATTTAAAAGGGGTGAGAGAAGCTTTCAACCAGCCACGTGGAGGGGGTGACGAGGCATGGGATGGGTGGCGGATGTGACCAAGGCGGTGATGGCAAGAAAGCAGGGCGGTGCAGCTCGGCTTGACAGCGACGACGACTTGGCTTGGCGATGGTGGTGACTCAAGGATAAGGTTTAGGGCAGTTTTAGGTTTTATTTTATTCTAGGGTTTGGTTTAAATTGGTTATTGGGTCGGGTGTAATGGATATGTGTATTTAGTTATTGGGTGTGGTTTGAATTAATATGGATATGTGTATTTACTAAATGGGTTACTACAACGAAAATTATGAGATCGAATACAAAAGTTATGGACTAGACGAATGAAACTCTCCAAGAAGTGTTGGGCAGCTTAAGTTGTTAACGACCCAGATTAGGGATGTGAAAAACTGACCCGACCTGGTAACCTTCCTGAAACTTGATCGTGTCAGAACCTGGTTTGACCCGAGAACTCAATGACCCGAACCCGACCTGCACCTGACCGAAACGAACCTGAACCCGAATTCGACATGTTGTTGTAGTAACCGAACCCGACCTGCACCCGACCGAAACGAACCTGAACCCGAGACTGACCTGCAAGATAACCGATTTAACCCGACATGTTTGGACCCGACCTGTTTTGAAACCGACCTGTTTTGAACCCGACCTATTCTTGACCTGAACTGATATTGACATGAACTATTCTTGACCTGAACTGATATTGACCTGAACTGATATTATTATTTGATTTGTTGATAATGATAATTATCTAACATTTGAAGAAGTTATATTTAATAAATTTAAAATTATAAAATCAATTAAAAATAATAAATAATTTTTTATATTTAGTAATAATGTAAAGTATTAATAAATTAACTAACTTAACTTTAATTAAAAGATAAATTGAATGAATAAATATCAAGTGGTAATAAATTATCTTTAATTAAAAGATAACTTTAATTAAAAATAATAAAAATAATCTTTTAAGTTAATAATAAATAATATGAATAAATTAATGCTAAGTTAATAATAAATAATATTAACTTATCTTAAGATTAAAAATAACTTTAATTAACTTGCATTCATTTTAAGTTTAATGAATAAATATTATTAAATTAAATTATCTTTTTAATTAACTTAACTTTAATTTTAAGATAACTTGAAAGATAAATTAAATAAAAATCTTTATACTTAATTAACTTAAGTTGATTAATTTTTTTTATTAACTTAACACACTTAATTAACTTCAATTAAATAACTTTATAAAAACTTAAATAACTTAATTAACTTAAGTTGATTAAATCTTTATACTTAACACATTAAATATATAAAAACTTAAATAACTTTATCAAAAATGATGAATAATTAGGTTAATAGGTTTGTGTGTTTAATGTAAATTAAAACAAGGCAAATTCAAACTGTTAATCAACTTAAATTAATTAACTTAGCAATAATGGTTCTATTTAACGTTGGATAGAATAAGACAAACTTACAAAGTTAAAATTACAAATTTTTATTGAAGTCATAAACAAAATAAGGCAAATTTAAAGTACAAAAACTTTGGATAGAATAAGGCAAACTTATATTCAATAATATAGAAGTTTAAACTTACAAAGTTTTATTCAATAATATAGAAGTTTAAACTTACAAACTTAATGATCTAAAAATTTCAATCTTTACAAACTGAAACTTTAAACTTACAGATCCCTAAACTTTAAGCTCTCAGATCTTAAAACAAAGTTTTACAAACATAAAAGCTATACTTTGCTACCAAAAACATCAACATCGAGAACTTAAGGAGATGAAATGCTACCATCAAGCATTAATTATGGGCAACTTAACTTACAAAGCTAAGACGCCAACATAATTAAAACAAGGGCAACCAACAACCAACAACAGACTGCAACAACCATTTAAACATCATTAGAAACATTAACAGAACAGAAGCATATAGAACAGAAACCAAACAAAGACAGAATAGAAGCATATTGAACAGAAACCAAACAAAGACAAAATAGAAGCATGTAGAACAACAAACCAAACAAGAACAGAAACCATACAAGAATAAAAGCATATAGAAACACTAACAGAACAGAAACCAAACAACATAAACCATACAAGAACAGAAGCATATATAACTAAAACCAAACAAGAACAGAATCCATACAAGAACATATACATATGGAATCTATACCAGAACTGATCATTGAATGTATAACAGAAAATATATATACACAAAAACCAGATTATGCAAACAAAAACCATACATAACATACATACAAGACTATGCAAACAGAAACCATACATATACATTGAATATATATGTACAAAATATAAAACATGTTAAAAAAGAACATACAAGATTAGTGAAGAAAAATAACTTACAGAATACTAAGTAGAGAACTTACCCAAAATATGAACTAAATAGAAAAATTACCAAAAGATCCTTAGCTTTTAACAAATCAGAAACATCCCTAACCATTCAAGTGCTTCCTTGTTTTTAGGGTTCCCTAAAAAAGAACAAATAATCAGAATATGACTTCAAAACAAATCAGGAAAAAATAAGTTAAAAAACTTACACTGGAATTGGATTTTCATCAACTGCTGAATCTTTCAGAACAAAAAGATATTCTTCATCCTCTTCCCCAAGCTCAAACCCATACAACCAATTACGAGTTATCACAAATATCTCAACATTTTTAGGCAAGAGTCTAGCCCTGAACTTATTTAAAATATGACCACTCGTGTTAAATGAGGATTTAGAAGCAACTGAAGTGATGGGAATGGCTACAACATCTCTAGCCATGATTGAAAGTACAGGGAAAGAAACAAATTGTGCTTTCCAGTACTTCAAAATATCAAAGTCTGAATCATCAGCACAAGGGAGAAGGGGAAAATTAGAATCAAAGTTCTAGCATTAAAAAGTCAGTAACTATAATTGAAAAAGAAAAGTATAAGAAAAATGGTAACTAAAATTTTAAAAAAATAAACATTAACCTGAAAAAGATTAGACTTCTTAAATGTTCGAGGCCGACTAGAGATGGACTCGGATGTACTTTGAGATGAGTTACTTCGAACAGAAGAAGAAGAACATAGAACAGATTTTGAATAATATATATACATATTGACAAATTCATTGTAAACAATACTTACCCTCCTTTCAACCTCATTCTCAACATAGAGGAAAACATACAACTCCTTCAAAAGTTGTAATTTATATCGAGGATCAAGCAAAACATCAAAAGACAAAATGGTCGAGTGATCAGGCCAATATTTCTCATACAATTCAAGCATAGGTCATGCCATTGCAGAAATGCCCTCACAAGGATCATTATGAGCATTATACAACAGCTTCTCAATGGCAACAACATTAGCCAAATAGAGGTTAGAAGTGGGATACTTAGAACCAGAAAACGATGTAGTTGTTTCAAAAAAAGGCTCAAGGAAATCACAGATTAATTGAGCAGTTCCCCACACAACATCACCAATTAAATCTAAATCATTTTCCCTGTTAACAAATAATTTTATGGCTACTTTACCATCAATGGCCCTGCGAAGCATTAAGTAAGTAGAATTCCATCTAGTAGGGACATCTAATATAAATTTACCAGAAAAAATAGAACCACAATCTTTAACAACAGACTCAAAGCTACAAAGTCTCACATCTATGACTCGACCCCTCCCACCTATAGGTAATTTTAGACAAGTTTCCTTTGAAGTGGATACCTGAATCCCAAGTATGGCCCGTAATAATCTATCTTCTGGAGCATACGATGATTCTTTCCCCACCTGAGGCGTTAATTTACCTACTAAAATATCGCCAGTCTCCACCCAAGATCCCATCATCACAATTCCATTTTTGTCTAAATTGTGGAGTAAGTGGGCTTCTAGATGCGGTATTTCGTTAGTGATTCTTTCAGGACCTTGGCTTGTCACATGAGTCTGAATTTCATATTTTCGTATGTGAAAAGAAGTATAAATATCTTCATATACTAGACGTTCGCTAATGAGTACCGCATCCTCAAAATTGTAACATTCTCATGGCATATAAGCTACTAGTACATTTTTGCCCAAAGCGAGTTCACCACCAACCGTAGCGGCACCATCCGCTAAAATTTGTCCCTTTTTAATGCATTCACCCCGCTGAGCCCGAGCAGTTTGATGCATACAAGTATTTTTGTTGGAACGTTAATACATAACTAATGGAATGCACAGAGCATCCTCATTGCCCGATAAAATAATCTTGTCCGTATCGGTAGAAATGATCTTTCCCTCGTGATCGGCTATAGCGGGAACTCCTAAGCCTAGAGCCACTTGGCGTTCCAACCCAGTTCCAACAATGCACTTCTCGGAATGAGAAAGCGAAACTGCTTGGCGTTGCATATTATAACTCATTAAAGCCCAATTCGCGTCATTATGCTCGATAAAAGGAATGAGGGAAATCAGAAGAATCAATAAAGTTAACTATTTCACGCAATTTAATTACAGAAGAGTCAATTACCTTTAAACCTTTTTGAGCAATCAAGTTCAAAATATGGGCATCACACCTTACATGAAAGTACTTACCGTTGCATGGATGGGGAGAAATTGCATGCAAATCATCCTTAAGCTTCTTCACCATTCTCTTATTTGCAGAAGCATTATCAAGAGTAATGGTAAAGGCTTTTTTCTCAAGACCCCACTCACATATCATTTTTTCACAAACTTATAAATAGACTCACCATCATGGGGAGGGGGAAAACGTCTAAAAGTAAGTATTCTAGACTAAAGTTTCCAGTTATTATCAACATAATTAGTAATCAAAGAAAAATATGAACGTGAAGTGCATGAAGACCATCCATCACATGTAAAATAGATACGACTAGGAATAGAATGCATAGAATCAATAAGTCAAGTTTTTATGTTGGTCATGCTTTAACATACAATGCTTAGTAATAGTATACCTAGAAATATGCTTAACATTAGGATTCAGATACTGATGCAAAAGCCTAAGTTTTTCATGCTCAACAACACTCAAAGCATAACCATGACAGAGAATAGCTTTAGCAAACAATTCACAATATTTTTTCGGATCAAAAAAAATTCCAGTACTACTACTAGCATTTTTAGCAAGAAAGTCTTTATAAGCTTGGCATTTTTCAGTATGTCTTTTAGGTGTAGAAGTACCAACATAAGAATCAGCTTTATAGCTAGCAGTTTTGCAATACTTACATTGCGCAATGACACCATCAGCCTTCTTAATGAAGGTATAGTCCCAAACAGGAGAAGTTCTTCTTACAATGTCCACTGTAGCCCTCCTCTTAGAGGAAAGAGCTACTTCAGACACTTGATCATTTGCTTCCCCTTCAAATAAACAAACCATGAGTTAGTTACTGAAACAAATACATAGTAAAGACTAAACAAAATAAAAAAAGGAATGGAACATACCAGTTTCATCAGGATAGTTCATCTCAAAAGAAACAGAATCCATGGCTAAGTTAAATACTGAAATAAAAACACTGAGCTTTGTTGTTAAACAACTTATATATAGAAAAGAATACACAACAAAACAAAAAACATATATAGCAACAAAACAAAGAAAGGATTAATCCTCATACATGGCGTTGTTACACTAGCCCCTAAGGCCCTTTAAAAAAAGAACCCCTTTGACACCAGTAGCATCACGGGACGGGTTTCTAGCCTTTTATACTCAGATTAACCCACACGCAACACAAAGCATACATACAAACAGAAACAGAACTTGCAAAAGAAACATGCAAAACACAGAAACAGAAACCATACTTGAAACAGAAATATTAACAGATATATAAAATAATAACAAAACAGAAACATGCAAACATATAAACATGCAAGCATATATATAAAACACAGAAATAGAAACCATACATGCAACAGAAATATTAACAGATATATACAAATAATAACAAAATAGAAACATGCAAAACACAGAAACATGATAGCATATATATAAAACACAGAAACATGCAAAACACAGAAACATTTATAGAAATAAAGGTCAGAGGAAGAACATATGCCCTAAACCCACACGCGGAAGTGGAAGAACACTCTTGCAAAACCCAGAAACGATCCTGAGATCAAAAGAGAACACAATTAGTAAAAAGACATTAAACAACTAAATGATTAAAGAAAAATGAAAGAGATATGATGAACTTACCGAAAGAGAGATGAAGAATACGAATAGACTAGATAGTGGAATCAGAAGGTTCAGATGATCTGAAGAGGTTAGTGGAGAATACGAAGAGCTTTGGGAATTGGAGATTAGGGTTTGTATATCATGGTTTAGGGTTTGTTGATTAGTTAGTGGAGAATATGAAGAGCTTTGGGAATTAGGGATTATGGGTTGTTTATCATGGTTTAGGGTTTGTTGTTTAATGATAAGGGTTTAAGGTTTACATATTATAGATTAGGGTTTATGGATTGTTGATTAGGGTTTAGTGATTAGGGTTTAAGGTTTGGTGTTTAGGGTTTAGTGTATATAAGTTTAGGGTTTGAAATGGTTCAGGGTTCAGGGTAAAATAGAAATGAATTGGGGTTTAGGGTTTGAAGGATTGAAAAGATGGAAGTGTAAGAACACAAGGTTGTTCTTGAGAAAAAAAGAGAGGTTTTGATAGAGAACAAACAGATTTTTGGTGGACTAAGGTGTTTGTATAGAATCTTGAGAGTGGAAAGTGGATGAACAAGGAAGAACTTGGTTAAAAACCTAGTGTTTGATCGGAAGGGTGAGAATTTTCTGGAATTTCGTGTTTTTAGAGGAGTGAGAAAACGAGAGAATATTTTGGCGGAGTAACGTTATGAGAAAAAATGAAAACTGAAGGGGTGAGGGTCTATTTAGAAGCATTATTCCGAGTCAAAAGATCCCCACGTTATTATACGAGTCGCGCCTTTTAAAATGAGTCTTGCTCCGTAAGCACTCGTAGTTTAATTTCTTTCATTTTGGTCTTTTTTCTCTGAAATTGAGCTGACAATTTTGTTTTATTTTCAATTTGGTCATTATTCTAGTTTTAAGGTTTAGGGTTTGGGTTTAATTTAGGGTTTAAGGTGTAACCCCTTCGTCCCGGTTCGGGCGACTGACCGGTCCGAGTGGGCTACACATGGATAACCGAGGCGAAACCCGTTAAGGCTCCACTTCGGTTAACAACCCGAGAAAACTTTTTCATTTATTATTATCTTGTCTAGATGCGTTAATACATCTTATGTGTAAAGCGACAGTGGAAAACAAGACTCACAAGAAGTCTAACATCGTACCGGGCCTAGGCACGACACTTGAGAACCTTTAGAGATGTCAAAAGCCCCATTTTCAGGCTTGTGTTTTGAAACAGGTTTGCCCGTTTCGAAACACGGGCTCTAGTTTAAAAAGCCAAACACCCGTACCGAAATGCATCCACCCCGTTTCGGAACAGGGGTCCATTTCGCCTATACGTTCCGAAACCCGTTTCGGAATAGGCTCTCACAGTAGCCAAAACGTTTCGAGACTCGTATCGGAACAGGAGTTCACAGTGGCCAAACCGTATCGGAACGCGTTCCGATACGGGTGTCCCTGGAGCCACACCCGTTCCGAAACAGCCTTACCCGTTCCGAAACGCCTGCAGTCTATGAGTTTCCAAAACCAGCTTTAATCATTTCTAAATGATCCCAAACGCCCCCAACGACTACAAAAAACAAACACGACATGCACACATAAACTCTAGAGGCATACACCCTATTGCAAACACACTCAAACCACATAACATGCAAGATAAGGGCATACATTCATAAGGGATCAAGCATTCACCATAAAAAAGACATACATTGCATTTTAAGGTTTCATGCCTTAGGAACAAAACACATAAGCATTCAAGACATGCAATATAAGCATGATTTACAAACCAAAATAAGGCATCAACAAGCCACACCAAAACATCAACATAACAAGGAGTCTAAACAAGCTCCTAACACAAATCAACAATGTAAATCCCATTGCTCATCTATTACATCCATAACTTAAAAAAATCATACTTGAGGATAGCAAAAGCACAACTAGCACACTTGGAGGCCCTCTCATTGCACAAGTAACCCACGAACTAAGGATCTGCGTTGTCGAACAAAAGAAAGCGTAAGCATAAAGCTTAGTGAGGGTAAGCTCATAAAACAAACCTCGACAATGCAGGGTCCAAGCACGAACAACACAACCAAGGAAGAATACATGTTTTCTTACCTTCGAAGCCACAAGAGTAAAATATAAATGATGCATGAACATAATCTCAATTATCATGCCATACTCAACAAGTCTATAAACACAACCATATGGAAAAACATATATCAAACGAATTGACACCTAGCTATGACCCGAATACACGGATAACAACTGTTGGAACTCACATCAAACAACTTAACCATTACCTTACGGTGGGATTACACTCATCACCGTTTCACACGGAAGGGATTCCACTCATCCTCACGCCCCGTCGATGGGATTCCACTCATCACCGACTAACATATAAAAGAAGATTTCCGGGCGTACCCGTACTCCACCTTGATGACTACCATCACCAAGACCACGCGCGCATTTCGACACTCGTGTGCACACTAAACATCCTAATGATCGATCATTTGTACCCAAGCATACTAGTGTCAATACTAACTCGTTTCACAATCTTTCATAACACAAATTCTTACCATTTCCCGTGCCTAGCACGTAGTCACCATGATTTACAACCATGTACTCACATTACATCAACCACATGCATATCACAATGCATAAACAAATCATCATGCCTCAATAACACACATAGCCACAATGTGCATATCAACATTAATCACAATTAACATGAGAGGCATAAACACAACATTAAAAGTTCAACCAAAGGTCTCTAACTAAAGCTTGAGATTAGACTACCAATCTAATTCCAACTCTAGGTAGGTTTACCAAGCCCGACCTAGGTCCACATGCTTGAACCAACATTTGGAAACCAATTTAAAAATATAGAACCTCTCACCGACTACTCCAAGCTTAACAAACTCTAGCCGGTCAATCCACCAAGCTATCCGGATTCGTTCCCGAGGCTTCACCAACACAATTCCTTGCTTCTAAACAATCCAACATAATCAAAACAACCACATTTCAGTCCACAAATCACTGTAGCAAACCTGGAATACAATCCAAGCAACAAAATCAAGCCAAGAACACCCACAATACCCAAATTTTCGAGAAGCCCATATGCACAGCCAAAAACCATTGATTCCAACACTTATAACACACCTACTAGCTTCCAAAATAACCCCTAACTATCATACAATCATAAGCCATCAATTTCAAACACAAAACAGCCCCAAAATACACTTTTAAACCCTTCTAAAACCCCATTTAAACCCAAATCCGTGAATCATTATAAGACCTTGTAAAAATGATTATGTTGGACCTTTTAAAAGCTAAGTAACTTATCAAGTATCTCCAAATCAAAAACTTGAGTTGAAGCTAAAAAAGTTTGGATTTATATCATCAAGAACTCAAAACCCCAAGATGTGAAATAGTGAGCTTCAATGAAAACAAAATACATGGGAAGAAAGAGGAAGATGAGGGTAATAAGAAAATGAATTTACCTTTGAAAAGCCTTCAAAAACAAGCAAGAATGGTGATGGAACAATGATGGGAGATGGGGAGGAGAAAACTCACGTTCCAAACATGGGGAGGAAGAAGATAGGCAAAATCTTAGGTATTTGAAATAAAAATAAAATGGGTTTTATTTTACATGTCCCATTAATTACAAGATTGTCATTAATGAAATGGCTATTGGGCTTTAGTTTAAAAATTGGGTCCAACACCTTTGTTTTATTTGCAAACAAAACCCGAACCATTATTTTAATATTTTAATTCACCCGACCCCCAAACCTAGGTGTTACAACTCTCCCCCCTTAAGGAATTTCGTCCCCGAAATTACCTGAAGGAAACAAGTACGGAAACTGCTCAAGCATATCAGCTTTCCTCTCCCACGGGGCCTCTTCCACACCTCTATGTCTCCGCAACACCTTGACCAACTCTATGGTCTTGCCACGCAACACCTTGCTATCAGAAGCAAGTATCTCAATTGGTTCTTCATTGTACGACAAATCCAGATTCAGTTCTATCTCCTCAACGGGCATAACATGAGACGGATATGATCTATATCTCCTAAGCATCGACACATAGAAAACATTGTGGATCTTCTCCAACTCTGAAGGCAATCTCAAACGGTAAGCTACTGGCCCAATCCGCTCAACTATCTCGTACGAACCGATAAACCTTGGACCCAACTTGCCTTTCCGGCCAAATCGTATTACCTTCTTCCACGGAGATACTTTCAGAAACACTTTCTTACCCACTGAATACTCAATCTCTTTTCTCTTCAAATCTGCGTAAGATTTCTGACGATCGGAGGCTGCTTTCAAACGGTCACAAATCAACTTCACCTTGTCAGTAGACCCCTTGAGCAAATCTAACATAGGTAACAATTTCTGACCCATTTCGGCCCAACAGATCGAAGTCCTACATCGCCTACCATACAATGCCTCATAAGGAGCCATATGTATACTAGCCTGGTAATTGTCGTTGTAAGAAAAATTGACTAGGGGTAAATGCTTCTCCCAAGAACCTTGGAAATCAATCACACAACAACAGAGCAAATCCTCTAATACATGTATCACTCGCTCTGACTGACCATCTGACTGCGGATGATACGAAATATTGAAATGCAAGCGACTACCTAGGGCACTATGTAAACAACCCCAGAACCTCGATGTGAATCTCGGATCTCTATTTGATACAATAGACTTCGAGACTCCATACAACCTCACAATCTCACGGATGTACAAATCTTCCAACTTGTCCAAGGAATATGTGGTGTTCACTGCTAAGAAATGAGCACACTTAGTGAACCTATCAACAATCACCCAAACAGAATTCTTCTTCGAAGGAGACAACGGTAACCCTGACACAAAGTCCATAGTGATTCTTTCCCACTTCCATTCTGGAATTTTCAAAGGCTGTAACAATCCTGAAGGAACCTGATGTTCTGCCTTTACCATCTAACAAACCATGGAACGACTCACATACTCGGCTACATCCTTCTTCAAACCAACCCAGAAATAATCACTCTTCAGATCTCGATACATCTTAGTACTGCCTGGATGCATAGAAAAATGACTCGAATGTGCTTCGCTTAGAATCATACGTCTCAACTCAACATCTTCAGGTACTACAACTCTGTCTCTAAAACACAACACATTCTCATCACTAAAATTGTACTCTGTCGGTCTACCTTCTGCAATGTCCTGAACATGTGAAGCTAATGTAACCCCCTTAACCCGGCCTAGACGGTCGACCCGAATTAAGAAGATCACACGGGGAAAACCAAAGTCAACTCGAAAGTCAACCTTGATTAACGACCCTTTTTTTTCTTTTTACTCTTGTCTAGATGGACGTTAACCCTAGATATGTTCACAAGATAAACATATTCAAACATCATAACAATCAGAGAACATTCAGGGACTCAATTGCACAAATTACAACTTTAGGGACCAAATTGTAAATTCTGAAAATTATAAGGACTTAACCCAAATTAAAGTTACCAATATGAAATTAGTCAGGTTTCATACTTCTCTGCCAAATTTCAGCTCAGTTGGACATCCCAAACTCATACAATTGCATAAACAAGTTTCAGGACCAAAACGCAAACATTGCAAAACATATAACCATCAATTTCAGTGCCCAACGGTCGAGTGTTTCGGAATAGGAAAGACCCGTTCCGAAACGCGGGACCGTTCCAAAACTGGTACCGAAACATGGCCTGGCAGTGGCCAAATTGTTCCGAAACAGTGCCTCCCGTTTCGGAACGCCCAGGCCATTTCAGGCCCCCATTCCGATACGGTCGCACCTGTTCCGAAACAGGCTGCCCAGATTGCAGAAATTTTGCTGGTTTATCATGCAATAGACCTATCAAACATGCTCCAAATGCAACCAAACTTTACCAGCAATTCATTCAACATACAAGGAACATAATTGCATCAACCAAACATCGATATGGCATCAATTATGAAAAGCCCCAATTCTATAGGCATGCATCCTACTTAACAAACCATTCATGCATCAAATCACCAAACCAACCACATAAAGGCCAATTACAAGTACCAACATTAACAACAACATAAATCCAACTTAGGGAGTACAAAACATCTCCCAAAGCAACAACATAAGTTCCCCATTGCCAAATGCCAAAAGCTAATAGTGTTTAAGAAACCTTCACCATACATGAGCTTTGTTCACCACTTGGATACTTGTCCCCCTTGCTGCCCTCAATGCACTTTAATGCTCTGCATTATTGGTTTAAGAAAAGAGAGAGCGTAAGCAAAAGCTTAGCGAGGAATGCTCATTAAAACCACACAATAATGCATTTACAAAACACATTTATAAACCTTAAATCCAATCATCATTTACACATGCTCATAAGCATTTAAAACAAGCAATTCATGCTTCAAGTTCATAACATGTCATATTGGCAACAAGTGATACATTTCACATAAGATCCACACATGGACTTTTAAACACCATTGTGATCTTACAATAACCAAGGACCACACATGGACTTTTAAACACCATTGTGTCCTTAACCCCATGGACTTTTAAACACCATGGCAGGGACCACACAAGGACTTTTAAACACCTTTGTGTCCTTAACAAGAATTATCCAAGGACTTTTAAACACCTTGATGTTCTTTAATAACAAGGCTTACACAAGGAATTTTAACCACCTTTGTAACCTTAACCAAGAGCCAACCATGGACTTTTAAACACCATGTTGCTCTTAAAATACACAAGACTCACTCAAGGAATTTTAACCACCTTGGTGATCTTAGCCAAGAACCAACCATGGACTTTTAACCACCATGTTGTTCTTAAATAAACAAGGCTCACACAAGGACTTTTAAACACCTTTGTGACCTTAACATCACTTGCCAATATGCATCATTAATCAACAATATTCCGCTGTTTTAAAGCATTTAATCAAGCCATAACATCATGCATCTTTAAACATCAAACCACATTATAACAATGTTCAAAAACAAGGATCTCTTACCTTGAGCATCCTTCAACACATGGCTTATAATCTCAGCAACTAACATGCTAAAATATGCTTTCAAAACAGAATTTAAAACATGCAAACAACCACATTGCATACAACCAATCCATGGTTCATCATCAAGAGAGTTTTTCCGAAAACTTACTATTGAGCTTAGCTAAGTTGCTTAGACTTAAACTAAGCTCCCAAACCTTCAAATCAATGGTTTCAAAGCTGGAAACCAAAATCCACTCACCGATTCCGTTTCGCCTCTTACCGAAACACCAATCAAGCTTCCGGATCACCACCACTTGGATCCAAAGATGACTCCCCTGTTTTCAACACATCAAAGCAGAGGATTAATGCATCATCATGCATTAATAGCTTCAATGAAAGCACCTAAACTCGCTGCTCTCATCCACACTCCATTTTCGGCTACCAAACACAACCGAAAATGCATCCAAACAACTCCACAACATTACCCATCCATGATCCATCAAATCTAATCATCCTTAAACATCAATTAACATCCAAAATGGATCTCAACACATCCTTATACCTCAAGTTATAACAGATCAACAAGATCACTCCAAAAACCATCAAAAACACAAGCTAAACTTAGGAAATTCAACCTATCCGGGATTGCATTGATTAAACCTCAATTCCTTATCAATTTAACATTCATTTAACATCAAAAATACACCTCAAAGCACTGCTTAAACAGATCATACGAATTTTCATCAAAATCAATCAAATCTTGCATTTAAAAGCCAAGATCAAGATCACATCTATAAAACCTTTTATAAAACACAATTTAAGGATTGAGAACTTAGGAATTTCAGTAAAGAACTGAGAGTTCAGAGGAGAAGGACGTTCTTACCTCCAAACTTGAGTTTTCTCCCTTTTTGGAACCAAATTCTTGAAAAACCACTTAGCAAATGGTGAGGTTTTGTTGATGAGATGATTAGCAATCAAAAGAGAATTGAAAAGAGATATTTAGGTAGCAAAATCAGAGGAAAAAGCTCTGGAGAAAGATGTTTGGTTTGAGAGAAAATGAGAGAAAAGGGAAAATAGAAAATATGGAAAGTTGGTTAGAAATGACAAAATATCTTCCCTCCACTTTTTATTTTATTTAAAAACCTTTAATAAATCATTTAATATCTTAGAAAAATCTGGAGAAACTCCCTTTGGGTAAATAGCTCCTTAAAGATTCAAAGTTTCAATCCTTTTTAAAACAGTCACACAGTTTTCAAAAATTACATTTTGGTCACTAGCCAAAATGTCACCCTTCCAAACCTCATTTTGTAAAATTGATTTCACAGTTCACTTATATATAATAAAAGAGGATTTTAGAACATTTTTCCATATTTTTAATGCAACCCGAACTAGGCTTTCCTAAATTCACCTTTAAATATTCGAACCGCACTTTGACCGAACCGGTCCAAAACCCAAAACGTCTAAGCCCAAAACCGGGGCGTTACAACTCTCCCCCCCCCCCTTAAGAAATTTCGTCCTCGAAATTTACCTGAAGGAAAGAGGTACGGAAACTGCTTCAGCATGTCATCCTTCCGTTCCCACGTGGCTTCCTCAACACCACGGTGCTTCCACAACACCTTCACCAACTCAATGGTCTTGCCACGAAGAACCTTGCTGTCCGAATCCAGAATCTTCACCGGTTCCTCATCATAGGTCAAATCCGGATTCAATTCCACTTCCTCCACAGGCATCACATGCGAAGGATCTGATCTATACTTCCGGAGCATAGAAACATGAAACACATCATGAATCTTCTCCAACTCTTGAGGTAGCCTCAACTTGTACGCAACAGGACCCACACGCTCAATCACCTCGTATGGTCCAATGTACCTAGGGCTCAACTTACCCTTACGGCCAAACCTCATCACCTTTTCCCAAGGCGAAACCTTCAAAAACACACGGTCACCCACCGCACTTCCTCCCGTACACTTCCTCCCGTACAAAGGAGTCCTACACTTCCTCCCGTACAAAGCCTCATAAGGTGCCATTTGAATACTTGCCTGATAACTGTTGTTATAAGCAAACTCCACCAAAGGCAAATGTTTCTCCCAAGAGCCTTGGTATTCAATCACACAGCACCTCAACATATCCTCCAAAATCTGGATAACTCGCTCGGACTGACCATCCGACTGAGGATGATAAGATGTACTGAAATTCAACCTTGTACCCAAAGCTTGATGCAAACACTGCCAGAAACGCGATGTAAACCTCGGATCCCTATCCGACACAATCGACTTAGGCACACCATGCAGCCGCACAATCTCAGCAATGTACAGCTCCGCAAGCTTATCCAAAGAAAACGTAGTATGCACAGGCAAGAAATGCGCACACTTCGTCAGGCGATCCACAATCACCCACACCGAATCCTTCTTCGATGGTGACAAGGGTAAACCAGACACGAAATCCATGGTAATCCTTTCCCACTTCCATTCAGGGATTCTCAACGGTTGCAACAACCCTGAAGGAACCTGATGCTCAGCCTTAACTCGCTGACACACCATACACTTGCTCACAAACTCAGTAATATCCTTCTTTAAACCCACCCAATAGTACTCATCACGAAGATCACGATACATCTTAGTACTACCAGGGTGCATAGCAAAAGGACTACTATGACCTTCAGTCAGAATAGCACGCCTCAACTCAGCATCATTGGGTACCACTATCTGACTCCCAAAACACAACACTCCATCATCATTAAAGCAGAAATCCGAAGGCCTACCCTCCGCGATATCCTGAACATGCGGTACCAAGGAATCATCCAACAACTGCTTTTCCTTGATCATCTAAACCAAAGATGGCTTCACTTGCAACTCAGCCACAAGACCACCATCACGCGAAATACTCAAACTGGCAAACATAGCCCTTAGCTCCACAGCTACCTTCCTACTCAAGGCATCCACAACAACATTAGCCTTCCCAGGGTGATACTCAATCATCAAATCATAATCCTTGAGCAACTCCACCCAACGTCGCTGCCTAAGATTCAACTCCTTCTGAGACATCAGATACTTCAAACTCTTGTGATCCGTGTACACAGTACACTTCTCACCATACAGATAATGTCTCCAGAACTTCAAAGCAAAAACCACCGTAGCCAACTCAATGTCATGCGTAGGATAATTGCGCTCATGCACCTTCAACTGCCGCGATGCATAAGCCACCACCTTACCCTCTTGCATCAACACACATCCCAAACCAACATAGGACGCATCATTGTAGACCACAAACTCTTTCCCTGATTCAGGTTGAACCAAGATAGGAGCTTGCGTCAAAGCTGCCTTAAGCTTCTCAAAAGCCTGCTGTCTCGCTTCCGTCCACTCATACTTAACATCTTTCTGCAACAACTTCGTCAAGGGTGCAGCAATCTTAGAAAACCCATCCACAAACCTCCGGTAGTATCCCGCCAAACCAAGGAAACTACGAACCTCATGAACAGACTTAGGAACCTTCCAATTCATCACCGCCTCAATCTTCTGAGGATCAACACGAATCCCCTCAGCAGAAACCACATGCCCAAGAAACACCACTTCACTTAACCAGAACTCACACTTGCTCAGCTTGGCATAAAGTTGATTCTCCAACAAAGCTTGCAGCACAATTCTCAAATGCTCTTCATGCTCCTCCTCAGTACGCGAGTACACGAGGATATCATCGATGAACACCACAATGAACTTGTCTAGGTATTCATGAAACACACGATTCATCATGTCCATGAAAGTTGCAGGAGCATTTGTCAAACCAAACGGCATCACAAGGAACTCATAATGCCCATACCTCGTCCTGAAAGTTGTCTTAGGCACATCCACATCCTTCACCTTCAACTGATAATACCCTGACCTCAAGTCAATCTTAGAGAACATAGCTGCTCCCCGAAATTGATCAAAGAGATCATCGATTCTCGGCAAAGGATACTGATTCTTGATAGTCAACTTGTTCAGCTGACGATAATCAATGCACATTCTCATAGTGCCATCCTTCTTCTTCACAAACAAGACCGGTGCACCCCAAGGCGACACACTCGGCCGAATGAAACCACGATCAAGCAATTCCTGCAATTGCGTCTTCAGCTCCTTCAACTCTTTAGGTGCCATTCTATAAGGGGTAATAGACACAGGAGTTGTATTCTCATACAGCTCAATCCCAAACTCCACCTCGCGATTAGGAGGTAAACCAGGCAACTCCTCAGGAAACACACCAGGAAACTCCTTTACAATCCTGATATCTTGCACCCGCAACTCCTTAGAGCTAGGATTCATCACAAAAGCTAGATAAGCTTCACAACCTTGCCTCAGCATCCGACTCGCCTCCAATGTAGATACCACATTGGCAAGAAACTTCACATTCTCACCAACCACAACCACCTCATAATCATCCGCAAGCTTCAACGAAACTCGCTTATTCTCACAATCCACAACAGCACGATGCTCAGCAAGCCAATCCATACCAAGGATTACAGCAAAACCATAGAAAGGCAACTCCATAAGGTCAACATGAAAAACATGATCTTGAACAACCAAAGGACATCTTCTATAAAGCTTTCGAGTCACAACAGTTTCACCAAAAGAACTAGTGACACGCACACCAACATCCAAAGACTCAACAGGCAAACCAAGCAATTCAGCATGCTCACGCAAAATGTATAAGTGCGTAGATCCAGAATCAATCAAGGAAAGTAATGACAAGGATTGCAAAGTAAAGGTACCTGCGATCACATCCGCGTCATTCCTTCCCTCCCGCTGAGCATACACCCTAGCTTGACCACCACCCTCAAGCTGAATAGCAACAACATGAGCCACACCCCTACCACCTTCCTCTCTCCTCTGAAAGTTACCACGGCCGCGCCCACGACCTCTCTGTGGTGCAGCAACGACAGGAGCACGCACTTGGCCACCAGCCAACATAGGACACTCTCGCCTCATATGATCCGCAGATCCACAGTTCCAGCACCCATTACCAGCTGCCACTACAGGAGCTTGCACCTCTCTCACAGCACGAGGACAATCACGTTTCATATGACCACGTAAACCACATGTCCAACATGCACTCGGATCAACTCTAGCATTGCCTCCCCGAGCAGGTGCACCACCACCTCGCTTAACTGAGGACTGATAATTCTGATCACGTCCCCTCTTGTTCCGTCCACCACCGGAACTATATTCAGCAGCTCGCTTTCCAGCACTAGAACCAGCACTCTTAGCAGATAAACCCAAGTTCATCTCAATATCCTTTGCTCGACCCACCAGCACATCAAAATCATCATACTCAGTGGCCAGCACGTACATCTTTACATCCGTCACTAAACCATAACGGAACCTTTCACACCTCTCCCGCTCATCTGGGACAAGCTCAGGTGCGTACTGACTGAGTCGAACAAATTGTACTTCATACTCAGCCACAGACATGCTCCCCTGGGTGAGAGACATAAACTCCCTCTTCTTTTCATCTAGGTACCTCACACCTAGATACCTTCTCTTGAACACATTCTGAAAGAATGTCCAAGTTACATCAGCTTCCGCCATCCTAGAGATTGTGGTCGTCCACCACGTATATGCATCATCCTGTAGCAAGGATACTACACAACCCAGCTTTTGCACATCAGTGCAACTCATCTGACCCAAGATTCTCTTGGTACTCTCTAACCAAGATTCCGAACCTTCAGCTGACAAACCCCTGAACTCAGTCCCTCCCAGACTGCGCAGACGCTCCAAGGGTAGTCTAACTCCAGCATCTACCTGATGCCCAGCTCCTCGAGCTCCAGCTACTGCGGCTTGAAAAGCTCCAGCAATAGCTTGTATCAACACTGTCATGTCAGGAACAGCCTGCCCCTGACCAGCCTCAGGTCCAGCGACCCCAGCATCAGCTGCAGCTCCAGCTCCTTCACCCTCAGCACCACCACCACCAGGTGGAGGAGGTAAAACCGCACTTTCAACATTCTCTTCATTCTCATTCTCATTTTGAGCCGCAGCTCGCACATTACTCCTTAACTCTCTACGAGGTGCCATACTCTAACAATACAATCACAATACAATTAAACAAAGTCAGGCCCAGCAAGGTAAGTAATCCAAGTACTCAAGCTCATTTTCACTTAAAAACAACATCATTTCATTAGCTTTGATTTGGCAATGGGTACCCACAACATGCTTCACCACAGCATACACCACAATTGCATCACATATACAATTCAGTCAACATGCTTTCACTCAACAAGCGTACAAAGCATACATGCTTAAATCATTCACATACTCATTCCCAATTACTCGAGAACTCAGCTCTGATACCACCAAATGTAACCCCCTTAACCCGGCCTAGACGGTCGACCCGAATTAAGAAGATCACACGGGGAAAACCAAAGTCAACCCGAAAGTCAACCTTGATTAACGACCCTTTTTTTTCTTTTTACTCTTGTCTAGATGCACGTTAGCCCTAGATATGTTCACAAGATAAACATATTCAAACATCATAACAATCAGAGAACATTCAGGGACTCAATTGCACAAATTACAACTTTAGGGACCAAATTGTAAATTCTGAAAATTATAAGGACTTAACCCAAATTAAAGTTACCAATATGAAATTAGTCAGGTTTCATACTTCTCTGCCAAATTTCAGCTCAATTGGACATCCCAAACTCATACAATTGCATAAACAAGTTTCAGGACCAAAACGCAAACATTGCAAAACATATAACCATCAATTTCAGTGCCCAACGGTCGAGTGTTTCGGAACAGGAAAGACCCGTTCCGAAACGCGGGACCGTTCCGAAACTGGTACCGAAACATGGCCTGGCAGTAGCCAAACTGTTCCGAAATAGTGCCTCCCGTTTCGGAACGCCCAGGCCATTTCAGGCCCCCGTTCCGATACGGTCGCACCTGTTCCGAAACAGGCTGCCCAGATTGCAGAAATTTTGCTGGTTTATCATGCAATTGACCTATCAAACATGCTCCAAATGCAACCAAACTTTACCAGCAATTCATTCAACATACAAGGAACATAATTGCATCAACCAAACATCGATATGGCATCAATTATGAAAAGCCCCAATTCTATAGGCATGCATCCTACTTAACAAACCATTCATGCATCAAATCACCAAACCAACCACATAAAGGCCAATTACAAGTACCAACATTAACAACAACATAAATCCAACTTAGGGAGTACAAAACATCTCCCAAAGCAACAACATAAGTTCCCCATTGTCAAATGCCAAAAGCTAATAGTGTTTAAGAAACCTTCACCATACATGAGCTTTGTTCACCACTTGGATACTTGTCCCCCTTGCTGCCCTCAATGCACTTTAATGCTCTGCATTATTGGTTTAAGAAAAGAGAGAGCGTAAGCAAAAGCTTAGTGAGGAATGCTCATTAAAACCACACAATAATGCATTTACAAAACACATTTATAAACCTTAAATCCAATCATCATTTACACATGCTCATAAGAATTTAAAACAAGCAATTCATGCTTCAAGTTCATAACATGTCATATTGGCAACAAGTGATACATTTCACATAAGATCCACACATGGACTTTTAAACACCATTGTGATCTTACAATAACCAAGGACCACACATGGACTTTTAAACACCATTGTGTCCTTAACCCCATGGACTTTTAAACACCATGGCAGGGACCACACAAGGACTTTTAAACACCTTTGTGTCCTTAACAAGAATCATCCAAGGACTTTTAAACACCTTGATGTTCTTTAATAACAAGGCTTACACAAGGAATTTTAACCACCTTTGTAACCTTAACCAAGAGCCAACCATGGACTTTTAAACACCATGTTGCTCTTAAAATACACAAGACTCACTCAAGGAATTTTAACCACCTTGGTGATCTTAACCAAGAATCAACCTTGGACTTTTAACCACCATGTTGTTCTTAAATAAACAAGGCTCACACAAGGACTTTTAAACACCTCTGTGACCTTAACATCACTTGCCAATATGCATCATTAATCAACAATATTCCGTTGTTTTAAAGCATTTAATCAAGCCATAACATCATGCATCTTTAAGCATCAAACCACATTATAACAATGTTCAAAAACAAGGATCTCTTACCTTGAGCATCCTTCAACACATGGCTTATAATCTCAGCAACTAACATGCTAAAATATGCTTTCAAAACATAATTTAAAACATGCAAACAACCACATTGCATACAACCAATCCATGGTTCATCATCAAGAGAGTTTTTCCGAAAACTTACTCTTGAGCTTAGCTAAGTTGCTTAGACTTAAACTAAGCTCCCAAACCTTCAAATCAATGGTTTCAAAGCTGGAAACCAAAATCCACTCACCGATTCCATTTCGCCTCATGCCGAAACACCAATCAAGCTTCCGGATCACCACCACTTGGATCCAAAGATGACTCCCCTGTTTTCAACACATCAAAGCAGAGGATTAATGCATCATCATGCATTAATAGCTTCAATGAAAGCACCTAAACTCGCTGCTCTCATCCACACTCCATTTTCGGCTACCAAACACAACCGAAAATGCATCCAAACAACTCCACAACATTACCCAGCCATGATCCATCAAATCTAATCATCCTTAAACATCAATTAACATCCAAAATGGATCTCAACACATCCTTATACCTCCAGCTATAACAGATCAACAAGATCACTCCAAAAACCATCAAAAACACAAGCTAAACTTAGGAAATTCAACCTATCCGGGATTGCATTGATTAAACCTCAATTCCTTATCAATTTAACATTCATTTAACATAAAAAATACACCTCAAAGCACTGCTTAAACAGATCATACGAATTTTCATCAAAATCAATCAAATCTTGCATTTAAAAGCCAAGATCAAGATCACATCTATAAAACCTTTTATAAAACACAATTAAGGATTGAGAACTTAGGAATTTCAGTAAAGAACTGAGAGTTCAGAGGAGAAGGACGTTCTTACCTCCAAACTTGAGTTTTCTCCCTTTTTGGAACCAAATTCTTGAAAAACCACTTAGCAAATGGTGAGGTTTTGTTGATGAGATGATTAGCAATCAAAAGAGAATTGAAAAGAGATATTTAGGTAGCAAAATCAGAGGAAAAAGCTCTGGAGAAAGATGTTTGGTTTGAGAGAAAATGAGAGAAAAGGGAAAATAGAAAATATGGAAAGTTGGTTGGAAATGACAAAATATCTTCCCTCCACTTTTTATTTTATTTAAAAACCTTTAATAAATCATTTAATATCTTAGAAAAATCTGGAGAAACTCCCTTTGGGTAAATAGCTCCTTAAAGATTCAAAGTTTCAATCCTTTTTAAAACAGTCACACAGTTTTCAAAAATTACATTTTGGTCACTAGCCAAAATGTCACCCTTCCAAACCTCATTTTGTAAAATTGATTTCACAGTTCACTTATATATAATAAAAGAGGATTTTAGAACATTTTTCCATATTTTTAATGCAACCCGAACTAGGCTTTCCTAAATTCACCTTTAAATATTCGAACCACACTTTGACCGAACCGGCAAAAACCCAAAACGTCTAAGCCCAAAACCGGGGCGTTACAGCTAAAGATACATCTTGCAATTGTTTCTCTCGGATCATCTTAATCAAAGAAGGCTTCACTTGCAACTCTGTAATCAAACCACCATCCCCTGATACACTCAGTCTAGCAAACATAGCTCGCAACTCAACTGCAACTGTAACCCCCTTAACCCGGCCTAGACGGTTTACCCGAATTAAGAAAGTCACACGGGGAAAACCAAAGTCAACCCGAAAGTCAACCTTGATTAACGACCCTTTTTTTCTTTTTACTCTTGTCTAGATGCACATTAACCCTAGTTGCGGTCATACAAACAACATGCTCAAAGATCATAAACATCAGAGATCAAACAGGGACCCAAATGAACAATCTACAACTTTAGGGACCAAATTGTAAATTCTGCAAATTATAAGGTCTTAACCCAAATTAGAGTTACCAACTTGAAATTAGTCAGGTTTCATGTTTCTCTGCAAAATTTCAGCTCAAAAGGACTTCCCAAACTCATACAATTGCACAAACAAGATTTAGGACCAAAACGCAAACATTCCAAAACATTTAACTGCCAATGTCAGCCCCCAACGGTCACGTGTTCCGAAACAGGGAGAACCTGTTTCGAAACGCGGGGCCGTTCCGCAACGCGTACCGAAACGAGGGCTGGCAGTGAGCTTTCCGTTTCGGAACGGTGTCTTCTGTTTCGGACGCCTGGGCTGCTACAAGGCACCCGTTCCGAAACGGTAGCTACTGTTCCGAAACGATCGGCACAGAATGCAGCGTAATGCTTGCTTAAACACACAATTGTCCAACCAATCATGCTCCAAATGCTATCAAACTTTACCAGCAACTCATACAACATACAAGAGACATATTTGTATCAGCCAATCAACAATTAAGCATCAAATATGAAAAGCCCCAATTCTATTGGCATGCTTCCTACTCAAGCAAACCATTCAAGCATAAAACCTCCAAATCAAACATATAATGGCCAAATACAAATCCAGCATTATTAACAACATTAAACAAACTTAGGGAGTTCAAAACATCTCCCAAAACATCCACATAGGTCCCCCATTGCCAAATGCCAAAAGCTAAAATGTATAAGAAAACCTTCCCATACTTGAGCTTAATTTCCACTTGATTGCTTGCCTTCCTTGCTGCCCTCAATGCACCTTAATGTTCTGCATTATTGGTTTAAGAAAAAGAAGAGAGCGTAAGCAAAAGCTTAGTGAGGAATGCTCATTAAAACCATTCAATAATGCATTTATAAAACTCATTTATAAATCATACTTCAAAACATCATTTATACATGCTTACAAGCATTCTTAAACAAGCAATACATGCTTCCATATCAATACATGTCATATTGGCCACAAGTGATAAATTCCATCTTTTTAAAACAAGATCAACATAAGACTCACACATGGACTTTTAAACACCATTGTGATCTTATAATTCACAAGGACCACACAAGGACTTTTAACCACCTTTGTGTCCTTTACAAGTTTCACCCCAAGGACTTTTAAACACCTTGGCCCCAAGGACTTTTAAACACCTTGGCCCATGGACTTTTAAACACCATGGCAAGGACCACACAAGGACTTTTAACCACCTTTGTGTCCTTAACAAGAACCATCCAAGGACTTTTAACCACCTTGATGTTCTTAAGTAACAAGGCTCACTCAAGGACTTTTAACCACCTTAGTGACCTTAACAAGAACCATCCAAGGACTTTTAACCACCTTGATGTTCTTAAGTAACAAGGCTCACTCAAGGACTTTTAACCACCTTAGTGACCTTAACCTTTTTCAAAACATCACTTGCCAATATACATCATTATCATCAAATAATCCACTATTTTAAAGCATTTAACCAAGCCATAAACATCACGCATTTTTCAGCATCAAGCCACATTTAAACAATGTTCAAAAACAAGGAACTCTTACCTTGAGCTTCCTTCAACATATGGCTTACAAAATCAGCAATAACCATGCTAAATCATGCTTTCAAAACAGAATTTAAAACATGCAATAAACCACATTGCACAACAACCAAACCATGGCCACCACTAGAGAGTTTTTCCGAAAACTTACACTTGAGCTTAGTAAAGTTGTTTAGACTTAGACTAAGCTCCCAAGACATTGGTTTCAAAGCCGAAAACCCAATTTCACTCACCGATTCCACTTCGCTTCTTGCCGAAGCACAAATCAAGCTTCCGGATCACCACCACTTGGATCCAAAGATGACTCCCCTGTTTTAAACACATCAAAGCAGAGGATTAATGTATCATCATGCATTAATAGCTTCAATGAAAGCACCTAAACTCGCTGCTCTCATCCACACTCCATTTTCGGCCACCAAACACAACCGAAAATGCATCCAAACAACTCCTCAACAAAGCCCAGCCATAAACCATCAAAACTAAACATCCTTTAACATCATTTAACATCTAAAAAGAACCTATTAACATCCTTATACATCCAGCAACAACAGATCCACAAGATCACTCCAAAACAACCAAGAATCACAAGATAAACTTAGGAAACTCAACCTATCCGGGATTGCATTAATTAAAACTCAATTCCTTATCAAATTAACATTCATTTATCATCAAATTAACACCTTAAAACACAGCTCAATCAGATCCAACGAAAAATCCATCAAAAATCATCAAATCTTGCATTTAAAGCCAAGATCCACCACACAACTTTAAAACCACTTATAAATCATCAATTTAGGATTGAGAACTTAGGAATTTCAGTAAAGAACTGAGAGTTTAGAGGAGAAGGACGTTCTTACCTCCAAACTTGAGTTTCTCCCTTTTTAGAACAAAAAAGCTTGAAGAATCAACTAGCAAATGGTGAGGTTTTGTTGATGAGATGATTAGCAATCAAAAGAGAATTAAAAGGAGAGATTTATGTGACAAAATCAGAAGAAAAACTTTGGAGAGAAGGTGTTTGGGTTGAGAGAAAATGACAGAAAGGAAAATGAGATTTTAGGAAAATTAGTTAGAAATAACTTCCCTCCACTTTTCCTTTTGTTTAAAATCAGAATTAAATCACTAAATATCTTAGAAAAATCTGGAGAAACTCCCTTTGGGTAAATCGCTCCTTAAAGATTCAAAGTTTCAATCCTTTTTAAAACAGTCACGCAGTTTTCAAAATTTACATTTTGGTCACTAGCCAAAATGTCACCCTTCCAAAACTCATTTTGTAAAATTGATTTCACAGTTCACTTATATATATATTAAAAGAGGATTTTAGAACATTTTTCCATATTTTTAATGCAACCCGAACTAGGCTTTCCTATTTTCACCTTTTTAGATTCGAACAGCACTTTGACCGAACCGGTCAACGCCCAAAACTTCTAAGCCCAAAACTGGGGCGTTACAACTCTCCCCCCCCTAAGAAATTTCGTCCTCGAAATTTACCTGAAGGAAAGAGATAAGGAAACTGCTTCAGCATATCATCCTTCCGTTCCCAAGTGGCCTCCTCAACACCACGGTGCTTCCACAACACCTTCACCAACTCAATGGTCCTATCACGAAGAACCTTGCTATCTGAATCCAGAACCTTCACCGGTTCCTCATCATAGGTCAAATCCGGATTCAATTCCACTTCCTCCACAGGCATCACATGCGAGGGATCAGATCTGTACTTCCGGAGCATAGAAACATGAAACATATCATGAATCTTCTCCAACTCTTGAGGTAGCCTCAACTTGTACGCAACAGGACCCACACGCTCAACCACCTCATATGGTCCAATGTACCTAGGGCTCAACTTACCCTTCCGGCCAAACCTCATCACCTTCTTCCAAGTCGAAACCTTCAAGAACACACGGTCACCCACCGCATACTCAATCTCCTTACGCTTCAAGTCCGCGTAAGACTTTTGCCGTTCAGAAGCTGCCCTCAAACGCTCACAAATGAGCTTCACCTTCTCGGTGGTTCCTTTCAACAAAGCCGACATCGAAACCAACTTCTGACCCGTTTCAGCCCAACAAAGAGGAGTCCTACACTTCCTCCCGTACAAAGCCTCATAAGGTGCCATTTGAATACTCGCCTGGTAACTATTGTTATAAGCAAACTCTACCAAAGGCAAATGCTTCTCCCAAGAGCCCTGAAACTCAATCACGCAGCACCTCAACATATCCTCCAAAATCTAGATAACACGCTCTGACTGACCATCCGACTGAGGATGATAGGATGTACTAAAATTTAACCTTGTACCCAAAGCTTGATGCAAACACTGCCAGAAATGCGATGTGAACCTCGGATCCCTATCCGACACAATCGACTTAGGCACACCATGCAGCCGCACAATCTCAGCAATGTACAGCTCCGCAAGCTTATCCAAAGAAAACGTAATATGCACAGGCAAGAAATGCACACATTTCATCAGGCGATCCACAATCACCCAAACCGAATTCTTCTTCGATGGTGACAAAGGTAAACCAGATACAAAATCCATGGTAACCCTTTTCCCATTTCCACTCAGGGATTCTCAATGGTTGCAACAACCCTGAAGGAACCTGATGCTCAGCCTTAACTCGCTAACACACCAAACACTTGCTCACAAACTCCGCAACATCCTTTTTCAAACCCACCCAATAGTACTCATCACGAAGATCACGATACATCTTAGTACTACCAGGGTGCATAGCAAAAGGACTACTATGACCTTCAGACAGAATAGCACACCTCAACTCAGCATCATTGGGCACTACTATTCGACTCCCAAAACACAACACACCATCATCATTAAAACAGAAATCCGAAGGCCTACCCTCCGCGATATCCTGAACATGCGGTACCAAAGAATCATCCAGCAACTGCTTTTCCTTGATCAACTGAACCAAAGATGGCTTCACTTGCAACTCAGCCACAAGACCACCATCTCGCGATATACTCAAACCGGCAAACATAGCCCTCAGCTCAACAGCTACCTTCCTACTCAAGGCATCCGCTACAACATTAGCCTTTCCCAGATGGTACTCAATCGTCAAATCATAATCCTTAAGCAACTCCAACCATCGCCGCTGCCTAAGATTCAACTCCTTCTGAGACATCAGATACCTCAAACTCTTGTGATCCGTGTACACAGTACACTTCTCACCATACAGATAATGTCTCCAAATCTTCAGAGCAAAAACCACTGCAGCCAACTCAATATCATGCGTAGGATAATTGCGCTCATGCACCTTCAACTGCCGCGATGCATAAGCAACCACCTTACCCTCTTGCATCAGCACACATCCTAAACCAACATAGGACGCATCACTATAGACCACAAACTCTTTCCCTGATTCAGGCTGAACCAAGATAGGAGCTTGCGTCAAAGCTGCCTTAAGCTTCTCAAAAGCCTGCTGTCTTGCTTCTGTCCACTCATACTTAACATCCTTCTGCAACAGCTTCGTCAAAGGTGCAGCAACCTTAGAAAACCCATCCACAAACCTCCGATAGTATCCCCCCAAACCAAGGAAACTACGAACCTCATGAACAGACTTAGGGACCTTCCAATTCATCACCGCCTCAATCTTCTGAGGATCAACACGAATCCCCTCAGCAGAAACTACATGCCCAAGAAACACCACCTCCTTAAGCCAAAACTCACACTTGCCCAGCTTAGCATAAAGCTGATTTTCCAACAAAGCTTGCAACACAATTCTCAAATGCTCTTCATGCTCCTCCTCAGTACGCGAGTACACGAGGATATCATCAATGAATACCACAATGAACTTGTCCAGGTATTCATGAAACACACGATTCATCATGTCCATGAAAGCAGCAGGACCATTTGTCAAACCAAACGGCATCACAAGAAACTCATAATGCCCATACCTTGTCCTGAAAGCTGTCTTAGGCACATCCACATCCTTCACCTTCAACTGGTAATACCCTGACCTCAAGTCAATCTTAGAGAACACAGCTGCTCCCCGAAATTGATCAAAGAGATCATCAATCCTCGGCAAAGGATACCGATTCTTGATAGTCAACTTGTTCAGCTGACGGTAATCAATGCACATCCTCATAGTGCCATCCTTCTTCTTCACAAACAAAACCGGTGCATCCCAAGGTGACACACTCGGCCGTATGAAACCACGATCAAGCAATTCTTGCAATTGCGTCTTCAGCTCTTTCAGCTCTTTAGGTGCCATTCTATAAGGGGTAATGGACACAGGAGTTGTATTCTCATACAGCTCAATTCCAAACTCCACCTCACGATTAGGAGGTAAACCAGGCAACTCCTCAGGAAACACACCAGGAAACTCCTTTACAATCCTGATATCTTGCACCCGCAACTCCTTAGAGCTAGGATTCATCACAAAATCTAGATAAGCTTCACAACCTTGCCTCAGCATCCTGCTCGCCTCCAAGGTAGACACCACATTGGCAAGAAACTTCACATTCTCACCAACCACAACAACTTTGTAATCATCCGCAAGCTTCAACGAAACTCGCTTATTCTCACAATCCACAACAGCACGATGCTCAGCAAGCCAATCCATACCAAGGATTACATCAAAACCATAGAAAGGCAGCTCCATAAGGTCAACATGAAAAACATGGTCTTGAACAACCAAAGGACACCTCCTATACAACTTTCGAGTCACAACAGTCTCACCAAAAGAACTAGTGACACGAACACCAACATCCAAAGACTCAACAGGCAACCCAAGCAATTCAGCATGCTCACGTAAAATGTATGAATGCGTAGATCCAGAATCTATCAAGGAAAGTAATGACAAGGATTGCAAAGTAAAGGTACCTGCAATCACATCCGCATCATTCCTTCCCTCACGCTGAGCATACACCCTAGCTTGACCTCCACCTTCAGGCTGAATAGCCACGACATGGGCCACTCCTCGACCACCTTCCTCTCTCCGTTGAAAGTTACCACGGCCGCGCCCACGACCTCTCTACGGTACAGCAACAACAGGAGCACGCACTTGGCCACCAGCCAACATAGGACACTCTCTCCTCAAATGATCCGCAGATCCACAATTCCAGCACCCATTACTAGCTGCCACAACAGGGGCTTGCACCTCCCTCACAGCACGAGGACAGTCACGCTTTATGTGACCACGTGAACCACAAATCCAACAAGCACTCGAATCAGCTCTAGCATTGCCTCCCCGAGCAGGTACACCACCACCTCTCTTAGCTGAGGACTGATACTTCTGATCACGTCCCCTCTTGTTCCGTCCACCACCGGAACTATATTCAGCTGCTCGCTTTCCAGCACTTGCTCCAGCACCTCTAGCAGATAAACCCAAGTTCATCTCAATATCCTTAGCTCGGCCCACCAACACATCAAAATCATCATACTCGGTAGCCAGCACATACATCTTCACATCCGTCACTAAACCATAACGAAATCTTTCACACCTCGCCCGCTCATCAGGTACCAGCTCAGGTGCATACTGACTGAGTCGAACAAACTGCACTTCATACTCAGCCACAGTCATGCTCCCCTGGGTAAGAGACATGAACTCACGCTTCTTTTCATCCAGGTACCTCACACCAAGATACCTTCTCTTGAACACATTCTGAAAGAATGTCCAAGTTATGTCATCTTCAGCCATCCCAGCTATAGTGGTCGTCCACCACGTATAAGCATCATCCTGTAGCAAGGATACAACACAACCCAGCTTTTGCACATCGGTGCAACTCATCTGACCCAAAATCCTCTTGGTACTCTCTAACCAAGCTTCAGAACCTTCAGCAGACATACCCCTGAACTCAGACCCACCAAGACTGCGCAAACGCTCCAAAGGTAGTCTAACTCCAGCATCTCCCTGATGCCCAGCTCCTTGAGCTCCAGCTACTGCCGCTCGAAAATCACCAGCAATAGCTTGCACCAACATCGTCATGTCAGGCATAGCTTGCCCCTGACCAACTTCAGGACCAGCAGCTCCTGCACCAGCTGCAGCTTCAGCTCCTTCACCCCCAGCACCACCACCACCAGGCGGAGGAGGTAACACTGCACTTCCCGCGTTTTCCTCATTTTCATTCTCATTCGGAGCCGTAGCTCGCACATTACTTCTCAACACCCTACGTGGTGCCATACTCTAACCATGCAATCATAATGCAAATAAACAAAGTCAGGTCCAGCAAGGTAAGCAATCCAAGTATTCAAGCTCAATTTCATTTAAAATCAACATCATTACATTAGCTTTGATTTGGCAATGGGTACCCACAACATGCTTCATCACAGCATACAACTCAATCTCATCAATTTCACAAACTACTCATCATGCTTTCACTCAACAAGCATTCAAAGCATACATACTTCAATCATGCACACATTCATTCCCAATTACTCGCGAACTCAGCTCTGATACCACCAAATGTAACCCCCTTAACCCGGCCTAGACGGTTTACCCGAATTAAGAAAGTCACACGGGGAAAACCAAAGTCAACCCGAAAGTCAACCTTGATTAACGACCCTTTTTTTCTTTTTACTCTTGTCTAGATGCACATTAACCCTAGTTGCGGTCATACAAACAACATGCTCAAAGATCATAAACATCAGAGATCAAACAGGGACCCAAATGAACAATCTACAACTTTAGGGACCAAATTGTAAATTCTGCAAATTATAAGGTCTTAACCCAAATTAGAGTTACCAACTTGAAATTAGTCAGGTTTCATGTTTCTCTGCAAAATTTCAGCTCAAAAGGACTTCCCAAACTCATACAATTGCACAAACAAGATTTAGGACCAAAACGCAAACATTCCAAAACAATTAACTGCCAATGTCAGCCCCCAACGGTCACGTGTTCCGAAACAAAGAGAACCTGTTTCGAAACGCGGGGCCGTTCCGCAACGCGTACCGAAACGAGGGCTGGCAGTGAGCTTTTCGTTTCGGAACGGTGTCTTCCGTTTCGGACGCCTGGGCTACTACAAGGCACCCGTTCCGAAACGGTAGCTACTGTTCCGAAACGATCTGCACAGAATGCAGCGTAATGCTTGCTTAAACACACAATTGACCAACCAATCATGCTCCAAATGCTATCAAACTTTACCAGCAACTCATACAACATACAAGAGACATATTTGTATCAGCCAATCAACAATTAAGCATCAAATATGAAAAGCCCCAATTCTATTGGCATGCTTCCTACTCAAGCAAACCATTCAAGCATAAAACCTCCAAATCAAACATATAATGGCCAAATACAAATCCAGCATTATTAACAATATTAAACAAACTTAGGGAGTTCAAAACATCTCCCAAAACATCCACATAGGTCCCCCATTGCCAAATGCCAAAAGCTAAAATGTATAAGAAAACCTTCCCATACTTGAGCTTAATTTCCACTTGATTGCTTGCCTTCCTTGCTGCCCTCAATGCACCTTAATGTTCTGCATTATTGGTTTAAGAAAAAGAAGAGAGCGTAAGCAAAAGCTTAGTGAGGAATGCTCATTAAAACCATTCAATAATGCATTTATAAAACTCATTTATAAATCATACTTCAAAACATCATTTATACATGCTTACAAGCATTCTTAAACAAGCAATACATGCTTCCATATCAATACATGTCATATTGGCCACAAGTGATAAATTCCATCTTTTTAAAACAAGATCAACATAAGACTCACACATGGACTTTTAAACACCATTGTGATCTTATAATTCACAAGGACCACACAAGGACTTTTAACCACCTTTGTGTCCTTTACAAGTTTCACCCCAAGGACTTTTAAACACCTTGGCCCCAAGGACTTTTAAACACCTTGGCCCATGGACTTTTAAACACCATGGCAAGGACCACACAAGGACTTTTAACCACCTTTGTGTCCTTAACAAGAACCATCCAAGGACTTTTAACCACCTTGATGTTCTTAAGTAACAAGGCTCACTCAAGGACTTTTAACCACCTTAGTGACCTTAACAAGAACCATCCAAGGACTTTTAACCACCTTGATGTTCTTAAGTAACAAGGCTCACTCAAGGACTTTTAACCACCTTAGTGACCTTAACCTTTTTCAAAACATCACTTGCCAATATACATCATTATCATCAAATAATCCACTATTTTAAAGCATTTAACCAAGCCATAAACATCACGCATTTTTCAGCATCAATCCACATTTAAACAATGTTCAAAAACAAGGAACTCTTACCTTGAGCTTCCTTCAACATATGGCTTACAAAATCAGCAATAAGCATGCTAAATCATGCTTTCAAAACAGAATTTAAAACATGCAATAAACCACATTGCACAACAACCAAACCATGGCCACCACTAGAGAGTTTTTCCGAAAACTTACACTTGAGCTTAGTAAAGTTGTTTAGACTTAGACTAAGCTCCCAAGACATTGGTTTCAAAGCCGAAAACCCAATTTCACTCACCGATTCCACTTCGCCTCTTGCCGAAGCACAAATCAAGCTTCCGGATCACCACCACTTGGATCCAAAGATGACTCCCCTGTTTTAAACACATCAAAGCAGAGGATTAATGCATCATCATGCATTAATAGCTTCAATGAAAGCACCTAAACTCGCTGCTCTCATCCACACTCCATTTTCGGCCACCAAACACAACCGAAAATGCATCCAAACAACTCCTCAACAAAGCCCAGCCATAAACCATCAAAACTAAACATCCTTTAACATCATTTAACATCTAAAAAGAACCTATTAACATCCTTATACCTCTAGCAACAACAGATCCACAAGATCACTCCAAAACAACCAAGAATCGCAAGCTAAACTTAGGAAATTCAACCTATCCGGGATTGCATTAATTAAAACTCAATTCCTTATCAAATTAACATTCATTTATCATCAAATTAACACCTTAAAACACAGCTCAATCAGATCCAACGAAAAATCCATCAAAAATCATCAAATCTTGCATTTAAAGCCAAGATCCACCACACAACTTTAAAACCACTTATAAATCATCAATTTAGGATTGAGAACTTAGGAATTTCAGTAAAGAACTGAGAGTTTAGAGGAGAAGGACGTTCTTACCTCCAAACTTGAGTTTCTCCCTTTTTAGAACCAAAAAGCTTGAAGAATCAACTAGCAAATGGTGAGGTTTTGTTGATGAGATGATTAGCAATCAAAAGAGAATTAAAAGGAGAGATTTATGTGACAAAATCAGAAGAAAAACTTTGGAGAGAAGGTGTTTGGGTTGAGAGAAAATGAGAGAAAGGAAAATGAGATTTTAGGAAAATTAGTTAGAAATAACTTCCCTCCACTTTTCCTTTTGTTTAAAATTAGAATTAAATAACTAAATATCTTAGAAAAATCTGGAGAAACTCCCTTTGGGTAAATAGCTCCTTAAAGATTCAAAGTTTCAATCCTTTTTAAAACAGTCACGCAGTTTTCAAAATTTACATTTTGGTCACTAGCCAAAATGTCACCCTTCCAAAACTCATTTTGTAAAATTGATTTCACAGTTCACTTATATATATTAAAAGAGGATTTTAGAACATTTTTCCATATTTTTAATGCAACCCGAACTAGGCTTTCCTATTTTCACCTTTTTAGATTCGAACAGCACTTTGACCGAACCGGTCAACGCCCAAAACTTCTACGCCCAAAACCGGGGCGTTACAGCAACTTTTCTGCTCAACGCATCAACTACTACATTTGCCTTACTCGGATGGTACTCGATAGTCAAATCACAGTCTTTCAACAATTCAAGCCATCTTCTCTGCCACAAGTTCATCTCTCTCTAAGTCATCAAATACTTCAAGCTTTTATGATCAGTGTAAACCGTGCACTTCTCACCATACAAGTAGTGACGCCAAATCTTCAACGCAAACACAACTGCAGCTAACTCAATATCGTGCGTATGGTAGTTCTTCTCGTGCACCTTCAACTACCTCGAAGCATAAGCAACAACTCCCATGTCTTGCATCAGAACACAACCTAAACCTACGTAGGAAGCATCGTTATAGATCACGAACTCTTTCTCTGAAACTGGTTGTACCAACACTAGAGCATTCGTCAAAGCTAATCCTAGGAAACTCCTAATCTCTGTCACTGACTTAGGTTGTTTCCACTCAACAATGACTACAATCTTCACCGGATCAACACGGATTCCTTCAGTTGATACCACATGGCCAAGAAACACAACCTCTCTAATCCAGAACTCACATTTACTCAACTTAGCATACAACTGATTACTCATCAATCTCTGCAAAACAAGTCCGAAGTGCTCATCATGTTCTTCTTCTGATCTTGAGTACACACGGATGTCGTCTATGAAAACAACTACAAATCGATCTAGATAGTCTCGGAAAACTCTGTTCATTATGTCCATAAAAGCTGCTGGTGCATTCGTGAGCCCAAACGGCATCACAAAGAACTCATAATGACCGTATCTAGTCTTAAAGGCTATCTTCGGAACATCACATTCCTTTACCTTCAACTGACAGTACCCTGATCTCAAATATATCTTCAAAAACACTGAGGCACCCCTCAACTGATCAAACAAGTCATCTATACGAGGCAACAAATACTTGTTCTTCACTATCAACTGGTTCAACTGCCTATAGTCGATACAAATTCTCATACTGCCATCCTTCTTCTTCACAAACAACACGAGAGCACCCCAAGGCGAACTACTAGGCCTAATAAAACCTCCGTCAATAGAAACTAGAGTAGACCCTGAAACAGTCTCAATCACAAACTCTACATCTCTGTCAGGAAGCAAACCTGGTAACTCTTCTGGAAGCACATCCGGAAAATCACAAATTGTTCTGATATCTTTCAGTCTGACCTCGCTCATATTCAGATTCATCACATATGCTAAATAAGCCCCACAACCGGAGTCCATCAACCTATGAGCCTCTAAAGCTGACACAATGTTCGACAAGAACTTAACGTTGTCACCTACTACCATTACCTCATAGTCATCGGAAAGCTTCAACGAAATTCTCTTTGTCTCAAAATGTACACTAGCTCTATTCTCAACCAACCAATCCAACCAATCTGTAGAACGGAAGCTCCATCATATCAATAGGAAACACATGACCCTGAATCTTCAACGAACACCTCCTATACATCTGTCTAACTACAACTGTCTCACCGAAGGAACTAGTCACATGCATCCCTACGTCTACAATCTCAACAGGTATGTCTAACTTCTTTGCATGCTCACTCAAAATGTAAGAATGCGTGGAACCCGAATCAACTAAGGAAAGCAAAGATATGGACTGTAACTCGAAAATACCTACTATCACATCTGTGTCATTCTCTGTCTCTCTCTATGCGTAGACTCTAGCTGGTCCACTGGCCTCTGGCTGGACTGCCACTACATGAGCAAGATTCCTCGGTGCCTCTATCCTAGGTGCATCAACCCTTGGCTAGAAGTAACCACGACCGCGCCCATGGCCTCTCTAATAGTCGATCGCTCTCTCAGGAGCCTGAGCCTGAATAGGTGCCTGTGCCGCCTGATGCGGACACTCTCTCCTGAAGTGGTCTCTCGATCCACAGTTCTAGCAAGCATGATAGTTTCCCCAACACTCTTCTGAATGATGTCTCCCACATCGGGTACACTCGGGCAAACGCTCTTCAGCTCTCTGACCCTGATGGCCTCTACCATAGTGGCCACCGCCACGCCTATGATCAAACTGATGTCCACTGCCCCGATGCCTCTTGGCATCACCATGATCAAAGTTGTTGTGCCTCTTCCCTGAATTGGATCCTCCCGAACGCTTGGTCAGCCCCAAGCTATGCTCGATGTCCTTGGCCCTAGCGACCAAGACATCAAAATCAGAATAATCAGTAGCTAAGGTGTACCTCTTAACCTCCTCATGAAGTCCATACCTGAACCGATCACAACGGTCCCTCTCAGTAGGAACCAACTCCGGAGCATACTGACACAATCGAACAAAGCGGATCTTATAATCTTTCACAAAGGCGTCTCCCTGAAGAAGAGCCATGAACACCTGCTTCTTCTCATCTAAGTATCTCAGGCCCAAATACCTCTTTCTGAAAGCTGCCTCAAAGAAATTCCAACTGATCTCGGCCTCAGGCACGCCGGTAGTAATGGTGACCCACCAGGTGTAGGCATCACCCTGAAGCAACGAAACTACACAGCCCAACTTACGAGCCCCAACACATCCCATCTGAGCCAAAATACGGACTGTCTTCTCTAGACACAACTATGATCTCTCAGGCGTAGATCCCCTGAACTCATCTGCTCCGAGGCTACGAAGCCTCTTTAAAAGTAAGCTAACATCATATCCTCTCGGCTAAGCTACAGCCTGAAACACTCCTACTATAGCTTGAACTAGCGGAGCCTTGTCTATCCCTATAGGACCTTGGCCACCCTGGCCAACCTGAGGTCCCGCTCCCTCAGCTCCAGCCTCGCCTTCCACATCAGGTTGAGGAGGTGGTGGAGGAGGAGCTCCAACTCCAACAGCAAGCTCTTCCACGGGAGCCTCTACTCCAGCCACTGGCTCATTAACGGGAGCCACAACACAAGGTTCCTGGCGAACCAACCTCGGTCTACCTCTAGGCCTCGACATAACAGCTCACAGATAACAACTACAACAACAACAACAACAACAACAATGTACAAAACAGGGTTAGTAAGGGCAAGGGTCCAAGTGGCTCAAGTATATTTCCCTCACTTAAAAATCATTTTTCCGATGTAATAGAAGCAATGGGACTCTACTCAACATGCTTCAAACAACACACACATACGATCAATCAAACAAGCGAACATCAAGGCATACTTGATAAACAAGGAAACATACTTACACGACAAGCAAACACTGTGCAATTGCAATACAAGAATTTAACTAACCTTACCTACCTGCCCGAGGTCTCGGAAACCTCATGCTCTGATACCAACAAGTGTAACCCCCTCGTCACGATCTGGGAGTCTGACCGGTCCGAGTGGCCTACACGAGGATAACGGAGGCGAAACCCGTTAAGGTCCCACTTCGGTTAACAACCCGATAAAACTTTTTCATTTATTATTATCTTGTCTAGATGCGTTAATACATCCTATGTGTAAAGCGATAGCGGAAAACAAGACTCAAAAGAAGTCTAACATCGAACCGGGCCTAGGCCCGACACTTGAGAACCTTTAGAGGTGTCAAAAGCCCCATTTTCAGGCCTGTGTTTCGAAACAGGTTTTGCCAGTTTCGAAACACGGGCTCCAGTTTAAAAAGCCAAACACCCGTACTGAAACGCATCCACCCCGTTTCAGAACAGGGGTCCATTTCTCCTAGACGTTCTGAAACTCGTTTCGAAACAGGCTCTCACAGTAGCCAAAACGTTTTGAGACTCGTATCGGAATAGGGGTTCACAGTGGCCAAACCGTATGGGAACGCGTTCCGATACGGGTGTCCCTAGAGCCACACTCGTTCCGAAATAGTCTTACCCGTTCCAAAACGCATGCAGTCTGTGAGTTTCCAAAACCAGCTTTAATCATCTCTAAACGGCCCCAACGACTTCAAGAAACAAACACAACATGCACACATAAACTCTAGAGCCATACACCCTATTGCAAACACGCTCAAACCACATAACATGCAAGATAAGGGCATACATTCATAAGGGATCAAGAATTCACCATAAAAGAGACATACATTGCATTTTAAGGTTTCATGCCTTAGAAACAAAGCACATAAGCATTCAAGACATGCAACATAAGCATGATTTACAAACCAAAATAAGGCATCAACATGCCACACCAACACATCAACATAACAAGGAGTCTAAACAAGCTCCTAACACAAATCAACAACATAAATCCCATTGTTCATATATTACATCCATAACTTAAAAAAATCATACTTGAGGATAGCAACAGCACAACTAGCACACTTGGAGGCCCTCTCCTTGCACAAGCAACCCGCGAACTAAGGATCTGCATTGTCGAACAAAAGAGAGCGTAAGCATAAAGCTTAGTGAGGATAAGCTCATAAAACAAACCTCGACAATGCAGGGTCCAAGCATGAACAACACACCCAAGGAAGAATGCATGTTTTCTTACCTTCGAAGCCACAAGAGTCAAATATAAATGATGCATTAACATAATCTCAATTATCATGCCATAATCAACAAGTCCATAAACACAACCATATGGAAACACATATATCAAACGTATTGGCACCTAGCTATGACCCGAATACACAGATAACAATTGTTGGAACTCACATCAAACAACTAAACCATTACCTTACGGTGGGATTACACTCATCACCGTTTCACGCAGAGGGGATTCCACTCATCCTCACGCCCCGTCGATGGGATTCCACTCATCACCGACTAACATATAAAAGAAGATTTTTGGGCGTACCCGTACTCCATCTTGATGACTACCATCTCCAAGACCACACACGCATTTCGACACTCGTGTGCACACTAAACATCCTAATGATCGATCATTTGTACCCAAGCATACTAGTGCCAATACTAACTCGTTCCACAATCTTTCATAACACAAATTCTTACAATTTTTCGTGCCTAGCACGTAGCCACCATGATTTACAATCATGTACTCACATTACATCAACCACATGCATATCACAATGCATAAACAAATCATCATGCCTCAAAAACACACATAGCCACAATGTGCATAGCAACATTAATCACAATTAACATGAGAGGCATAAACACAACATTAAAAGTTCAACCAAAGGTCTCTAACTAAAGCTTGAGATTAGACTACCAATCTAATCCCAACTCTAGATGGGTTTACCAAGCCCGATCTAGGTCCACATGCTTGAACCAACATTTGAAAACCAATTTAAAAACATAGAACCACTCACTGACTACTCCAACTCTAGCCGATCAATCAACGAAGCTATCCGGATTCGTTCCTGAGGCTTCACCAACACAATTCCTTGCTTCTAAACAATCCAACATAATCAAAACAACCACATTTCAGTCCACAAATCACTGTAGCAAACCCGGAATACAATCCAAGCATCAAAATCAAGCCAAGAACACCCACAAGACCCACATTTTCGAGCAGCCCATATGCATAGCCAAAAACCATTGATTCAAACACTTATAACACACCTAATAGCTTCCAAAATAACCCTAACTATCATACAATCATCAGCCATCAATTTCCAACACAAAACAGCCCGAAAACACACCTTTAAACCCTTCTAAAACCCCACTTAAACCCAAATCCGTGAATCATTATAAAACCTTGTAAAAATTGATTATGTTGGACCTTTTAGAACCTTAATAACTTATCAAATATCTCCAAATAAAAACTTGAGTTAAAGCTAACAAAGTTTGGATTTTTATCATCAAGAACTCAAAACCCCAAGATGTGAAATAGTGAGCTTCAATGAAAACAAAATACATGGGAAGAAATAGGAAGATTAGGGTAATAAGAAAATGAATTTACCTTTGAAAAGCCTTAAAAAACAAGCAAGAATGGTGATGGAACAGTGATAGCAGATGGGGAGAAGAAAACTCACGTTCCAAACTTGGGGAGGAAGAAGATAGGTAAAATCTTGGGTATTTGAAATAAAAATAAAATGGGTTTTATTTTACGTGTCCCATTTATTACAAGATTGCCATTAATGAAATGGTTATTGGGCTTTGGTTTAAAAATTGGGTCCAACACCTTTGTTTTATTTGCAAACAAAACCCGAACCATTATTTTAATATTTTAATTCACCCAACCCCCAAACTCGGGTGTTACATGGAGGTTATAATTTAGGGTTTTCCTTTGCATTGTTTAAATTTAAATATTCCATTTTAGGGTTTAGGGTTATGTTCAAGTATTCTTGTTTTGATTAGGGTTTCAATTTTAGGGTTTAAGGTTCAATTTAGATATTTATTTTTTAGATTTAAAGTTTGAGCTTTTGATTTAGGGTTTCATTTTAGGGTTTAAGGTTTTAATCTAGGGTTTATAATTTATAATTTATCGTTAATATGGTTTGTTTTTAGGGTTTATGGATTTTATTTAGTGTTTTGTTTTATGGTTTATGGTTTTAAATTAGGGTTTAGGGATTAGGGCTTAGGGTTTAGGGCTTATGGTTTAGAGTTTTGATTTATAGTTTTGATTTTATTGGTTTTAGTTTAGGGTTTAGGGTTTCTTTTTAGGTCATTGTTTTGAATTAGGGTTTAGTGTTTATGTTTTATTATTAGTGAACTAAGCTTACCTTTAGGGTTTAGTGTTTAGGGTTTATGGGTTTTCTTTTAATTGCTTTTATTGGTTTCTTTTTATGGGTTTAGGGTTTAAGGTTTCTTTTTATGGGTTTAAGATTTTTGTTCTACTTTAGTGTTTTGAATTAGGGTTTGGGTTTAAGTTTAATTATTAGTGAACTAAGCTTACCTATAGGGTTTACTGCTTATGGATTAGGGGTTTACTTTTTATTGACTTTATTTTGGGTTTTCATGTTTAGGGTTTAGGGTTTCTTTTTATGGTTCTAGCATTTAGGGCTTCTTTTTATGGTTTTGTTTTAGTTCAGTGATTCAAACTAGGGTTATGGGTTTAGGTTTCAATTTTGGTTTAGGGTTTAAGGTTTTGATTAGGGTTTTATTTTAGAATATATATATATATATATGTGTGTGTATGTAAAATGTATTTATGTATGTATAAACCTTAAACCCTAAACCATAAACCTTAAAATAAAAACTCTAATCCATATATGTATATATATAATGTATGTAAGTATGTATGTATAGATGTATGTATCAATTTATGAACCCTAAACCCTAAGCCCTAAAAATAAAAACCATAATCCATATATGTATATTTATAATGCATGTAAGTATGTATGTATCAATTTATTAACCCTAAACCTTAAATATTAAACTCTAAACCCTAAACCCTAAAAATAAAAACCCTAATCCATATATGTATGTATATATATAATGCATGTAAGTATGTATGTACCGATGTATGTATCAATTTAAGAACCCTAAACCCTAAACCATAATCTCTAAACCCTAATGCATATATGTATGTATATAAATAATACATATAAGTATGTATGTATAGATGTATGTATCAATTTATGAACCCTAAACCCTAAAAATAAAAACCCTTATCCATATACGTATGTATGTATATATAATGTATGTAAGTAAGTATGTATGTATCAATTTATTAACCCTAAACCCTAAAAATAAAAACCTTAATATATATGTATATATATAATGTATGTAAGTATGTATGTATAGATGTATGTATCAATTTATGAACCCTAAACCTTAAAAATAAAAACCCTAATCCATGTATATATAATGCATGCAAGTATATATGTATCAATTTATTAACCTTAAACCTTAAACCATAAACCCTAAACCATATACCTTAAAAATAAAAATCCTAAACCATATATATATATAATGCATGTAAGTAAGTAAGTAAGTAAGTATGTATGTATGTATGTATGTATGTATGTATGTATGTATGTATGTATGTATGTATGTATGTATGTATGTATGTATGTATGTATGTATGTATGTATGTATGTATGTATGTATGTATGTATGTATGTATGTATGTATGTATGTATGTATGTATGTATGTATGTATGTATGTATGTATGTATGTATGTATGTATGTATGTATGTATGTATGTATGTATGTATGTATGTATGTATGTATGTATGTATGTATGTATGTATGTATGTATGTATGTATGTATGTATGTATGTATGTATGTATGTATGTATGTATGTATGTATGTATGTATGTATGTATGTATGTATGTATGTATGTATGTATGTATGTATGTATGTATGTATGTATGTATGTATGTATGTATGTATGTATGTATGTATGTATGTATGTATGTATGTATGTATGTATGTATGTATGTATGTATGTATGTATGTATGTATGTATGTATGTATGTATGTATGTATGTATGTATGTATGTATGTATGTATGTATGTATGTATGTATGTATGTATGTATGTATGTATGTATGTATGTATGTATGTATGTATGTATGTATGTATGTATGTATGTATGTATCAATTTAAGAACCCTAAACCCTAAAAATAAATACCCTAATCCATATATGTATGTATGCATGTATATAATGCATGTAAGTATGTATGTATAGATGTATGTATCAATTTATGAACCCTAAACCTTAAGCCCTAAACCCTAAAAATAAAAACCATTATCCATATATGTATGTATATATATAATGCATGTAAGTATGTATGTATCAATTTATTAACCCTAAACCTTAAACCATATACCATAATCCTTAAACCCTAAACCCTAAACCCTTGTCCATATATGTTTATGTATATGTATAATGATTAAAAGTATGTATGTATCATTGTATTAACCATAAACCATAAACCCTAACCCTAATTCCTTTTTCGTGTTATATATGTATAAATGTATATAAGTATGTAGGAACGTGAAACACTAAACCCTAAACCATATAACCTTAAACCCTAAACCCTCAAAACATTAAATCATAATTCATATATGTATGTACATGTAATGTATTAATATTATGTATGTTAAATCCTAATCCCTACACAATAAACCATAAACCCGAATGAACCCAACATGAAAGGAAACCGACCTGAAACGAAACCGACCTAAAATGAACTCGACCTGAAACGAAACCGACCTGAAATCAACTCGAACCAAAAATAACTCGTTAATTAACCGTTTTGGCCCGACCTGAAATGAATCCAACCTGAATTGAACTCGGCCTGAAATGAAGCTGACCCGAAATGAACCTGAACTCGAACCAAATCGAGTCAAAACAAAAAACGACTTGAAATGACCTGTAACCGATTTGACCCGACCTGATAGAGCCCGACCTGAAACCCAACTATTGACATGTTTTTACATCCCTAACCTAGATCAACAAAGCGGATGGTGGTGGGATGAATGGATTACAGGAAGTCAAGGCAAAGCAAGAGGAACCAGGGACAAAAAATTATCGATCAACTAATTTGGGATAATGAAGAATTCGATTCTCAAAAGGATGAAACAACACATATTAGTGGTTGAACCTCCTAAGCAAAGGGAAATCTAAAGCGTTGAAATTCGCTAATGTGGTTGGTCATGGAGCACTATCGACATACTGTAAGTAAGGTTACACACGTTGATTGTTTAAATAGATGGTCAAAGAAAGAGTTTAAGGAGAAGAAAGTAGTTAAAATGAATGACTCTTCTATATTTCGACTTTTGATGATGGAGAGAACGATGAAGTTATTTGATATGTTTGATGGTGATTAGACTGATGAGTATCATCATTGTTCAGTTGTCATGAATTTTGATCTAGGGAAAATTTAATTGCAAAAGTTTTTAATGGTGACAATGTACTAGTGAATAGTAAAGCAACATTTTTGTTTTTAGGGGTGATTAATGATGAAGTTCTTGAAAATATTATACGGACGAACTTTGTGGTTCCGGTCCTAGTTTCCATTGGTTCATTTCTCGGTTTGCCTTTATGGTCCTGATTTATGTGCGGATTGAAATGGTGATCCGAGGGTATTCCTTTTACTTGATCTTTCTTGATGGTTTGTTCGCCAACAGCTTTGCGGATATTCCTGACTAGGGATATCCGCAAGTACCATGAATTTCTTGTTTCCAGCTATGCTCGAAAGATGGAAGGATCGAAGCATAGCAATGGATCGTGTTCCTTCCCCAAGGATCATCGTTGGAATTCTTTTCGGTTGTGATCTCTGGTTTTTCGAAGGCCTCTCATCTCCTAGTTTTCGTGTTTGATTAAGCTCCTTTTTATGGCCAAGGCTCGTTGAAACCTTTAGCGGAGCTATCCTTTGCTTGCCCAATCATGAGAGTACCTCAACATCGTTCAAGATGACAAGACCCTTACCCCCTCTAGATAAGGAAGCCTGCCTCCGGATGGAACTCTCGCTTGAGCGTAGTTGGTGTAAAAATTTTCATTGCCTCGGTGTAGCGTATGCTTGGTTCTATGGTGGCTGTCGGGTCCTCCTCTTGCCCGGTTTTAAATTTCGTTTGGTTTTTTGTTCTTTTTTCGTTTTTTGTTCAAGGCTTGTTGCGCCTTCATGTTTTCTTGGTTTTCCTTGTTGATCTTCAGCTTGTTCTTGCTTGTGTTGTGCATGGGGTTGAGCCCATGTTTGTTCCCTGTTTTTCGCTCCTTTTAATGAAGTTTGTGGTTGTTGTGGATAAAAAAAACAATACCGACATACTTGCCTCATGCAACCGATGAACATGGAGACATATACCTGCAAGTTAAAATAATGAAGTTATTTTACAAAGTCTTTCTTAAGAAAATAACTTTATGCAAATCATTATTGGAATTGACACATGAAATAAATTAAGTTATCAAGTCCTTTAGAATTTGGTTTTGAAATTGAGAAAATTGATCTTGAAGATCATGACGACAATGCTGATGATGAAGATTATGATGAAGATTAAGATAAGTCTGATGAGACAATGCGTTCATCCCATCCAAAAGTTGACTGAGGTTGCATCAGATTGGTTTAGCTATCCAAGGTCTTTTAAGAACTGCCTTCACTGAAAAAAAAACATTTTCAAGCTCAGAAGTGTATCTCTACAAATCAGTCTTGTCATGTTTAATGGTCACAGAAATTACTCAGAATTATCAGAGAAAAATGAAATCTCAACAAATTAGAGATGATTAAAATTCAGCTAATTACAACCTGATGCTATTGCTCACGCAGCTGCCAAAATTATATCTCGCTTGAAAGCTGGTGGAAAAACGACCACGCAAGCACTCAAATCACTCTGTTTGAGATGCAAGGGTATTCTAGTGGAGGATGTACGAGAGGCCTTTGAAGTCATTCTACGTAGAGGCGAAGTTGGCAATATGTACAACATAGGCACAGGGCTGTCTCGGAGTTTTTCGAGTCCCTGGGCGAAAATAAAAATGTACTCAGATAAAAAGAAAGCATAGCTTATTACCAATACATATCCTATACTTGTTTTTGGTGCCCCTATTTATACCCCAACATTAGAAAAATAGATTTAGAGTTTAGGGTTAAGGTTTAAGGTTTAAGGTATTGTTGTAGAGTTTAAAATTTAAGATTTAGAATTTAAGGTTAGAGTTTAAAATTTAAATTTTTAGTATTGCCTATAAAAAGAGGCTCTGCAAAGGGGCAAAAAATTTGTATTCATCTCATCACTTTAAACAATTAATTTAATTTTCAAATACATTATTTTTGTTGATAGATTTATTTATTTATTTAGGGGGGAATATTTTTTTACCATTAAATTATATTTATTTGATAAGCAAAAAATATAAATTGAAAAAATATAAATAATTAAACTTTAAGGGACTTAGGCTTATTAAGAGCCCTAAACGGTGGCTCAGTTACTACCCTTATAGCCGGCCTTGCATAGGCATAAAGAAGAAAGGAAAATGATTGATCTGGGCAGAGATATTTGTAGGCTTTTCAACTTGGGCCCTGAGAACCACATTGTCGATACGAGCAACTTAGATTCGGCTCCTGTGACGAACAAATGCAAGATGTGGGCTCCATCTACGAAACATAATTTACCATCTCAAAAGTCATCCATCATATTTTTGGTTTATGGTAGAATAGATTGGATATGTGGACTTTGTTAGAAAAAACGTTATAATCCAAGAAAAAATAAAACAATAAAATTAAATATTGAATTTTTTATTAAATCGAACATAACAAAATTAACTTTAAATAAATCGATAACTGAAAAAAAAAATCAAATAAAACCATATATTCGAATATCCTTCCCGCTGGTGCTTCTTTCACGCGATCACAACACCCAAATTATAGGACCTCCTCATTCTAGTATCCAATACATAGCTCCAATGTAATTCCTTTGCCGCCAAACATTAAAATTTGATAAAAAGAAAAATTAAATAAGACTAATCGACTAAAATACTTGAAAATTTATCGTATTTCAGTTGAACGGATTTGTTGAAGCATGTGAAAACCACACTTTACTTAAGACATCTTTCGTCCGCTCCTATGATGCTTGAGAAATGTTGGACGTCTATCTCCCAGAATATCACAACAGAATGAGCACAAAGTAGCACATATGTAGTGATCAACAAACCGTAACCGCGCCTTCCTCTATCACCGAAAAAACTAATTTGAAAATCAAAATAATATCTAAATTAAAAGATAATATTTATCCTTTTAATTCTAAGATATTCAAAAAAATAATTTCCAAATTTAAAGATAATATCTGATCATTTATCCTATTATTTGAGATATTAAAATGCATGTTTAAGGAAAATTATCTCGTAGTGGGTTAAAATATCTGCAAGGCCACGGAGGGCCCAACTGGTTTGGACATTTACGTCACCCATATCATAACTGCTGAAGTTATTTAATAACTATCAAGTAGGGTCCTGTATATATAAACATATCTCACTCTTGGTAACCCGTCAATATAGGATGTAAGCTTTCTCTTTTTCCTTAACTCAATTCATGAGCCTACATTGAGCATCAATTTCTAATTCATGACTCACCCGTTTTGAGCGTATGAGATATCGTTCTAAAGATCTCATGGAGTAAAATATGAATCCATAATTTCATTATACGAATATCCACCTTTACCCGTAGAAAATATGCCTCAAAGTTTCTACTTTATCATAATTTTTCCAACAATTCCCCACAAGAATAAAATTGACCATTTCATCAAAAATATTTTGACTCAATGTTGTGACAAATTCTACGATCGGTAGCTGCTTAGGACTGGTAAGTGTCCACCCTTGAACCTTCCCTTTTGAAAGTATATTTACTTTATAGGATGACTAGTAGACGTGATGTCCTTGAACTGTTATGTCGTCTGTGTAAATGATGATATACCTCACACAACTACCTCCTTGGAGAGGATTTTAGTTCTCATGGTTATGTTCATATGACCATGAACATCTCCCTATTTATGCAAGAGTTTGAGAGAACTATGCCCCAATAATGTCCTTGAAGCAGCCCCACTTCACTCTCACATAGGTGACTTATGTTATTCGGCTTATCGAAACACATAGTGGTCATTAAAATCATTTCTTAGCCTATTCCACTTTTTGATCACTGTTTACATCATAGGAACGAACTAGGGAGAAGAATCCCCCCAATGATCGGACAAGGTCTATGCAATTAGGTTGTATGTTTGAACCTAGATCTTGGGATCTCTAGTTAACTAGGTATGGTTTTCCTTCACAGAACACCTTAAATTTTCCTGGGCTTTAGTCTCATTCCTTTCGATGTTTTCTCAACCTGCTCTCGATTCAAACCTTTTGTTAGCGGATCCACAATGTTATCCTTTGATCTTACAAAATCAATAGAGATAACCCCATTTGAGATCAACTATCGAATAGTATTCTGTCGACGACGCATATTTCTCGACGTACCATTGTACATAAAGCTTTGTGATCTACCAATTGATGCTTGATTATCACAATATATACGTATTGTGGACACAAGCTTTGGCCATTCAGAAGTATCCTCCAAGAAATTTCGAAGCCATTCATCTTCTTCTCCAGACTTGTCTAGAGCTACAAACTCATATTCTATTGTGGATCTAGTTATAACCGTTTGTCTTGAGGATTTCCATGACACAGCTCCTCCTAAAATGAAAATATATTCACTTGTGCCTTTGGTATTTTGAATATCAGATATGCAACTAGCATCAGAGTATCTTTCTAAAATAGCATGATCTCTAGAATAACGTAATCTATAATCATGAGTATATATAAGATATCTCAGTACCCTCACAACCGCTTTCCAGTGGTTTTCATCTGGATTGTCTGTGAATCTACTTATACTTCTCATAGTAAAAGCAATATCTGGTCTAGTACATCTCGTGAGGTACATTAGACTGCCTTTGACCCTTGCATTTTCCACTTGGCCAACAATTTGACATTTGTTCTTGGACAAATGTTGGCTCGTATCAATTGGAGTTCTAGCTATACCATAATCATCCATGCCAAATTTCAAAGAATCTTGTCCACATAGTGTAACTAAGTCAATATGAGACCTTTAGGTGACCGTTTAATTTGAATGCCCAAAATCATGTCAGCTAGTCCCACATATTTCGTGTCAAAACTTGAATTTCACTTGTCTTTGGTACGTTTTACCATTTCATTGTTGCTTCCAACAGTGAGTATGTCACGAACATACAAAAATAGAATGATATATCCATTGTTGCTAGTTTTGACATATCACATTTGTTGCACTAATTAATCTTGAAGTCGTTTGTCATCATGACACTATCACACTTCTCATGCCATTGCTTTGGTGCTTGCTTTAGTCTATACAAAGAATTCACCAATCTACAGATTTTCCTCTTTTCACCTAATACTACATGACCCTCAAATTGTTCCATGTATATTTCTTCATCAAGATCTCAATTTCAAAAAGCTGTTTTAACATCTATTTGATGTACTTCTAGATTACGCAAAGCGGCAATTGCAAGTATCATCCTTATGGAAGTTATTCTTGATTACATGAGAATATGTATCAAAATAGTCAAGACATTCTTTTTGTCGGTAACCTCTTATAACCAATATGGCCTTGTACTTATCAATTGTTCCATCTACTTTCGTTTTCTATTTGAAAATCCACTTAGAATTTAATGGTTTAATTCTCGAAGGAAGATCCACTAATTCTAACGTATGGTTTTGCATGATGGAATTAATTTTACTCTTAATGGCATCCTTCCATAAGGTACCTTCATATGAACGTATAGCATCATTATACTGTAATCACTAATTTTGTCCGGACCTTGATCCCCCTTTAGTTTGTGATGACTAATAGGCTTATATTGGGCTGTTATGAAATTAAAAAAAAGAAGAAAAAAAGAAAAAAAATATATATGTGTGTGTGTGTCATGTCTTATTATGATCATTGTATTATCTATTATTATTTATTATTATCTATTAGGTTTATTTTTATTATTACTATTCCCGTCTTGTTATCCTTAGTATTTGTTGTTATCATTACTATTTGTTACTATTAGTATTTATGTTATTATCTATTATTTGTTAGTATTGTTATTATCATTATTCTTTATTATTATTATTATTATTATTATTATTATTATTATTATTATTATTATTATTATTAGGTTTTTATTACTAATATTATTATTGTTTATCCTTATTACCATTGTTTTATTATTATTATTATTATTATTATTATTATTATTATTATTATTATTATTATTATTATTATTATTATTATTATTATTATTATTATTATTATTATTATTATTATTATTATTATTGATATTGGTTATTGTTATTATTATTATTATTATTATTATTACTATTATTATTATTATTATTAAAATAAAAAATATGCATAAATGAAAGCCCAAAACATAACATTGATTAAAAATAAATAATAGAGTCCAAATTACATTGCCTATAGCCCATTTGAGCCCAAATAATCTGAGCATGTATAAGATTACACAAAAACCCTAATAGCCATCTATTGTTTGCGCATCCAAATCTAGACCGTTAGATCTGGCTGATGAACGTATGGTCCAGATCGCCCCAGACCAGAGAAGCCTTAGAGAGCCTCCATCCGTTTTGCGCCGCACGTTTTCAACCGTCAGATCAGAGACGATCCAACGGTGCAGATTGCATGAGGAGAGAAACCCTAGCGAGCACCTAGGGTTTGGTCTCGCGCTGCATCCCTTGCAGCCGTCCGATCAAAACGGCATTGAACGGCCAAGATGGGCTTTCCACACGAGTGTGATGCACGCGCAACGCTTAGGCTCCCCCACGCCCGTATGCCATCGCACATCACGTGCCCGTACTGTCAAAATCGTACGCCATCTTCCACCGTCGTGCCTCTTGTCGTGTCTCCCCCATTTTGGTAGTACGACATGCAACACAAAAAAAAAACAAGATCAGATACCCAAAAATAAAAATCAAGACAAAAACAAAAAAAATGTCAAAGAAGACAATAAATAAAGGCAAACAGAGAGCAGACCAGAAACAAAAAAACAACGAATAGAATTTTTTTCTTTTGAATGGCATGTAACTTTTCGGATATAAAAAATCTGAACCCCAAACCAGTGTAAGCCGATTCGGATTCTAGAGAGAAAATCAATACAAAGAAAAAAGTATTCGAGGTATCTTATTTTCAAAGCACCATTGCATGCATACCAAACAGAAAAGAAAAAGTAAAAAAGAGAGTTTAGTTTTTTTACCTTTTGAGAATCGATTCTCCCTTCTGCTTCTCGGGTCGAGCCGACGACAAGCCCTTTGGCTTCCGTTTAGGAGGTCACTGGGGTGAGCCGTTCGAACCGCAGGGGTATGGTTTTTAGGGTTTCGAATCGGAACTCTCGAAAAGGGGAGAGAGCTTTCAGTTTGGTTTTAAAAGGGGGGGGGGAGAAGGGAAAGCTTGTTTTTTTTTCTTTCAAGTTTGTCTCTTTGAAAGGTCCGATGATAGGTTGTCGATGCCGGCGTTGGGCATCCGATGAACGGAGAAGCCAAGAGGATGGGTTCTGAAATTTCGGGAAAAGGGAGGAGACTTTGTTTTTTTATGGGTTTCAGAAATGCCTAAAAGAGGCAAAAGCAGTTTAAAAGAGAGCTTTTATATCACCTCTCCCCTTATTTTTATGGTTTATTCGCGCATAAGCCCCTCCGTATTTTGAAAATGTCCCCGTAAGGGCTTCCGTGTTCTGAAATTATGCCCATGGTCCCTTAATATTTTTGAAAACTTTTAATCTTGTCATCAACTTGGTTTTAATCAGATCTCGAGTGGGTTAATTCCCATTTTGGTCCCTTTAGATTCCGGTGTCTTGTTAATTTAGTACCTTCTTATCTCGTTTGTTTTTATGACAGCCCAATTTTGATGTTAATAAAATATTTTGTTGCTATATTAAATATGATCTGATATAATCTATAGTTTACATATAGTATATAGTTTTCTACCTATTACATGATTTATATAATATGTGTTTTATAACGTATGGTTTATAATATATAGTTCATATATAGCATATGTGTTTTACATGATATATAGTTTATAATATATAGTCTGCATGATATATAATACGTGTATAATATATGGAATTATATTAGTACTATATTTTATTATTCACTTCTTTATATGTTTATATATTGTGCTTTGGTAATTTATTATATTGTCATGCCTTTGAATACCATGTTCATTTATTTATTTATTTATTTTTGTTTCTTCCCATGTCTTCTTTTTAGATTCATTTTTTTTATTTCATGTCTCTTTTAATTACTCTCATATGCCATGTTAAGTTGTATTTCGAATTATAAATTGTAATGTGGATGTCCTTTTATTCGGGAATGAACGGAGCCAGTACTAGTCGTAGTGGTGGTGGTTCGGACATTCCATCTCGAATGTTAAGACCTTTAAAATCTACTCATCCGTATAACCAAATTTCAATACGAATCATCAGTTTAGTTCGCAAAATTTAATATTAACTAAGAGGTAATGGTTTTGGTACTGATTTTAAGGCACGACGGGGGTGCTCATCCTTCCTCGCGTGTAACTGACTCCCGAACCCATTTTTTTTAAAAAAATAAAGAATCTCTGATTTTACATTTGGTGTCCGGTCTACCATTTTTAAATGGTCGGTGGCGACTCCTCTTTTTTTAATTCCGATTAAATTTTCAAAACCAATTAAAACTCGGTTCCTCCATGTGACACCGAGAGGCATATTTTGAATTTTTTTTAGTCGCTACATATACGTTTGAGGTTCAGCCTCTAGCATATAGGTTATAAAATCTAATCCAAAAGATTTTTCTACCCTTTCTCGTTTACTTCTTCGTGGATCTATTTCAAGCTCAACCCCTTGTTGATCATCTAACTTATCTTTTTTGCTATTCTCTAGAGTTCGTTTCATTAAACTTTGATTAACTACCCTAGCTTTACAAGGGAATACATTTTTCAAAGAAAGAGACATTCTTTAATTCCATTACATATTCTTGTGAATCTTTGTGTTCTTCGATTCATACACAAGAATTTGATATGCATTGCTATGTTCTGCATAGTGAATGAAAATGCAATCCATAATTTTAGGACCTATTTTCATTTGTTTCGGTAACAAGCCATTACCTTTGCAAGACACCCCAACACTTTCAAGTGGTTGTAAGAAGGTTATAGACCATTCCATAATTCGTATGGTGCCTTGTCTCTTTTCTTGCAAGGAGCCTTTTTTTTAAATGGTAATTAGCTGATAGAATAGCTCCCCATGTTCTATGATAACTCAGAGCTTCCTAGCAAAGCGTTCATTATTTCCTTTAGAGGTCGATTTTTCCATTCGACTACTCCATTTGATTGGGGAGAATATGGTGGTATCGCTTCGCGAATGATCTCATTTTGTGAACAAGATTCACCAAATGGTTCAATGTATTCACCACCATGATCACTTGTCACCATCTTAATCATTTTATTAAGTTGATTTTCATATTTCTATTTATAGAGTATAAATTTCTCTATAGCCTCATCTTTGCTCTTAAGAAAACATACATATCAATATTTTGTAGCATCATAAATTAAGGTAATAAAATATTTATTCCCTCTCTACTTTGGACAAACTTTAAGTCACAAACATCCATATGCATTATATCAAGAGGTTTTGTACTTCTTTCAACAGTTTGAAATGAAGACCTTGTTAATTTTGCCTCAACACAAGTTCCACATTTATGATTAAATTAATGTGAAACGAAGGAATATGCTGCAAGTTAATTAACCGATGCAAGGTATCATCATATGTGCCCTGAGCCACCTGCCATCTAAGCCCCTGTTCCACCACCGCCCTAAACCATCATCACCCCACGCCTCGTCACCTCTCATACGTGGCCGGTGAGAGCCCTTCTCTTGTCTTTTAAAAAATCGAGGGGGATATTCAGTGAGAGTTCGAACCCAAAAAATAGAAACAAATATTGAAGAAAAAACGAGTTACAAACAAAATAAAAAAAATCAAAAAGGTAATATATATATATAACCTTTCGGGTTTCGTCAGATCTATGTAGGTAGAAAGGGATTTAGAAAAAACAAACTTTAGATCTAACTTTAAGAGCCAAAATAGAACCTAAACAACCCCTTGCATGTACTCCGGCCGCCGTTCGCGGCAATTCTCCATCGCCGACGAATGCTGGCCCACTATGGACTTTAAACGACGACCAGGCTAGGCAGAGAGAGGGTTGAGAGAGACTGAGAGGCTCTGTATATTTTCTTTTGTAATATTAGGCACCAAATGAATTTTTTGGGCATATTTTTGTATTTATATGCTTCTCAAAACGACGTCATTTTGGGCATCAATGTTCAGCCCAAAAACGACGTCGTTTCATGCTTGTACCCGACACGGTGACCCGACCCAGAAGAGGATCTGCACGTTTTTGGATAAATGGGGAAATTGCATCTTTGGCCCTTCCGACTTTGTATCCTTCACATTTTGACATTTCATTTATGTTTTCATGCAATTTAGTCCTTGATTTAATTTCTACTTTTTTAATTATTATTATTGTTATTGTTATTATTATTATTATTAATAATTAATATAATTTTATAATTACTATTATAGTTAATTAATATATTATTATTGTGTTGATATTATCATTATTATTACTATTATTAAAGTTATTGTTATTATTATATCATATTAACATTATTACTAACCCTATATTATTATACTATTATTACATTATTTTGTAATTATTATTCATGACTACTATTATTATATTATTATCATTAACATTAATACCATATTACTCTTATTATTATCATTGTTGTTGTTGTTGTTGTTGTTGTTGTGGTTGTTGTTGTTGTTGTTATTCTAATTATATATATATATATATTATCTATACTATTATTGTTTTTTATATTTGCTTTTATATTATTAAAAGTGATACTGCTATATTATTATATCCCGCATTCATTTGTTTTAATCGAATTTTAATTTAAAACGACTTCCTTTATTAGGGATTCTGTTGAAAAACGCACCTCGAACTTAAATTGGCGCCGCTTTCTCTTTTATCTCTAATATAAAAACTCATTTTCAAAGTCTAAATTATAATATTTTAAAAATAATATTCTTTTATTCGGGGTCTCGCGAAATAATGTCTCGAACTTAAAGTGTCGTAAGTTTCCTGTTAGTCCGATATAACAGAGTATTATTTTAAATACGTTTTACAATAAAGTTCATACATTCAGGGATCACAATTTCTTAATTAAATTTGAATTCATAATTTCCATTGTTAAAATATTACATAATCGACTAGGTACCAATTTTGGCCGTTATGAGGGTGCTCACTCTTTCCCACACGTAACACTCTCGAACTCATTTTTCTGGTTTTCACAGACCAAAAGTCGTTGTTTTAATAAAAATGACAAAAATAGTTTTATTAAAATGATCGAGTTTTCAGGTGATCCAATCTCACCTAAATTAAAGGATTTGTGGCGACTCCCATTAAAACCGAAAGATATTTCTGTAAAAAAACATGTTAAGCTCACGAGGTCATTATTACAGCTTGGCGACTCTGCTGGGGACCTTTTTTATTTTAGAGAGTCAAGCCACAAGTCGACTACTTTAATTTGTGATCTCTGCCATTTTGTTTCTGGAATTTTCACATTTTTTTAATAGAATCTATTTTTCTAATTTTTTTCATATCATGAGCTCTGCACCCGAGATCCATCCCTTCTATGTGGTAGTGAGTAGCTACTCCTTCAATGTAACCCCCTCAACCTGGTCTGGGCGAAAGACTGAACCGAACAGATCACACGAGGAATATTGAAGTAAACCGGGAAGTTTACCTCAATAAACAACCCTATTTTTCATTTTACCTTGTCTAGATGCTCATATTTAATCTATGTGACAAACATCACAGCGGAATGATTTGCAGTTCGATTAGACAACATTTAGGGACTAAATTGCATACAAACACATTTTAGGTACTATTTTGAAATTTTACCAAATTTTAGGGACTTCTTCACTTTTTAGGTTACCAACGTTTAATTAACCACATTACATATATCTCTGTCAAATCTAAGCTCAAATCAATCATCCAAGCTCATTTAAATGCATCCATAACATTCAGAGACCAAAACATAAAGAAATAGAACTTCAGAAGATTCCATTAACTAACTTAACGGCTTGTCGTTTTGGTACATGTTGCCTTTTATTGAAATAGTCGTATCGGAACAGGGTCGAGCGATTTGAAGCTCGGGCTCGTATCGAAACAACCCGAAGGGTATTTCGGAACATACAAATCCAGTAACAAAATGTACCGAAACAGCCCTTCCCCATTTCGATACCCTTAAGCCATTTCAGGCTCACTATTTCGAAACACCTGGGCCTGTAATGGCACTTTTTGCTGGTTTTTTACACTTTAATCCATACACAACCATTCCAACATGATTCCAACATGCATACAACATATTTAAACATCAAACCACAATCATACATGGCAGAAACAACATCATAATATGTCAATATGCATCAAAGGAATATATAGGCATGCAACCTATGCAAAATAACCACTCAAGTGTCAAAACACAAAACAAGGCATAAACCAACAAGTAATGGCCATTTACAAGTCATTAACGGCATAACAAGCTTGCCACAAAATAAGGACTATCAAAACACATCTCCCAAAACATAAAAGCATCCTCCCATTTCCAACCATTATTACTAATAGGTAAATGTACAATCATACTTGATCTTAATCCTACTCCTTGGAATCCTCCTTGCCTCTTGTTGCCCAAATATGCTAATTCTCTGCATTGTTGGAGAAAAGAGAGCATAAGCACAAATACTTAGTAAGGGATGCTCAAACAAACCAACAACAACAATGCATTTTTAAATCATTTCTCATTTAGAAATCTCTATCTCATCGTGCTCTTACTATCTCATGCTTGAAATCATTTTCAAAGCAAAACCACACCACTTTTACCATATGTACCATCTATCTTATGCATTCATCAAAATGCAAAGTCTCAAGGCAAAGCCTCACATGCTTAAATCTCATGAAGTATATATTAAAACATGATCTCATATGCATTCTCATTTCATTTAAATCATTTATAAACAAGGTACATGTGAATCTCATATATTGGCATTTTAGCAACATTACTCGAATATGCGGATAGCTTGCCGAAATCGTCAAGTCTTACCCCGGTGGAATCTCACATCACCAGACTCTCATGACGGCATCTCTCATCGCCACAAAGCTTGATGGATTCATCAAGACCTGCCGTGATGGAATCTCTCATCACCACACTCTCACTTTGGAACGGGATGGCACTACTCCCATTGCCCGAAGCAAAGAGCACGTACAGATTTTGTATATTATAGTGCACTTCTCATCATATTGGTCGACCAATTATATCCGGTAACAATAATCTTATCTCATGCCAATATACTCATTTTAAACATCATTACCTACTGTTTTTCAATGCACCATTATAAATCATTCTCATCCCATTTCAAAAGCATAAACAATGCATAGAATTTTCTCAATAAATTCGATCTCTTTGAAATAACAAATCTATCTCACGAGATCATGTAAATCATCATATCATTTCTCAAAACATGCATAAAACAGTATGTGTAATTCTATGTTCAAAACATGAGCATGATCATAAAACCAATGGGATAAAAACTAAGAAACGAGAGCGAAACATCTCAAACTTAATTCCGGGCTTAGATTAGTGTTTCAAACTCAATCTAAACCCCCCAGACTTTGCTTTCAAGTCTTTGAAAGGCTTTTAAAACCATTTCCACTCACCGACAATGCCTCACTTACTTTGCTGAAGCAAAATCAAGCTTCCGAAGCTCTCAAAACTTCACCGATTTCTTCCGATATACTCTCCCCTATTTATATCACACAAGAATAGAGGATTAATGCATAATAATGCATTAAAAACACCAACAACCAAAGCTACCTCGCTGCGCTGTCCAAAAACACCAAAACGCCTATCTGAAAAAATCCTAAACTCTTTCGATTACTCTACAAACTCAACACAACCAAAACCTAACACTTCCATCCAATCTTAATCAACAATTAACATCCAAAAAACAATCTAATTTCATCCTTATACCTCCAACAACATCAGATCCACATTAACATCTCAAAAACCCCAAATCTAACCATCTAACAACTAGAGATCCAATCTATTTAGGGATTATTATGATAAAACCTTCATTTCAACATCATTAAACATCCAAAATCATTATCAAAACCAATTAGAAACCTTCCAAATTAGATTCAATCAAAAAATCATAAGATTTCAACCAATAATTCTTAATTAAAAAAACTTTCCATAATTAACTCATCAAAGCAACTTAGAAAACACGTGTAAAGGATTGATAACTTGGGAATTTCAGTAAAGAACTTATCATTAGAGGAGAAGAACGAACCTTACCTCTAATGGATGAAATCTCTCTCAATTGGATGGGTTTTTTTTTTATAAGAAAAGGAAAAATAATAAGGTTTTATAAATCAAGATTAAAGAATCCTTTAGAAATCAGAAGTTTAATAAATCAAGAGTTTTACCTCAAGTTTATTGGAAATGAAGAGTGCTTAGTTGAGAGAAAACTTTGAGAGAAAATAGAATGAGAGAAAATGACGTAAAATGATTTAATGAAATAACCAACTCTCCCTTTATTAAACCCTTTAAAATGATCCTAATTGAGAGAAAAGTCTGATGAAACAAGTAGGTCAAATAGCTCCTTAAAGATTCAATGTTTTAATCCCTTTACAAAACAATCACTAAAGCAACTTTGTAAAAATTGCGTTTTGGTCACTAACTCAAAAAGTCTCACTTCCAAAGTCCTTTTCTTAATATTGATTTTACCAAAATCATTAATATAATTAATAATGATTTTAAAGCATTTTCTCATATTTTTTTATCATATCCCAAACATTGTTTTCCCTGAACCACTCCCGAACTAATCCAGATCTCTAGTCTAGCTCCCACGAACCTCGAGTCAACCTCAAAGACTCCTAGGCCCAAAATTGGGGTGTTAATTGAGGTATCACCTCCGTGTTCAAGTGCAAAATTGGTTAAAGATCTCAAGGCGTTCGAATAAGAACAAGAGCTCTATGTTTATCTATTATTTTAGGATTAGAAATTCTAATTAGAAAAGATAGTGGATCGCTTCCGGAGTACGTATGTACCTTTGTCTTCGTGAGATATTCATCTCCGTGCAAACCTAGGGAACTGTATCACCATGAATTGAGCTTACTAGCCTTAACAGGCGATAGTGAGGACAATTCGGGTACCTCTTTCAGAACCAAACCACATATAGTATGCCGTAAGAGCCTGCCCTTTAGAGCCATACCGAACCTCTGTCCATCTAGAGGGTCACCCAATAAGTACATAGCAGAGGAAGATTTAGTTTATTTAATTTCTTTAAATTTATGCTTTTTAATTTCAGTATCATTTACTTTCTCTCAATAAAGCATATGATAGATATCATATCGATATATTTTATTTATGTGAAACAAGTATGCGGGTAGAAAGCATGTTTGGGTAGGACCCGTTTTTTGTTCAAAGTATACGAGCAGAAAAACATGATTGGGTAGGATTGCTGGTATTCAAGTAAATCATGTCAACCCATAGGTTCTATACCTTTTGATTTTGCAATAACTTATTGATTATTCAATTTGTACTGACCTGTTTTATTTTTGAATCACATTAACATCTCATTTTGCATACATTTGCACCAAATCATACTGCATAATCAAATTTTGGTCATGTTTCTAATTTCGAAAGAATTTCATTCACAATGACTTTGGGGGCATCCTAGTAAGCCAAGTCAGCATCGATCCTTCACTCGAAGAAAAGCTAAAGAAATATATGGCCGTTTAAACAAAGTTGAAAAAAGCATGTGAAGATTTAAAGAATGACATGGAGCAAAACTTGGAAAAGGTGAAACAAGCAACTCACGACCACATATCACAGTCATAAGAGGATCTACTGGCCAAGATAGCTTTGATGTTGGCAGATAAAGATCTCAAAAGGGGAAAAGAATTGGTCATTGACCCAGTACTCTTCAAAAGCCAGAAAGTCATTTCCAAAAGCCAGAAGAAAACCGATATCGAAGATGTCACCATAAACAAAATACAAAAATTGTATGTCCGAATTGCAAAAGCTCTTACTATTTCTTTTCGCAGATTTACAAATATTTTCTTAAACACTATCAAAATATTTATAACACGCATAGAAAAATAGTGCTTCCCTCAAAAATCATATCATATCATGGTTCATTTATTAACCTTACTGCAAATTTCTTGAATGTATCTAAGCATAAATATGAATTCACTTTTAACCTCAAGTTTTGAAAACATTTTAGATTCTAACTCCACCTACAAAAAAGCATCAAACCAGATCTTAGAATAATCTTATACATTCAAGTAGAAATTCATTGAAACATAACCAACCTTCGAATGGCATTAACACAATTTATTTTATGTTACAATAACAAAGTCATTAACTAGTGATTTTTTATCATACATACTTCCATTCGGATAAGTTATAAGCATATGTTATAAGATCATAGAATACTAATTTTAGACATTCTCAAGCATGACTTAAAGAACACATAAGGATAGTCTTTAGAGTGCCTATTCATACTGTTTCCAATGCAAAAATTTCAGTTTAGCTAGAAAGGAATAGATCGGTTTGTTAACCAATCTCATAGATAGATTTCAAGTTCAATTCAAACAGTAATTAACTACTTAATTGACACTATTTTTTCAATCAATTTCAGCAATTGAAAGTTGTTTATAAAAACATTATACAACCATTAAAACATTAAATTTTCAACTTAAATTTCTGCTAAGCTAGAAAGGTTTAAACATCGTTTCTCACCATTTAATTTCTACCATTCGAAGTGTTCTCAGCTAAGCCACAATTAGTTGTTACAACAAACATTGCAATATAGATCATGTTATTCAGCTCAAGAAAATTCATACATCAACAACCATCACATAAATAGAATTCTAAAAAGATAATATACCAAAGATGATCACTTTAAGATTATTTACAAACCAAAGATCTACGAACGAACATTAATTACATGAAGGTATTTAAATGCATGTTAAATGTCATATGCCATCTTTCTAAAGAGTTTAACTAAGGAGTTAAGATGGCATTAACAAGCTTTAGGAAATAACTTGCAACTTTCGCCCACGATCAGACCACGCCGGCTTTATCATTCCTGAAAATGCATGAAATGAATGCATTAGGCTTACTGAGCCTTGTGAGGTAGAGAACCATGAAAAGTTATAACAAGTAATGACAATAGTATACAAAGGTAAGGCAATATATTCCAAGCTTATTTAATAACATGTAGCACTCAAGTTTTAACTTTAATATAATAAGGGCTTATCTTATGAAGCTTTTTATCAAGGTTCATTCACTTCCAAATCTTGTAAAATGTATTCTTTGGTTTCACTTTCGTGATTTGATCACACTTTAATTTATCATAGCTTATCGAAGTTCATTTCATTTACAATTATTTGCCTCGATTCACATTTGGAAATAGGTAGCATTGTGTTGAGTTGTAGGGTGCTCGATTCCTTCAACCGATATGGCTCACCAAGTGGTGGAGAGGTGAATTTTTGGGTGGATGTGGTGTGGAAGCTAGAAAATAAATGACACAACGATTTTAGAGTGATTCAACCTTCTAACCAAGGTCTACATCCACTACCTTAGCTTCCCACTAAGGATTTCCAATCAATCCACTATCGATTCGTCCCCTTTTCTAGGCTTAGGAGGAAACCCTTACACACCGATCAAGCTTTCTACCCAAAGCCTTGATCAAACCCTCTTTACAAAAAAGAAAAGATAAGTAAACTTAAATCCCTCTAATAGGTATTTGTTTGCACAATTTGCACTCACCCAAAACCTAAAACACTTGAGCAAATTTGACAATTTTGGCTCACTAGTGTTTGTCTATACAAGAATTGACAATTTAAGTACAAAGACACTTTTTGATCATTTGTTGATTGACAATTGAAGCATTAACCATATCTTGATGCTTGGAGGTCCCTTTTATACTCCTTGATGAGTTTGTAGCCGTTACTATCCGTTTGGGTTGAATTGGAGCCGTTGAGGACTTTATTTCCCACCATAAATGCAGTTCTATAGCTGCCCGTATCGAAACGCTCGAACCCATTTTGATACGCTCTTTAAGTAGAAAGAGTCGTTGCAGTATGATGAGCATCCGTATCGAAACGCCATGGGCCGTATCGAAACACCTGTATCGAAACGCTAGGCACCGTATCGAAACGCTCTGCATTTAAAAGTTAGTTGGAAAATAGCCGTTGGGGTTTATGACCGTTGTGGTCGATGCCACGTAAGTGTATCGAAACGGCATAGCGCGTATCGAAATGCTGGGCAAAATCCTCATCCAGGGAAGACCCGTTTCGATACCAGTATCGAAACGTTTTTGCTACTGGAATACCCCGTATCGAAACACCTAAGGGTATTTCGAAACACCTGGATGGTTTTGTGTAGTTTGGCTTTTGAAAACATGTAAAACCCTTATGAAAACATCCTGAAACATAGTTTCAAATTATTTAGACTTTGGAAATAGTTTTGAATTCTTTTTAAATTAGTCCAAAACATTTTCAATTATTATATCAAAACATTAGTTCTACACATTGGCTTGAGTTACACATAGCACAAAGCACAAATCAATGGCTAGTGTCAAAGCATAACAAACCTAACTTCTCTTATCTTCCCAACTATCTATCCAACCAACTGTCGCCAATCTCCTAACCATCTCCCCCGTTACATCATAATGTCGCCAATCTCCTTACCATCTCCCCTATCATCTCCTATTGTCGCCAATATATCATATATGTGGTCGTCACCCCTGAGCCATAGCCCATGGACCGTAGTCCCGAATATAACTTTGTACCATGCCAAGTTTCCAAGGGCTTCCATTGTTTAGGTAACTTATATTTTTTGAGCTTAGTTATTAAGAGATGTGTCTCATGGCATAAGTGAGCTTTAAGCTTCAAAGTAATTAGGAATTATTTACTTTAGAACATTAAGTTAGAGAGCCATATTTGATTCTTATGATAAGTGATCTTAGAGCTCCAATATGAAGTTATTTATATCTTATGGTATGTGAGTGTTATTGCTCCATTATACCAGAGTTCACAATGTCTCAAAGCTTTATAATTGGCTTACTTAATTCATAGAGATTTAACATTTAGACTTAACTTTTCAATTCTTAATGTCTTATAATAATAAGGTCTTCATATTCAATTGAGAGTTCAATACCAATTCAATCTTAATCAAGTACCTTTATCAATTCATATCATATGCATACTATCGAAGCATAGCAAACAATTGTGCATATGAAATGCAAACTCAATTGAAAGGTTTGTCAATGATGTCATGCTATGAATGTAATCCCTTCCCCTTAGTGCTCTAAATGAGCCTTATGAAAAATGATTACATAGTAGTCATTCTTAAATATTCATGCATTCAAACAACTAGAACAAGGTCGGAATGACTCTGTGTCACCCTAGATAAGTACAACTGCACTTACCTGATATGCTGAAGTTACGAGATATCCTGATCCACAATCACATCTTTACTTCCTTTCCCATACAAGACTTTGTTTCATCCATATCCCCTAAAGTCTAGGAGCAAACTAGCTAGAAATCATGCATTGGAAGCAATTCTAAACATTATGCATTTCATCATCCAATTCTGCAATTACAACATACTTATTCACTTCAAAACAACATATACTAAATTGCATTTCCAACATAAAACTGCACCCAAACTAGACTGCATTTGCACTAAACTGTTTTGCACTTATACACAAACTACACAACATACATAAATAGCATTTTGAGTATAATTTTCCATGCTAGCATTACCAACATTAGAAGTATTACATCACTTTTTGTCCTTTGAAAATTCACTAAGCAAGCTCTTTTATGCTCTTACAGACCATTAAAACCAATTGTAATATACATCCATTAGTTTCAAGCACATTAATAAATCAAAGTTGTTTTCTTCCCAATTTAATAAAACTAGAAACTATTTCATTGCACAATCATAATATTTGAAATGTTCCTATACTTATTTTCAATCTAATCAACCTGTTACAAATCTAACTGCACTGACATTATCAAAAACATGATTCACTTAATGAATATGACATTTCATTTATTTACATCAAAACTTATTACAAAGAGTTCATATGTCCCATGTACCCAAAATTAATTATCTAACCTCCAAGAGGAAAATTAAAAGAGATTTAAAAACATAATAGATTACATAATTAATCATCCAAATTCACTAAGCATGAGACAACTCTCTATTCTCATTTAATACATGATCGAGAAGCATCTCCAAAATCAATCTTTTGTTATTTAATATGAATATTTCTAATCTTTGTTAAAATTTCTAGCATTTCAACTCAATCATTTCTTACATTCATCTAGTCAAGCAACATCCATATATATATATATATATATATATATCGTCCTCATTTCCATTTCCTATATATATATATATATCGTCCTCATTTCCATTTCCATGTTAAGCCCTTATTTCCAACTTTTGGTAGTTTGAGCTATCATCAAAGAATTGTCTCTCCAGAACAGAGTATATACTAAAATTTTAAGTTCTTTACACCGTTACAAAATATATTCAACTACGATTTTAATGGTATAAGCCTCGTAATTTAATAATGTCCACAAAAATTATGAGAATTCTTAGAAATCTCAAAGCATAAAGTGTCCAAAGCAGAATCTGCTTCCAGATTTTCTGCACTACCTTCACTTAAAGATTCATAACTTTTTATTTAGAACTCAAAATAATCACCATTTGTTGAAGGCAAAACTAGACTCACACATGGTTCTACACATATAAATTCATCTTCTATCTCAACAGATTCTATTTCCTGTGATTTCCTAAAGTCACTGCTAGAACATACCACTTTGGGCAGACTACGTTTGGCCTTTGTTTATAACTAACTTAAGTGCTCCAAACTAACTCTAAATAGTAACAACTTAAACTCAATTCAATAAATAATATTTCAATGTCCTTATCATGCTTTCATTCATGAATCAAAACAATTATATCATTAGATTTCAGCATGCTTTCATCCATATACAGCCATTCAGTTAACCTCTTACCTCTCATACATGAACCCACTTCAAGCATCTTCAAAAACTAAATTTCCAGCAAGGTATTGAGCTCCCTCTTGTTAATCCTCCTCCAATAAATTTTGCTTCAAATTCTACTAATTTCTCTTGAATTCAACTCAACTATGCAAGTCTCCCATGGTGTTTCTCTCACACTCTCATTTTTGGCAATGTAGAGAACAAGGATGGAGGACGCTTCAAATTCCCTTTCTCTTTTCTCCACCACATACCTGGTTGTCTTCCCCCTCTCGTCTTCACATTTCTATTTTTTTTAAATGATGAATAATCTCAAGGGAGAGACCATGGCCAGCCACTTGTCCCACTAGCATGCACAAGGGTAGATTTGCCATGCATAGCTATAGTTTTGGTAGTTATTCCTTTTTAGTCGCTTAGTTATAGCCTTTCTACTTCTAAATCTTCTAATGAGTTCACTAATGTATTTTCCTTTCTCCTCAATTTAATCTTAAAACATCGAATTCTTTAATCAAATTTCCTCTTAATATAAAATACATTATAAGCCTCGTAATATACTCACTTAACAAATTCTTAATTGACCTTTAATCCTTTAATTTAACTACTTTGCTTCCAATTTCATTAGCTATCTTATCCAATTGAATCAATTTGAATATTTAATAATCCAAAGATAACATTATCCAAGCATGTGTTTACCTTGTAAAACTCCTAGCCCAGTTTTAGGGGTGTTACAATTCCCTCTCCTTAAAGAAAATTCGTCCCAAATTTCCTCTCGAACTGAAAATTACTATTTTATTACAGAACGTTTACTACTTTAGAGAATGATTTCATAATATCTAGGTTCAGAATGTTTATATATATTCTAACTGTCAAAAAAGAATAAACAGATCGTGTTCGTTGCAAGACACGTATGCTGAACAGAAAATTAAACATTTTGGTGGCATATGCAAAATGCAAACTTATGCTAAGCTTTAGTTTAGTCCAGAATTGACTGAACTCTAGCTATGATATGAAACTTATGATAAGTTTTGGTTTAGTTCAGAATTGACTAAACTTTAGCTCTGATACCAAAATATAACACCATCTATCCGGTCTGAAAGAAAATCGGGATTGAAGATGTCACCATAAACAAAATACAGAAATCGTATGTCCGAATTGCAAAAACTCTTACTATTTCTTTCTACATATTTACAAATATTTTCTTAAACACTATCATAATATACATAACACACATAGCAAAACAATGCTTCACTCACAAATCAAATCATAGTATGGTTCATTTATTAACCTTACCACAAATTTCTTAAACGTTTCTAAGCATAAATATAAATTCACTTTTAACCTCAAGTTTTGAAAACATTTTAGACTCTAACTCCACCCATAGAAAAGCATCAGCCCAAATTTTAGAATAATCATATACATTCAAGTAGAAATTCATTGAAACACAATCAACCTTCGAATGACATTAATGCAATTCATTTCATGTTACAATATCAATGTCATTAAGTAGTGATTTTTTTACATGCACACTTCCATTCGGACAAGTGATAATCATATGTTATAAGATCATAAAATACTAATTTTAAACATTTTCAAGCATTTCTTAAAGAACACACAAGGATAGTCTTTGGAGTGCCTATTCATACTGTTTTCAATGTGAAAATTTCAGCTTAGCTACAAAGGAACATATCGGTTCGTTTTACCAATCTCATAAATAGATTTCAAGTTCAATTCAAATAGTAATTAGCTACTTAATTGACACTATTGTTTTAATCAATTTCAGCAATTGAAAGTTGTTTATAAAAAACATTTTACAACCATTAAAACATTAAATTTTCAACTTAAATTTCTGCTAAGCTAGATAGGTTTAAACATCGTTTCTCACCATTTAATTTCTACCATTCGAAGTGTTCTCAACTAAGCCACAATTAGTTGTGATAGCAAACATTGCAATATATATCATATTATTCAGCTCAAGAACAATCATCCATCAGCAGCCATCACATAAATAGAATTATCAAAAGATAATATACCAAATATGAATCACTTTAAGACTATTTACAAACTAAAGATCTACGAACGAACATTAATTACACAAAGGTATTTATATGCATGTACAAATGTCATATGCCACCGTTCTAAAGAGTTTAACTAAGGAGTTAAGATGACATTTACAAGCTTTAGGAAATAACTTGCAACTTTCGCCCATGATTGGACCACGTCAGCTTTATCATTCCTGAAAAATGCATGAAATGAATGCATTAGGCTTACTAAGTCTAGTGAGGTAGAGAACCATGAAAAGTTATAACAAGTAATAATAATAGTAAGTGAACTAACATGCATTATTAAACTGATATGCAATAATGAAACTAACAAACTTAAATAAAACATCATGCTTAAATGTTCTAAACAAGCATAAGTGAAACAACATGCTTAAATGAACAATATGCCTTATTTATTCATGCAGACATGCTGAAAATAAATATAAGAAGCTCATGCAAACTTTCTCTCTTTTTTTTCACACTCTTTTGATTTTCTCTCAGATGTTATCTCACTCCCTTTTCCTTTTTCTCTCAAAATTCTTGTCACTCTCTTTGTCTTTTTCAAGCTTTCTCTCATATGTACATGATCTTTGTTAACATCTTCCTTTTCCACCTCCACCACTCTCTTTCATATCCATATTTCCTTATACCATAATTTTCAACAATATCCTTTAATATCATAAACCCATTTGCCTCGAAAACTAATTTGCCACAAAAATTTCATATCCAACTTGCCACGATAATCCAATTGCCACGACAACTAACTTGCCTCGGCAAACGACATTCAAGTTCTTAATTGAATCACGATCGGGCAAAAACATATATGATTTAGAATTCTTAATTTGCGAAATAACCAAAATTACGATTGCCCGATCATGAACGCAATAAGTATTTGAATGTCGTTTATTGTAGAAACCGGGGTTGTGAAGTTTGCCGTGGCAATTTAGTTGCCGTGACAACTGGGTTGTGATATGAATGGATAGTGTTGAAAATTATGGTTGAAGGAAATATGGATATGGAAGATAGTGGTGGTGATGGAAAATAAAGGAAGTTTGGTTTTAAAACGAAGGAAGAACCAATACTATATGAAAGTGAAGACCCGAACCTTGTAATGTTCAAAATCCAAGGATGGATCCAGACCCACTAGCTATATAACAACTAGGAACCTACGATATAAAAAGATGGAGTTAGAATTGACGCCACAAGGAGAAATTCCTTGATAAGTTGGGTAAGTTAAATGAAGAACAAAGAGATAAACTCTCACACAAAAGTGTATTTTTAAAATCAAAAGTTTTCCCACAATTGTTGATGGAGATTTTTAACAAACTCAACCTTGTTGTATTCATCCTTATTCAGGATTTTTTCTATGGGTAATGGTAATAAATCCAATAGAATTAATGGCTTGAATCCATACACCACTTCAAAAGGCGTGTGTCCCATAGTGGTATGAATCGAGCGATTGTATGCAAACTCCACATGCAGTAAGCTCCCCTCCCATGTTTTCACATTCTTCTAAATAATGGTCCGAAGCAACATAGACAATACTCGGTTCACCACTTCTGTTTGACCATCCGTTTGAGGATGAAAAGTGGTGGAGAATACAAACCTTGTACCGATCTTACTCCACAATGTTCTCCAAAAATGGCTTAGGAACTTCACATCCCTATCAAATACAATGGTCCTCAGAATGCCATAGAGTCTCATGATTTCCCTGAAAAACAGAGTAGCAACATGTGAAGCATCATTAGTTTTGTTACAAGGAATAAAGTGGGACATTTTAGAAAATCGATCCACCACTACAAAGATGGAATCCTTATTATTCTTTGTATGAGGTAGCCCTAGTACCAAATCCATATTAATGTCAATCCATGGTACTTCCAAAATAGGTAGTGGTGTGTAAAGCCCATATGACGTGACTTTCAACTTGGCCTTCCTACAAGTGATGCAACGTTCACATAACTTCTCCACATCTCGTTTTATTTTGGGCCAATATATGTGCTCTTGAAGTATGCCCAACGTATTAGTTATCCCAAAATGTCTCATTAAGCCTTATCCATGAACTTCTTTGGCAAGTAACTCACGTGTGGAACCTTGTGGCATGCATAACTTTCCTTCCTTGAATAGGAAACCATCATACCATTAGTATTTGTCAAACATTCCCTTCTCGCATGCCTTATAAATTTCTCCAAAATCAGAATCATATAATTCTTTAAGATAGGCAAATCCCAACAACTTAGAATCCAAGGTATTTGGAAGAGTATACCTTCGTGACAAAGCGTCGACAACTATATTCTCCTTACCTTTCTTGTACTGATCACATATGGTAAAGTTTCAAGAAACTCCACCCATTTGGCATGCCTTTTGTTGAGCTTATGTTGCCCCTGGATGTGCTTTAATGCCTCACGGTCCGTGTGAATTATGAACTCCTTAAGCCACAGGTAGTGTTGCCACGTTTCTATAGCTCGAACATGAGCATACATCTCCTTGTCATAAGCGGGATATTTAAGCATAGCTCCACTCAACTTCTCGCTGAAATAAGCTATAGGACATCCACCTTGAGATAAGACCGCTCCAATTCCTACACCTGATGCATCACATTCATGAATCAAATGTTTTGTTCAAAAGATGGCCAAGACTCCAAGCTTAGATTCAAGGATAGAAAACTCGAATTGTTGAGATCCTAGGCTCGAGAACAAATGTTTAAATTTTGTGACTTCTCCTCTGATGTGAACAAGGCCTAAAGAAGTTTGGTGTTGGTCTGGATTTGAATCTGAGCTTGGAGCCTTGGCCATCTTTTGAACAACGCAGTCTTCTACTCGTGCATGAGTTTGCAAGAGCTTTTATTAAGTTTTAAATTTAATTTCAGCATGTGTGCATTAATAAATAATGTTTGGTGTTCATTTAATCATGGTGTTTCATTTATGCTTGTTTAGAACATTTAAGCATGATGTTTCATTTAAGTTTGTTAGTTTCATTATTGCATATCAGTTTAATAATGCATGTTAGTTCACTTAATGCATATTAGTTTAATCATGTTTGTAATTTCATTGAATAAAGTTAGTTCATTGATTAAACTAGTTCATTAATCAAACTAGCTATTAATCAAACCCACCTTTGTGTCCAGGTGCTTGGACGTGTGAATAAAGCTTGAACCAAGGATGAGTCTTTTTAACTCCTTCCTAGAGCTTCATTACATCCTTTGAAGGCTGATCGATTTCACCTAGGAATTCAAGGCATGAATTAAAACAAAACTTAAAGAAGGAATTCAAGAAGTCTCATACATTCACTCAACTTCTCCATTTTTGGATAGGATTCATGCAGATCTGGGCTTTGATGTCATCTTCAAACTTATTCCCATATTTCTTATCTTTCAAACGCCTTTTAAATCACCTCAATCTGATATCAGAAGCTTGAGATATGATCGTTTTAATAAAGACAATACAGGCTGGAATTTCATTACGGGAAATACATGCATGAGAGACAAGGATCTAAATTCCATCATTATCAACTATTTGGAGAGGCTGTTCGAATTCTACAAGGAAGACAAGCCTTAAAATCTATCTTTATCACTCAATTGAAGGCCCCCATTATTCATATAATCAAGACATTCAAGTCATTCTTTATCATCTTTTTGGAGGCCTATCATATTTTACAAAGAGACGTGTAATGAAGGCCATCTTTATGACATTCAAGAAGGATGAATGACAACTTGAATAAGTTTGGCAGATCAAGAGGCTCTTCGCACTTGGACGACATGAGTGTTTACATTCATTTCAAAGAATATCCACATTCATCTTCATCCACATCAACCTTTCGACTGCTACATAGAGAGGGAATAACTGATGGCTTTTTGAGCTTTTAACCCCTAAACAATTTGTCTTTAATCCTTTGTTTGTCTATTCAATTCAACCATTATGAACCTATAAATAGGAACACATTTCTATTGTAAAAAGATAGAACTTTTAATTTTAAAAATACACTTTTGTGTGAGAGTTTATCTCTTTGTTCTTCATTGAACTTATCTGACTTATCTATGAATTTCTTCTTGTGGCGTCAATTCTATTTCCATATTTTAATATCGTAGGTTTCTAGTGATTATATATCTAGTGGGTCTCGATCCATCCTTGGATTTTGGAACATTATAAGGTTCAAGTCTTCACTTTCATATAGTGTTGGTTCTTCCTTCGTTCCAAAACCAAATTATCTTCATTTTCCATCACCACCACTATCTTCCATATCCATATTTCCTTCTACCATAATTTTCAACATCATCTATTCATATCACAACCCCAGTAGTCATGGCAATTAAATTTCCACGACAAACTTCACAACCCAGCTGCCACGACAACTAACTTGCCACGGCAAAGGACATTAAAATACTTACTGCGTTCACGTTCAGGAAATCTTAATTTCGGTTATTCTGCAATCGCAATCACATTAGTAAGGCAATGTATTCCAAGCTTATTTAATAGCATGTAGCACTCTAGTTTTAACTTTAGTATAATAAGGGCTTATCTTGAGAAGCTTTATCAAGGTTCATTCACTTCCAAATCTTGTATAATCTATTCTTTGGTTTCACTTTTGTGATACGATCACACTTTAATTTATCGTAGCTTATCGAAATTCTTATCAAAGCTTATCAGAGTTCATTTCATTTACAATTATTTGCCTCGGATCACATTCGTAAAAAGGTAGTGCCACGGCCCGTTTGTTGTGATATGCGGGACTGTGACGAGATGCTTGCTGGTTGTGCTTAATGTAGGATGCGGGATAGCAATAAGGGTGTAGTACGTGCCGTACAGCCATCTAGTCCTCGGTGGGCGTGTTGGTTAGGCACCACACTGGTCGGGAGCTGTCTCCGCTTCCCTGATGAGCCCATGGGAGGGCGAAACCAGTAAGCATCGAAGATGGAAAAGGCTTAGCCTCGGGCGTGTGGGAGCCTTGAGGTGCCGCACGGGGGAGATGTCCCTACGCCAAGACTCTAACCCCGTGACAAGTGGTATCGGAGCTAGACTGTGTGCTAACTGTGAGTTTACCAAGCGCTCCTTGTGCTGCGTAGCAAGTCAAGTGAACGAGCACGTGTCTCGCATCCGAATGAAGGGGTGTTCGCGAGTGGGTCCTCTAGAAAGAGATTGAGACGAGGATAGGTAGGCAGGAAGCCGCAGCGAAAGTTCGCCAAGCACTCGAAGCCGCATGTGTCGGAGCCTCGTTGAAGAGGGCGAGCAGGCAGGGAATTGCACACGAGATCTGGGAAAGAGCTTTCTCCCCATGCACAAGGGCCTGCATAAATTGAGTGGGGGAGATTTTCACGGCCCGTTTGTTGTGATATGCGGGACCGTGACGAGATGCTTGCTGGTTATGCTTAATGCAGGATGCGGGATAGCAATAAGGGGTAGTACGTGTCGTACAGCCGTCCAGTCCTCGGTGGGCGTGCTGGTTAGGCACCACATTGGTCGGGAGCTGTCCCCGCTTCCCTGATGAGCCCATGGGAGGGCGAAACCAGTAAGCATCGGAGATGGAAAAGGTTTAGCCTTAGGCGTGTGGGAGCCCTGAGGTGCCGCACGGGAGAGATGTCACTGCGCCAAGACTCTGACCCAGTGACAGTAGCATTGGCCTGAGTTACACATAGCACAAAGCAATGGCTAGTGTCAAAGCATAACAAACCTAACTTCTCTTCTCTTCCCAGCTATTTATCCATCCAATTGTCGCCAATCTCCTTACCATTTTCCCCGTTACCTCCTACTGTCACCAATCTCCTTACCATCTCCCATGTTACCTCCTACTGTCGCCAATATGTCACATATGGGGTCGTCACCCCTTAGCCGTAGCCCATGGACAGTAGTCCCGAATATACCTTTATACCATGCCAAGTGTCCAAGGGCTTCCATTGTTTAGGTAACTTATATTTTTTATTGAGCTTGGTTATAAAGAGATGTGTCTCATGGCATAAGTGAGCTTTAAGCTTCGAAGTAATTAGGAATTCTTTACTTCATAACATTAAGTTAGATAGCACTGTTTGATGTCTTATGATAAGTGAGCTTAGAGCTCCAATCTGAAGTTATTCATATCTTATGGTATGTGAGTGTTATTGCTCCATTATACCAGAGTTCACAATGTCTCAAAGCTTTATAATAGGCTTACTTAATTTATATAGATTTAACATATAGACTTAACTTTATAATTCTTAGTGTCTTTGTAACGCCCCGAGTTTAGGGTCCAGAAGTTGGCCGAATCTGATTAAAAGTTTTGGTCGAGTTAGTTTCACGAATTTAGACTAGTTTCGAGATTTATTTTAAATAAATAGTTTTTGAAGGATTTAAATTATGGAAAAATAGCTACAAATCATTATCTATATATAGGTGATTTTTAGTGGAAACAATTTTGGAAAATTGTTTTTGGAAAGTGGGCATTTTAGTTTAGTGACTAAAATGTAAGGTTTCAAAATTGTTTTGGTGACTAGTTTGTAAAAGAATCAAAACATTGAATCTTTAAGGAGCTATTTAGCCAAGTCTAATTTCAGACTTTTCCCCTAAATATTTTGGTTTCTAAAATTTCTTAAAAAAATATTTTTAATTATAATACAAGATATTTTGAACGGTTATCATCTTTATACAACATTGACGTAACTTTTCTCCCAACACTTTCTTTCAAATTTCCTTTCATTCAAAAAACATTATTCACTCAAGGTTTCCAAGGTAAATCCTTATTTACATTGATTTCTCATCATCAAACTTATTTCCAATGATTTCTCTTTAAAACTCAATGGTTCTCTCTAGTTTTCTCAAGGTTTTTCATTGGAAAAAGGGGGGAAATCTACCGATAGAGGTGAGCTGCGTTTTTCTCCTCTAATGTAAGTTCTTTATTGAAACTCTCACGTTCTTGATTCTTTTAGGGTGTTTTATTTAAAAGGTTTTATGCTGTTGTTGAAGAAAAGATGTTTAAACAAGATTTTGATGGTGGATTAATGAGATTTTAGTATGGGTTTTGATTTGCTGAATTTGTATGTGGTACAAACTATATTTTTGATGTTAGATAAAGTTGAAATGATGGTTTGATAATGTAAAACCTGAAACTAGTTGAGTTGATAGTGTTTAAGGTTGAGATTCTTGAGATTCTGGCTTGGTTTTGAGGGAAATCAGTGGCTAATGGTTTGTTGCCTTTGGTTTGATGTTTTTAGTTGTTAATAGATGTGGTTTTGATGATAATCTTGTTAGGTATAAGATGGAGTTTGTTTAGAGTGGATTTATTGATGTTTTTGGTTGATTTCAGGTATGAATCGATATGCGATTGTTACTAGATGCTGGGTTTTCTAGTTGCAGCAAGTTTAAGGGCTAGAAAACGCTCTAATGCTCTGTTTTGAATTGATTAGAAGTAGTGGAAACTGATTTAGGAACTTTGGGCGCGATATTGGACGAACCGAGAGCTTGAATTTGGTGTTCGGCTAGCATTTGGGTATTGCTGGTATGTGGAACTGTTTTATAAAGCCTTAACGTGGTTAAGGACAAGTTTTTGGGCGTTTAGATTGAGCTTGAAATGCCAATCTAAGCTCAAGAGTAAGTTTGGTTGTTTTCGCCTTTGTATCCATCTAATTTTTCTTTGATTTTGTAAACCATGTTCATGTTATGTTGTTTGCTTTTAATCCTAATGTTTTCATGTATTTTGACTTATTTAAATCTTGTCTCGTGTGATCCCATATGCTAAATGGGGATTTTAATTAGGTAAATATGGTTGAGTACATGCTATGCATGGAAATGAGTTATGAAAATGGGATAAGAAATGATGTGCTTGTGGCCTTGAAAAATAGTGGGTAAGTGTTGGTCGTGATGGGTATATTGACACTTGAAGAGATTCTATTACCGGATATAATTGGTCAACCAATAGGATGAGAGTGCACTATAATGGTAAAATTCGTGCGTAGCCTTAGTGATGACAGATTCCACTGAGGAGGAGTACGGTGATGGGCATCCCATCGGAAGTTTATATTTACTAGACGGGTGAGTACGGTGATGGGCATTCCACTGGAAGTTGTCTAGTGGTCTTGAACATGGTGATGGGCATTCCACCGGGGGTTATCCGCATATCCGAGTAAAAGTTCTAAAGATGTCAATATACTCATGATATTCATTTTTATGCATTATGCTTTTATTGTGCTGATGATGTTATGAAGCTTTTGAGTTAAACCATTCACGTGGTTATGGAAAGTGGATGTTATGCCTTGAATTGTAGTTCAAGCATGAGTTTGCAATGAGCATGATATGTTGGAAGTTTACCTTTGTGAAATGATTTGAGGAATGACTTTGTTTTCAAATACAAACAAAATGGTTTAAAAATGCATTGTTGTTGTTGTTGTTGTTTTGAGCACCGATCACTAAGTATTCTTGCTTATGCTCTTTCTTTTCCAACAATGCAAATCCATAGGACATTCGGTGCAGCAAAGAATCAAGGAAGTGTCCAAGAGTTTATCTTTCGCTCAAGTATGGTTTTGGCATCAAATAATAGTATGTTAGCAATGGGATAGGACATTTATTCTTTTGGGAGGTTATATTTTGAGACTCCCTGAGTTGAGACATGTTTGTGATGCCTTTCTAGTCTTGTAAATGACCTTTATATGTTGGATCTTTGTTTGGTTTAAAGTTTGGTCGTTTATGTGGTTGCTTTCTTATGTTGAATGCTTAAAGATTTCCTTTTGTGTTTTAATGCATATTGGATGGTTGTGCTAGGATCTTTTGCCTATAGATTGCTTGATTATAATGTTATGATGTTGTTTGAATCATGTTTGAATATCCAAATATGCTGTAGGGAGTCTTTTTCTAGTATGTGTTTCAAAACACTTGTCGTCGTTTCGATACGGTATGCATATTTGGCCTAAGTGGTTCGAAACGCATAAGGGTCGTTTCGAGACCCCAAGGCTATAATTAGGCCTGTATCGAAACGCGGGGTCGTTTTGATGCTCCTCTGTATTATCTAAGGCAGGGGAATCGTCCCAGGTATGTGTGGTCTCGAAATGAGTGAGACCTATTTTGATACGTTTTTCTACTGTAATTGGTGGTTTCGAAACAGGCTTGGTCTGTTCTGAAACGGGTGACAGTTATGTTAGTTAAGGAATGTTCTAAACTTCTGTTTCTTTGTGTTTTAGTCCCTAAATGTCATGCAATCTTTGGATGAGTTTAGATTGTTGTTTTATGCTGAATTCTTGTCATGTAAGCATGAAACTTGACTAATTGATTACTGGTAAACCCAATTTCATGTTAGGACCTTGAATCTTGCTAGTTTTCATTTTCAGTCCTATAAGAGAAATCATAGCCAAATTTACGAATAAAATCATTTCCCAAGACACTATTGATATAATTCTCTATAACATCAATAATATCTTATTTTTGCTTCCTTTATAAAAACTTGAAATACCTATTAAATACATGGTCTAGAGCCCCCTAAACATTCCAAAAAAAAATAAATTTAACCATTAAAAATAATAGTAGGGGAGGGAAACAAGATTAAACATGCATATTGTCACAGACCAACTTCCCACGACCGAGCTAGCCGCACCCATAGGTGATGCTGACCTTAGCGCACCACGTCCTTCACCCGACCGAGGGACCCGAGTAGTCGACAACACCACACACCAAGGGGCCTTGCACAACGCCCTTTGTGGTGTCCGCAGCCTAGAGAGCCGAGCTGGGCCACTTCCAGCGCACCATGGGGCCTTGCCAAGCACCCCATGTGCTGCCCACGAGACTTGGACCCGAGGGAGCCCATCACACCCACCCGAGGGTGCCTTTCCATGCACCCTCCATGCCGCCCAAGCTATGAAGCCCGAGCCTGCACCCGACGTGCACACCAGGGAGGCCAAGTCTGCACCCGATGTGCACACCGAGGGGCCTAGAAGGAGCCCATCCTAGTTGCCCACACCCCTAGGGCCCGATTTAGCACCTAGCATGCTAAAGAGGGGGTTTTGGACACAAGAACCGGGCCATGCCAAGCCCAATCCGCCCAAGCATCCAAGACCCAGGCCAAGGTGTCATCTTTTGACCAACACACAAGGAAAGCTTTCATCCATTGAGCCACAATTGAGGAAACAAGCCAATGACACCAAAGCAATGATGTCATTGGGAACATATCTTAGGCAACTTTGTAATAGGATGATAGACTTGCCTTTTAGAAGAGATTCTCTTAGTAAGACTCATCCAAAGCCATTGGATCGGGTCATTCGTAGCCATTGGATCGAGGGGGCCAAGGATATAAATAGAGCCTTCTCCCATCCTTTGTAATCATTCCACGTCTTCCTCATTTCATTCTTCTTTATTTATTAATAAGAGAAGGCATCGAGTACTCTTTTCTCCCCGTCTAGGCTTAGGGGGAGTTTTTAACGAGGCTCTTTGCTTAGAAAATACCTTGTCTCTCTTATCTTGTCTTGCCTAGCCATCACCATCATTTTCCACAAAGCATCCTCCGCATCAAGTTCTAAGCGCTCCAGCTTAGATATTCGAAGGCTGACTTAGTCCTCGACTTAAGATCGACGACTAAGGTCGCACGGGTTGGTGAGTCAAAACCTAGCCCCGTGACAAGGTCCACCTTGCTCACATACCAACTTCCCACAATCGAGCCAGCCACACCCATAGGTGATGACCTTAGCGCACCACGTCCTTCACCCGACCGAGGGACCCAAGTAGTCGACAACACCACACACTAAGGGGCCTTGGACAATGCCCTTTGTGGTGTCTGCAGCTTAGAGAGCCGAGCTGGGCCACTTCCAGCGCACCATGGGGCCTTGCTAAGCACCCCATGTGCTGCCCACGAGACTTGGACCCGAGGGATCCCATTACACGCACCTGAGGGGGCCTTGCCATGCACCCTCCATGCCGCCCAAGCCATGAAGCCTGAGCCTGCACCCGACGTGCACACCAAGAAGGTCGAGTCTGCACCCGATGTGCACACCGAGGGGCCTAGGGGAAGCCCATTCGAGTTGCCCACACCCCTAGGGCCCGATTTAGCACCTAGCATGCTAAATAGGGGGTTTGGACACAAGAACCGGGCCATGCCAAGCCGAATCCGCCCAAGAATCCAAGACCCAAGCCAAGGTGTCATCTTTTGACCAACACACAAGGAAAGCTTTCATCCATGGAGCCACAATTGAGGAGACAAGCCAATGAAACCAAAGCAATGATGTCATTGGGCACATATCTTAGGCAACTTTGTAATTAGATGATAGATTAGCCTTTTAGAAGAGATTCTCTTTGTAAGACTCATCCAAAGCCATTGGATCGGGTCATTCGTAGCCATTGGATCGAGGGGGCCAAGGCTATAAATAGAGCCTTCCCCATCATTTGTAATCATTCCACGTCTTCCTCATTTAATTCTTCTTTGTCTATTAATAAGAGAAGGCATCGAGTACTCTTTTCTCCCCGTCTAGGCTTAGGGGGAGTTTTTAACGAGGCTCTTTGCTTAGAAAATACCTTGTCTCTCTTATCTTGTCTTGCCTAGCCATCACCATCATTTTCCACAAAGCTTTCGCCGCATCAAGTTCTAAGCGCTCCAGCTTAGATATTTGAAGGCTGACTTAGTCCTCGACTTAAGATCGATAACTAAGGCCGCACGGGTTGGCGAGTCAAAACCTAACCCGTGACAAGTGGTATCAGAGTGAGTTCCGCTCCATACGAGTCGAGATGGTGCAACGAAGAAGGATTGTTGCGACAAATATGAACATAGAATCACCAGGCGTCTTGTTTGAAAGCGAGGTGAGAAAATCACAATTGTGTGATCTTTTCAGTAAGCCATGGTTTTGTTCTCTTTGCAGAATCGGCCATGCTAAAGGTTGCCCAAGAGAGAGGCCGCCAAAGTGTTGGATTTGAAGAGATCTACATCGAACATATGAGTGCCAAGAGATCAACAGCTTTGCCGCCCACAGGAGGAGAGTTGGGATACGGAAAGAGTGTTTTCGATGTAATGGGCCACACATGTGTTACGATTGCCCGCACCGAACCAAGCAGTCCAAGGTACAGGACGAGCCCGACGAGACCAAGACTCTGAAGCTTAATTCGCGCTGCAAAGAGCTACCATTGGGTATGGTGGATGTGTTCGAGGAGCAACACTTGCCCGATGAGACCGAGGGCACGAAGCTTGCTTCCTTGTTCGGTAAATCACTAGTGAGTATGGTGGTTGAGGCGTCAAACTTCAAGAGTGAAGTCTTGATGAGCGAAAGGTTGCCAAGGGGCAACGAGTCCACAAAACCGTGAGAGAAGCCCGGTTACGTGGAGTATTCCAGTAACGATGACGAGCCAACAAGTGACGTGCTTTCTACTTTCCATGGAGACGATGGGGCAGATGAGATCGAGCATGGGTCATTATTGGGCTCAATTGAAGTCGAGAGCGACTATGAGGAAGAGGAGCCTATTTTTGTAGACATAGTGTTTTCCAACGCAAAGCTAAGTGCACTAGTAGATCCAAGTGCATATGCAATGCTCGTATCCGAGCGAGTTGCTAATTGGTTAAACCTTCAGGTTGAGAAGGTTAAATAACAAGTTGAGACGGTCAATTTCAATGACGAGCCAGTTGCGGGAATCGCAAGGGATGTGTACCTTCAAATTGGCGATTTTCGAGGCACAACAAACATCAAGGTAATATCTTACCATTCCCTTGATGAACATGAAGTCATTATTGGTTTATCTTGTTTGGAGCAAATTAATGCGCTTGTCTTGTCGAAATCCGATGATGAGGATGATGCAAGTTCACAAAGCGAAGTCGATTCGTGGAACCATGAAGAAGGTGGGACAATGCCAAGCATCAATTCTCATGAAAGTGGGGGCCAAACAAAGATATCCGACAATGACGAGGCCATGGAAGATTCCATGGAAGTCCCTGAGACAACGGGACAAGTCCTTGATGAGTTCGAGGACGTAGAGGCATTTGAAGTTCATACTTTCGCAAGTGCTGACTACATTGAAGGAATTCTCTTGGAGAAAGGAGTTCCGATTACACATGAAATCCGTGAGCTCGATGAGTCCGAGAAGAGGCTCTCGAATTATGATAAAGAGATTGTCGTGGTTGTGCGTTGCTTGCACGCTTGGGGACAACAATTAATGGGGCCGAGGTTTGCCATCTATACCGATAGTGAATTAAAAGATTATTTTCTAACCCAAGAAGTGTTGTCTCTTAAGCAGGTTTGTTGGCAAGAAATTCTTGCAAGGTTCGACTTTACTTGGAAGTGCAACCCAAGTTTGTCGAATGAAGTAGCCAATGCCTTAAGACGAAGGTACAAAGTGGGGCATGCTACTTGTCTGCCAATGAGCAAGGTGGACCATGAGAACGAGGACGAGAAGTCTTTGGAGTTGCCAAAGACATTACCACCAAAGAGCGAAGCGGTTCAAGAGCCATCCGAGTTTGGCGAAGTGGAACAAGCCAAAGGGGATGAGCAAGAGACGGTGTTGATAGACCACATCAAGCTGTTCGAGTCCAACATTGAAGCACTTGCCATCGAGGAGTTGCCGATGCAAGTGGGACATCCTTGTGCTTTCGAGAGTAGAAAGCCAAGTGAGCGAGACACCATCCAAGCTGACGGAGAGCAGCTAGCACTTTTCTATGAGGAGTTGCAAGCCGAGTTTGCCGAGTGGTCTAAGTCCATGGACGAGTGGCATGAGTCCATGGAACCGAGTCAAAGTACCGTGATGCCCAAGCCTGATGACGAGGGGCCAATCCATGCCAACAACACTTGCCTTGAGTATCGACAAGGCATAGTGGATCGAGCCGACAAGGACCTTGAGTCCGAGGTAAGTGATTCTTTATTTGAAGAATCCACTCTAACCCATGGCCATTTGGATGTTTGTAGATTGAACGAGGATCCAAATCAAGACATAGGGCGAGCAGCTATCCTAATCAAGCTGTACGACAAGGATAACGAAGAATCGAGCGACGAGGTGGTTGGAACAAGCCGAGAGCCTCCAACCTTCATTCAAACCGAGGGACAAGTGCTAGAGAGCACCAAAGTGGGGCTACTCCAAGACCCCACCATCATCACTTGCCTTGAGTATCGACAAGGCGTAGTGAAGCCACCTGACAAGGACATTGTGCCGAGGTAAGCGAGCCATGTTTTTACAAAAATCTAAGTCTAACTTTCTTTGGTTCTATCCACGGGTCGCCGATGAGATCTAGCGAAGGACCGAGTCGAGCCAAGGAGCAAGTAGGCAAGAAGGCCTACAAGGTGGAGTCACCACCAAAGGGGCGAGTGAACCATGCCCGCATACCCGAGCTGTGGTACGAGGAGTGGTGCGAGATGATCTACACATGGAGTGGATCGAGCCAAGCATAAAGCAAGGCGAGCGTCTCCTTTGACAAGGAGGCACCAACCATCGAGACGGGCGAAGCATCAAGGCATAAAGGCCTTGTACTTTGGACGGATCATCCCAAAGCCGAGGGTGATCATGAACTTGCAAAGGAGTGGCAACCGTTCGAGGACAAGACGGATCGAGAACTTGCCAAGGAGTGGCAACCGTTCGAGGACGAGACGGATCAAGAACCAAGGCATGAAAGCCTTGTCCTTTGCGTGAGAGTTCTTTCAGCCAAACGGGAACATGACGAGGAGCCGAGGCCGTTCGAGGACAAGACGACCGAGACTCATCATTGCATATCAACGAGGGCGTCGATAGATTCAGTGGGGGAGAATGTCATAGACCAACTTCCCACGACAGAGCCAGCCGCACCCATAGGTGTTGACCTTAACGCACCACATCCTTCACCCGACCGAGGGACCCGAGTAGTCGACAACACCACACACCAAGGGGCCTTGCACAACGCCCTTTGTGGTGTCCGCAGCCTAGAGAGCCGAGCTGGGCCACTTCCAGCGCACCATGGGGCCTTGCCAAGCACCCCATGTGCTGTCCACGAGACTTGGACCCGAGGGAGCCCATCACACGCACCCAAGGGGGCCTAGCCATGCACCCTCCATGCCGCCCAAGCCATAGAGCCCGAGCCTGCACCCGACGTGCACAGCAAGGAGGCCGAGTCTGCACCCGATGTGCACACCGAGGGGCCTAGGGGAAGCCCATCCTAGTTGCCCACACCCCTAGGGCCTGATTTAGCACCTAGAATGCTAAAGAGGGGGTTTTAGACACAAGAACCGAGCCATACCAAGCCTAATCCGCCCAAGCATCCAAGACCCAAGCCAAGTGTGGACTGTGTGATTGCAGAAAATTAGGGATGTAAATTCCCTAATATCAAGTTGCTATTAGTTAGCAATTATCTTCCTAATATCTTGTTAATAGCTGTAAATAAGGAATTAGATTCTTGTAATTTATTTGTAATTCCTTTTTCCTAGTTTAGGCTCTCTCTTGTAATCTATAAATATGGTCTTTCTTTATCAAATAAATAATAGAAATTAGAGTACTCAAACTGAGACTCTTTTCAGTACCTTTCTACATGGTATCAGTCTAATTTCTCGATCCTATCAACTCTCAACATGGTTGATATTTCTACTTCTGCTAAAATCAGTTCTGAAATAGAACAAAATCCTATTCTTGATGACACATCAGATATCTCCACCACCCAAATTACTTCCATAAAAATTCCAGAAATATCTGCATCGACCAGTGCTGCTATAATCCCAGAAGGTAGTCCATTTTTTGCGTCCATGGCTGGTACTACTGACTGTTTCGAGTGGATTGTGGATTCAGGGGCCTCAGATCATATGACTGGCAATGCCTCCCTTTTCCATACATTTCAGCCTTCATCAATCTCCTCTCAAATAAAGATTGCTGATGGCTCTTTCTCCTCCATATCAGGAAGTGGCTCTGTTAAAATATCTCCGAATTTAATACTGCAACATATGTTATATGTTCCTAAATTAGCTTGTAATCTCATCTCAGTCAGTAAAATTTCTGCTGACCTAAAATGCACAGCTAATTTTTCACCTCTTGGTTGTAAATTACAGGCTTTGGACTCGGGGAAAGTGATTGGCAGTGCTAGGTTGTGTGGTGGCCTCTACATTCTTCAAGGGCAGCCTTCTCAAAGTGGACAAGCACACTCAAGCTCTATTTATCCTTTTCCTTGTTTTTCCAATATATCAGAATCCTCAAAAAATGTTCTTTTATGGCATTACAGATTAGGGCATCCTAGTTTTCAATATCTTGCCAAATTGCTACCACAATTGTTTATCGGTAAAAATCCTCAATCTTTTTCTTGTGAAATTTGTCCTCTTGCTAAGCATACAAAGAACACTTATCCTCCCTCTAAATATAAAACCTCTAAACCTTTTTCCACCATACATAGTGACATTTGGGGCCCTTCCCAAGTTAAGAATATTGATGGTTCTAGATGGTTCATCATTTTTGTCGATGATCACACTAGGCTCACTTGGACATTTCTTATGAGAGAAAAGTCAGAAACTGAAAAAGTGTTTAAGAGATTTCATAGTCTAATAGAAACTCAATTTCAAAGCAAAATTCAGATCCTTCATACTGATAATGGTAGTGAATATTTTTTCTAGAGCTTTGGGGGATTTTCTTCAAGAAAAGGGGATTGTTCATATAACTTCTTGTGTAGATTCTCCTCAACAAAATGACATTGCCGAGAGGAAAAATAGACATCTGTTAGAAGTTGCTAGGTCTCTTATGTTCTCTACTAATGTGCCTAAATTTTATTAGGGGGAAGCCATCCTTACAGCAACCTTCCTCATCAATAGGATGCCTAGTAAACCTCTTAATTTTAAAACACCTAGAAATCTTTTTCTTCAATCCTTTCCTCATTTTCAGCCCCTCACTTCCTCTATCCCAGTAAAAGTTTTTGGATGCACTGTCTTTGTTCACATTTATCCTCATTCTCGGTCTAATTTAGATCCTAGAGCCTTAAAATGCATCTTCTTAGGTTATTCTTCTACTAAGAAGGGCTACAAATGTTACTCTCCCATAACTAAAAGAACCTATACCTCAATGGATGTCACCTTCATTGAACAAAAGCCATATTATACCAAGCATGAAATTCAGGGGGAGCGCTTAAGTGAATTCCAAGCTTTTGACATTTTTCCTATCACTAAAATTCCCACTATTATTTCTTCTGAACATGAACCCATTGTTATTACTAAAACCAATGAACCTTCCATCATTCCTAACTCCATTGAAACTACTGTCTTGGAGCCTCCAAGTACACCTCGCACACCATAAAAAACCCAACCAGAGCAACTTGAGGCCAAAGAGCTCAGTGTCTATAAAAGGAGAACAAAACCCAATAAAGAGACCGACATACAACCTGGTAACTTCCAAGAGCTGGAACCTACTCCTACAGCCTCAGAGAGTCCACAAGGTATGAAAAATTCTCAAAGTATTGCTCCGACTGTGGATACTGATGATTTGCCTATTGCACAGAGAAAAGGTGTAAGGAAGTGTACAACACATCCTATTCAGAAGTTTGTGGCATATGGAAACTTAAAGCCTGCCTTTAAAGCCTTCACTTCTAGTGTTGATAACACTTTCATTCCAAAAACAATAGAGGAAGCAATGAAAGACATAAGATGGAAGAAGGCTATTGAAGAAGAGATAAGGGCACTAGAAGACAATAAAACCTGGAAAATCACTGATCTTCCACCAGGAAAAAGGCCAGTGGGTTGCAAGTGGATTTTTACTGTCAAGTATAGATCTGATGGGAGCATTGAACGTTATAAGGCAAGATTGGTGGCCAAGGGATTTACTCAGTCCTATGGGATAGACTACCAGGAGACATTTGCTCCAGTAGCAAAGCTGAATACGGTGAGAGTTCTTTTGTCTTTGGCAGTTAACAAGGACTGGAAATTACATCAACTTGACATCAAGAATGCCTTCTTGAATGGCAATCTTGATGAAGATGTATATATGGAAATTCCACAGGGGTTGGGATATCATTCTGACAAACAGAAAGTTTGTAAACTTGAGAAGTCATTGTATGGATTGAAACAGTCTCCTAGGGCTTGGTTTGATCGATTTGCAAAGGCTATTGTGAAGAATGGGTACAAGCAAGGCCAAACCGACCACACCTTGTTCATCAAAGAGGGATCAGAAAAGAAGAAAGCAATCCTCATTGTGTATGTTGATGATATCATCATCACTGGTGATGACAATGAAGAAATTGGAAATTTAAAGAAATTGCTTGCAAGTGAATTTGAAACCAAGGATCTTGGTACTTTAAGATACTTCCTTGGCATGGAGGTTGCAAGATTAGAAGTTGGTCTAGTAATTAACCAGAGAAAATATATCCTAGACTTGTTATCTGAATCTGGGATGAAAGGCTACAAACCAGCTGAGACTCCTATGGAGTTCAATCTCAAACTGAAGAAGGATGTTTTTGGAAGTCCAGTTAATAAGGGATTGTATCAAAGGTTAGTTGGGAAATTAATTTATCTTTCTCTTACTAGACCTGATATATCTTTTCCTTGAGCATTGTTAGTCAATATTTGAGTGACCCTCGAGAGGAGCATCTTGAAGCTGTCAACAGAATACTAAAATACCTAAAGATGACACCTGGCCATGGGCTAATTTTCAAGAAAACCAATGACAGATCAGTAAAAGTCTTCACTGATGCTAGCTGGGCTGGAGAACTGACAGATAGAAGATCCACCAGTGGGTACTGCACTTTTGTTTGGGGCAATTTGGTAACTTAGAGGAGCAAAAAGCAGTCTGTTGTGTCTCGGAGCAGTGCTGAAGCTGAGTATAGAGCTATTGCACTTGGAATGTGTGAGGGAATATGGTTACAAAGGTTACTTGTTGAATTGGGCTTTAGTGACTCTAAAGAGTTTGAACTATACAGTGATAGTCAATCTGCCATCAGTATAGTGAGAAATCCAGTTCATCATGATAGGACTAAACATGTGGAAATAGATAGACAGTTCATTTCAAAGAAAGTCAACAGTGGTCTGGTAAAACTGAACTTTGTTTCTTCTAAAGATCAACTTGCAGACATTCTCATCAAGGCACTTCCTAGAGTAACCTTTGATGAGTTTACATGCAAGCTGGGATTATATAATATATACTCTCCAGCTTGAGGGGGAGTGTGGATTGTGTGATGTAGAAAATTAGGGATGTAAATTCCCTAATATCAAGTTGCTATTAGTTAGCAATTATCTTCCTAATATCTTGTTAATAGCTGTAAATAAGGAATTAGATTCTTGTAATTTATTTGTAATTCCTTTTTCCTAGTTTAGGCTCTCTCTTGTAATCTATAAATATGGTCTTTCTTTATCAAATAAATAATAGAAATTAGAGTACTCAAACTGAGACTCTTTTCAGTACCTTTCTACACCAAGGTGTCATCTTTTGACCAACACACAAGGAAAGCTTTCATCCATGGAGCCACAATTGAGAAAACAAGCCAATGACACCAAAGCAATGATGTCATTGGGCACATATCTTAGGCAACTTTGTAATAGGATGATAGACTTGCCTTTTAGAAGAGATTCTCTTTGTAAGACTCATCCAAAGCCATTGGATCGGGTCATTCGTAGCCATTGGATCGAGGGGGCAAGGCTATAAATAGAGCCTTCCCCCATCCTTTGTAACCATTCCATGTCTTCCTCATTTCATTCTTCTTTGTCTATTAATAAGAGAAGGCATCGAGTACTCTTTTCTCCCCATCTAGGATTAGGGGGAGTTTTTAACGAGGCTCTTTGCTTAGACAATACCTTGTCTCTCTTATCTTGTCTTGCCTAGCCATCACCATCATTTTCCACAAAGCTTCCGCCGCATCAAGTTCTAAGCGCTCCAACTTAGATATTCGAAGGCTGACTTAGTCCTCGACTTAAGATCGACGACTAAGGCCGCACGGGTTGGCGAGTCAAAACCTAGACCCGTGACAATATCATCAGCACTCAGTTGTTCATACATCGCATTCACATTCCACTAAACCTGATCATCTTTTCTCATTCCATGTACATGTGAGTCTTTAGTACCCTCAATTTCAGCTACCTTAGCCTTGTCTGATTCTGAGACAAGTGTTGAAATACGCGTTGCTAACACTAGTTCTGAAGGTCCTCACTCGTCTTTTTTCTTAAATTTTAGACCCTTACGTTATACTCCCTTCACCCCTACAGTGTTTTTGGCCGACCCCTTAGTGCTCAATTTCAAATAGAGTACGATAAGATACGACTATTCTTTTCCTGAAGTATCTATCTCTCCACCCTCAATAACCTGAACAACAGTGTGTTTCTCCTTGTTCAAAGAAGTTTCCGAGTTAGTTACCTTGTTTGTCGATGCCACCGAGGGCGTATCGCCCAAGTCTGATACTGCTAAAACATTGGCAATAGTCTTCTCATTAATAATATTGGCTCCCTTGCTTACAATCACATTCTTTATTCCATTAATTATGCCATCACTCGATTGCCTCACATACAGTCCCCATTGTGCACTGGATTCAGCAATAAATGGTCGAGTCGCCTTTGCTCTTACCATCGCCGAGAGCCTATTGTCATTTCTAATTTCCCCAAGAGTCTTGATCCGCTCTGCCTTGGCATACGCTTCATCACCTCATGAATTTCCTCCAGAACCACAAATCTTGAACCAAAATTCTTATTTGCATTTGGTGTAGAATCATCCTACTATTTTCTTTGCGATTCCCATTTGTTTTCCCTTTTCGGTTAACCCAAATTATCAGATGACTGACCACAAAAATCCTTCGAGTTCTCATACTTACCATAAGAGTAGCAAATAGAAGGCAGCCCCTCATATTCAATATCCTGACGTTGTCCACCAATAAAAATTCCTAGCATGAAAAGTTTATCAAGATCAACAATTACTGCAACAACAATAGGGTAACTTAGGAAGACGTGCCAAAACAATAATCTTTTCCAAGTGATCAACAAAAGTGGAGAAGTTCTTGCTCTACGACTGGACCGTTAAGTAGTTTCCATAGATACCCATGTCCTCTAGATAGGAATTTGTAGAAATCATCTTCTTATGCAAAACAAACCAAGAAATATTCGTTGACAGGATTAATTAGATGCATGTCACCTGTCAGCCTCCATAAAACCTGAATCATGTTCAAGAGTGCCCTATATTCGATGGTCTTTCCCAATAAATGACTGATCACATAGTGCGCTAAATTCGCATCAATTGCATCACGCACTCTATCTAAGAACCTGATCTTCGACAGCGTGCTATCACCCCCTATTAGAACATCCTCCTCAGTTACCTCCACATCCATTTCACTAATAGTCCAATTTTGCTACGTCGGCACGACCAATCCAACAAGTGTATCCTAGAACGATGGTTTTTTCATCCCTTCCTCCTGTGGGATGTCATCCAAACGATTGCCTTCCTTTTTCAGCCATTAGACCCTTCAAATGAACCGGCTGGATTGGAGTATATCCATGAGGATTACGAAAATTAATGGCATCTTTTTGAGATGCTTCACCCATGAGGTTGTCAAAACTATTACCATGCCTTTGTGTCTCCGCGGTATCATTCACCATTGTCCCTTTAATACTATGTCCTCTCTTAACATCAGGTTGAATCGCATCCGAAATCAAAGATCAATGTCGTTCCAAAGCATTTAGAATTATTTGAAGAGTCACAAAATTCGGTGGTCGGCCAGCCTGAGGACCATTCAACGCTTGGGAAGAATTAACTCTGGAATATCGGTATGGGTTTCAATCTCCTCTATACATACTAAAGGATCATATTGTTTCCTCAAAAATAACTTGAATATATATTGATGGTTACCAAGCACAATGAATTAAGAAGTGATCGTCCATTATAAGCGTAAATTTACATGCAAAAACTTTATTTCACATCTGATTCATTTTAGTCATTTCGAAAAAATTACCACACTTTTCATTTACTCAATTTAGTCTTTTCCTACCATATCACATTTATTATTCAAATTCTTATTTTAATTATTCAAATTTAATTAACGATAACAAATAATTTTGTATTTGAATTATTTTATTCATTCCTAGAATTCCAGTTACTAGATTCAAAAAACTACCAGATTAAGGTTTGGGTGTTACACTATCTTTATTGAGAGAAATATTATATTCATACATTTCATAAAAGCCTTAAGTACTTCACAAAAAGAACGTAATTTGAAACAGTTCGGGTGGATCGGGTTACTTAAAGACTACGACTATGTTATTGAGTACCATTCGAAAAAAGTCTATGTTGTAGTTGATGCCTTGAGCCTGAAGGCAATTTTGGACTTGAGAATGACATTTGCTCGACTAATGATGGAGTGTTTTTAGTCAAGCTTCGAGTGAATCCCACAATATTAGTGCACTAGATCAAGAAGACCTAAGCTTCGACAGCATGACATTATTGGTCCTCGAATCTGGGTCCCAAGGGATGATAAACATCTACCTTTGCCACCAGGACACAAGGAGATGAGCAACTTGGCTTCTTGATTAAAATTAGTATTTTTGAATTTTTAAACAAATTTGATTTAAGAAGTCAAGTTCAGGTAAACAATTGTACTACTAATACAAGTTCATGAACCAATTTGGACATGCCATTATTTTTTTCAAGTCAAGTTCTTTTAATTAAATTCTGGATTTAAAGGTTTTTAATCAAATTTTGAGTTTTCTAGTTCCTTTTAGAATTTGCAATGATTTTTATTTTATTTTTACACGTTATAAAACTTGAATGAGACATGTCATTATTTTTTTATGAAAAATATTTAAGGGTTAAAGTGATAATGAAATTGAAAGTTGAAGAGCCAAACTGACTTGAAAATTAGAAAAAATGGTCAAAGTTGCAATTTTCCTAAAGCACAAGGACTAAAGTAGAATTTAAACCTTTATAAAAGTTAATGAATAAATGGATATTGGTAGATTGGTGAATTATTTATTTTTTAAAATTATGAGTCACGCGTTCAACCATTCTACACTTGATTTAATTAGTGAATCAATTCAGAGAAAATAAAAGAAAAACCCTAATTTTTATCTCTCAAATAATTAAGCCACCGATGCCTTATTTATACACACATTAAAAATTAGGTTTATGGTTTAGAGTTTAAAGTTAGGGTTTATAAAATTTGGAGTATGGTGTATTTTCTAAGGTATAAGATGTAGGGTTTATGAAAATTTAGGGTTATGACTTATAATTTATTTTTTAGTATTTTTTAGTGTTAACATAGAAAAGATATCGAAAAGGGGCAAAAAAATTTTGTCCCCAACAAACATATGTTTCATAGTTGGCAATACTTGCTTGAGAATAGAAATCATCTGCCCCTTTTCGATGCTCATGTTTATGCCTACACATTAAAAATTAATTTTAGAGATTAGAGTTTAAGGTTTAAGATTAGGATTTGTGGTTAGGATTTAGGGAATTTGGGGTAGGGTGTATTTTTAGGGTATATGTTGTAGGGATTGAGATTTAGAATTTAGGGTTAGAGCTTGAAATTTAATTTTTTTTAGTTTTGGGGCATAGAAAGGGGCAGAGGATTTTTATCCCTTGTGAATAGAAATCATCTGCCTTTTTTCGATGCCCCTATTTATGCTCCCACACTAAAAATTAAGTTCATAGTTTAAGGTTTAAGATTAGGATTTGTGGTTAGGGTTTAAGAAATTTGGGGTAGGGTGTATTTTTAGGGTATAGGGTGTAGGATTCAGAATTTAGGGTTAGGGCTTGAAATTTATTTTTTTAGTGTTGGTGCATAGAAAGGGGCACCACAAAGGGGCGAATGATTTTTATCCCTTGCAACTAGAAATCATCTACCCCTTTTCGATGCCCCTATTTATGTCTCACACAAAAAAATTAAGTTTACAGTTTAAGGTTTAAGATTAGGATTTGTGGTTAGGGTTTAAGGAACTTGGGGTATGATGGGTTCTTTAGTGTATATGGTGTAGGGTTTTGGATTTAGAATTTAGAGTTAGGGCTTGAAATTTAATTTTTTAGTGTTTTTTTAGTGTTGGGCATAGAAAGGGGCACCGAAAAGGGGTAGGGGGTTTCTATACCTTGCGAATAGATATCATTTGCCTCTTTTCGATGCCCCTATTTATGTCCCCACACTAAAATTTAAGTTTAGAGTTTAAGGTTTAAAATTATAATTTGTGGTTAGAGTTTAGGGAATTGGGGTAGGGTCTAATTTTTAGGCTATACGATTTAGGATATAAAATTTAGGGTTAGAGCTTGAAATTTAATTTTTAGTGTTTTTTAGTGTTGGGGCATAGAAAGGAGCACCGAAAAGGGGTAGAGGATTTTTATCCCTTGCGAATAAAAATTCTCTGCCATTTAGATGCCCTTATTTATTCCCCCACACTAAAAATTAAGTTTAGAGTTTAAGGTTTAAAATTAAGATTTGTGGCTAGGGTTTAGAGAATTTAGGGCAGAGTGTATTTTTTAAAGTATATGATGTATAGTTTAGAATTTAAAATTTAGAGTTAGAGCGTGAATAATTAAATAATGGACCAATGGATGTTTAATTTTTTAATATAACTTTCGGTGGCTACGGCAACCAAACAAGTGTGCAGTGCATTGAACAAATAATTTGTTGAGCTCGATGGTCACAACCGATGTGCTTGCCAAGTGGTGGAGGAGGTTGATTTTTGGGTGTTTAAGTGGACGCTAAAAGATAAGAATTGAACATAGGGATTTAGAGTGGTTCGGCTTTCTAACCCAAAGCCTATATCTACTACCTTAGCTTCCTACTAAGGATTTCAACCAAATTCATTAAGAATTTCGTTCCCTTTTCTCGGATTAAGAGAAAACCGTTACAACGATCAAGCTTTCTACCCAAAGCTTGATCAAGCACTCTCTTACAAGAGAAATTCTAAGCAAGCTTGAAAACCCTCTAATAGGTAAATGTTTGCACTATTAAGCACTCACCCAAAACCTAAACACTTGAGCAAATTTGACAATTAAGCTCACAAGTGTTGTCTATACAAGAAGTGTACAATAAAGCCCTAAAGACAATATTTCATCATAGTGTTGTTACAACTGAAGCATTAGTCTTCTCTTAATGCTTAGAGATCTCTTTTATATTCTCAATTGAGCTTGTAGCCGTCGAGGACCGTTGGGGTTGTTTTGGAGCTGTTGGAAACTTTATTTCCCACCATAAATGCAGTTCTGTTGATGTCCGTATCGAAACAGGCGAGCCCGTATCGGAACGACCTTCTTCAGAACTAGCCGTTGAAGCCTGATGCAACAAGCCGTATCGAAACGCCTATGGCCGTTTCGAAACGCTATTGAGCTGTACCGAAACGGTTACAAACCGTTTCGGTACGAGTGACAGTTGAATTGCAATTTAAAATACCATTCGGAAGTAGCCGTTGGGGGTTTTGAATGTTGAGGTCTTTGCCACATAGGCTTATCGAAACGGTGAAGCCCATATCGGAACGCTATGTAAAAATCCTCACCCAGATTAAAGCTCGTTTCGAACCAGATAGAGCTATATCGAAACGTTTTGACACTGTAAATGGTCGTTTCAAAACGCCTAGGGGTGTTTCGAAACAGCTAGGTGGTTTTTATAAAATTTGGCTTTAGAAAACGCATTAAAACCCCTTTAAAGGTTCCTCAAACATATTTTCAAGTTGTTTGGACTTAAAAGCATTTTGAAATCATTTCAATTTAGTCCAAAATTATTTTTTAATTATTATATCAAAACACATATTTTTCTACACAATTTAAACGAGATTTTTTTAGTACACACGATTTAAATGTGATGGTATAAATAATTTTGTAATATTCTTTTATTATACCACCAAACTTTTAAATGAAGAGTAAATATGTATTTTGAAACCTAAACTAAGTCATAAGACTTAGTTTTGTATTATTTTATCTTATAAGATTTTTAAACTTGGATTTTGAAACTCAAGTTGCCCTAAAGTATAAACATTGTAGAAATTTTGAGGATTACTATTTAATATTTTTCAAAAAAAAAATTGTCTTAACAAATCAGAAAGCGCCACATCATTTTTTTTTTATTTTTTAATTTTTTAAATAAAATAAATATATTAAAATATTTATTAATTTAATTATATTTCTCAAAATACCTAAAACACTCTTATTGTCATCTTCCCCAATAATTCCTAAAGTCACAGACACGAGCATAAGCCCGAATATTTTGAAGAAATCCTTGGTAATGAATATTTTAACGAAATCTTCTTCCCCATCTCTATTAAAAAAAATTCAATATGTTGCCGGTCTCTTCTAAAATGTTGTATGAGTTTCAAAACAATAACAAGTAAATTAATAGGGGAAGCAAGGGAGAGGCAGAGGTAGATTAATAGTACTGCAGAAACATTAAGAACCATTCTTCTAAACCAAGACTGAATGTCTAAACTAAAAAAATCACAAAACAAGAAAATATGTTGCCAGACACATGAACTCATAGTTCAAATGAAAAGGAAAGGGAACAAAATTCTAGTATCTTAATTTAAATAAAACCCAAACTATATCAGCAAATTCAACAAACATCGACAAATCATTTGGCATTCTTGTAATTGAAGTTTTATGCCAAACAGTCATTATGATAACATCAGAATCCATGGCTAAGTTAAATACTGAAATAAAAACACTGAGCTTTGTTGTTAGACAACTTATATATAGAAAGAATACACAGCAAAACAAAAAACATATATAGCAACAAAACTAAGAAAGGATTAACCCTCATACATGGTGTTGTTACACCAGCCCCCAAGGTCCTTTAAAAAAAGAACCCCTTTGGCACCAGTAGCATCGCAGAACGGGTTTCCATCCTTTTATACTCGGATTAACCCACATGCAACACAAAGCATACATACAAACAGAAACCATACATGCAACAGAAATAGAACTTGCAAAAGAAACATGCAAAACACAGAAACAGAAACCATACTTGCAACAGAAATATTAACATATATATAAAAATAATAACAAAACAGAAACATGCAAAACACATAAACATGCAAGCATATATATAAAACACAGAAACAGAAACCATACTTGCAACAGAAATATTAACAGATATATACAAATAATAACAAAACAGAAACATGCAAAACACATAAACAGAAACCATACTTGCAACAAAAATATTAACAGATATATAAAAATAATAACAAAACAGAAACATGCAAAACACAGAAATATGCAAGCATATATATAAAACACAGAAACAGAAACTCTAGAACAAATGTTTTGATATAATAATTGAAAAATGATTTGGACTAATTTAAAAAGTATTTAAAACATTTCCAAAGTCCAAACAACTTGAAATTATGTTTAGGGAAGTCCTTAAAAGGGTTTTACATGTTTTTCAATGCCAAATTTAACAAAACCGTCCAGGCGTTTCGAAACGCCCTAAGGTGTTTCGAAATAGGGGATTCCAGTAGCAAAAACGTTTCGATACGAGTATCGGAATGAGCTTTCCCTGGATGAGGATTTTGCCCAGCGTTTCGAAACGGGCTATGCCGTTTCGATATGCCTACATGACATTGACCACAACGGTCATAAACCCCAACGGCTATTTCCCAACAAACTTTTAAATGCAGGGCGTTTCGATACGGGCTTATAGAGTTTCGATACGGGTTCCGAAACGACCAGGGGGTGTTCTGAAACAGGTGCCCTGACAGACTGCAACGGCTCTTTCTACTTAGAGAGCATTTCGAAACAGGTTTGAGCGTTTCGAAACGGGGAGCTACAGAACTGCATTTATGGTGGGAATTAAAGTCCTTAACGGCTCCATTTTGATCCCAATGGCTAGTAACGGCTACAAACTCAATTGGGAGTATAAAAGGGACCTCCAAGCATCTTGTAATGGTTAATGCTTCAATTGTTACAACATTATGATGTCAAAATTTGTCTAGAGCTTAAATTGTTTATTTCTTGCTTAGATAACACTTGTGAGCTTACATTGTTATATTTGCTCAAGTGTTTAGGTTTTGGGTGAGTGTTTAGAATTGCAAACAAACACCTATTAGAGGGTTTTCTAGTTTGCTAAGTCTTTCTTTGTACAAGAGAGTGTTCCTTCAAGCTTTGGGTAGTAAGCTTTGAGGGTTGTAACGGTTTCCTCCTCATCCGAGAAAAGGGGACGAAATTCTTAGTGAATTTGTTTGGAAATCCTTAGTGGGGAGCTAAGGTAGTGGATGTAGACCTTGGTTAGAAGGTTGAACCACTATAAATCCTTGTGTCAAATTGCCTAATTTTCACCTCCCACTAAAACACTCAATTATCCAACTTCTCCACACTTGGCGAGCAAGAACGGTTGATCGAATTGAGCCCTTAAAATCTCAACAATTGGTATCAGAGCTTGGCTCAATTGAAGGGGATTCACATCCTATTGAGAAGATCCGGCAAGCTCGATCACTATTTCATCAACCGGCTTAAATGGCGCAATCCATCGACAAACCGCCTTTCTTCGACGGAAATCACTATGCTCATTGGAAGACAAAGATGAAATTCTTCTTGAAGTCAAGAGACTACAAGCTATGGGACATAGTTGAAGATGGTCCGTTCTTGCCTCAATGAAGCAAAGCGAAATGGAGTGCCGACGATCGCAAGAAGATGGAGCTTAATTGCAAAGCCTTGCACATGCTCTTTTGTGCATTTGGCCCAACCATCTATGAGAAGATGTCTTCTTGTGAGAGTGCCAAGGAGGTATAGGACAAGCTTGAAGCACATACGAGGGAACCGATGAAGTCAAGGAGACCAAGATTGGGCTCCTAACCTTAGAGTATGAGAACTTCAAGATGGATCCGGAAGAGAACATCGAGAAGATGTTTGATAGGTTCTCCACTATCACCAATGGTCTTAAAGGTTATGGAGAAGCCATCCCGAAAGAGAAGCTTGTCCGAAAGCTTATCTACTCCCTTCTCGAGTCATGGGACTCAAAGAGGACCGCCATCATCGAAGCCAAGAATCTCAAAACCTTGAAGCTTGATGAACTAATGGGGTCACTTCTCACTCACCAAATAATGAAGAAAAACAAAGAAGAGGAGAAGAAGAAGGAAGAGATTAGAGCGATGGGGAAGAAGAAGATCATGGAGCTAGGCATCAATGCTAGTGTCGTAGCTCTCAAATCCTCCACATGCCATCATGTAGATTCAAGTGAGGAGGAAAGCGAAGATGAAGAGATGGCCTATCTCTTCAACAAATTTGCCTGGTTCATGAAGAGCAAAATGGAAAAATCCAAGCATGAATCGATGAAGAAGATGAAGGAGTCTCACAAATCCAAAAAGAAGGGATCATCTTCAAAACAAGCATGTGTGGCCACATGGAGTGATGAAGACTCCACCGATGATGAAGTATCCCACCTATGCTTGATGGCCCTCAATGAGGGGGAGGTAACTTCTAACTCATCTATTTCAAATTCTTATACATTTGATGAGTTACAAGATGCCTATGATGATTTGCTTTTGGAATTCAATGCATCATTTTCCAAGAACAAAAAGTTGATTTCAAAAATAAAAATTGAAAATGATTTGCTTTCCAAAACAAATCTTGAACTTGAAGAAAAATTAAAATATTTTGAACAAAAATGTTTTGATTTACAAAATTTGATTCTTAAAGTTCAAAAAGAAAAAGATTTGATTTCCAATGAACTTGAAAAGAAAAATAATTTTCAAAAATCAAATTTTTATGTAAGACAATCTAGTGCCCCTAGATTTATGAATGGTAAATGTTTTAGAAGTGTTTGGGTCCCAAAAGGACTAACCACTTCAACAAAAAGGGATGAAATTGAAAAATGGATTCCTAAGGGGACTAAATTTTGTGCTACTAATGTCTATGGATCCAAAGCAATTTGGATACCAAAAATTACTTGATTGTCTTTTGTTAGGTGTGATGGAGAGTGATCAACAAGTCAAAAATTGAGGAGGAGCTCCATGCACACAAAGGAAGCACTTGAAGAAAGAAGGCGTCACATCCTCCCTTAAGTTCAAGTGTTGGTAAAAATTCTAGTTGTTTTTGATTTCATTTGTTTATTTTAGTTTAAAATTCAACTAGATGATCATATATGTTGGACTAACATTCATATGATGCTTTGAGTAAGGGGGAGCCAATTTAAAACCAAATTTGTATTTTTGTCAAATTTTACCTCTATTGTTATTTTAAACTTAAATGTTTTAAATCCTTTTGATATAACAAAAAGGGGGAGAAATGGTTTGAAAATTTGAATTTTCAAATGAATAAGGGGGAGTTTTATTTGATTTCATATCTTCAATCTCTTATTCACATTTTTAAAGTTAAAGGGGGAAAATCCCAAACAATTTTTCAAGTGAGTTTTATTATACCAAAAAGGGGGAGATTGTAGAACTAATGTTTTGATATAATAATTGAAAAATGTTTTGGACTAATTTAAAAAGTATTTAAAACATTTCCAAAGTCCAAACAACTTGAAACTATGTTTAGGGAAGTCCTTAAAAGGGTTTTACATGTTTTTCAAAGCCAAATTTAACAAAACCGTCCAGGCGTTTCGAAACAGGGGATTCCAGTAGCAAAAACGTTTCGATACGAGTGTCGAAATGAGCTTTCCCTGGATGAGGATTTTGCGCAACGTTTCGAAACGGGCTATGCCGTTTCGATACGCCTACGTGGCATTGACCACAACGGTTATAAACCCCAACGGCTATTTCCCAACTAACTTTTAAATGCAGGGCGTTTCGATACGGGCTTATAGCGTTTCGATACGGGTTCCAAAACGACCAGGGGGTGTTCCGAAATGGGTGCCCTGACAGACTGCAACGGCTCTTTCTACTTAGAGAGCGTTTCAAAAGAGGTTCGAGCGTTTCGAAATGGGGAGCTACAGAACTACATTTATGGTGGGAATTAAAGTCCTCAACGGCTCCATTTTGATCCCAACGGCTAGTAACGGCTACAAACTCAATTGGGAGTATAAAAGGGACCTCCAAGCATCTTGTAATGGTTAATGCTTCAATTGTTACAACATTATGATGTCAAAATTTGTCTAGAGCTTAAATTGTTTATTTCTTGCTTAGACAACACTTGTGAGCTTACATTGTTATATTTGCTCAAGTGTTTAGGTTTTGGGTGAGTGCTTAGAATTGCAAACAAACACCTATTAGAGGGATTTCTAGTTTGCTAAGTCTTTCTTTGTACAAGAGAGTGTTCCTTCAAGCTTTGGGTAGTAAGCTTTGAGGGTTGTAACGGTTTCCTCCTCATCCGAGAAAAGGGGACGAAATTCTTAGTGAATTTGTTTGGAAATCCTTAGTGGGGAGCTAAGGTAGTGGATGTAGACCTTGGTTAGAAGGTTGAACCACTATAAATCCTTGTGTCAAATTGCCTAATTTTCACCTCCCACTAAAACACCCAATTATCCAACTTCTCCACACTTGGCGAGCAAGAACGGTTGATCGAATCGAGCCCTAAAATCTCAACAGAAACCATACTTGCAACATAAATATTAACAAATATATACAAATAATAACAAAACAGAAACATGCAAAACACAGAAACATGATAGCATATATATGAAACACAAAAACATGCAAAACACAGAAACATTTATAGAAATAAAGATCAGAGGAAGAACATATGCCCTAAACCCACACGCGAAAGTGGAAGAACACTCTTGCAAAACCCAGAAATGATCTTGAGATCAAAAGAGAACACGGTTAGTAAAAAGACATTAAACAACTAAATGATTAAAGAAAAATGAAAGAGATATGATGAACTTACCGAAAGAGAGATGAAGAATACGAACAGTCTGGATAGTGGAATCAGAAGGGTCAGAGGATCTAAAGAGGTTAGTGGAGAATACGAAGAGATTTGGGAATTATGGATTAGGGTTCGTATATCATGGTTTAGGGTTTGTGGATTAGGGATAAGGGTTTAGTGTTTACATATTATAGATTAGGGTTTAGGGATTACGGATTATGGTTTAGTGATTAGGGTTTATGGTTTGATGTTTAGGGTTTAGTGTATATAAGTTTAAGGTTTGGAATGGTTTAGGGTTTAGGGTAAAATATAAATGAATTGGGGTTTAGGGTTTGAAGGATTGAAGGATTGAAAAGATGGAAGTGTAAGAACAAAAGGTTGTTCTTGAGAAAAAAAAGAGGTTTTGATCGAGAACAAACAGATTTTTGGTGGACTAAGGTGTTTGTATAGGATCTTGAGAGTGGAAAGTGGATGAACAAGGAAGAAATTGGTTAAAAACCAAGTGTTTGACTGGGAATTTCGTGTTTTTAGAGGAGTGAGAAAACGAGAGAATATTTTGGTAGAGTAACGATATGAGAAAAAATAATGAAAACTGAAGGGGGTGAGGGTCTATTTATAATTATTATTCCGGGTCAAAAGATCTGTGCATCATTATACGGGTCGCGCCTTTTAATACGAGTCTTGCTCCGCAAGCACTCGTAGTTTAATTTGTTTTATTTTGGTCTTTTTTCTGTGAAATTGAGCTGACAATTTTTTTATTTTCAATTTGGTCATTATTCTAGTTTTAAGGTTTAGGGTTTGGGTTTAATTTAGGGTTTATGGGTTATAATTTAGGGTTTTCCGTTGCATTGTTTAAATTTAAATATTTCATTTTAGGGTTTAGGGTTATGTTCAAGTATTCTTGTTTTGATTAGGGTTTTAATTTTAGGGTTTAAGGTTTAATTTAGATATTTATTTTTTAGATCTAAAGTTTGAGCTTTTGATTTAGGGTTTCATTTTAGGGTTTAAGGTTTTCATCTAGGGTTTAGGATTTATAATTTATGGTTAATATGTTTTGTTTTTATGGTTTATGGATTTTATTTAGTGTTTTGTTTTATGGTTTATGGTTTTAAATTAGGGTTTATGGATTAGGGTTTAGGGTTTAGGGCTTAATGTTTAGTGTTTTGATTTATGGTTTTGATTTTATTGGTTTTAGTTTAGGGTTTCTATTTATGGGTTTAGGGTTTCCTTTTTATGTTAGTGTTTTGAATTAGGGTTTAGGGTTTATGTTTCATTATTAGTGAACTAAGCTTACCTTTAGGGTTTAGTGTTTAGGGTTTAGGGGTTTTCTTTTAATTGCTTTTATTGGTTTCTTTTTATGGGTTTAGGGTTTTTTTTATGGGTTTAAGATTTTTGTTTTACTTTAGTGTTTTGAATTAGGGTTTGGGTTTAGGTTTAGTTATTAGTGAACTAAGTTTACCTATAGGGGGCGTTTGGTTCATGGAAAAGATTATTACATCTTTTCCGGAATAACATTCCCATGTTTGGTTTGAGAGCATTCCCTATATGGGGTAATAATCTTTTCCCAATAGTGCCACTTTTCCCCTTAAATGGTGGGAATGTCATTCCCACTAATTTCTTAGGTATTTGTTAATTCCCACCCATATGGACTATATTGTCCTTAAGTTAATGAATTTTGTTCATATAGATCCTTTATTTAATCTTTTAAATATTGTTCATATAATGTATATTTTTACACAATATTAATTTAATATTTAAATGGCGTTACACTTATGTTAGTAGCTGATGTTTTTAATTTTATTCTTTGATTTATAAGATGTTTATCATATTATAAAACATTTTAGTAGGCTAAATTTATGATCTAAAATTTTATCATTGTTTAACAATTTTTAAATTTATTTTATTATTTATTTTAATTTATTTGACAATCTATCATAAGAAATAAAAAATTAAAAATTTAAACATGTTAAAAGTTTAACATTTGAAAATTCACAAAATTATGTTAATAGAGAGTAACGAAGACATGAAAATATAAAATATATATTTTTAATTTTTAAATCTAATAGTTATATTAATGATATGATAAATATATAATTTTTACAAATTTTATATAGTATAACAAAAATAGTTATATGACTTTTTATGTAGATATTTTTAATTTAATATTGAAAGTTTAACATGTTAGAAAGAAAATATAACACATGGATAATTTGGTAAATTTTACTTTTAAGTAATTTTATATTTCTCTAACCAAACACAATAACCTTATATTTCTGCCAAATAAACCAAACAAGATAATGTAAAATTCCCAAGGTAATGTTATATTCCGGGAATCTCATTCCCAGAAGTAATTATATATTCCGTGAACCAAACGCACCCATAGGGTTTAGTGCTTAGGGATTAAGGGTTTACTTTTTATTGACTTTATTTTGGGTTTTCATGTTTATGGTTTAGGGTTTCTTTTTATGGGTCTAGCATTTAGGGCTTCTTTTTATGGTTTTGTTTTAGTTCAGTGTTTCGAATTAGGGTTATGGGTTTAGGTTTCAATTTTGGTTTAAGGTTTAAGGTTTTGATTAGGGTTTCATTTTAGAATATATATATATATATAATATTAGTATAATATATATATATATATATGTGTGTGTGTATGTGTGTGTGTGTGTGTATGTAAAATGTATTTATGTATGTATAAACCCTAAACCATAAACCCTAAAAATAAAAACCTTAATCCATATATGTATGTATGTGTATAGTGTATGTAAGTATGTATGTATAGATGTATGTATCAATTTATGAACCCTAAACCCTAAAAATAAAAACCATAATCCATATATGTATATATATAATGCATGTAAGTATGTATATATCAATTTATTAACCTTAAACCTTAAACATTAAACCCTAAACCCTAAACCCTAATAAGAAAAACCCTAATTTATGTATGTATATATATAATGCATGTAAGTATTATGTACAAATGTATGTATCAATTTAAGAACCCTAACCCATAAACCATAATCCATAAACCATAAACCCTAATCCATATATGTATGTATATAAATAATGCATGCAAGTATGTATGTATAGATGTATGTATCAATTTATGAACCTTAAACCTTAAACCCTAAAAATAAAAACCCTTATCCATATATGTATGTATGTATATATAATGCATGTAAGTATGTATGTATCAATTTATTAACCCTAAACCCTGAAAATAAAAACCTTAATATATATATATATATGTATATATATAATGCATGTAAGTATGTATGTATAGATGTATGTATCAATTTATGAACCCTAAACCCTAATCCATATATATATAATGCATGTAAGTATGTATGTATCAATTTATTAACCCTAAACCCTAAACCATATACCTTAAAAATAAAAACCCTAAACCATATATATATAATGCATATAAGTATGTATGTATCAATTTATGAACCCTAAACCTTAAAAATAAATACCCTAAACCATATATGTATGCATATATATAATGCATGTAAGTATGTATGTATAGATGTATGTATCAATTTATGAACCCTAAACCTTAATCCCTAAACCCTAAAAATAAAAACCATTATCCATTTATGTATGTATGTATATATAATGCATGTAAGTATGTATGTATCAATTTATTAACCCTAAACCTTAAACCATAATCCTTAAACCATAAACCCTAATCCATATATGTTGGTCATGGAGCACTATCGACATACTGTAAGTAAGGTTACACACGTTGATTGTTTAAATAGATGGTCAAAGAAAGAGTTTAAGGAGAAGAAAGTAGTTAAAATGAATGACCCTTCTAAATTTCGACTTTTGGTGATGGAGAAAATGATGAAGTTATTTGATATGTTTAATGGTGATTAGACTGATGAGTATCATCATTGTTCGGTTGTCATGAATTTTGATCTAGGGAAAATTTAATTGCAAAAGTTTTTAATGGTGACAATGTACTAGTGAATAGTAAAGCAACATTTTTGTTTTTAGGGGTGATTAATGATGAAGTTCTTGAAAATATTATACGGACGAACTTTGTGGTTCCGGTCCTAGTTTCCATTGGTTCATTTCTCGGTTTGCCTTTATGGTCCTGATTTATGTGCGGATTGAAATGGTGATCCGAGGGTATTCCTTTTACTTGATCTTTCTTGATGGTTTGTTCGCCAACAGCTTTGCGGATATTCCTGACTAGGGATATCCGCAAGTACCATGAATTTCTTGTTTCCAGCTATGCTCGAAAGATGGAAGGATCGAAGCATAGCAATGGATCGTGTTCCTTCCCCAAGGATCATCGTTGGAATTCTTTTCGGTTGTGATCTCTGGTTTTTCGAAGGCCTCTCATCTCCTAGTTTTCGTGTTTGATTAAGCTCCTTTTTATGGCCAAGGCTCGTTGAAACCTTTAGCGGAGCTATCCTTTGCTTGCCCAATCATGAGAGTACCTCAACATCGTTCAAGATGACAAGACCCTTACCCCCTCTAGATAAGGAAGCCTGCCTCCGGATGGAACTCTCGCTTGAGCGTAGTTGGTGTAAAAATTTTCATTGCCTCGGTGTAGCGTATGCTTGGTTCTATGGTGGCTGTCGGGTCCTCCTCTTGCCCGGTTTTAAATTTCGTTTGGTTTTTTGTTCTTTTTTCGTTTTTTGTTCAAGGCTTGTTGCGCCTTCATGTTTTCTTGGTTTTCCTTGTTGATCTTCAGCTTGTTCTTGCTTGTGTTGTGCATGGGGTTGAGCCCATGTTTGTTCCCTGTTTTTCGCTCCTTTTAATGAAGTTTGTGGTTGTTGTGGATAAAAAAAACAATACCGACATACTTGCCTCATGCAACCGATGAACATGGAGACATATACCTGCAAGTTAAAATAATGAAGTTATTTTACAAAGTCTTTCTTAAGAAAATAACTTTATGCAAATCATTATTGGAATTGACACATGAAATAAATTAAGTTATCAAGTCCTTTAGAATTTGGTTTTGAAATTGAGAAAATTGATCTTGAAGATCATGACGACAATGCTGATGATGAAGATTATGATGAAGATTAAGATAAGTCTGATGAGACAATGCGTTCATCCCATCCAAAAGTTGACTGAGGTTGCATCAGATTGGTTTAGCTATCCAAGGTCTTTTAAGAACTGCCTTCACTGAAAAAAAAACATTTTCAAGCTCAGAAGTGTATCTCTACAAATCAGTCTTGTCATGTTTAATGGTCACAGAAATTACTCAGAATTATCAGAGAAAAATGAAATCTCAACAAATTAGAGATGATTAAAATTCAGCTAATTACAACCTGATGCTATTGCTCACGCAGCTGCCAAAATTATATCTCGCTTGAAAGCTGGTGGAAAAACGACCACGCAAGCACTCAAATCACTCTGTTTGAGATGCAAGGGTATTCTAGTGGAGGATGTACGAGAGGCCTTTGAAGTCATTCTACGTAGAGGCGAAGTTGGCAATATGTACAACATAGGCACAGGGCTGTCTCGGAGTTTTTCGAGTCCCTGGGCGAAAATAAAAATGTACTCAGATAAAAAGAAAGCATAGCTTATTACCAATACATATCCTATACTTGTTTTTGGTGCCCCTATTTATACCCCAACATTAGAAAAATAGATTTAGAGTTTAGGGTTAAGGTTTAAGGTTTAAGGTATTGTTGTAGAGTTTAAAATTTAAGATTTAGAATTTAAGGTTAGAGTTTAAAATTTAAATTTTTAGTATTGCCTATAAAAAGAGGCTCTGCAAAGGGGCAAAAAATTTGTATTCATCTCATCACTTTAAACAATTAATTTAATTTTCAAATACATTATTTTTGTTGATAGATTTATTTATTTATTTAGGGGGGAATATTTTTTTACCATTAAATTATATTTATTTGATAAGCAAAAAATATAAATTGAAAAAATATAAATAATTAAACTTTAAGGGACTTAGGCTTATTAAGAGCCCTAAACGGTGGCTCAGTTACTACCCTTATAGCCGGCCTTGCATAGGCATAAAGAAGAAAGGAAAATGATTGATCTGGGCAGAGATATTTGTAGGCTTTTCAACTTGGGCCCTGAGAACCACATTGTCGATACGAGCAACTTAGATTCGGCTCCTGTGACGAACAAATGCAAGATGTGGGCTCCATCTACGAAACATAATTTACCATCTCAAAAGTCATCCATCATATTTTTGGTTTATGGTAGAATAGATTGGATATGTGGACTTTGTTAGAAAAAACGTTATAATCCAAGAAAAAATAAAACAATAAAATTAAATATTGAATTTTTTATTAAATCGAACATAACAAAATTAACTTTAAATAAATCGATAACTGAAAAAAAAAATCAAATAAAACCATATATTCGAATATCCTTCCCGCTGGTGCTTCTTTCACGCGATCACAACACCCAAATTATAGGACCTCCTCATTCTAGTATCCAATACATAGCTCCAATGTAATTCCTTTGCCGCCAAACATTAAAATTTGATAAAAAGAAAAATTAAATAAGACTAATCGACTAAAATACTTGAAAATTTATCGTATTTCAGTTGAACGGATTTGTTGAAGCATGTGAAAACCACACTTTACTTAAGACATCTTTCGTCCGCTCCTATGATGCTTGAGAAATGTTGGACGTCTATCTCCCAGAATATCACAACAGAATGAGCACAAAGTAGCACATATGTAGTGATCAACAAACCGTAACCGTGCCTTCCTCTATCACCGAAAAAACTAATTTGAAAATCAAAATAATATCTAAATTAAAAGATAATATTTATCCTTTTAATTCCAAGATATTAAAAAATAATAATTTCCAAATTTAAAGATAATATCTGATCATTTATCCTTTTATTTGAGATATTAAAATGCCATGTTTAAGGAAAATTATCTCGTAGTGGGTTAAAATATCTGCAAGGCCACGGAGGGCCCAACTGGTTTGGACATTCACGTCACCCATATCATAACTGCTGAAGTTATTTAATAACTATCAAGTAGGGTCCTGTATATATAAACATATCTCACTCTTGGTAACCCATCGATATAGGATGTAAGCTTTCTCTTTTTCCTTAACTCAATTCATGAGCCTACTTTGAGCATCAATTTCTCATTCATGACTCGCTCGTTTTGAGCGTATGAGATATCGTTCTAAAGATCTCATGGAGTAAAATATGAATCCATAATTTCATTATTCGAATATCCACCTTTACCCGTAGAAAATATGCCTCAAAGTTTCCACTTTATCATAAATTTTTTCAACAATCCCCCACAAGAATAAAATTGACCATTTCATCAAAAACATTTTGACTCGATGCGGTGACAAATTCTACGATCGATAGCTGCATAGGATTGGTAGGTGTCCACCCTTGAAACTTCCCTTTTGAAAGTATATTTACTTTACAGGATGACAAGTAGACGTGATGTCCTTGAATTGTTATGTCGTTTGTGTAAACGATGATATACCTCACACAACTACCTCCTTGGAGAGGATGTTAGTTCTCATGGTTATGTTCATATGACCGTGAATATCTCCCTGGTTATGCAAGAGTTTGAGAGAACTATGCCCCAATAATGTCCTTGAAGCAACCCCACTTCACTCTCACAAAGGTGACTTATCTTATTCGGCTTATCGAAACACATAGTGGTCATTAAAATCATTTCTTAGCCTATTCCACTTTTTGATCATTGTTTACATCATAGGAACAGACTTGGGAGAAGAATCCCCACAGTGATCGCACAAGGTCTATGCAATTAGGTTGTCCCTTTGAACCTAGATCTCCAGTCAACTAGGTAGGGTTTTCCTTCATAGAACGCCTTAAAATTTCCTAGGGTTTAGTCTCATTCCTTTCGATGTTTTCTCAACTTGATCTCGATTCAAACCTTTCGTTAGCGCAATGTTATCCTTTGATCTTACAAAATCAATAGAGATAACCCCATTTGAGATCAACTATCTAATAGTATTCTGCCAACGACGCATATTTCTCGACGTACCATTGTACATAAAGCTTTGTGATCTACCAATTGATGCTTGATTATCACAATATATACATATTGTGGACACAAGCTTTGGCCATTCATGAGTATCCTCCAAGAAATTTCGAAGTCGTTCAGCTTCTTCTTCAGACTTGTCTAAAGCTACAAACTCATATTCCATTGCAGATTACCAAAATTAATGGCATCTCCTTGAGATGCTTCACTCATGAGGTTTTCAAAACCATTACCATGCCTTTTTGTCTCCACGGTATCATTCACCACTGTCCCTTTAATATTATGTCCTCTCTTACCATCAAGCTTAATCACATCTGGAATCAGAGATCAATGTCGTTCCAAAGCATTCAGAATTATTTGAAGAGTCACAAAATCCGGTGGCCGGCCGGCCTGAGGACCATTTAACGCTTGGGAAGAATTAACTCTGGGAATATCGGTATGGGTTTCAATCTCCTCTGTAAAAACTAAAAGATCATATTGTTTCCTCAAAAAATAACTTGAATATATATTGATGGTTACCAAGCACAATGAATTAAGAAGTAACTCATCCATTATAAGGGTAAATTTACATGCAAAAACTTTATTTCACATCTCATTCATTTTAGTCATTTCAAAAAAAAATATCACACTTTTCATTTACTCAATTCAGTCTTTTCCTACCATATCACATTTATTATTCAAATTCTTATTTAATTATTCAAATTTAATTAATGATAACAAATAATTTTGTATTTGAATTATTTTATTCATTCCTAGACTTCTGGTTACTTGATTCAAAAAACTACCAGATTGAGGTTTGGGGTTTACACTATCTTTACTGAGAGAAATGTTATATTTATACATATCATAAACGCCTTAAGTACTTACTCTCACAAAAAGAACGTAATTTGAAAAAGTTCGGGTGGATTGGGTTACTTAAAGACTACGACTATGTTATTGAGTACCATTCAAAAAAAGTCTATGTTGTAGTTGATGCCTTTAGCCTGAAGGCAATTTTAGACTTGAGATTGACTTTTGCTCGACTGATGATGGAATGTTGTTAGTCAAACTTCGAGTGAATCCCACAATATTAGTGCACTAGATCAAGAAGACCTAAACTTCAGATGAGAGATTAGTGGCTAAGATAGCTATGGTACGACAAAGCGAGACGACCAATTTTGACATGAAGGATAGTGATGCATTTTATTTCAAAGGAAAATTATGTGTCCCAACAGGTGAGTTGTGAAATCATAGTTTTAGAGGATCTCAATAGTCCTTTTAACATGCATATGGGTAGTAACAAGATGTGTCAAGATTTACGCCAATTATAGTGGTGGCTTCGAATGAAAAGATATGTGTTGGAGTACATGTGTAAATGCCTAGGTTGTCAGCAAGTTAAGGCTAGACATTAAGCCCCTTTAGAATTACTTTAGTCTATTTATATCCCTCAGTGGAACTAGGATAAAGATACTATGAATTTGTGAATAATTGATGAAGATATAGTTCAAATATTGATGATGACTGCACATTTTCTGCCACTATGCATGGATTTCACTCTTCAAAGTTTTGTTATGTTTTACATTGATGAGATTGTACGACTGCATGATGTGCCGACTTCTTGATAAATTGTAGTTAGCAATTGAAAAAGCTATCAAATATGAAGCAAATATTAAACTTGGTCCATTGGTTAGATGGTCTCTTGTCCCATCAATATGATTCATATTTGAATCTCCTTCTCACCTTTGTTTTCATTATTTTTCAAAAAAATGTAGTTTAATATATATATATATATATATATATATATATATATATAACAGATGTCATATGGACTAATTAATAAATGTGGTTGCCAAATTCGAGTTATTAATAAGTTTCCTTCGTTTCAATTATTATTAAGAAAATTCTTCCAATCGGATGGAGATATATGAAATAATGAGAATTAAATATATAATTATACAAATTTACTTATTTATCTTATCAGCACTTTCGTACGGCAAATAGATTATGATTGAAATCGTTTTAATAGTTTAGTGTATTTTGAATGAGTTACCTGCAATTTCTTATGAAAATATTGTTGGAGCCAAGAAGTAGATACAAAGTTGAAATATCAATGAGTTTGCACAGTCAAATCATGGATTCCCAAATCACGGTACAAACCATGCACGTACTCTACTATTGGCCCCTCATCCATCTCTTGCTTAGCCTGTTGGAATCGAAAACAAACTAAATATTGCCGCCTCAAAAAGAAGGGATGAGATGAAAGGTACAATGAATTACCTTAAGCAAAAGGGATCCGACAACATGGCCAGGAACTAGTTCCCAAAACCGAGCTTCGGACACTTGTGCAACATCTTTACGAGAAGTTATCTAAACAAGATGATCCAACAATAAATATACTATTTCACGTGCACAACACTTAAAATGGTATAATCGAATACCTTTGTCAAAGCTGAAGAGGGAATATTAGGTGGTGCCATCTGAAGCAAGACGCCGGCACTAGCTTTAAATAAAGGCATTACCAGCATGAAGACAGCACACGAAACAAATCCCATGCACAAAACTTCAGCATTATTTATCCTGCAGGGTGTGGAATGAGCCGAAACTAATCCCATATATGCTTAAAGCAGTAAGATTGAAGCAAGAAATTACCCGAGAGACTGGAACCAGTACGCCGATATCAAACCTGCACTGAGAAAACAAACCAATATGCAGAGGTTTAAGTCAGATGTAATGAATGAAAGAATGGAGACAGAACATCTCACACCTGCGAATGGAATCCGCAAGAACATGCAAGCAAACTGAGTGGTAATTCATATCTTCGGGTTTCTTGTATACTGTAAGAAAACCACATTATGCCATCTATTAACCTCTAGTTTGAACCTCATTTTAATATTGAGATTTAAAATCTCAACAACTGCAGTATCCCACTTACCAAGATTGATTCGAGCATAGTTTCTAAAGAACCAAACGCCAATCAGATTCACCATTAGATTTGTCACTGCCGATGCAACTAAATAATGCCTAAAAAAAGTTGGTAAATATATTCAATTATGTAGTACTACAAAATTCGAAAAAATCAAGGACAAGTACTAATTAACATTCAACAAAAACAAGATGATCGACTTACTTGTGCTCTGATTCATCTTCGACGAAAGCATGAAGTGCTTCCACAGTTAAGGAGAATGACATGAACAGTAGAAACAACTGTGTACACAATTAGCAGAGTTAATCATTTTATGTAGAAAACTAAAATTGTAATAACCAAGACAAGAGAATATCTAGATGTTAGAGTAGACAATTTAAGATGCAATTTTTCTCATCATTAAAATGAAATCATAACATTTTTGGGAGAAAGAACTTACAGAATTGGTGAAAGCAGACAATACATGAAGCCTTTGGAACCTAATAATTGGGAAGACTTGCAACTATTAGAGCTCAGTCATATAGAGATACCATTAAATTCCACCAACTTTTATCTCTGGAAATAATTCAAATTGTATAATCTCACCCGTAGGTGTAAATATGATCAGGCTTTCTTTGAGAAGCAGCCATTGCGAACAATGAAAATGTCAAGAGGCCAGACCCAAATGTCAAATGAAATGCATCAGATACCAGACCTGAAAATAACACAAAACAGAGATTAAAAACAAGAAGCGAACAACTTAGTGCAAACCAAATCATAAAATGAGTAGAATCTGACCAATACGACCCGTAAAGAGTCCAATGGCGAACTCAATTGTTGAACAGGCCGCATTAAGTGAAATCATAAAGAACAAGCTCTTCATTTGCCAGTTACCGCTTCTCATAATCCCAAAAGCCGCCAAAACCAAATCCAAAACCCAGAATTTACCTTCCTTTACTTGCTCAAAAAATGAATTAGAGTATAATTTCATTGATTTGTTTTTCTCCATATCTTAAAACAACTAGACGACATATGTTTTTTGCGTCAAATTAATCCTAATTGTTTGAAATAAAATTAGACGCCCTTTGATTTCAAAAAGAGTTCTTAAAGGTACCATGAAGCCTAGAGTAACTAAGGTGCGTTTTAGATAAGTCGCGCCATAAATATTCCAACCAACCAATAGAAATACTCACCTCTTTTTTCCCTATTTATTCCCACACACTAAAAATTAGGTTTATGGCTTAAAATTTAAAGTTTGGTTTTATGAAATTTAGGGGTAGAGTGTATTTTCTAAGATACAGGATATAGGGTTTAAGAAAATTTAGGGTTATAACTTAGAATTTAATTTTTTAATATTTTTTTAATGTTAACATAGAAAAGATACCAAAAAGGGGCAGAAGATTTTTGTCCCCAACAAGCGTACGTTTCATCGTTGGCAATGCTTGCTTGAGAATAGAAATCCTTCTCCCCTTTTCAATGCCTTTATTTATGTCCACACACTAAAAAATAAGTTTAGAGTTTAGGTTTTAAAGTTTAAGATTAAAATTTGTGGTTAGGATTTAGGGAATTTGGGTTAGGGTGTATTTTTAGGGTATATGGTGTAGGGCTTAAGATTTAAAATTTAGGGTTAAAGCTTGAAATTTAATTTTTTGATATTTTTTAGTGTTGATATTTAAAAAAGACACCAAAAGGGGCATAGAATTTTTATCCCTGACTTGATTGATTAAATAATGGACCAATGGATATTTAATTTTTGAATATTCGTTGAAACTTTTGGCGGCTACGGCAACCAAACAAGTAATGTGTGCAGTGCAATGAACAAACAATGTAAACGAGATTTTTTTTAGTACAAACGATTTAAATGTATTTTTGTAATATTCTTTTATTATTCCACCAAACTTTGAAATGAAGGGTAAATATGTATTTTTGGAACCTAAACTAAGTCATAAGAGTTAATTTTGTATTATTTTATCTTATTAGATTTTTAAACTTGGATTTCGAAAGGCTAGTTTCCCTAAAGTATACACATTGTAGAAATTTTGAGGATTAAAATTCAATATAGTATCCAAACTTGGCTTCTTGATTAAAATTAGTATTTTTGATTTTTCAAACAAATTTGATTTAAGAAGTAAAGTTCAGGTAAACGCTTGTACGTCACAAGTTCATGAACCAATTTGGACATGTCATTATTTTTATCAAGTCAACTTCTTTTAATTAAATTCTGGATTTAAAGGTTTTTTAATCAAAATTTGAGTTTTCTAGTTCCTTTTAGAATTTGCAATGATTTTTATTTTATTTTTACACGTTATAAAACTTGATTGAGACATGTCATTATTTTTTTATGAAAAATATTTAAGGGTTAAAATGATAATAAAATTGAAAGTTGAAGAGCCAAACTGACTGAAAAATAGAAAAAATGGTCAAAGTTGCAATTTTCCTAAAGCACAAGGACTAAAGTAGAATTTAAACCTTTATAAAAAGCTAATGAACAAATGGATACTGGTAGAGTGGGGAATTATTTATTTTTTAAAATTATGAGTCACGCGTTCAACCATTCTACACTTAATTTAATTAGTGAATCAATTCACACACAGAAAAGAAAAGAGAAACCCTAATTTTTCTCTCTCAAATAGTTAAGCCACCGATGCCCTATTTATTGACACATTAAAAATTAGGTGTATGGTTTAGATTTTAAAGTTAGGGTTTATAAAATTTGAAGTATGGTGTATTTTCTAAGGTATAAGATGTAGGGTTTATGAGAATTTAGGGTTATGACTTATAATTTAATTTTTTAGTGTTAACATAGAAAAGATACCGAAAAGGGGCAATACTTGCTTGAGAATAGAAATCATCTGCCCCTTTTCGATGCCCTTGTTTATGCCTACACACTAAAAATTAACCTTAGAGATTAGAGTTTAAGGTTTAAGATTAGGATTTGTGGTTAGGATTTAGGAAATTTGGGGTAGGGTGTATTTTTAGGGTATATGTTGTAGGGTTTGGGATTTAGAATTTAGAGTTAGAGCTTGAAATTTAATTTTTTTTTAATTTTGGGGCATAGAAAGGGGCAGAGGATTTTTATCCCAAGCGAATAGAAATCATCTGCCTCTTTTCGAAGCCCCTATTTATGCTCCCACACTAAAAATTAAGTTTATAGTTTAAGGTTTAAGATTAGGATTTGTGGTTAGGGTTTAAGGAATTTGGGGTAGGGTGTATTTTTAGGGTATAGGGTGTAGGATTTAGAATGTAGGGTTAGGGCTTGAAATTTATTTTTTAGTGTTGGTGCATAGAAAGGGGCACCACAAAGGGGCAAATGATTTTTATCCCTTGCAACTAGAAAACCTCTGCCCCTTTTCGATGCCCCTATTTATGCCTCACACTAAAAATTAAGTTTAGAGTTTAAGGTTTAAGATTAGGATTTGTGGTTAGGGTTTAGGGAACTTGGGGTACGATGTGTTATTTAGTGTATATGGTGTAGGGTTTTGGATTTAGAATTTAGAGTTAGGGCTTGAAATTTAATTTTTTTAGTGTTGGGCATAGAAAAGGACAATGGATTTCTATACCTTGCGAATAGAAATCATTTGCCTCTTTTTGATGCCCCTATTTATGTCCCCACACTAAAATTTAAGTTTAGAGTTTAAGGTTTAAGATTATAATTTGTGGTTAGAATTTAGGGAAATTGGGATAGGGTCTAATTTTTAGGCTATAGGGTTTAGGATATAGAATTTAGGGTTAGAGCTTGAAATTTAATTTTTAGTTTTTTTAGTGTTAGGGCATAGAAAGGAGCACCGAAAAGGGGCAGATGATTTTTATCCCTTGCAAATAAAAATTCTCTACCATTTAGATGCCCTTATTTATCCCCAAACTAAAAATTAAGTTTAGAGTTTAAGGTTTAAAATTAAGATTTGTGGTTAGGGTTTAGAGAATTTGGGGTAGAGTGATTTTTTAAGGTATATGATGTATAGTTTAGGATTTAAAATTTAGAGCTAGAGCTTGATTAATTAAATAATGGACCAATGGATATTTAAATTTTTGAATATAACTTTCGGCGGCTACGGAAACCAAACAAGTGTGCAGTGCATTGAACAAACAATTTGTTGAGCTCGATGGTCACAACCGATGTGCTTGCCAAGTGGTGGGGAAGGTTGATTTTTTGGTGTTTAAGTGGACGCTAAAAGATAAGAATTGAACACAAGGATTTAGAGTGGTTCGACTTTCTAACCCAAAGCCTACATCCACTATCTTAGCGTCCTACTAAGGATTTCAACCAAATTCACTAAGAATTTCGTCCCCTTTTCTCGGATTAGGAGGAAACCGTTAGAAAGATCAAGCTTTCTACCCAAAGCTTGATCAAGCACTCTCTTACAAGAGAAATTCTAAGCAAACTTGAAAACCCTCTAATAGGTAAATGTTTGCACTATTAAGCACTCACCCAAAACCTAAACACTTGAGCAAATTTGACAATTAAGCTCACACGTATTGTCTATACAAGAAATGTGCAATAAAGCTCTAAAGACAATATTTCATCATAGTGTTGTTACAATTGAAGCATTAGTCTTCTCTTGATGCTTGAAGGTCTCTTTTATACTCCCAATTGAGTTTGTAGCCGTTGAGGACCATTGGGTTGTTTTGGAGCCGTTGGAGACTTTATTTCCCACCATAAATACAGTTTTGTTGATGTGCGTATCGGAACAGGCGAGCCCGTATCGAAACGACCTTCTTCAGAACTAGCCGTTGAAGCCTGATGCAGCAAGTCGTATCGAAACGCCTATGGCCGTTTCGAAACGCTATTGAGCTGTATCGAAACGGTTACAAACCGTGTCGGTACGAGTGACAGTTCAGCTGCAATTTAAAATACCATTGGGAAATAGCCGTTGGGGGTTTTGAATGTTGAGGTCTTTGCCACATAGGTGTATCGAAACGGTGAAGCATGTATCGAAACGCTATGTAAAAACCCTCACCCATATTAAAGTCTGTTTCGAAACATACAGAGCTGTATCGAAACGTTTTGACATTGTAAATGGTCGTTTCGAAACGCCTAAGGGTGTTTCGAAACACATAAGTGGTTTTTATAAAATTTGACTTTAGAAAACACATTAAAACCCCTTTAAAAGTTCCTCAAACATATTTTCAAGTTGTTTGGACTTAAAAGCATTTTGAAATCATTTCAATTTAGTCCAAAACTATTTTCAATTATTATATCAAAACACATGTTTCTAAACAATTTAAACGAGATTTTTTTAGTATACACGATTTAAATGTGATGATATAAATAATTTTGTAATATTATACCACCAAACTTTTAAATGAAGGGTAAATATGTATTTTGAAACCTAAAGTAAGTCATAAGACTTAGTTTTGTATTATTTTATCTTATTAGATTTTTAAACATGAATTTTGAAACTCAAGTTGCCCTAAAGTATAAACATTGTAGAAATTGTGAGGATTAACATTTAATATTTTTCAAAAAAAATTGTCTTGACAAATCAGAAAGCGCCACATCAATTTTTTTATTGTTTAACTTTTTAAATAAAATAAATATATTAAAATATTTATTAATTTAATTATATTTCTCAAAATACCTAAGACACTCTTATTGTCTTCTTCCCCAATAATTCCTAAAGTCACAAACACGAGCATAAACCCGAATATTTTGAGAATTCCTGGGTAATGAATATTTTAACGAAATCTTCTTCCCCATCTCTATTAAATTTTTTTAATATGTTGCCGGTCTCTTCTAAAATGTTGTATGAATTTCAGAACAATAACAAGTAAATTAATAGGGAAAGCAAGGAAGAGGTAGAGGTAGATTAATAGTACTGCAGAAACATTAGGAACCATTCTTATAAACCAAGACTAAATATCTAAATAAAAAAAATCACAAAACAAGAAAATATGTTGTCGGACACGTGAACTCATAGTTCAAGTGATAAGGAAAGGGAACAAAATTCTAGTATCTTAATTTAAATAAAACCCAAACTATATCAGCAAATTCAACAAACATCGACAAATCATTTGGCATTCTTGTAATTGAAGTTTTATGCCAAACAGTCATTATGATAACATTAAAGTAATGCAACAAAATGCAACATAATCAGAACTCTCTTACTTCTTGCTACAAACTTAGAAACACGAGCATTGTCAATATCGGCAGACACGAGCAATTTCCTAGGTAAAATTAATGTATTAGAAGCTAACACCAGAAGTTCTTGTTCGAATATTTTGGAGAAACTGGGTAAAAATCGGGTTTGTTTTGGTTACTAAATCCAGATTAATAAATATTTTAACGAAACTAAAGATGGGTTAAAGGATTTAGTCAAAGAAAAGGCTAAAGATTTCATCAGCTTGATATTTGAGAATTATTGGGAAGATGATGATGGGGCGAAGATGGGGTGTTCTAGGTATTTTGAGAAATATAATTAAATTAATAAATATTTTAATTAATTTAATTTATTTTAAAATTTAAAAATAAATAAAAAATGATGTGGCACATTCTGATTGGTCAAGATAATTTTTTTAACAGTATTAGCTTTTTAGGTGAAATAGGTAATGTCAAAAACGTTAAGGGACAAGTTGAAAAAACAAATAAAATTTAAGGAGAAAGTGTATTAAGCCAACAAATGGATACATGTAGAATGGTGATTTATTTATTTTAAAATTATGAGTCATGCATTCAACCATTCTACACTTAATTAATCAATTTTATTAAATAGGGTTTTGAACAGGGTACAATGGTGGAGAATAATTAATTATTCACTAATTAATTTATAAAAGTTAATCAATAAATTATTTAGGTGTTTAGGATTAAATATTTAGATTGTAGGCTTAAAATAGTTAGATTGTATAAAATAAACTATATACAGTCTGTGCATTAAAATGTTACTCATAATAATAAAGAAAATATTTTGATACATAAGCTTGTGTAAGTTATAAATTTTAAAGTTCAAGATTTTACTTTAGAGTTTAAGATTTATGGTTATAATTTATAATTTACAGTTCAAAATTTTAGGATTAGATATTTGGGTTTTAGATTTTATAGTTTAAATAAAAAGTGTTATGTAAAAGTATTTACTCAACTCTTGTATAATAATAATAATAATAATAATATTTACCCTTCATTTAAAAGTTTGGTGCTATAATAAAAGAATGTTACAATGTTATTTATAGTCATCATGTTTACATTGTTTGTACAAAATAAATCTCGTTTAAATCGTTATTCATTGCACCGCACTCATTACTCATTTGGTTGATGCCGCCACCAATAGTTACAAAGAACATGCAAAAATTAAACTTCCATTGATCAAGTATTTAATCAACTAATCAAGCATTGCCAATGGTGAAACCTATGGTAATAGGAACATTTATGACACGATTTATTTAATCAAGCATGGACCAACCTGGCTATAATAAAATCTATTAGTCCATGCTTGATTAAATAAACCGCGCCATAAATGTTTCGACTATTGCAAGTTTCACCGTTGACAATGCTTGATTGGTTGATTAAATAATGGACAAATGTATGTTTAATTTTTGCATGCTCTTTGTAACTATTGGCAGTGACGACAACTAAACGTGTAATGCGTGCAGTGCAATGATTTACAATTTAAACGAGATTTTATTAATAGTCTTAGGTGATTATAAGGCAATATCTGTTCTTAGATATTCTCAACTTTTTGACATTACGCATATACTTTGTAGACAAAACGATTTGAATTTGTGTTTTTTAGGATGAAGATCATCCGCTTTTCCACCGGGACATTTGTAGGGTTCAATTTAAACGAGATTTTTTTTTGTATAGACAATTTAAAAGTGATGAATATAAATAACATTGTAATATTCTCAACTTTTTAACATTACGCATATATTTTGAACCTAAATCTAGTCATAAGATTTAATTTTATATTGTTCTATCTTGTTTGGTTCTTAATTAAACTTGGATTTTGTTACGCCAAATTACAATAAAGTATTAACGGTGTAAAAGTTCTAAGGATTAAGATTTAATATGGAACCCAAATTTGACTTCTTGATAAAATTAGCATTTACGATTTTTAAACAAATTTGATTCAAGAAGTCAACTTCAGGGACGCACATGAACTATTAAAACAAGTTCATGAACCAATATGAACATGTCATTATTTTATATGAAGTCAAGTTCTTTAAATTAAATTCTTGATTTTAGAGATTGTTTTATGAATTTTAAGTTTTTTTATTTCTTTTTAGAAATTTCAATGATTTTTATTTATCTTTACACCTTCTAAACCCCGATATAGACATGTCATTATTTTTTTTACGAAAAGTATTTAGGGGTTAAAGTGATAATGAAATTGAAAGTTGAAGGGCCAAACTGACTGAAAAGTAGAAAAATGACCAAAGTTACAATTTTCCTAAAGTACAAGGACTAAAGTAGGATTTAAACCTCTATGAAAAGTTAATCAACAAATAGTTACATGTAGATTAGTGAATGATTTATTTTTAAAATTATGAATCGTGTGTTCAAACATTGTACACTTAATTCAATTAGTGAATTATTCTATTGAATAGGGTTTGGAAAGGAGTGATGTTTAGTTGATTGAACAATCGATATTGATTAAGAGAGTGTGAATTAAAAACTTAAAAAGAATTGGAAGAAAAGTGCAAGAACTAAAAATTTGCAAGAGAGATTCAGAGTGGTTCAACTCCTCAATGAAATCTACATGCAGTACCTTAGCTACCACACTAAAGATTTCACAAATTCACTCAAATTGTCTTTCCTTTGAGGACAATGAGTAACCTTACAACACTCTCCAAGATTTACACTCCAAAATCTTGTGAGACATTTTCCCCAAAGTTACAAACAAAAAGGCAAACTTAGGGTCCGTTTAATTTTAGAGAATAGAGACTATTTTCGTTTTCATTTTTCAAGAAAATAGAAAACAGTGAAGTAAACGTGTTTGGTTGAAAAATTAGAAAATAATTTTTAAAAAATAAAAACAAAAACAAGTGAAAATTTGAAAACACAAAAAAGATGTTTTCATTGAAAATGTTTTAGGAAAATGGAAAATATGAAAACAAAAGTTTTTATTTTTAACATGAGTTCGAATATTTCTAATGCCATTTTTTAAAAACTTTAGTTTATTTTTCTCATATTTTATTTATTTATTTATTTATTATACTAATATTTACTAACTATATTTTATTTTAATTATTTAATAATTATTTTTTATTTCTATTTTTAAAAAGCCAGATACTAAACACATTTTCACTATTTTCATTTTTAAAAACAAGTTTTCATCTCTATTAACCAAACTAGTTTTCTATTTTTTAAAAAAACTGAAAATGAAAATTATTTTCTAAAAATAAAAAAATCAAAAACAAAAAATATTTTTTAAAACCAAAAGGACCCTTAAGAAACCTCACTAGGTAGATGTTTGCAATAATTTATGCTCTCTCTCAAACCCCAAACACTTGAAATGAATAAAAACAATAAGAACAATCAAGTGTTTACAAGAAAAGATATACAAATATGCGCTAGTAGACTTTGGATATTTGTTTAATGTTTTTGGATAGTTGTCTTGTTATTGAAGAAGTTTTGGAGACTTGTTTTTATACCCCCTCATTGATTTACAACCGTTTGGGTAGTTGGGATATTGAATATAGCTGTTGGGAAGAGTTTTTCCTGCATTAAATGTTGTTTGACAACTGTAGGTTTCTTGAGTTTTATAAATAATTGTGACATTTTACGATAATTATTATTATTTAATAATTGTTTCATTTTGTATCATATTTAATGTAACCAAAATTGATTTCTTGAGGGTAAAGTTTCAGTTGTGGCTCTCTAAATTTGATCATTTCTTTTTAGCCGAGTTTAGGGGTTTACATGATTGTAGTACTAAGAGTGCACATTTCTTGCCAGTGCGTGCTACATATACTTTAAAAAAGATAGTTGATCTTTATGTTGCGGAAATATTAAGGTTGCATAGGATTCAGAAATCATTCATTTCTAACAGAGATCCTGGTTTTACCTCTAGATTTTGGAGGAGTTTGCAAGAAGCTTTGTGTTGTAACCCCTTAAGCCCAACCTGGGAGAAAAGACCGAATTTAAGAAGTCACGTTTGATAACTTTACCCTCAAGTAATAAATTTTAGGTTTAAATCATTTATAAAACAATTTATTTATTAATTAACGATAAGTATCGTAAATATCATAATTATTTTGAAAAACCCAAATGCTTTCTGATCATTTAATAAATATCTTAAATAAAATCTGTAAATACATGCCGAAACATAATCCCGAAATATAAAGTTCCTCAGACTGAAATACGTAAATGTCCAAAAACATAGAATAATAATAATATGATAGTTTAATTTAGTTCATATTGAATAATAAAATAATCAGATAGAATTGAGATCCTCCATGTACCACGTCGCCTAAAGTCCAAGATATCTGAAAAAGGAAAACTATGGGGGAGTAAGCTATAGAGCTTAGTGTGTCTCTAAAGTGCAAGAAAAATCGTAAACACAAAGACAACAATTTCTATAAAATCTTTATGTAACGCCTCGAGTTTAGGGGTCGGATGTTACACATGTGAATCGGGTTTGAGTCGTGGGCTCGTTTTAAATTAAATTGGGTTTTTGATTTTAATTAAAATGAGTTTGAAATTCATTAATGGCAAAAGTGTGATTTTTAAATAAGGGCAAAAATGTACTTTTCAAATTGAAAGTAAAAGATGATGAAAATGGAGTTTTAATCCAAAAATGCTCATCTTCTTCATTCCACCATTTTTGACGACCTAAAACCTCTCCCAAATCCCTTGTCACTATTCCAATCATTTCTCCATCGAATTTAAGTGATTTCAACGAGGTAAGACCATTTTTGACTTATCCTTTCAATTCTTAACACATTCATGGTTTTAGATTTTAGAGAAAACACCATTGTAGAGAAATTTGAGTTTTCATAGTTTTCAAAGAAAAGGGTGGAACTTTAATGGATTTTCGTTTTGCTTTTGGAAGCTCAGAAGTTGTTGAGTTAAGGTTGTCAGGCTTATTTGGCTAATGTGATGAATTCGAATATGAGTGAGGTTAGACCACAAGACATCAGGACACTTCGTGATTTTCCGAGTGTTATTCCGGAAGAGTTGCCGGGTTTGCCTCCAGATAGAGCAATTGAGTTTGCTATTGAGACGTATTCCGATTCTGCACCAGTGTCTATTGCTCCGTATAGAATGGCACCGAAAGAGTTGAAAGAGTTGAAGACACAACTTTAGGAGTTTTCCGATAGAGGTTTCATTAGACCTAGTATTTCTCTGTGGGGTGCTTCGGTCTTGCTTGTGAAAAAGAAAGATGGTTGCATGAGGATGTGTATAGATTTTAGGCAGTTGAATAAGGTGACAGTGAAGAACAAGTACCCTTTGCCTAGGATAGATGACTTGCTTGACCAGTTGAGAGGTGCTTCCATATTTTCGAAGATTGACTTGAGGTCCGGATACTATCAGTTGAAGGTAAAGGATCTGGACATACCGAAGACAACCTTCCGTACACATTATGGGCACTATGAGTTCTTGGTGATGCCTTTTGGGTTGACTAACGCCCCAGCAGCTTTCATGGATATGATGAACCGTGTGTCTCATGAGTTTTTGGACAGGTTTGTGGTAGTGTTCATAAATGACATATTAGTATACTCTAGGACCGAGGAGGAACATGATGAGCATTTGCGGTTAGTGCTTCAGACCTTGCTTAAGAATCAGTTGTATGTCAAGCTAAGCAAATGTGAGTTTTGGATTAGGGAGGTAGTCTTCCTAGGTCACGTGATCTCAGCTAAGGAGATTTTTTTGGATCCCAAGAAGATTGAAGCCATAGTGAGTTGGAAACAACCGAAGTCAGTTACAAAAATCCACAGTTTCCTAGGTTTAGCGGGATATTATAGAAGATTTGTCGAGGGGTTTTCTGGGATAGCGGCTCCTTTGACTAAGTTGTTTTAGAAGAATGTCCCCTATGAGTGGTCAGATGCAAGACAAGAAGCGTTTGAGAAGTTGAAGAAAGCTTTGACTGAAGCTCCTATCTTGATTCAGCCTGAACCGGGGAGAGAGTTTGTGGTTTACAGTGATACATCATATGTAGGGTTAGGTTGTGTACTTATGCAGAAAGGTAAGGTGGTAAATTATGCTTGGAGACAGTTGAAAGTTCACGAGAAGAACTATCCCACCCACGACATAGAGTTAGCCGCAGTAGTGTTTGCATTGAATATTTGGAGACACCACCTTTATGGTGAGAAGTGCACCGTATATACCGATCACAAGAGTTTGATGTACTTGATGTCTCAGAGGGAGTTGAACCTTAGGCAACGTAGGTGGTTAGAGCTTCTCAAGGACTATGACCTTACAATAGAATACTTTCCGAATAAGGCAAATGTAGTGGCCGATGCCTTGAGTAGGAAAGCGGCAGTTGAGTTGCGAGATATGTTCGCGAGATTGAGTGTGTCCAATGATGGTGGGTTGATAGCTGAACTTCAGGTTAAGCCTTTGTTAGCTTAGTTGATTCGAGAGAAGCAGTTGCGAGACGAGTCTTTGGCACCTCACGTGCAAGATATAGCCGAAGATAGGCCTACCGATTATTGTTTTGATGAGAATGGGATCCTATTTTACAAGGATAGAATAGTGGTTCCGGAAGATGCCGAGTTGAGACGTATGATCTTGAACGAAGCTCATAATATTCCTTTTGCTATGCATCTGGGTAGTACGAAGATGTATCGTTGGTTAAAGGAAGAGTACTATTGGGTTAGATTGAAGAAGGATGTGGCCGAGTTTGTGAGTAAGTGTATGGTTTGTTAGTGAGTTAAGGCTGAGCATCAGTTTCCTTTAGGATTTTGTAGCCGTTGAAGATTCCAGAATGGAAGTGAGAACGTATCACCATGGACTTTGTGTCAGGGTTACTGTTGACTCGTTCGAGGAAGAATTCAGTGTGGGTGATAGTGGATAGATTTACTAAGTGTGCTCACTTCATACCTGTTCATATTACCTACACCTTAGATAAGTTGGCCGATCTGTATATCAGTGCGATAGTGAGGTTGCATGGGCTACCAAAATTGATTGTGTCAGACCGAGATCCGAGGTTTACAGTTAGATTTTGGGTGTGTCTGCATCGTGCCTTGGGCACATGGTTGAAATTCAGTACTTCGTATCATTCACAGTCAGATGGTCAGTCAGAGAGGGTGATTCAGGTGTTGGAGGACATGTTGAGGTGTTGTATCATCGATTTTCAGGGGTCTTGGGAGAAACATCTACCGTTCGTAGAGTTTGCGTACACCAACAGTTATCAGGCTAGTATTCAGATGGCACCGTATGAAGCTTTGTATGGTAGGAAGTGTAGGACTACGATTTGTTGGGCCGAAGTTGGACAAAAGCTTGTACTGATGCTCGATTTGCTTAAGGGCACTACCGAGAAGGTAAAGTTGATTTGTACCGATACCCGATTCGCTTAAAGGCAGCTTCAAACCGACAGAAGTTGTATGCTGATTTAAAGAGTAGGGAGATAGAGTATGCTGTGGGTGAGAAAGTGTTTTTGAAAGTCTCACCTTGGAAGAAGGTGATGAGGTTTTGTAGGAAAGGTAAGTTGAGTCCCAGATTCATTGGTCCTTATGAGGTAGTTGAGAGGATTGGTCCCGTTGCATATAGATTAAGACTCCCGGCCGAGCTAGAGAAGATTCATGATGTATTCCACGTGTCGATGCTCTGCAAATATAGATCAGATCCATCTCACGTAATGCCAGTGGAAGAGATTGAATTGAATCCGGATTTGACATATGATGAGGAACCAGTGGAGATCTTAGCCTCAGACAGAAAGGTGTTGCGCGGTAGATCAATTGAGTTGGTCAAGGTGAGGTGGCAACGTCGAGGGGTGGATGAGGCCACTTGGGAGAGAAAAGAGGATATGGAAAGGCAGTTTCCTTACCTCTTTTAGTCAGGTAATTTCAGTGACGAAATTCATTAAGTGGGGGAGAGTTGTAATGCCTCGGGTTTAGGGGTCAGATGTTACACCGGTGAATCGAGTTTGAGTCATGGGCTCGTTTTAAATTAAATTGGGTTTTTGATTTTAATTAAAAAGAGTTTGAAATTCATTAATGGAAAAAGTGTGATTTTTAAATAAAGGCAAAAAGGTACTTTTCAAATTGAAAGTAAAAGATGATGAAAAGGGAGTTTTAATTCAAAAATGCTCATCTTCTTCATTCCACCATTTTTGACGACCTAAAACATCTCCCAAATCCCTTGTCACTATTCCATTCAATTCTCCATTGAATTCAAGTGATTTCAACGAGGTAAGACCATTTTGACTTATCCTTTCAATTCCTAACACATTCATGGTTTTAGATTTTAGAAAACACCATTGTAGAGAAATTTGAGTTTTCATAGTTTTCAAAGAAAATGGTGGATCTTTAATGGATTTTCATTTTGCTTTTCATATTTAGAGTTAAGTTATGAGTTAACCTAGCCCTAAGGTAAATTATATCTTAAATTGGTGGGTTTTTATTTAGAATCCCGTAATGGGGTTTTCATGGGTGTTTTAAAGAGTCAAAACTTGTGTTTTTGGTGTGATTTTGTGAAAGGGAGTTGGGCTGGGGTTATAACGATATTAGGAGGTTGTTTTGAAGGTGTTTAGAGGTGTTTTGAGTGTTGGAATCATTGGTTTTCTGCTGGGTTGTTGGGGAGTACGAACATAGGACTTTTGGGTATTGGCTTTGGGTTGAAATTGTGAGAATTTGGCTTGTAGTTGTAGCTTGGGGTTGTGGCAGTGTTTTGTGATGTATTAGCTGAGTAATGTATTCTTTTTGATTGGTTAGAAACAAGGGAAACCGTTGGAGAGGCTTCGGGCGCTAATCCGGGGAATTTGGAGACTTGAGATCGGTGTTCGGCTTCCATTTGAGTTGCATCGGTGAATGTAAATTTTTTGAACTTGTTTTCCTTTCGGAATGGGTTCTTGGGGGTTTCGGTGGAGCCTTGTGGGCTAACCTAAACCCAAGTGTAAGTTTACTAATCCTACATTGATGGTTAAATGAAGTTGTGTGAGTAATTGTTGTGATATCATATGCATTGTGGATTGCTTTTACATCTGTTGTTGTTGTTGTGTAGTCGTTGTGGGTGTCGAGCCTCACATGATGGTTGTGTAACTACGGTGATGAGTGGTCCCACCGGTAGTGACTAGTATAAGAGTAAGGTGATGTGTGGTCCCATCGGAAAACTACTAGTCGAACGGTGATGTGTGGTCCCACCGTGGTTTGGTTGTGCATGTGCAAACCATGTAATTGTGTTGTTGTGTTTCCCTTCGTGCATTCAAATGGTTTACTCATCGTTTAAGAAATGTGTTTTGAAAACTGCATGATTGATGAGTTTTTAGATCTTCGCTCACTAAGCTTCCAAGTTTACGCTCTCCTTTTTCCAACATGCAGATCGCTAGAGTCACGGAAGGCAAGTGGGCAAGGGAGGAGCTTTACGGAGTTCTCAAGTAGCTCATGTATGATTTAAGTCTTTGTAGTAATGCCTAAATGATGGGGGTGCTAGACTTGTATGCAGTTGGTGCCAAACTCCTTAGTTTGATTTTGTTGACGTTCTAGCATGTTAAGTTGTTGATGCTATGTTGGATATGTTTATGCTTCTATGTCGTGGATTGTAAACCATGTCTACCTTGTCGCTTAAATGCCTTGTGTTTGAAGGTTTATGACCTTTTCCATGAATTCTTTGTGTTGTTTTGAGAGCATGTAAACCTTTCTAGTGGATGCATGTATCTTTTGCTAATTAGACCCTTTATGTATGTTGGGTATGCAAGTTTCTCTTAAGTATGGTTGTTTTAGGTTTGATGCTCCGTCGTTTGTTTAATTTGTTCCGTATGCTGAACCATGGTAGCTAATTGTTGTATGAAGGTTTGTTTGTGGCTAAGTGAGTCGTAAAATGCATCTAGAGTTGAGTCTTAGTTAGTTTAGCAGCTAAATTGAGTTTTGCAGTGCAGGGCGTGTCGGTACGCCCAAGGGCCGTATCGATACGGTCCTACACTTAGGTGCTCAGTTTAAGCCTAGCGTACCGGTACACGGGGTTGTATCGATACGCCAAAAGCTCTCTAGAATTATGAGAAATTGACGAGATTTTGGCGTATCGGTACGAGCCTTGGGTGTATCTGTACGATCTTTTAACGTTGACCATGAGAAGTTAACCGTTGAGGGCGTATCGGTACGGTCAACCAGTGTATCGATACGGTCTCCCTAGGTTGACTGGGGGTTGTCGACCAAGTCAAGGCATATCGATACGGTCTCCTAGCGTATCGATACGACCTGTTGTAAAGGCTAAAATGGGCTGTTGAATTGCTTGTTTTGATTTCTTCGCATCGCTTCGTTACCTTTCCGCTGTCGAGTCTCACATTGGATGTATGAATGCATTTAGACAAGATAAAGTTTAAAAGAAATTTTCTAGGGTTGCTAATCGAAGGGGAGCCTTTACGGGTTTCACTTCGGTTTTCCCCGTATGACCTACTTGGACCGGTCAGTCGTCCAGACCGGGACGAGGGGGGTTATATTTGGTGGTATCAGAGCCTGAGGTTTCCGAGACCTCGGGTAGGTAAGTGAGGTAAGTTTGATGTGTTATGTGTTTCTATGTCTCGATGAGTGTTTTACCATGTATTGCTTGAAGTTTGCTTGCTAGTACGGTGTTTGGATGCATGTTTCAGTGCCTTGTTGTTGGTTAAGGGTTAGTCAAATGTCCCCATTGTTAGGTGTTGTTGTAAAAAAATGGTTTTTGGTTTGACGAGCTTGAGAACCTAAGTCCTTGCCCTTTTGCTAACCTAACATTTTTCTTGTGTGTTGTGTGTTTGCTATTTTAGATTCTATGTTGATATGGTGAGACCAAGGGGGCGACCTAGAGCGAGTGACCAGGCACCCGAGGTTGTGCCTCCTGTTCCTCCTGTTCCCGGTGGTAATGGAGTGGGTGGCGAAGGTAACGTGTCTTAGGCTGGTGCACAAGTCGGGGGTGATGGTAATGGGCTTCAGGCTGATGCCAATATTGGGGGTCTTGGAGCACAGGCGGGTCAGGGTCCAGCGGGCGCGGACATGACCCATTTGATTCAAACCATAGCCGGAGCTTTTTAGACAACTTTGGCCGGTGTACAAGCTGCAACACCACCTCAGGGTGCGGGGACAGGATTACCCCTAGAGATGCTCCGTAGTTTGGGCGGAGTTGAGTTTCGTGGGTTGACTCCTGAGGGTTCAAAGGCGTGGCTTGAGATTACTACACGCATATTGGGTCAAATGGAGTGCTGAAACTCCCGTAAGTTGGGCTGCATTGTCTCCTTGCTTCAGGGGGACGCATACACTTGGTGGACCACTGTTACTTCGGGTATGGCCGAAGCGGATATCACGTGGGAGTTCTTCAGAAATGCCTTTAACAGGAAGTATCTCGAAGTTCGATATTTTGATGAGAAGAAGAGGGAGTTTATGGCTTTGGTTCAGGGTAATAGGTCCGTGTCAGATTACGAGTTTCAGCTTGTGAGATTGAGCCAGTATGCACCCGAGTTGGTTCCTAGTGAGAGGTAGCAGTGTGAGCGCTTCCGGTATGGGTTGACTAGAGATGTGAAGACTTACATGCTTGCCTCTGACTACACTGAGTTTGATTTTTGGTCTCCAGGGCCAAGAATATTGAGCAGAACTTAGGCTCCAGTGCTCGTGCTAGTGGGTTCGATTCCGGGAAGAGACACGCGAATTAGGATAGAGACCATGCCAAGAGGCATAGAGATAGGAGGTTTCAGCCCGATTCGAGACATAGGAGTGGTAACTATGGTTGGGGCCATCAGGGACAAGGAGCTGTGGTGCACACTCCGGAGTGCACTAGATGTGGGAGACGCCACCAGGGCGAGTGTATGGGTACCTTTGAGCCATGTTGGAACTGTGGTTCCCGAGATCATATGAGGCGTAACTGTCCACACCCAGCTAGGGGCGGACCGGCTCCAGCTAGGGGTTTTGAGTATCAGAAAGGCTGTGGGGGCGGTCGTGGAAACTTTTAGCCGAGGAACGAGGGTCAGAGGAACTTAGCTCATGTAGTAGCAGTTCAGCCAGGGGGTGGAGGACCGGCTAGGGTATATGCTCAGCGAGAGGCTCGGAATGACACACATGTCATTGCAGGTAATTTCTCGTTACATTCTTTGAGTTTGCGTTCTTTGATATATTCGAGGTCGACACATTCTTACATTTTGGGTGAGCATGCAAGGTCCTTAGGGTTACCATGTGAGTGGTTAGAGGTAGGTGTGAATGTTACTAGCTCTTTTGGTGATACAGTGGTAGTTAGGAAGATATATAGAAGGTGTCCTTTGATGGTTCAGGGCCACATGTTTCCGGTTAGTATGATGGAGTTACCATTCTACGGCTTTGACGTGATTTTGGGCATGGATTGGCTCGAAGAGCATAGGTCTAAGGTTGACTTTGAGACCAAGAGAGTCTACTCGAGGCTTACGGATGACTTTGAGGTTGTGGTAGTCGGTGAGAATGTTAGGTTCTTGTCCAATGTTGTTTCGGCTTTGGAAGCTCAGAAGTTGTTGAGTTCGGGTTGTCAGGCTTATTTGGCTTATGTGATGAATCCGAATATGAGTGAGGTTAGACTGTAACCCCCTTAACCCGGCCTAGACGGTTGGCCCGAATTAAGAAAGTCACACGGGGAAAACCAAAGTCAACCCGAAAGTCAACCTTGATTAACGACCCTTTTTTTTCTTTTTAAACATGTCTAGATGCACATTAACCTTAGATATGATCACTCAAACAGCATACTCAAAGATCATAAACATCAGAGATCAAACAGGGACCCAATTGAACAATTTACAACTTTAGGGACCAAATTGCAAAATCTGATAATTATAAGGTCTTAACCCAAATTAGTGTTACCAACTTGTAATTAGTCAAGTTTCATGCTTCTCTGCCAAATTTCAGCTCAAACGGACATTCCAAACTCATACAATTGCACATACAAGATTCAGGACCAATTTGCAAACATTTTAAAACATTTAACTGCCAATGTCAGCCCCCAACGACCAAGTGTTCCGAAACAGGGAGAACCCGTTTCGAAACGCGGGGCCGTTCCGCAACGCGTACCGAAACGAGGGCTGGCAGAGGGCTTCCTATTTCGGAACGGTGTCTCCCGTTTCGGACACCTGGGCTACTACAGGACACCCGTTCCGAAACGGTAGCTAGTGTTCCGAAACGACCTGCACAGAATGCAGCACAATGCTTGCTTAAACACACAATTGGCCAACCGAACATGCTCCAAATGCAATCAAACCACACCAGCAAGTTACTCAACACATAAGGAACATATATGCATCATTATCTAGATACATGATCACCCCTGGGTGCACCAACACATTAAACACATTCAAAAGCCCATTCATGCTTTTAAACAAGAAACATAGCAAATCAATTTAAGCATAAGATGATCCAAACGTTGCAACATTAATCCACATGATTCAACCAAACTTATCCTACATACACAATCTCGTTACACAACAACATAAGAGATTCCTCCCCCATTGCCTTTATTAACTATAGCTATTAACCGAGACATACATCTCAAGTGGAGTCCTCCTTGAATCCCTTGCTCCTCGCTGTTCCAACTTCACTTATCTGCATTGATGGACAAAAAGGAGCGTAAGCACATAATGCTTAGTGAGGAATGCTCAAAACCAAAGCACCATCAATGCAGCGGGACATAAAACCATTTTTAAAACAAACCCGATTGATAAACCAAAGCAATGTTTGAAAACCCTTTTCAACCACAAGCTTCAAAACCATGCATTTCTCAAACATGAAAACCAAACCTTAGCTTAACAAGCTAAGTAAACCTTTTCAAAGCACAACTTGCAAAACATCAATTTAACCTTTCAATGCATAAACACCAAATGCAAAGTTAAATTCAAACCTTGGAAAACACTTCCACTCCACATCATACCTTTCTCATACTTGATTATCATTTCAAGCAAGAACCATTTAAAACCATTTATTCAATCAAACCAACACATGCATTAACCAAATGCAACATATGAATCTCGTCATCAACATTTGCATCATATGCCTTTAAATACAAGTCTTAGCAAGACTCCAATGCACTAAAGAGATTTCATGAACACATGTATCATTCTCAATAGACAATCAACACTTGTTCAAACTTAACAAGCAAACATGCAAACTTAATACATTATGCACTTCCCATGCAACCTTGCATCATCCCAAGCATCTCATGCTTCATTATAATCAAGAACATCATAATGGCTTTCAAGTGATAATCCAAATCCACTTTTCAACTCAACATCCAATCGGATACGCGGATCACAAGCGTTGTCCCTACGCTTCATACACACTACCAATCCAAGGTCCCCAAATGGACTTTTAACCACCATTTGACCTCACCATTCACAAGGTTCCCATGTATGGACTTTTAACCACCATACAACCTTATCTTCCTTAAGGTTCCCATGTATGGACTTTTAATCACCATACAACCTTAACTTTCACAAGGTTCCCATGTATGGACTTTTAACCACCATACAACCTTATCTTCCTTAAGGTTCCCATGTATGGACTTTTAATCACCATACAACCTTAACTTTCACAAGGTTCCCATGTATGGACTTTTAACCACCATACAACCTTATCTTCCTTAAGGTTCCCATGTATGGACTTTTAACCACCATACAACCTTAACATGCACAAGGTTCCCATGTATGGACTTTTAAACACCATACAACCTTAGCATCACCGATTGGTAGTTGTATAACATCACTAACGAGATCCGGGACACCCTATACAAGATCCACACATGGACTTTACACCACCATTGTGATCTTACAAGCACAAGGTCCACCAATGGAATTTTAACCACCATTATTACCTTTGCTTACCCAAGGCCCTCGAATGGGAATTCCACCTCCATTATGACCTTAACCATCTCGTTAGGATACTTGGATGGAGTTTACCGGTTCTCACTTAACCACTCCACATCCATGGCGACTTAATTCACGGTGCACCCAATCCTATAGCCGGCTAACTATATCCGATCAAAGAAACCAAGAACCACTTACATCAATTGCCAATATAACAATCTTACCATATTAGTCCAATGATTCACATGCATCACCATAATGCAAAAACCATCATTTACCATCATCAATCCACTGTTTTTAAAGCATTACTCAAAGCCATTACACATCATGCAACACCATGCATCAAAACCACATTTTCAATGTATAAAACCAAGGATCTCTTACCTTGAGCATCCTTCACATATGGCTTTCAAACCATCATTAAACCATGCTAAAATATGCTTTCAAAACAGAATTTAAAACATGCAAATCACATGCATTGCAACCATCAATCACATTTGCTTTTAAAACCAAATTCACAACACAAATCAAGAGCGAAAATCCATTTACTTACTCTTGAGCTTAGTTAAGTTGTTTAGACTTAAACTAAGCTCCCAAAACCTTCAAATCTTGGTTTAAAAGCTGAAAACCCAACTTCACTCACCGATACACAAAACAAGGCTAACCAACAAGCCTTCCAAGCATCCGAAGCCTTCCGCACCACCTCTAATGCTCACGGATCAAACTCCCCTATTTCAAGCACACAACAACAGAGGATTAATGCATCATTATGCATTAAAAACACCAGCAACACAACTCAACTCGCTGCTCATCACAAATCCAACAATTCGGCTACAAAACACAACCAAAATCACCTCCAAACACTTCCAAAACTTAACCCAGCCAAGATCCATCACTTCTAACCATTTTTAAACATCAATTAACATCCAAAATGATCACAAACACGTCCTTATACCTCCAGCTATAACAGATCATCAAAAACACTCCAAAAACAACCAAAAACTCAAGCAAAACTTAGGAAATTCAACCTATCCGGGATTGCATTAATTAAACCTCAACTTCTAATCAATTTATCATTCATTTAACATCAAAAACACACCTCAAAACCCTGCTTAAACAGATCATACGAAAATCCACCAAAAATCACCAAATCTTGCATTTTAAGCCAAGATCCTTTACACAACTTCAAAAACCACTTATAAAACATTAATTAAGGATTGAGAACTTAGGAATTTCAGTAAAGAACTGATAGTTTAGAGGAGAAGGACGTTCTTACCTCCAAACTTGAGTTTCTCCCTTTTTGGAACCAAAATCTTGAAAATCCAATTAGCAATTGGTGAGGTTTTGTTGATGAGATGATTAGAGATCAAAAGAGAATTGAAAAGAGAGATTTAAGTGACAAAATCAGAGGAAAAGTTCTCGAGAAAGATGTTTGGGTTGAGAGAAAATAAGAGAAAAGGAAAATGAGATTTTAGGAAAATTAGTTAGAAATAACTTCCCTCCACTTTCTTTATGTTTAAAAATCAGAATTAAAACATTAAATATCTTAGAAAAATCTGGAGAAACTCCCTTTGGGTAAATAGCTCCTTAAAGATTCAAAGTTTCAATCCTTTCTAAAACAGTCACGAAACTTTCAAAATTTACATTTTGGTCACTAGCCAAAATGTCACACTTCCAAGCCTCATTTTGTAAAATTGATTTCACAGTTCACTTATATATATTAAAAGAGGATTTTAGAACATTTTTCCATATTTTTAATGCAACCCGAACTAGGCTTTCCTAATTTCACCTTTTTATATTCGAACAACACTTTGACCGAACCGGTCAACGCCCAAAACTTCCAAGCCCAAAACCGGGGCGTTACAACTCTCCCCCTCTTAGGAAATTTCGTCCTCGAAATTTCAACTGGCGAAAAGAGAACAACTAAACTTCACAAATCATCATACAAGGCAACACAAAAGCCTCAATTACCACTGAACACTTTCCACACAAAACTCCACCGATCCCAACACCACCACATACTGTTCACAAATTCCAGAACACTCAAATGTTAACCACATCTTAACCTTTCGCACTTCCGGACTGCACACAGCCCCAACAACACCCTGAAGAACCTCAAACTTTTACAGCACAGGACACCTTAACACACAACTCCCAAAACCTGTTCACACAGTGACACCAACCAATCCAATTCAGCCACTATGTAACCCCACCACCTTCACTGCTTCTAAAACTCCTTGCAAACTTCCCAACCTCTCTCTAAGATTTTCCAAACAAGCAAAAATTCTTAAGCACCAACTGCTTACCCAACCTCTCAACGTATTACTGTCCTTACTTCACATCCACCGCTATCTTTACCATCGACTCACCAGAACTGCTCACTCATCGACAGACAATCACGTCACAAACCCCAACCTTGACTTCGCCCACCATTCCACACACCACAAGCTGATCTAAAAAAGAATTACTTATTCACAACCAGCCAACCAACAATGGCCTTCGATCTTTCATTGCCTCCCACTTCAAGCTTCGACCATAACACTTGCCTTACTAGAACATCGCCCAACTTAAACATACATACCATCTTCTCAACTCCTCAAAGGTTGCTAAAAACCAACACTTACTTAAACAACCCTTCTAGTACAACATTAATGCTAAGCTATCTCAGCACTTTAGAAACACATTCACTAACCTGCAACATCACTTAACACCAAGGAACCACCACCTCTACTAGCTATTCAAACCACCTGACCGATTCTAACCTCATCCGATACTCCTCACCACCAAACCACTAAACTCTTCAAGCACCAAACACTTTCCCTTCTACCAACAAACTATACCACACTCATTAATACTAGCAACTAGCTTAATACTCTCCATTACTTCTAACTTCCACTCAGCACCAAAACAACCTCTAAAAAAAACCCATCATCCAACCTAACCCAACCACAACACTAACAGATTCGATTAGTTATTAGCGAGTGTGAACGTTCGTATGCATGATCACCAATATGCCCTATCAATGCCTGATGTACATGTAAGCAAAACCTCTAATGTCATCCCACATGTATGCATGGACCAACACATATATAATATAGCATATAACAATGATTTTAACTGTGCATGAATGCCAGCTCACACCCTCCAATAACATCCTCAGAATCCGTCTAAGAACAACCTCCTACCTCACTTCTAACTTGTCTAACTCCACCACTCCAACAACCATTAACCACAAGATACTCACTAAAACCCTCTTCACACTAAAGATGTTTCCAAACAAATACAACAACAACAACTACTTCAGCATGCTAGCAACAAGATCATACTCACTACGCAAGGTAAACCAACAGTAACCAACTAAGATAGCTAGGCAAAGGTTACTTAACAAGGTTACCTGAAAACACATCACCACCCTGAAGCTTCATCAGACGAGCTCTCTTACTCGCAGAACCATCATCCCCTAACCGCACCGCTGCAGCATCAGCTAACACACTAAGGTCACCACCAACTCCTTGCGGTAAGGAACCTTGGCTGTTCCGAGCCAACTTCAAACAACTACGCCTCATATGTCCAGCAGACCCACATTTCCAACAGGTTTCCTTTCCCAAACTCTTCACAACTTTCTGCTCTTTATGCCACCTTCGAACTTTGTCTCGGCCGTGCCCACGACCCTTCAGAGACCCTTTGGCTACCACTGAAGCTGACTTCACTCCCAGAGGACAATCACGCTTCACATGCTCTTTAGAACCACAGTTCCAACAAGTACCTGCGCCCCAACAACCTCCAACATGGCGCCTTCCACAACAATTACACACCGGTAGCTGAGCCTCCACTCCTTGTTTAACCAACACTTGCCCCAGATCTGCACTACCTTCACACTGCTTAACCCTTGGATATTTCTCTCCAAGATACCTTTCATAAAAGGCAGACACAAAGAAGTCCCAATCAATATCATGAATGTGCGATGCCACCGCCACATATGTCCACCAGGCACATGCGTCCTCCAACATCAAAGAGACAACACTTCCCAGCTTACAAGCATAATCACAACCTTCCTGATCCAAAATTAGAACCACACTGGCCAACCAGGCCTCAAACGTCTCAAGTGTCGAACCATGATACTCCACAGCACCCAAATCAAGCAAACGCTGCTTCGACAAACCTACACATCCCACAGCCATCACATCTACCGACTTTACTTTTGCCACAACCTGAGATGTTCCCAACACCTCTTGAGCAACAGGTGATGAACTCTTCATCACAGAACCAACTTCTTTCTCCTGCCCTACAACCTCAACTCTAGGCACAGAAGACTGAGACAAAACACATCCACTAAAAGGTGAATTCCACCCCTTAACAACCTGCCCTAAAGCAGCAACCATCTCACCCAACTGCCATTCTTTCATCGATTTCGCCATACTATTAACAACACACAATCACAACAAAACAAACAAACCAATTAGACCAGCTTTAAGCAAGGATTCAAACTCCAACTCCAAAATAACACAATATCTATAATAATAAGGCAATGGGTATCCCGAATCCTCCCCTTTTACATGACATAACAGTCAACAAAACATCATCAAGCATATCATACAACATAATCGATCATGCTTACATCAAACAGCATCCATTCACAACAGCATAATATCAACATATCATACTCATAGCACTTTCATTATGCATAAAATCAACTCATAACATCAGCACAAATCCATATTAGCTCAGCCAAGATTCATAACCACAAAGCATGCTTGAAAACACTAACAACTTGCTCAGAAACACGTTTTTCAACCAGCTTTCAACCACACATCAAGATATACATCAGACACACATTACAACAACTTACCATTTTCCCCAAGCATTCGCAACTCAGCTCTGATACCACCAAATGTAACCCCCTTAACCCGGCCTAGACGGTTGGCCCGAATTAAGAAAGTCACACGGGGAAAACCAAAGTCAACCCAAAAGTCAACTTTGATTAACGACCCTTTTTTTTTCTTTTTAAACTTGTCTAGATGCACATTAACCTTAGATATGATCACTCAAACAGCATACTCAAAGATCATAAACATCAGAGATCAAACAGGGACCCAATTGAACAATTTACAACTTTAGGGACCAAATTGTAAAATCTGATAATTATAAGGTCTTAACCCAAATTAGTGTTACCAACTTGTAATTAGTCAAGTTTCATGCTTCTCTGCCAAATTTCAGCTCAAACGGACATTCCAAACTCATACAATTGCACATACAAGATTCAGGACCAATTTGCAAACATTTTAAAACATTTAACTGCCAATGTCAGCCCCCAACGACCAAGTGTTCCGAAACAGGGAGAACCCGTTTCGAAACGCGGGGCCGTTCCGCAACGCGTACCGAAACGAGGGCTGGCAGAGGGCTTCCCGTTTCGGAACGGTGTCTTCCGTTTCGGACGCCTAGGCTACTACAGGACACTCGTTCCGAAACGGTAGCTAGTGTTCCAAACGACCTGCACAGAATGCAGCACAATGCTTGCTTAAACACACAATTGGCCAACCGAACATGCTCCAAATGCAATCAAACCACACCAGCAAGTTACTCAACACATAAGGAACATATATGCATCAAAATCTAGATACATGATCACCCCTGGGTGCACCAACACATTAAACACATTCAAAAGCCCATTCATGCTTTTAAACAAGAAACATAGCAAATCAATTTAAGCATAAGATGATCCAAACGTTGCAACATTAATCCACATGATTCAACCAAACTTATCCTACATACACAATCTCGTTACACAACAACATAAGAGATTCCTCCCCCATTGCCTTTATTAACTATAGCTATTAACCGAGACATACATCTCAAGTGGAGTCCTCCTTGAATCCCTTGCTCCTCGCTGTTCCAACTTCACTTATCTGCATTGATGGACAAAAAGGAGCGTAAGCACATAATGCTTAGTGAGGAATGCTCAAAACCAAAGCACCATCAATGCAGCGGGACATAAAACCATTTTTAAAACAAACCCGATTGATAAACCAAAGCAATGTTTGAAAACCCTTTTCAACCACAAGCTTCAAAACCATGCATTGCTCAAACATGAAAACCAAACCTTAGATTAACAAGCTAAGTAAACCTTTTCAAAGCACAACTTGCAAAACATCAATTTAACCTTTCAATGCATAAACACCAAATGCAAAGTTAAATTCAAACCTTGGAAAACACTTCCACTCCACATCATACCTTTCTCATACTTGATTATCATTTCAAGCAAGAACCATTTAAAACCATTTATTCAATCAAACCAACACATGCATTAACCAAATGCAACATATGAACCTCGTCATCAACATTTGCATCATATGCCTTTAAATACAAGTCTTAGCAAGACTCCAATGCACTAAAGAGATTTCATGAACACATGCATCATTCTCAATAGACAATCAACACTTGTTCAAACTTAACAAGCAAACATACAAACTTAATACATTATGCACTTCCCATGCAACCTTGCATCATCCCAAGCATCTCATGCTTCATTATAATCAAGAACATCATAATGGCTTTCAAGTGATAATCCAAATCCACTTTTCAACTCAACATCCAATCGGATACGCGGATCACAAGCGTTGTCCCTACGCTTCATACACACTACCAATCCAAGGTCCCCAAATGGACTTTTAACCACCATTTGACCTCACCATTCACAAGGTTCCCATGTATGGACTTTTAACCACCATACAACCTTATCTTCCTTAAGGTTCCCATGTATGGACTTTTAATCACCATACAACCTTAACTTTCACAAGGTTCCCATGTATGGACTTTAAACCACCATACAACCTTATCTTCCTTAAGGTTCCCATGTATGGACTTTTAATCATCATACAACCTTAACTTTCACAAGGTTCCCATGTATGGACTTTTAACCACCATACAACCTTATCTTCCTTAAGGTTCCCATGTATGGACTTTTAACCACCATACAACCTTAACATGCACAAGGTTCCCATTTATGGACTTTTAAACACCATACAACCTTAGCATCACCGATTGGTAGTTGTATAACATCACTAACGAGATCCGGGACACCCTATACAAGATCCACACATGGACTTTACACCACCATTGTGATCTTACAAGCACAAGGTCCACCAATGGAATTTTAACCACCATTATTACCTTTGCTTACCCAAGGCCCTCGAATGGGAATTCCACCTCCATTATGACCTTAACCATCTCGTTAGGATACTTGGATGGAGTTTACCGGTTCTCACTTATCCACTCACATCCAAGGCGACTTAATTCACGGTGCACCCAATCCTATAGCCGGCTAACTATATCCGATCAAAGAAACCAAGAACCACTTACATCACTTGCCAATATAACAATCTTACCATATTAGTCCAATGATTCACATGCATCACCATAATGCAAAAACCATCATTTACCATCATCAATCCACTGTTTTTAAAGCATTACTCAAAGCCATTACACATCATGCAACACCATGCATCAAAACCACATTTTCAATGTATAAAACCAAGGATCTCTTACCTTGAGCATCCTTCACATATGGCTTTCAAACCATCATTAAACCATGCTAAAATATGCTTTCAAAACAGAATTTAAAACATGCAAATCACATGCATTGCAACCATCAATCACAATTGCTTTTAAAACCAAATTCACAACACAAATCAAGAGCGAAAATCCATTTACTTACTCTTGAGCTTAGTTAAGTTGTTTAGACTTAAACTAAGCTCCCAAAACCTTCAAATCTTGGTTTAAAAGCTGAAAACCCAACTTCACTCACCGATACACAAAACAAGGCTAACCAACAAGCCTTCCAAGCATCCGAAGCCTTCCGCACCACCTCTAATGCTCACGGATCAAACTCCCCTGTTTCAAGCATACAACAACAGAGGATTAATGCATCATTATGCATTAAAAACACCAGCAACACAACTCAACTCGCTGCTCATCACAAATCCAACAATTCGGCTACAAAACACAACCGAATTCACCTCCAAACACTTCCAAAACTTAACCCAGCCAAGATCCATCACTTCTAACCATTTTTAAACATCAATTAACATCCAAAATGATCACAAACACGTCTTTATACCTCCAGCTATAACAGATCATCAAAAACACTCCAAAAACAACCAAAAACTCAAGCAAAACTTAGGAAATTCAACCTATCCGGGATTGCATTAATTAAACCTCAACTTCTAATCAATTTATCATTCATTTAACATCAAAAACACACCTCAAAACCCTGCTTAAACAGATCATACGAAAATCCACCAAAAATCACCAAATCTTGCATTTTAAGCCAAGATCCTTTACACAACTTCAAAAACCACTTATAAAACATTAATTAAGGATTGAGAACTTAGGAATTTCAGTAAAGAACTGATAGTTTAGAGGAGAAGGACGTTCTTACCTCCAAACTTGAGTTTCTCCCTTTTTGGAACCAAAATCTTGAAAATCCAATTAGCAATTGGTGATGTTTTGTTGATGAGATGATTAGAGATCAAAAGAGAATTGAAAAGAGAGATTTAAGTGACAAAATCAGAGGAAAAGTTCTGGAGAAAGATGTTTGGGTTGAGAGAAAATGAGAGAAAAGGAAAATGAGATTTTAGGAAAATTATTTAGAAATAACTTCCCTCCACTTTCTTTATGTTTAAAAATCAGAATTAAAACATTAAATATCTTAGAAAAATCTGGAGAAACTCCCTTTGGGTAAATAGCTCCTTAAAGATTCAAAGTTTCAATCCTTTCTAAAACAGTCATGAAACTTTCAAAATTTACATTTTGGTCACTAGCCAAAATGTCACACTTCCGAGCCTCATTTTGTAAAATTGATTTCACAGTTCACTTATATATATATTAAAAGAGGATTTTAGAACATTTTTCCATATTTTTAATGCAACCTAAACTAGGCTTTCCTAATTTCACCTTTTTATATTCGAACAGCACTTTGACCGAACCGGTCAACGCCCAAAACTTCCAAGCCCAAAACTGGGGCGTTACATAGACCATAAGATATCAGGACAATTTGTGATTTTCTGAGTGTTATTCCGGAAGAGTTGCTGGGTTTGCCTCCAGATAGAGCATCTGAGTTTGCTATTAAGATGTATTCCGATTCTGCACCAATGTGTATTGCTCCATATAGAATGACACCGAAAGAGTTGAAGACACAACTTTAGGAGTTTTCCGATAGAGGTTTCATTAGACCTAGTATTTCTCCGCGGGGTGCTCCAATCTTGTTTGTTAAAAATAAAGATGATAGCATGAGGATGTGTATAGATTTTAGGCAGTTGAATAAGGTGACAGTGAAGAACAAGTACCCATTGCCTAGGATAGATGACTTGCTTGACCAGTTGAGAGGTGCTTCTGTATTTTCGAAGATTGACTTGAGGTCCGGATACTATTAGTTGAAGGTAAAGGATGTGGACATACCGAAGTCAGCCTTCTGTACACGTTATGGGCACTATGAGTTCTTGGTGATGCCTTTTGGGTTGACTAACGCCCCAGCAGATTTCATGGATATGATGAACCGTGTGTTTCATGAGTTTTTGGACAGGTTTGTTGTAGTGTTCATAGATGACATCTTAGTATACTCTAGGACCGAGGAGGAACATGATGAGCATTTGCGGTTAGTGCTTCAGACCTTGCATAAGAATCAGTTGTATGCCAAGCTAAGCAAATGTGAGTTTTGGATTAGAAAGGTAGTCTTCCTAGGTCACGCGATCTCGGCTAAGGGGATTTGTGTGGATCCCAAGAAGATTGAAGCCATAGTGAGTTGGAAACAACTGAAGTCAGTGACAGAAATCCGTATTTTCCTAGGTTTGGCGGGATATTATAGAAGATTTGTCGAGGGATTTTCTAGGATAGCGGCTCCTTTGACTAAGTTGCTTCAGAAAAATGTCCCCATTGAGTGGTCAGATGCAAGACAAGAAGCGTTTGAGAAGTTGAAGAAAGCTTTGACCGAAGCTCCTATCTTGATTCATCCTAAACCGGGGAGAGAGTTTGTGGTTTACAGTGATGCATCATATGTAGGGTTAGGTTGTGTACTTATGCAGGAAGGTAAGGTGGTAGCTTATACTTCAAGACAGTTGAAAGTTCACGAAAAGAACTATCCCACCCACGACATAGAGTTAGCCGCAGTAGTGTTTGCATTGCAGATTTGGAGACACCACCTTTCTGGTGAGAAGTGCACCGTATATACCGATCACAAGAGTTTGAAGTACTTGATGTCTAAGAGAGAGTTGAACCTTAGGCAGCGTAGGTGGTTAGAGCTTCTCAAGGACTATGACCTTACGATAGAATACCATCCGGGTAAGGCAAATGTAGTAGCCAATGCCTTGAGTAGGAAAGTGGCAGTTGAGTTGCGAGCTATGTTCGCGAGATTGAGTGTGTCCAAGGATGGTGGGTTGATAGCCGAACTTCAGGTTAAGCCTTCGTTAGCTTAGTTGATTCGAGAGAAGTAGTTTCTAGACGAGTCTTTGGCACCTCAGGTGCAAGATATAGCCGAAGACAGGCCTACCGATTATTGTTTTGGTGAGAATGGGATCCTATGTTACAAGGATAGGATAGTGGTTCCGGAAGATGCCAAGTTGAGACGTACGATCTTCAACGAAGCTCATAATAGTCCTTTTGCTATGCATCCGTGTAGTACGAAGATGTATCGTGGGTTAAAGGAAGAGTACTATTTGGTTGGATTGAAGAAGGATATGGCCGAGTTTGTGAGTAAGTGTATGGTTTGTCAGCGAGTTAAGGCCGAGCATCAATTTCCTTCAGGGTTGTTGCAGCAGTTGAAGATTCTAGAATGGAAGTGAGAACGTATCACCATGGACTTTGTATCAGGGTTACCGTTGACTCATTCGAGGAAGAATTCAGTGTGGGTGATAGTGGATAGATTTACTAAGTGTGCTCACTTCATACTTGTTCATACTACCTACACCTTAGATAAGTTGGCCGATCTGTATATCAGTGAGATAGTGAGGTTGCATGGGGTACCGAAATCGATTGTGTTAGACCGAGATCTGAGGTTTACAGCTAGAGTTTGGGAGTGTCTGCATCGTGCCTTGGGCACATGGTTGAACTTCAGTACTTCGTATCATCCGCAGTCAGATGGTTAGTCAGAGAGGGTGATTCAGGTGTTGGAGGACATGTTGAGGTGTTGTATCATCGATTTTCAGGGGTCTTGGGAGAAACATCTACCGTTAGTAGACTTTGCGTACAACAACAGTTATGAGGCTAGTATTCAGATGGCACTGTATGAAGCTTTGTATGGTAGGAAGTGTAGGACTCCGATTTGTTAAGCCGAAGCCGGACAAAAGCTTTTACCGATGCTCGATTTGCTTAAGGGCACTACCAAGAAAGTAAAGTTGATTTGTGATCGCTTGAAGGCAGCTTCAAACCGACAGAAGTCATATGCCAATTTAAAGAGAAGGGAGATAGAGTATGATGTGGGTGAGAAAGTGTTTTTGAAAGTCTCACCTTGGAAGAAGGTGATGAGGTTTAGTAAGAAAGGTAAGTTGAGTCCGAGATTCATTGCACCTTATGAGGAAGTTGAGAAGATTGGTCCCGTTACATATAGATTGAGACTCCCGGCTGAGCTAGAGAAGATTCATGATGTATTCCACGTGTCGATGCTCCGCAAATATAGATCAGATCCGTCTCACGTAATGCCAGTGGAAGAGATTGAATGGAATCCGAATTTGACATATGATGAGGAACCAATGAAGATCTTAGCCTCAGACAGCAAGGTGTTGCGTGGTAGATCAATTGAGTTGGTCAAGGTGAGGTGGCAACGTCGAGGGGTGGACGAGGCCACTTGGGAGAGAAAAGAGGATATGGAAAGGCAGTTTCCTTAACTCTTTTAGTCAGGTAATTTCGGGGACGAAATTCCTTAAGTGGGGGAGAGTTGTAATGCCTCGGGTTTAGGGGTCGGATGTTACACGGGTGAATCGGGTTTGAGTCATGGGCTCGTTTTAAATTAAATTGGGTTTTTGACTTTAATTAAAATGAGTTTGAAATTCATTAATGGCAAAAGTGTGATTTTTAAATAAGGGCAAAAAGGTACTTTTTAAATTGAAAGTAAAAGATGATGAAAAGGGAGTTTTAATTCAAAAATGCTCATCTTCTTCATTCAACCATTTTTGACGACCTAAAACCTCTCCCAAACCCCTTCTCACTATTCCATTCATTTCTCCATCGAATTAAAGTGATTTCAATGAGGTAAGACCATTTTGACTTGTCCTTTCAATTCCTAACACATTCATGGTTTTAGATTTTAGAAAACACCATTGTAGAGAAATTTGAGTTTTCATAGTTTTCAAAGAAAAGGGTGGAACTTTAATGGATTTTCGTTTTGCTTTTGATATGTAGAGTTAAGTTATGAGTTAACATAGCCCTAAGGTACATTATATCTTTAATTGTTGGGTTTTCATTTAGAATCCCGAAATGGAGTTTTCATGGGTGTTTTAAAGAGTCAAAATTTGTGTTTTTGGTGTGATTTTGTGAAAGGGAGTTGGGCTGGGGTTATAGCGATATTAGAAGGTTGTTTTGAAGGTGTTTTGAGGTGTTTTGAGTGTTGGAATCATTGGTTTTCTGCTGGGTTGTTGGGGAGTACGAAAATAGGACTTTTAGGTACTGGCTTTGGGTTGAAATTATGAGAATTTGTTTTGTAGTTGTAGCTTGGGGTTGTGGCAGTGTTTTGTGATGTATTGGCTGAGTAATGTATTGTTTTTGATTGATTAGAATCAAGGGAAACCGTTGGAGAGGCTTCGGGCGCTAATCCGGGAAATTTGGAGACTTGAGATCGGTGTTCGGCTTCCATTTGGGTTGCATCGGTGAGTGGAAATGTTTCGAACTTGTTTTTCTTTCGGAATGGGTTCTTGGGGGTTTGGGTGGAGCCTTTTGGGCTAACCTAAACCCAAGTGTAAGTTTACTAATCCTACCTTGTTGGTTAAGTGATGTTGTGTGAGTAATTGTTGTGATATCATATGCATTGTGGATTGCTTTTACATCCGTTGTTGTTCTGTAGTCGTTGTTGGTGTCGAGCCTCACGTGATGGTTGTGTAACTACGGTGATGAGTGGTCCCACCAGTAGTGACTAGTAGAAGAGTAAGGTGATGCGTGGTCCCATAAAAAAACTACTAGTCGAACGGTGATGTGTGGTCCCACTGTGTTTTGGTTGTGCATGTGAAAACCATGTAATTGTGTTGTTGTGTTTCCTTTCGTGCATTCAAATGGTTTACTTATCGTTTAAGAAATGTGTTTTGAAAACTGCATGATTGATGAGTTTTTAGAGCTTCGCTCACTATGCTTCCGAGCTTACGCTCTCCTTTTTCCAACATGCTGATCGCTAGAGTTACGGAAGGCAAGTGGGCAAGGGAGGAGCTTGACGGTGTTCTCAAGTAGCTCATGTATGATTTAAGTCTATAATAATGCCTAGACGATGGGGGTACTAGACTTGTATGTAGTTGGTGCGAAACTCCTTAGTTTATTTTGTTGACGTTCTAGCATGTTAAGTTGTTGATGCTATGTTTGATATGTTTATGCTTCTATGTCGTGGATTGTAAACCATGTCTACCTTGTCGCTTAAATGCCTTGTGTTTGAAGGTTTAGGACCTTTTTCCATGAATGCTTTGTGTTTTTTTGAGAGCATGTAAACCTTGCTAGTGGATGCATGTATCTTTTACTAATTAGACCCTTAATGTATGTTGGGTATGCAAGTTTCTCTTACGTATGGTTGTTTTGGGTTTGATGCTCCGTCGTTTGTTTTATTTGTTCCGTATGCTGAACCATGGTAGCTAAATGTTGTATGAAGGTTTGTTTGTGGCTAGGTGAGTCGTAAAATGCATCTAGAGTTGAGTCTTGGTTCGTTTAGCAGCTAAATTGAGTTTTGCAGTGCAGGGCGTATCGGTACGCCCAAGGGCCGTACTGATACGGTCCTACACTTTGGGGCTCAGTTTAAGCCTAGCGTACCGGTACACGGGGGGTGTATCGGTACACGGGCGTATTGGTACGGGCCTTGGGTGTATCGGTACGGTCTTTTATCGTTGACCATGAGAAGTTGACCGTTGAGGGCATATCGGTACGGTCAACCAGTGTACCGATACGGTCTCCCTAGGTTGACTGAGGGTTGTCGACCAAGTCAAGGCGTATCGATACTGCCTATTGTAAAGGCTAAAATGGGCTGTTGAATTGCTTGTTTTGATTTCTTCGCATCGCTTCGTTACATTTCCACTGTGGAGTCTCACATAGGATGTATGAATGCATTTAGACAAGATAAAGTTTAAAAGAAATTTTCTAGGGTTGCTAACCGAAGAGGAGCCTTTACGGGTTTCGCTTCGGTTTTCCTCGTGTGACCTACTCGGACCGGTCAGTCGTCCAGACCGGGACGAGGGGGGTTACACTTTATGTTCAAAAATGATGATACACAACAAAAACGATTTAATTTTATAAACACAATGCAATGTACCCAACTACTACTCACCAATCGATAAGAGGAAAGTTCCCCAGAACTCCTCACTACATCCACCAATCGGTAAGTGGTCGTCACCACAATCTTTCACCGTACAATCCCAACCTATGCACACAACGATATAAAATCACAATTCTCTAATCTTTACACAATTCTGTACTATGATCTAAGTTCATAGTCCACAAAACCATTATTTAAAATAAATCTCTATCTTAAGTATGAATGCATAGAAAATTCTTAATGCAACAACACATCTCATGTAAAATACTCATAAATTGTAAAACAACATCACACAGTAAAACATTTATATAGCACGGTAAGAAAACATACCTCGCAACAATAAAGCTCTAACGGCGAACAAAGGGTGGTTGCGGCTTCGATGTAAGGTGATGACAACGTCAATCCGAGAGAATTTCATAAAGCATGGGAACAACTAAGAGCGACAACACTTTAAAACTTAAGGCTTATGTTTATTTCTGTATGTAGTAACTATGGCTATATATATATAGTTGAGCGGTGGTAATCTAAACAAATTAGGTTTATAATAATAATAATAATAATAATAATAATAATAATAATAATAATAATAATAATAATAATAATAATAATAATAATAATAATAATAATAATAATAATAATAATAATAATAATAATATAGTAAAAACAAGAATTTAAGTTGAAAAAGGAGGGTCAATTCAGCCGTGTGAACAAAAAAGAATTAGAATTCAATTTTAATTAAAAAGGTTGAAAGAAATAAATTAAACAAAAATTTCAAAAAAGAGATGGTTGAGCAAGAGAATTGAAATTCAATTTGATAAAAGGTTATTTATGGAGTTAGTCCTTAAACTTTCAAGAAATTTCATATTAACTTCCAAGTTTGATAAAAATTCTTATTTAGCCCCCATAAAAAGTTAGGGTTCTAATTTTTGAATTAAAAATTCTCAATTGTTAGGGTTTTCAATTAGGTATTTCATAATTAGGTTTATAAATTAGGGGTTTTTCAAATCTAGGGTTTACAATTTGGGCGTAATTTTTGGGGTGTTATAGTTGAGTGGATCGAATTAACCGATATGGCCAAGAGGGGGGTGAATTGATAATTTAAAAAATGAAGGGAGCAAAAGGAACAATTAAAAATGATGGAAAAGGCAATTATAGTGGTCAATATTCTAAACAAGTTCTTGTAACGAACTAATTTTGGGCCTAGATGTTTTAGAGTTTGAATCGGGCCGGCCGAGAACGGTTCGAATCCTTAAGGGAGATTTAGGGAACACCTAGTTCGGGATGCTTTAAAAATATGGAAAAATATCTAAAAATCCTCATTTATTATATGAATGATTATGGTGAAAACAATTTTACAAAATATGATTTGGAAATGCTACATTTCGGTGTAGTGACCAAATCACAGTTTTTGCAAAAGTTGACTAGTGACTGTTTTGTAAAAGATTGAAACTTTGAATCTTTAAGGAGCTAATTTTACCAAAATGTTTTTAACAGATTTCTCTCTAATTTTGGGTGTTTTAATAATGATTTAATAAAGGGAATTAAAAGAGAAAATGCTATTTTGACTTTCAGAACTACTTTACGATCTTTTCACTCTTTTCATTTTCTCTCAACTTCCACTCAGCCAAACACATTTCCTTAATCAATCAACCTCTGATTTTCATCCCTTTTGATGAGATTTCATTCTTCAATGGACTCCTAATCTTTTCCTCATCAAATCCTCTTGTTTTCACTTTGGATTTTCAAGAAAACTTGCCCAAATTAAAGAGAAATTAGCAATTAGAGGTAAGCTTCGTCCTTCTCCTCTAATGATCAGTTCTTTACTGAAATTCCCAAGTTATCAATCCTTTATTAATGATTTTTGAGTGGCTTTAATGTTAGAAACATGAAATTGTGTTAAAACTCAAGATTCTTGGAGAGATCTTGATGATTTTCGTAACTATTGGTTAGGCTCTATTTTGAGGTTGTTTTCTAATGTATTTTGGATGGTAATTGATGTTATAAATGAGGTTTTATCAAACAAATCCCGAATAGGTTTGGATTCCTAAGTTTTGCATGCTAGATTGGTGGTTTTTGGGGTGGTTTTGGTGTTCTGTTGTTGCTGGAGATATAAGGACGAGTTTATGGTGATTTTTGGTGTTGATTGAGGTTTAGAAATGATTAGAAGTGATAGATCTTGGCTGGGCTTTGTTTTGGAAGAGTTTGGAGATGATTTCGGTTGTTTTGGGTAGCCGAAATGGTGCTTTGGAGTAGAGCAGCGAGTTTGTTTAGTTGGCTGGTGATTTCCATGCATGATGATGCATTAATCCTCTGCTCTTATGTGTAATAAGCATGGGAGACATCTTCAGACGCTTTTGGTGTTGATCCATAAGTGCCGGGAGCTTAGATATCGTTTCGGCAAGCAAGCAAAATGTAATCGGTGAGTGCTATTGGTTTTAGAAGTCCTTGAGGGACAAAGAAACAAGATTTGGGGATTTAGGATTGGTTTGAAACACCATCTTAAGTCCGGAAGTAAGTATGGCTAGATTTGCTCTCAAATATGTGGTTGTTGCCCCTAAAATGCTTTTACATGCTCTTGTTTTGAGATAGACAAATTCCTACTGTTTTATGCATGATTTGTAGCATGAGGTGATGCTTTGTAGAGATTTCATGAGATAGCATGTTGTATTAAAGAGTTTTAAGATTTTGATTTAATACAAAGCATGAGTTGTGGTTTGAAATGAGATGTTAAAGATTTGAGAAATGTTGCATTAAAAACAGTAGGTGAGATGATATTCTTAACATAATATATTGGCATATAAGATGAGATAGTTACCGGATATAATTGATCGATCAATAGGTTGAGAGTGCACTATAATCTAAAAATTTGTACGTGCTCTTTGGAGTCGGGCAATGGGGGTAGTGCCATCCCGATCCAAAGTGAGAATCCGATGATGAGAGATACCATCAGTGTAGGACTTGGTGAAATACCTAAGCTTTATGGCGATGAGAGATACCGCCATGAGAGTCCGGTGATGAGAGATTCCACCGGGGTAGGACTTGACCTTGAGTCAAGCTAATCCACATATCCGAGTAAAGATGAAATGTGAAATGCCAATATAATATATGAAAATGTATTTGAATCACATGTTCCAAATGAAGAGATGTTTTATGCTATGAGAAATGCGTATGAGGTTATGATATGAAATGCTTTTGTTTTCATTTACCATGTGTATGGCCTTGCCATGAGATTTGCATTGGTTTAATGCTTGAGATAGAACAAGGGTACATGTTGTTTCAAATGGAGATTTGCTTTGAAATGGTTTTCAAGCATGAGATAGAATGATCATGTTGTTGAAAATGGCTTTTGAGAAAGAGTTTTGAATAATACATTGTTGTGTTGGTTTTCTTTAGAGCTTGCCTCACTAAGCAAATATGCTTACGCTCTCTTTTACCAACAATGCATATAATTTAGACGAATTTGGGCAGCGAGAAGTTTAAGAACATCCAAGGAAGTGAAAAGCTCATGCATGGTGATGTTTTACATACTCTAGTATTGATATTTGGCAATGGGGCTTCAAGGTTGTTATTGGGAGATGTATTTTGAACTCCCTATGTTTGTGGCAAGTTTGTTATGGCTTTTGAAGGTTGTAAATGGTCCTATTTGGTTTGGTTTGAGGTTTGAGGTCTTTATTTGGTTTTGTGGTTAGGAAGCATGCTTATAGACTAAATGTTCACGTGTTTGATGCCATGCTTTAGCTTAAGCTTCTAAAATATGTTCTTAATTGTTTAATCATGTTGCTGGTATGTTATGGTATGATTTGGGATATGTTTGAATGTGAAAAGATGTGAAAAACCAGAAAATTATAAGGTTGCAGAGTAGGGTGTATCAAAAAACACCCTTGTCTGTTTCGAAACACGAGCCTGGAATGGCCATAGTGTTTCGGAACGAGTGAAGGTGTTTCAGAACACTTTAGCTACTGGAGAGCCATGTTCCTTTACGAGTTTCGGAACGAGCCCGAGTACCGAAATGACCAGCCCTGTTTCGAAACGAGCATTTCGATACGAAGGTCAGCATTCCGAAACGGTTGACCGTTGGTCTGCTAATTTGAATTGTTTCAAGTTCTCATGTCTTACATTTTAGTTCTTGATGTTGTGGATGCAATTGATTGAGCTTGGGATGTCCTTTTAAGCTGATTTTCAACAAAGATGCAAGTAAAAAGACTAATTACATATTGGTAAGCTTAAAATCTGCAAAGTCCTTATATTTTCCAAAATTTGCATTTTGGTCCCTAAAAGTGTAATTCTTTCAATTGAATCCCTAATTGAATTTTGATCGCTGTGCCTTTCTCCCCTAGAATTCTTGAGTAATCACATAGGCTTAATGTTCATTTAGAAAAGATAAAAAGAAAAATAAGGTCGTTAGTCAAAGTTGACTTTCGGGTTGACTTTGGTTTTCCCCGTGTAATCTTCATAGTTCGGGCCAAGCGTCTAGGCCGGGCTAAGGGGGTTACAGTTCTACATCCACTACCTTAGCTCCCACTAAGGATTTTCAACAAACTCTTCACTAATTTGTTCTTCCCTTTTTCTAGGTTAAAGAGGCAACCATTACAAATGTTCAATCTTTCTACCCGAAGATTGAACCACAAGACTCTCACTTACAAAGAAGATGTTGGCTATTACAATTGATATCTCAGAAGATAAATATATCCCAAATTGATTACAAACACTCCATAAACTCACAAATTTGATTTACACTAAGAACTCTAAGAATTGAGTACAAGAATTTGATAATAAGTACTTAGGGTTTGGATTAGATTGCTTGGATGTTGCTTTGAGGTTCAACAGTTGTTGCTGGTGCTTTAGAGGCTAACTTTTATACCATCTCATTGATTTCTAGCTGTTTGGGTGGTTGAGACCATCGATAGAGCCGTTGGGGCTGTCACTTCCCTCCATAAATGTTGTTATGCAACTACCCGTATCGGAATACGAGACCCTGTATCGAAACAGACACCCAAAAAAGAAAGAGTCGTTGTGTGTAAAAAGGGACCCGTATCGAAACAACTATAGGCCGTATCAGAACACTTTGAAAACTATAAAAAGCCTTTAAGTGTAAAAAGGGGGCCGTATCGAAACGACTATAGGCTGTATCGAAACGTTTTGAAACTATAAATTAGTGTTTCAAAATAGTAAAGGGGTGTATCAAAACTGATGAGAGTGGCAATCGATCGAACAAAACCAAGAGGGGGGTGAATTGGATTTTTGAAGGAATGGTGGACACTAATTGCAAAGGTAAAAATTGCAAAGAGATTTAGAGTGGTTCAATTCCCCTAATTGGAGTCTACATCCATTACCATAGTGACCACACTAAGGATTTTCCACAAATTCACTAATTTGTCTTTCCTTTAAGGATAAGGAGTAACCTTACACAATTCAATAGACTTATACCCCAAAGTCTATTATCCTATCCCAAAATGAATACAAATAAGCAAACTAGGAAATCCTCACTAGGAATATGTTTGCAAAGTTTAAGCTCTCTCACACACCCAAAGAAACACTAGCACAAGAATTTCAATGAAGAACACTGTAGTGTTTTACAAGAAAGATTGAAAATAGGCACAAAATGAACTCTTGGAAGCTTGAATGTTTGTATATGCTTTCTTGTTGCTTTAATACTGTTCTTAGACTTCTTTTATGTGCTCTTGATGTTTTCTAACAATCTCCACCTTTTTGATATAACAAAACACTTGATAAAAATTTGTAAAAAAAATTGATCAAATCTTTTAATCTCCCATTTAAACTCCCCCTAAGAAAAATGTCTTTATGAATATTGAAAATTTAAGTTTTGAAGACATTTTTAGTTTAGTGGCAAAAAGAATTTTTATCTAATTTTCTCCCCTTTTTGTTATAGCAAAAAGGCAAAATAAAAAAGGCTACAAAAAGATCAAACATCATTAGATCAACACGGTATATAAAAATAACAATAAGCCATAACTTCTAAAACATCAAAATAATCCATATAAAAGATCCAAAAATTTCAACAACCAATAATCCAACATATAATCATAGGCATAAAATAAATATCCAACAAGGTGCATAAAAAGCCTAAAAACATAATCCAAGGAACTAAATCAAAATAAGTCCAAAATACTATATCATAAAGTCATATAAGAATGCATAAACTTCTAAGCATCCGACTCAACATGAGGTGATGTAGGTGGAAAAAGATGACCATGAACATCATGCATGTCACGCTCCAATGAGGCCACACGACCATCTAGGCTACGAAGATGGGCATCAATGTTATCGAAACGAGTGACCATTGCCGCATACATGGACTCGATGGTAATGGGAGGCGGAGCATCCGGTGCAACGACATCTCTTGGACCAACGTGGGCTTCATCTTCATCGTTTTTGTGAACCCATTCATTATCAATAAACCTCCAACCAGCCTTTTCTGTCATTGTTTCATCAATTTTGCTCTTTAGAGGAATGGAGGGATCAAGGGAGGTATAGATATTTAGCTTCTCAAAGATGTGACTTAGAACACATCCATAATTGAGAGAGAAGCTATGAGGGTTCCTAATAATACTAACAAGAGAAGCAAAGATGATTTTGGCAATATTTGGACGGTTACCGATGCGAAGTTGGTGAAGCCACCAATAGTCGATACGACGCATGCGCGTGCATCTTCCACCGGAAGGCCGGAAAAACCAAGTGGTGAAAAGGTGAAGAAGCCTATCGTAGATATGAAGGTGGGTAGGACTATGATGGGGAAAATCTTGGATAGGAACAACTTCGGATTCACTAAAAACACCCCTATTGGGAACACCTAAATGATCGGCAATAATTGCCGTAGAAAGAGTAAAACGGGTACCCATAAGGAATGATTCAATTTCAATAACCTTGTTGTTATCATAAGCATCATGAACAAGAGTTGCATTTGCATAAAAAGCTTTGACAAGATTATGAAAAACACGAGGTTTAATTTCAAGAAATTCCATCCAACCCCATTCAACAAACAAAGGCCAAAAATCAAATTCATAGAGCTCGGAGGTTAAAAAATCTAAATCAATGGTTCGCTCGGCTCTAATTTCTTTGGCTTCATAAATTTGATGAAAGCGGTTAAGTTTTTCATTATCTTCAAAACAAAGATTTAAAAAGTTTGGGTTTTGAAGATGAGGTTGATTTCGAGGTGGATTAGAACGAGACCCTTGACCTCTTTCAATACGAGTACATTTGGCTCTAGGGGGATTGGTTCTAGGAGGCATGATTTTAGAGAGAAATTTGAGTTTTTGGTGTCAAAAAGTTTGTTGGGGAATTTCAACAAACACTTGGTGAACAAGGGTTTAAAAAAAGTTGAAAAAGGATTGAGATAGATTAGGTGACCTCCTGCAAATTTAAACAAGATATAGCATATAAATTTCAACCCAATTCAATATTTCAATTCACAAATTCTCTAAAATTAATTTTTTTCCGAAATAACCATAATAAAAAAAATTGTGAAACACAATGAGTTTTAATGAAATCATGCTTGAAAGAATGAAAGTGTTAGAGAAAACATGATTTATAAAGAGTTTTAATCAAGAGAAATATCGATTATGTCAAAATAAACACAATAAATTTGAATTGAAAAGTTAGGGTTTTGAAAAAACTCACCAAAAGATTGAATGAAGATCACAATCAAGATCCAAAGATGTTGAAGAAGAAAAGATGATGAATTCTTGTTGAAGATTGAAGCAAAAACGAGTTTGATTGAAGGATTTTTGAGAGGGTTTGAGGGTTTTGACGTTTAGAACAAAATAAAAGGGTTTGGGTGTTTAAAAAAGGATTTCCGTGGTTAAAACCCGTCCCAGCCCGCGAAACTACCCGACTGGTTTCGAAACCAGCTGGGTGGTTTCAAAACCTCTTAACCCAGATTCAAAAAATTTCAACACTGCCCAAACAGGTTTCGAAACCAGTGTAAGTGGTTTCGAGACCTATTGCCCTGGAACAACAAAATAAGCATTTTATGCCTCTATATGATCCTAAAAAGCATTCTTAAAGCTTATGACAATAATATGTATTTAGGTCACTTTGAAATAAGTTCAAAGAAGTATGTCATTTAGAAAAACATTGTCCAAGGCTAAAAGTTGGATCCTAAAAAGTTCAATTATAAAATTAGGAGTGACTAACCTAAGGCCACTCAAATATAAACAACAAACAATTTTAAGACAAGATAGGCAAATAAGCACACAAGTCATGTAAAATAATGACTAGAAGCAAAAATACTAATTATAAGGCCAAAAAGACATACAAGATCACATAGGGCCAAAAATTAAGCAAACATGCAATATAAGACACCCCTTACTAAAAGCATTTAAACAATATATGGAGAATCTCAATCATGCTTTAAAACAAATAACCATATATAAAGCCACATGAAAGAGTAAATATTGCATGTAAAGGAAAATGTAACACCCCAATTTTGGGCTTGGAAGTTTAGGGTCTGAACCGGACTGGTCTAAATTTCGGTTCGAATATAAAAGGTGGTTTTAGGGAAAGCCTAGTTCGGGATGCATTAAAAATATGGAAAAATTTCTAAAAATCCTCTTTTAATATATATAAGAGAGTGGTGAAATCAATTTTATAAAATGAGGCTTGGAAATATTACATTTCGAGTTAGTGACTAAAATGTAACTTTTGAAAAGTTCGTGACTGTTTTGAAAGTATTGAAACTTTGAATCTTTAAGGAGCTAATTTACCCAAGAGAGGATTTCTCCAGATTTTTCTTGATTTTTAAAGACTCATTTAATGTTTAATTAATAAAAAGAAAAGAGGGAAAAACCATATTTTAGTTTCATAACTAACTTTTGCTAAAATTTTCCCATATCATTTTCTCTCAAAATTCCCTCAGCTAAACATATTCCCACGGCAACTTTTCTTTTGATTTTCACACCAAATGATGAGATTTCAATCCCCAAATGATTCCTAATCATTTCTACATCAAATCCTCTTCATTTGCTTATTGAATTTTCAAGGATTTTGGCTCTAAACAAGGAGAAATCCACATTTAGAGGTATGAACGTCCTTCTCCTCTAAATACTCAGTTATTTACTGAAATTCCCAAGTTCTCAATCCTTAAATTAAGTTTTATTAAATGTTTTAATGTTATGATCTTGATTTTTGGCTTAAAACTTGAGATTTTGATCAAATCTTGAAGAATTTCGTGGAGCTTGTTTGGGCTCTGTTTTGAGATGCCTTTTTAATGTATTTTGGATGTTTAATGATGTGTAATTGAGGTTTAATCAATGCAATCCCGAATAGGTTGATTTTCCTAAGTTTTTACTTGTGAAAATGGTGGTTTTTGGGGTGATTTTGGTGTTCTGTTGTAGCTAGAGGTATAAAGACGTGATTAGGTCCTTTTAGATGTTAATTGATGTCCAAGAATGATTAGAAGTGATGGATCTTGGCTGGGTAATGTTGTGGAAGTGTTTGGATGTGTTTTCGGTTGTGTTTGGTAGCCGAAATGTGAGTTTTGGTGAGAGCAGCGAGTTTAGGTTTAATGACTGAAGATTTTAATGCATGATGATGCATTAATCCTCTGCTTTGATGTTTTTAAAATAGGGGAGACATCTTCGGATCCTTGTGGTGTTGATCCGGAGGCTTGATCGGCGTTTCGGCAAGCTTGCGAAACGGAATTGGTGAGTGAAGTTTGGTTTTCAGCTTTTAAACCAATGTTTGAAGGTTATGGGAGCTTAGTTAAAGTCTAAGCAACTTAACTAAGCTCAAGAGTAAGTTTTCGGAGAATTCTCGCTTTGGTGAACCATGAGATGGTTGGATGCAATATGTTTAATTTGCAGGTTTAAATTCTGTTTTGAAAGCATATTTTAGCATGTTTAATGCTGGTTTTGAAAGCCATGTGTTGAGGGATGCTCAAGGTAAGAGATCCTTGTTTTAATATTGATAAATGTGGTTTGATGCATAGTGATGCATGATTATTTAATGGCTTTGATTAATGCTTTAAAACAGTGGATTGATGATGGTAAGTGATGTATATTGGCAAGTGATATGTTGGTTTAAAAATACTTGAATCGGATATAGTTAGCCGGCTATAGGATTGGGTGCACCGTGAATAAAGTCGCCTTGGATGTTGAGGGGTTGTAATGGTACCGTAAACTTCATCCAAGTACACTAACGAGATGTCTAAGATCATAATGGTGGTTAAAATGCCATGTGTAGATCTTGTGTTGTGTGTCCCGTGTTCTCGTTAGTGATGTTATACAACTACCAATGAGTAACGTGGAGGGGTTGTGATTGTACCGTTAGACTCCATCACGGGTGTTGAGGGGTTGTGATTGTACCGGTAAACTCCACCTTGTGTGTTTGGTAGTGTGTATGAAGCGTATGGGACAACGCTTGTAATCCGCGTATCCGATTATGTTTTGTGTTGAAAAATGGTTAAGGATTATCACTTGAAAGCCAATATGACATGTTAATATAATGAAGCATGAGATGCTTGTTTTGTATGCATTGTTGCATGAGAAAGGATGTTTATAAATTTAAAAGCCTTGAAAGGTGTTTTGTAAAGTGCATTATTGTGTTGTTTCATTAGAGCTTTTCTCACTAAGCATATGTGCTTACGCTCTCTTTCTTGAATCAATAATGCAGAGAACTGAAATGTTTACGGGCAGCAAGGAGGGCAAGTAATCCAAGGGAAGGACTAAGCCCATGTATGGTGACTATTTTCACAACACTATTAGTTTTTGGTATTTGGCAATAGGAACCTAGATTGTGTTTTTGGGAGATGTTTTGGACTCCCTAAGTTTGGCATGATGCCTATGATGTTTTGGATATGTAATTGGCCATTTTTGGTGTTTTCTATGTTGGTTTGATGTTTGTTGGTTTTGGGTAATAGGATGCATGCCTATAGATTGAGGATTTCCCTAATTGATGCCATGAATATGTTTCGTTGATGAAAATATGTTCCTTTTATGCATGATGACTTGTTGGCATGATTTGGGGGTCATAGGGATGCGTTTGATGGGTCGAAAGTGTTTTAAACCAGATAATTTCTGCATTTCTGGGCAGCCCATATCGGAACGGATGCTACTGTTTCGAAACAGGGGTTTGAAATGACCTTGGCGTTTCGAAACGGGTAGAGCCGTTCCGAAACATTTTTGCTACCGTCAAGCCCTGTTTCGGAACAGGTTTCAAAACAGTCCCGCGTTTCGGAACAGTCAACCACCGTTTCGGAACACTTGACCGTTGGGCACTGAATTATATGGTTTTATGTTTTGAAATCTTCACGTTTTAGTCCTGAACCTTGTTTATGCAATTGCTTGAGTTTGGGATGTCCGTTTGAGGTGAAATTTGGCAGAGAAGCATGAAACATGACTAATTTCATAATGGTAACTTAAAAATTGGTAACGTCCTCTTAATTTCCAGAATTTACAATTTGGTCCCTAAATTTGTATGTTGTGCAATCGAGTCCCTTATTGTTTTCCGATTGCTGTGATTTTTGAGTATGTTTATCTCAAGAGTATGCTTAGGGTTAATATGCATCTAGACAAGTTTAAAAAGAAAAAAGGGTCGTTAATAAAGGTTGACTTTCGGGTTGACTTTGGTTTTCCCCGTGTAATCTTCGTAGTTCGGGTCAACCGTCTAGGCCGGGCTAAGGGGGTTACATTTGGTGGTATCAGAGCTGAGTTCTCGAGTAATTGGGAATAGTTATGTGGGTGATATGTGTATGATTGCTTTGTATGCTTTTTGAGTGAAAGTATGATGTGTGAATTGTAGAGAATGTTACAATTGTGATGTATGCTGTGATGAAGCATGTTAGAGGGACCCATTGCCATATCAAAACTAATGAAATGACTTGTTTTTATTTGAAAATGAGCTTGAGTACTTGAATTTCTTACCTTGCTGAGCCTGATTATGTTTATTGCATTTTTTTATAGTGCATTGTTTAGTGAATGGGACCTCGTAGAGAGACGAGGATTAATACGAGAGCTATGGCTCAAAACGAGAATGAAGGGAATGCTGAGAATGTAGTGGATTTACCTCCTCCACTCGGTGGTGGTGGTGCTGGAGGTGATGGAGCTGGTGCTGGGGTCGCTGGACCTAAAGCTGGGCAGGGGCAAGCTGCTCCTGACATGACAGTGCTGATTCCGGCTATTGCTGGAGCCTTTCAGGTGACAGTAGCTGGGCATCAGGGTGATGCTAATGCTAGACTACCTTTGGAACGTTTGCGTAGTTTGGGAGGGACTGAGTTCAGGGGTTTGTCTACAGAAGGTTCCGAGTCATGGTTGGAAAGTACCAAGAGAATTTTGGGACAAATGAACTACAATGATGTGCAGAAGCTAGGCTGTGTGGTATCGCTGTTACACGATGATGCGTATACTTGGTGGACGACCACTATCTCCGGGATGGAAGATGCTGATGTAACTTGGACGTTCTTTCTAAACGCGTTCAAGAGGAAGTATCTGGGTGTGCGGTACCTGGATGAAAAGAAAAGGGAGTTCATGTCTCTTACTCAAGGGAGCATGTCAGTGGCTGAGTACGAGGTTCAGTTTGTTGGTCTCAGTCAGTACGCACCTGAGCTTATCCCTGATGAGCGGGAGAGGTGTGAATGTTTCCGTTATGGTTTGGTGACGGATGTGAAGACCTATATGCTGGCCGCTGAGTACACTGACTTTGATGTGCTGGTTAGTAGATCAAAGGATATTGAGCTGAATTTGAGTTTATCTTCTAGAGGTGCTGGTTCTAGTGCGAGCAAGCGAGCTGCTGAGTATAGTTCCGGTGGTGGACGGAACAAGAGAGGACGTGATCGGAGGTATCAGTCTTCAGCTAGACGTGGTGGTGGAAGGCAAGGTGCGCCTGTTCAGGGAGACAGGGCGAGAGCTGATCAGAACACATGCTGGGCGTGTGGATCGCGTGGTCACTTGAGACGTGATTGTCCTCGGGCAGCGAGAGAGGTGCAGGCTCCTGTTGTGGTGACCGGTAATTCGTGCTGGAACTGTGGTTCGGCGGATCATATGAGGAGGGAGTGTCCTCTGTTGACCGGTGGTGGTCAGGGACGTGCTCCTGGAGTTGTTGCACCACAGAGAGGTCGTGGGCGCGGCCGTGGTAACTTCCAGCGCAGAGAGGATGTTGGAAGGAATGTGGCTCATGTGGTGGCTGTTCAGCCTGAGGGTGGTAGCCAGGCCCGAGTGTATGCTCAGAGGGAGGGGAGGAATGACACGGATGTGATAGCAGGTACTTTCACTTTGCAATCCTTGTCATTACTTTCCTTGATTGGTTCAGGATCTACACACTCATACATATTGCGTGAACATGCTCAATTGCTTGGTTTGCCTGTTGAGTCTTTAGATGTTGATATGCGTGTAACTAGTTCTTTTGGTGAGACTGTTGTGACACGAAAGCTTTATAGAAGATTTCCCTTGGTTGTGCAAGACCATGTTTTTCATGTTGATCTTATGGAATTGCCTTTCTATGGTTTTGATGTAATCCTTGGTATGGATTGGCTTGTTGAACATCGAGCTGTGGTGGATTTTGAGAATAAGCGAGTTTTGTTGAAGCTTGCGGATGATTATGAGGTAGTGGTGGTTGGTGAGAATGTGAAGTTTCTTGCCAATGTTGTGTCTACGTTGGAAGCAAGACGAATGCTGAGGCAAGATTGTGAAGCCTATCTAGCCTTTGTAATGAATCCTAGCTCTAAGGAGTTGCAAGTGAAAGATATCAGGACTGTGCGAGAGTTTCCTGGTGTGTTTTCGGAGGAGTTGCCTGGATTGCCTCCTAATCGTGAAGTGGAGTTTGGAATTGGGCTGTATGAAAACACAACTCCAGTGTCCATTACTCCTTACCGAATGGCGCCTAAAGAGTTGAAGGAGCTGAAGACGCAACTTCAGGAGTTGCTTGATCGTGGTTTCATTCGGCCGAGTGTGTCACCTTGGGGTGCACCGGTCTTGTTTGTAAAGAAAAAGGATGGCACTATGAGAATGTGCATCGATTACCGCCAGCTTAACAAGTTGACTATCAAGAATCGGTATCCATTGCCAAGGATAGATGATCTTTTTGATCAATTTCGGGGAGCGGCTGTGTTCTCTAAAATTGACATAAGGTCAGGGTATTACCAGTTGAAGGTGAAGGATGTGGATGTGCCAAAGACAACCTTCCGAACAAGGTATGGGCATTACGAGTTTCTTGTGATGCCATTTGGTTTGACGAATGCTCCTGCAGCTTTCATGGACATGATGAATAGAGTGTTCTATGAATACTTGGACAAATTTTTTGTGGTGTTCATTGATGATATTCTCGTGTACTCTCGTACTGAGGAGGAGCATGAGGGGCATTTGAGAATTGTGTTGCAGGCTTTGTTCGAGAATCAGCTTTATGCCAAGCTGAGCAAGTGTGAGTTTTGGCTCAGGGAAGTTGTGTTCCTTGGTCATGTGGTTTCTGCTGAAGGGATTCGTGTTGATCCTCAGAAGATTGAGGCAGTGATGAATTGGAAGCCTTCTAAGTCTGTTCATGAAGTCCGTAGTTTCTTTGGTTTGGCGGGATACTATCGGAGGTTCGTGGATGGATTTTCAAAGATTGTTGCACCTTTGATGAAGTTGTTGTAGAAGGATGTTAAGTATGAGTGGACGGAAGCGAGACAACAGGCTTTTGAGAAGCTTAAGGCAGCTTTGACGCAAGCTCCTATCTTGGTTCAACCTGAATCAGGGAAAGAGTTTGTGGTGTATAGTGACGCGTCCTACGTTGGTTTGGGATGTGTGTTGATGCAAGAGGGTAAGGTGGTGGCTTATGCATCGCGCCAGTTGAAGGTGCATGAGCGCAATTATCCTACGCATGATATTGAGTTAGCAGCGGTGGATTTTGCTTTGAAAATTTGGAGACATTACTTGTATAGTGAGAAGTGTACTGTGTACATGGATCACAAGAGTTTGAAGTATCTGATGTCTCAGAAAGAGTTGAATCTTAGGCAACGACGTTGGGTGGAGTTGCTTAAGGATTACGATTTGACGATCGAGTATCATCCGGGTAAAGCTAATGTCGTAGCGGATGCCTTGAGTAGGAAGGTGGCTGTGGAGTTGAGGGCTATGTTTGCCAGTTTGAGCATTTCGCGTGATGGTGGTCTTGTGGCTGAGTTGCAAGTGAAACCATCCTTGGTTCAGTTGATAAAGGATAAACAGTTGTTGGATGATTCCTTGGTGCCACATGTTCAGGATATTGCTGAGGATAGGCCATCGGATTTCTGCTTTAATGATGATGAAGTTTTATGCTTTGGGAGTCGAATAGTAGTGCCCAATGATGCTGAGTTGAGGCGTGCTATTATGACTGAAGCTCATAGTAGTCCTTTTGCTATGCACCCTGGTAGTACTAAGATGTACCGTGATCTTCGTGATGAGTACTATTGGGTGGGTTTAAAGAAAGATGTTGCTGAGTTTGTGAGCAAGTGCATGGTATGTCAGCGAGTTAAGGCTGAGCATCAGTTTCCTTCTGGGTTGTTGCAACCATTGAGGATTCCTGAGTGGAAGTGGGAAAGGATTACCATGGACTTCGTGTCTGGTTTGCCTTTGTCGCCATCGAAGAAGAATTCGGTGTGGGTGATTGTCGATCGCCTGACGAAGTGTGCGCATTTCTTACCTGTGCATACTACGCATACTTTGGATAAGCTTGCGGAGCTGTACATTGCTGAGATTGTGCGGATGCATGGTGTGCCAAAGTCGATTGTGTCAGATAGAGATCCGAGGTTTACATCACGTTTCTGGCAGTGTTAAAACTTGAGATTTTGATCAAATCTTGAAGAATTTCGTGGAGGTTGTTTGGGCTCTGTTTTGAGATGCCTTTTTAATGTATTTTGGATGTTTAATGATGTGTAATTGAGGTTTAATCAATGCAATCCCGAATAGGTTGATTTTCCTAAGTTTTTACTTGTGAAAATGGTGGTTTTTGGGGTGATTTTGGTGTTCTGTTGTAGCTGGAGGTATAAGGACGTGATTAGGTCCTTTTTAGATGTTAATTGATGTCCAAGAATGATTAGAAGTGATGGATCTTGGCTGGGTAATGTTGTGGAAGTGTTTGGATGTGTTTTCGGTTGTGTTTGGTAGCCGAAATGTGAGTTTTGGTGAGAGCAGCGAGTTTAGGTGTAATGACTGAAGATTTTAATGCATGATGATGCATTAATCCTCCGCTTTGATGTGTTTAAAACATGGGAGACATCTTCGGATCCTTGTGGTGTTGATCCAGAGGCTTGATCGACGTTTCGGCAAGCTTGCGAAACATAATTGGTGAGTGAAGTTTGGTTTTCAGCTTTGAAACCAATGTTTGAAGGTTATGGGAGCTTAGTTAAAGTCTAAGCAACTTAACTAAGGTAAAGAGTAAGTTTTCGGAGAATTCTCTCTTTGGTTAACCATGAGATGGTTGGATGCAATATGTTTAATTTGCATGTTTAAATTCTGTTTTGAAAGCATATTTTAGCATGTTTAATGCTGGTTTTGAAAGCCATGTGTTGAGGGATGATCAAGGTAAGAGATCCTTGTTTTGATATTGATAAATGTGGTTTGATGCATGATTATTTAATGGATTTGATTAATGCTTTGAAACAGTGGATTGATGATGGTAAGTGATGTATATTGGCAAGTGATGTGTTGGTTTAAAAGTACTTGAACCGGATATAGTTAGCCGGCTATAGGATTGGGTGCACCGTGAATAAAGTCGCCTTGGATGTTGAGGGGTTGTAATGGTACTGTAAACTCCATCCAAGTACACTAACGAGAAATCTAAGATCTTAATGGTGGTTAAAATGCCATGTGTAGATCTTGTGTTGTGTGTCCCGTGTTCTCGTTAGTGATGTTATACAACTACCGATGAGTGATGTGGAGGGGTTATGATTGTACCGTTAGACTCCATCACGGGTGTTGAGGGGTTGTGATTGTACCGGTAAACTCCACCTTGTGTGTTTGGTAGTGTGTATGAAGCGTATGGGACAACGCTTGTAATCCGCGTATCCGATTATGTTTTGTGTTGAAAAATGGTTAAGGATTATCACTTGAAAGCCAATATGACATGTTGACATAATGAAGCATGAGATGCTTGTTTTGTATGCATTGTTGTATGAGAAAGGATGTTTATAAATTTAAAAGCCTTGAAAGGTGTTTTGTAAAGTGCATTATTGTGTTGTTTCATTAGAGCTTTTCTCACTAAGCATGTGTGCTTACGCTCTCTTTCTTGAATCAATAATGTAGAGAATTGAAGTGTTCACGGGCAGCAAGGAGGGCAAGTAATCCAAGGGAAGGACTAAGCTCATGTATGGTGACTATTTTCACAACACTATTAGTTTTTGGTATTTGGCAATGGGAACCTAGATTGTGTTTTTGGGAGATGTTTTGGACTCCCTAAGTTTGGCATGATGCCTATGATGTTTTGGATATGTAATTGGCCATTTTTGGTGTTTTCTATGTTGGTTTGATGTTTGTTGGTTTTGGGTAATAGGATGCATGCCTATAGATTGAGGTTTTCCCTAATTGATGTCATGAATATGTTTCGTTGATGCAAATATGTTCCTTTTATGCATGATGACTTGTTGGCATGATTTGGGGGTCATAGGGATGCGTTTGATGGGTCGAAAGTGTTTTAAACCAGATAATTTCTGCATTTCTGGGCAGCCCGTATCAGAACGGGTGCTACTGTTTCGAAACAGGGGTCTCAAATGGCCTTAGCGTTTCGAAATGGGTAGAGCCGTTCCGAAACATTTTTGCTACTGTCAAGCCCTGTTTCGGAACAGGTTTTGAAACGGTCCCGCGTTTCGGAACGAACAACCACCGTTGCGGAACACTTGACCGTTGGACACTGAATTATATGGTTTTATGTTTTGAAATCTTCACGTTTTAGTCCCGAACCTTGTTTATGCAATTGCTTGAGTTGGGATGTCCGTTTGAGGTGAAATTTTGCAGAGAAGCATGAAACATGACTAATTTCATAATGGTAACTTAAAAATTGCTAACGTCCTCTTAATTTCCAGAATTTACAATTTGGTCCCTAAATTTGTATATTGTGCAATCGAGTCCCTTATTGTTTTCCGATTGCTGTGATTTTTGAGTATGTTTATCTCAAGAGTACGCTTAGGGTTAATATGCATCTAGATAAGTTTAAAAAGAAAAAAAGGGTCGTTAATCAAGGTTGACTTTCGTGTTGACTTTGGTTTTCCCCGTGTAATCTTCGTAGTTCGGGTCAACCGTCTAGGCCGGGCTAAGGGGGTTACAGAAAAGGTTACCACTGTAGCCAAGATAGATTGATTAGGATTTATCCTCTTCAAGTGTCCTTCCATTTAGTGTTTCTAGAGCTTTCAATTTTCTTCAATTTGCTTACCATGGCTCCAAAACACCTACAATAAGGGAACTATGCATGTTTTGGTACCCAAACTCTTTTGGGTCCATAAGAGTTAGTTTCTACAATTTTAGTCCCTTTTGGTATCCACTTAGACAATAGATCATATTCTTTGTTAGCAATGAGTCCTTTTGGAACCCAAATGCTTCTAATTATCTTTCTATTAAATGATCTTTAATGACCTCCTTGTCTATACCAATTAAAGTTCTTCCTAACATAGTTGGGTCTTGAGTTTTCACCTTTTTCAAAACTTTTAGTTCCAACTTTATTGAAAGAACCTTTAAGATCGTCAAGCTCCTTTTGATGATCATCATGGACCTTTGAAAGTAAGTTGTGCAAATCTTGATTTTTCTTTTCAAATTCTTTTATTTTAACTTGCATTTCCTCAATTTTACTTTCAAATTCCTTATTAGACTTAGAGAGAGAGAGTCATTTTCATTTTTCAATTTTAAAATGATTTTTCAATTTTTCAAAATTGACTCTTCAAACTCCAAGGATAATTCATCATAAGCCTCTTGCAATTCATCAAAAGTATAATCAATTGAAAAAGATGAATTAGAGGTTACCAAAGAGTCATCATCGATAGCCATGAGACACAAGTTGGCTACTTCATTCTCGTCCTCATCGGATGATTCATCATCGCTCCAAGTAGCTAAATGAGCCTTGTGCTTCTTTTTCTCACAGCTCTTTTTCTTCAATTGAGGACAATCGAACTTGATATGTCTCGTTTTATTGCACTCATAGCAAATAATTTGATCTTTCACTTTGTTGTCATTCTTGAAGCCCTCTTCTCTTTGAAATCTTCTCCCTTTGTTGGACCTCATGAATCTTTTGAATCTCTTGGCAAACATAGCCATCTCTTTATCTTCATCATCTCCACTAGAATCAATATCTTCTTTAGATGCTTTTAGAGCAACACCAAATTTTTTCTTTTCTACTTCCTTCTTCTTTTCTTCCTTACCCTTTGACATCATATCATGTGTAAGCAAGGAACCAATGAGCTCATCCAACTTCAGAGTCTTGAGGTCCTCTGCTTCTACAATCGTCGTTTTCTTTGAATCCCATGAATCGGGAAGAGGGTAGATCATCTTCCTTACAAGTTTATCTTCCGGGATCACTTCTCCATAGCCCTTCAAACCATTAACAATCACCAAGAATCGATCGGACATGGTTTTGATGTCTTCCTCGGGGTCCATCTTGAAGTTTTCATAATTTAGATTGAGAAGCCCGATTTTGGTCTCCTTCACTTGATTTGTTCCTTCATGTGTAACTTCAAGTTTGTCCCAAATCTCTTTAGCATTGGAACAAGATGACACCCTTCCATACTCATCCGGGCCAAGGGCACAAAATATGAGATGCATTGCCTTAGCATTTGTGGAGAATCTCTTGTTTTCTTCATTGCTCCATGTCTCCATATTACTAGTCGGTGCGGTGTAACCACTCATGATGATCTTCCAAGCTTCAAGATCAAAAGCTTGAATGAAAAGCTTCATGCAGTTCTTCCAATAAGCATAATTAACTCCATTGAAGAAAGGAGGCTTGTTGGTGGGTTGAGAATCGCCCCAAGCTTCAATGGTGGAGGTGGAAGCCATGGATGACCTTGTAGATGATTGCACACTTCTTGGATCTTCTTAAGAGGTTGTAAGACCTTCTAATGAGCCAAGCTCTGATAGCAATTGATGAGAGTGACAATCGATCGAACAAAACCAAGAGGGGGTGAATTGGATTTTTGAAGGAATGGTGGACACTAATTGCAAAGGTAAAAATTGCAAAGAGATTTAGAGTGGTTCAACTCCCCTAATTGGAGTCTACATCCACTACCTTAGTGACCACACTAAGGATTTTCCACAAATTCACCAATTTGTCTTTCCTTTAAGGATAAGGAGTAACCTTACATAATTCAATAGACTTATACCCCAAAGTCTATTGAATCCTATCCCAAAATGAATACAAATAAGCAAACTAGGAAATCCTCACTAGGAATATGTTTGCAAAGTTTAAGCTCTCTCACACACCCAAAGAAACACTAGCACAAGAATTTCAATGAAGAACACTCTAGTGTTTTACAAGAAAGATTGAAAATAGGCACAAAATGAACTCTTGGAAGCTTGAATGTTTGTATATGCTTTCTTGTTGCTTCAATACTGTTCTTAAACTTCTTTTATGTGCTCTTGATGTTTTCTAACCGTTGGGAGCCGTTGGGGGGACTTTGGAGCCGTTAGAAGCCATTAAAGTCGAGCATTAAATGCTCATCTGCACAGTGGTTTCGAAACCATTGAAAAGGTTTCGAAACCTGGGAGAAATTTAAACTGAAAAACTAGCCGTTACAAGTACTGCTTTCGAAACCTGTAGTAAAAAACAGGGTTTTTAGGCCTTACTGCCAGATTGGTATCGAAACCAGTAAAGAGGTTTCGAAACCTGTAGTTAAAAATCTTACTGCCAAACTGGTATCGAAACCACCTAGTTGGTTTTGAAACCTTTACTTAAAAATGCTTTATTTTGACTTTTGTTGACTTTTTTAAAGAGAAAAACATATAGGTATTATGTTAAACCTTTTGGGACAAATTGTTCGAGTTAAAACATTATATTGACCAATCTGAATCGAATATAGAGTTTACAAATTTTTGCAAGTTAAATCTTTTAGTTATATCAAAATCAAAATAAGTCTAACAGAAACACTTAACTAATTTTTCAAAAGTTCGGTTCTGACAAGTAACGACTAGTTCATTTAATGCTCGATTTTGAAAATACTTAACCCCTGTATCGAAATGGGTGTGAGACGTTTCAAAACAGCACTTAAAAATCAAAAGCCTAGATGAAGGCTCTATCGAAACGGGCGGCAAGCCCATTTCAAAACCCATGTCTTGAAACAGATTAGTTCGTATCGAAACCGATGTTTCCAGTGGAAAAACGTATCGAAACACTTTGGGGGTGTTTCGAAACGCCTGAGCAATTTTGAGTGTTTTGGCTTTGAAACACTTAGAAAATTTTATGGGGTTTAAGTTTTGACTTCAAAACATTTTAAGTATAAATTTTACATGTCAAATGTGATTCTTTTGAGTACTTAAAAATTTATTTACTTTGCAATTTAGTCCTTATATTATTTGTTATATCAAAATCAAACATTGGTTTTTACAGTCTCCTCCTTTTTGATATAACAAAACCAAAGTAAATTTTTAAGTAAACTCCTCCTAAATAAAAGCTAGGTTTTGAAAAAGATTTTGAAAAATTTAGCTTAACCCTTCTCCCCCTTTTTGTTAGATCAAAATCAATGAAGGAATATAATTATGAGAGAAAGCAATATAGCACAAGATAAAGCATAATTAAAGAAACATAATTTCATTAAGCATAATAAACCAAAGCAAAATAATTCCACAATATCCAAACATAATATCCAAACTTTATACTGAAAAACAATAGATCAAGGCATAAGTCTTAAAGCAAAAACATAGATAGGCGCATAAATAGGGAAATCCTAAACTAGATGATATGTAAATGGAATGCAAAGATCTAAGGCTCATCGTCATCTTCATCTTCATCATTGGCGGTGCTCCTTCGAAATTGTCTCCACTCACCATAGAAGCTGGTAAAAGACATGTCCATTGAGGCTTGTTGAGTTTCAACCGAAGTGAGTCGATTCTCAATACTTTGGGTACGTCCCTCCGAGGAAGTGAGGTGAGTGTCAAGAGTGGAAAAACCGGAGTCTATGTGGGTTCGCAAGCCATTGAATTGCTTGGTAAGGAAAGTCATGAGGGCTTCGTTGTTTGGTGGAGCAACTTGAGGTTGAGGTTCGGGGGCCGCAACTTCAGGAGGACGCTCGACACGAATACACTCTCCATTAATGAAATGAAATTTGCAAAGGAGAAGTGTGCACTCATCGATGGGATCCTTGAGAGATTCCAGAAAGTCAAGAGAGCAATCGATCCCCAACTTTGAGGTTTGTGGATCAACTTGAAACTTCTTCCCCATGAGGTAGGATTCGATGGCTATCACTTGAGAATGATCATCATTGGAGATACACCGGGCATTGATGTAGAAGAGGAGAACCATGTTAGGTACAAAGTATCAGGTAAGCTCAAAAATCGTAAGAAATCCCAATGCCTCAATAAAGTGAGATAGCGAAATTGAAAATGTTCAGAATCCAAAAAGGGTGTAAAGACAATACGCTTGCGACAGATTGCATGATCTTGAAAGAGCTTGAAGTTGGTATGGGCGTCTTTGTTTCGAAGACCTTTTTGATAGAGTAGAGTGAGGTTAGGATGAGAGGAATCATCATCACTGTTAGAACATCCACCAACCTCACCGGTTCGTATTTTCTTCCTAGAACCCATGTTCGAAATCTGGAAATAAATCAAGACACAAAAATACATGTATGCGTAAATCAACCAAATTCAATCCAATAGTCAATCCAATAGGCAAGGTGTATTAAAATCTATACAATATAGTTTAAAAACATGTATGAACATAAAATAAATTTTGGTAAATTTTTTTTCCCGAAAAATAGTAAAGTAAAATATACGATATAGTTTTTATATTCAAACAAAAAATTTTTGAGTTTTAAACAAATTTTGAAAAAACTTCAAAACCCATACTATAAGTATATATACTATACAAAAATTGAGTAAAAACATTAAAGAAAATCAAATGAAAGTTTAAAAAGAAAAGAAAAGCGTTTATACCTTGATATAGGATAATGGATGAATGAGGGATGATTAATGCACCAAATTGCTTGCAAAAGCTTTAGCCTTGATGTGTAGATTGAAAACCCTAAAAAATTAGGTTTTGATGAGAAAAATCAAGGGATTTGAGGAGTTTATATGAGGGTTTTCGATTAGGGTTTGAGACAAAAAGAGAGTTGGTGTTTTAATTAAAATTTGATACTCATTTAAGGCTACTTAAAACAATCCGCGCGGACGCGTATCGATATGCCACTTGGTGTATCAGAACGGAGGTCTCAAAACACTTTCGAGCCGTTTCGGTACGAGACTTGTTTCGATACAGGTTGTCCCTGTTTCATAACAACAAGGCAAACCTGTATCGAAACTCTAAGAGCCCATTTCGATACGATTCATTACTGTAACTAACTTAGATCGAGCCTTTATCGAAATAGATGTACCTGTTTCAATACACCTTTGCTGGGAAATGCATTTTGGGCAGTTTTAAGTCTAAAAGGCCAACTTAGATCGAGCCTAAAAGCATGTAAATGATACATGAGCATGTTAAATGAACTAAAACAGTTGCATACTCCCAATGACAACAAGCATAGATGCAAAAGGAGGCAAATCAACACAAGTATGAACATCAAATAATTTCAAGCACATTCTTGGTCATTTGGGACCTAAAAGGGTCAAGAAAGGCTGGTTAAACCTAACTCTCTCATAAGGGTCCAAAAACGTTCTTTATCTAAAGGTTTAGTAAATATGTTCACTAATTGGTTCAATATATAAACATATTCTAAAACTACATCATTTTTCAAGACATGATCTCTAATGAAATGATGTCTAATTTCTATATGTTTGGTTCTAGAGTGTTGGATGTGATTCTTAGTGAGACAAATGGCACTAGTGTTGTCACACTTAAGGGGTATGGTATCTATTTGAACACCGTAATCTAAGAGTTGTTTCAACCAAAGAACTTCAGCACAACAACTCCCTAAGAATATGTACTATGCTTCGATGGTAGATAAGGCTACGCTATTTTGTTTCTTAATGTATCAAGATACAAGCACAACACCTATCTATCTTACATGGCCATAATCCGCATCAGAGAAGGCATGAATGTCAAAGAAGGAATCCCCAGTATACCAAAGACCTAAACTAGGTGTATCTCTAAGGTATCAAAAAATTCTCTTAATGGCAACTAGGTATGATTCTCTAGGGCTAGCTTGAAACCTAGCACACACGCAAATACTAAACATAATATCTGGTCTACTTGCGGTAAGGTAAAGCAAAGAGCCAATCATAGATCTATAAAGCTTAGAATATACACACTTACCTCCCTCATATTTGTCAAGTTTTATTGATGAGCTTGATAACTGCGTAAATATCCTTGTTTTCATACCTTTTTGCCTTAGCAATTGCCTGCTCTTAAGTTCATGTCATAGCATTTTGGTTGCATTTTAGTTCATTTGGGTGCAGTTTTATCTTTTGTTTGGTATGGTGGTGGAAAGGTGCTGCTTGAGGAGGGTGGTTTGGTTGTGTGGCGTGCAGGACACATGAATACATAGTGCAGGAAAGTAGGAGAGCTGGGAAATGCTATAGCATTTGAGGACTGAAGGAACTGGCTGACACACGAGTTGTAGAAAAAAATGTGAAGTGCAGAAAAGACAGATTTGACATGTGCAGCCGCTAGTACCACCTACAGACTCTCCTCCTTGTCCCCTTGGGAAGAGCATTGTCGATGGATATTCCTTGGGATCACCAAAGGAATCTTTAGGGCACCAAACCCTAAGAGCCTTCACTATATAAAGGGTGCAATTCCCTCATTAGACATAGACGGAAAAATGTGATAAGTGAGGCTAGGGTTGGAGAGAGAAAGGCAGTTTTTCCCTTCTTCTTCCTCAACTTGGTGTCCTCCATCGTCGAAGCTCCAAAGAGTGGCCTCGCCGGCCTCGAGAGAGGTGGCGGGCCTAAGATAGTTCGTGGCAGTCCATGGCGGACTGGGAGTTCTTCTTCCCTTCTGTTTGCTTTAGCATTTCTTTATTTCATTTGGAAAGGTTTGTAATGTTTGATGATACGTTGAATGTTCACCCAGCCATGAACTGATTTTAGGTGGCTTGGGTTTGATGAATGATTTTTATTTACGTGTTTTTAATGCATGCCTATGATTTTCAGCTTTAATCGTTGTCTATGCTTTGCTTATGTGCTTTCATTTCCTTAAGGTTGTAAGAGGCTTCGAGAGTTGGCCGTTCCTTAGGTGTAGAATCAGGTTGGTAATCGAGAGAGCTAACCTTAGACCCCTATAAGCAATGGAGTTGGCTGCTGGAGGCACAACTCTAACCTGCCTTAGAGATAAGTGATAGGTTTCAACGGCTAAGAAGGGTAGTACTTGAGGGGTAGGGGAGTGTTAAGGGTTTACCCCGAGAGGTATTGACGTAGCATTTCTATCTCCCAGTCTCCTGGCTAGAGATAGTTTAGGGACATCCTTAGTAAATCCTGCCGAGCATAGAAGATGGTTGAAGACCTTAGACTGGGTTAAGAGGCTTAGTTTAGTTGTCTAACAAACCCAACCAATCATTCTATAGAGAGTTTCACCCACGAGAGAGGACATGTTTGTCATCTGATTCACCTTAACGTTATTTACTCTTTTTGCTACAATATTTCTAATTACTACTTTGATTGCCTCAACATTACTGACTGCAAAAACAACTTACACTGCATCATACATTAATCGTGCACACCTCTAATCCTTGCGGAGACAATACTCACTCATACACTTTACTACTTGTTCGACGTGTATACTTGCACTACTTGCGTATCATTTTAGTACACCTCAACATGCAAACAAGTTTTTGGCGCTGTTGCCGGGGATTGGGAATTGGTTGTTTACGGTTTTTGTTCATATTGCTTGTTATTTTTACTTTATACATATTCATTAGTGTTTTTGTTTTTCTTTTTAGGTGTTCCGCTAGTGTATGACCAGAAGAAGACCTAGAGGACCCTTACATCCTGTTGTTCCAGAGATCGAACATTTCTTATGATTAAGAAGACGCATTCGAGAAGATACTAGAACTATGAACGGAGTTCAATATCCTGAAGACCCACCTCCACCTCCAGGTAATGGAGATGCTATCGCTAATGGCCAAGGAGTGGCGGCTCGACCTTGAGCCATTAGAGATCATTTGACTCCTATCTTGGACGATCTCTCTGTAACCCCCTCGACCCGGCCTAGCCGATAGACCGAACAAAACAAGTCACACGGGGAATATTGAAATAAACCGGGAAGATTTATCTCAATAAATGACCCTATATTTTTTATCTTATCTAGATGCAAGTTACTTTCCTATGTGATCAACAAGCAGTGGATTGAAGGATAACACGAGCATTCATCGATTAACACCAATTTTGGGTTTAGGGACCATTTCGTAAATTTGACAATTTGTAAGGGTTATTACCAAATTTGGATTACCATCCTTTAATTAAGTTCATTACATGCTTCTCTGTAAAAACTCAGCTCAAGATGACCATTAGAACTCATTTAATTGCATACATGACTATCAGGGACCAGAACACATAGAAACAGAAACTCAAAATATTCTAAAATTTGAATTAACAACCACTCGTTTCCGAACATCGAGCCTCATATTGGAACGGGCGTATCGAAACAGTGATACCCGTTTCGAAATGCGGGATCGTTTTGAAACTATCTTAGACCCGTTTCGGAATAGGGTTTCACAGACACAAAATGTATCGAAATAAGCTTCACTGTTTCGAAACCCCAAGGCATTTTCAAGCCCCCGTTTTGAAACAAGCAAGGGTATTTCGAATCACCTGGTCTTGCAATGTTTAAATTTGCTGATTTAACTCGATTTCAATCATCCGAAACTAATCTTACATATACACAAACATTCTTGTAATTCAAATACACATCAACAGACAAGAGTACATGGCAAAGACATCATCAAAGCATCATCATCAATATCAAAGAGAACTAAAGGCATGATTCCTACGAGAAAACGAGCACCAAATGACCAATTCTCTAATCCAAGAAATTACCAACACTTAAAGGCCATTTACATACCCAAATATGCATACCAAACTTGCACCAAACCAGAAAATACCAAACAACCAACATTTATAGCATTGGACACCCTCATTGCCTTTATTACACTAGTTCAAAACCTCAACATGCTTTTAAAGAAGTCTCTTGGAAAAATCCCTTGTTGTTGCTGCCTCTAATCTCCTAATTACCCGCATTGATGAACAAAGAGAGCATAAGCATACAAGCTTAGTAAGGATTGCTCAAAACCTAAAACATCGTCAATGCACAAAACCATTTTTCACTCTTTTCAAAACCATCATGCCTTCTTTGATAAACCATGCACTTTAACATTAAAATCAGTATGCTAAACACCATGCAACATGAATCACATATTTTCTAGCAATTAAACCATTGCTACACAAACACCAAGCCTTCCAAGCATAAACACCATTATGTTAAGCTTAAGATAAAACATGCATTTTTCATAATATGCATCAACAACATTTCCATAACATTACAAACCATTATATTGGCTTTCAAGTGATTAACAACAACCTCATTTCTCAAAACATATCGGATACACATATTACCAAGGGTTGTCCCAAACCCTTCATACACTCTACCGGCATCTCAAGGCTCACACAAGGGAGCAACCCTCCACCGTTGTGACACCCGTGGTGGAGTATTCAGTACAATTACAACCCCTCAACACCACTCATTGGTAGATGTATAGCCTACTAACGAGAGACGGGACACACACAAGGTTCCCACCCGGGTGCTACCCTCAATCGTTGCAACCTTAAACAATCATCAATCGTTAGGGTACTTGAATGGAGTTTTCGGTACAATCACAACCCCTCAACATCCAAGGTGACTTGTTTACAGTGCACTCAATCCTATAGCCGGCTAACTATATATGATTTCATTTATAAAAAAATTTATACAACATCACTTGCCAATATAATCCACATTTCATACATACCTCACTGTTTTTCCAAAGCATTCATGATATCCATAACTCAAGCATTAAACCATGCTTCAAAACTCATGCATCAACACATGCATACAAGGATCACTTACCTAGTGCATCCTTAAACCTCATGGCATCATCAACCACATTTCATATACTCAAACCATGCTTTAAAATAGTAGGTTAACACAATTAAAAACAAGTGCATTCAAAATCTCACAATAGCACAATCTGAGAGAGAAATTCACTTTACTTACTTCTGAACTTAGCAAAGTGTTTCAAGCTCTTACTAAGTTCCCAAAAACCTCTTTTATGAAGTTTCCAAGCACGAAATCTCATTTCCACTCACCGACTTGCGAAACCACACTTGCCATTGAAACAATCAACCGTTCGAAGCCTCCAAAACTACTTCGTTTGATTTTGGAACAGAATCCCCTGTTTTCAACACATTAAAACAGAGGTTCAATGCATTACAATGCATCCAAAACACCAGCACTCAAAAAGGAAATCCGCAATCCTGCTCTAAAGCATCAAATTACCTATCGGAAACAATCGAAAACTCAATCGATTGACCTCCAACCTCAGCCCAACCATCAACCAACACATCCAACACATTTTAAGCATAAATCATCATCCAAAAACAACCTAAACCCATCCTTATACCTCCAACAACTCAGATCTCACATTACACCCCCAAAACCCAATAAAAAACACTTTAAAAACCAATCATCTCAAGGATTTCGAGATTAATATGATTAAGAATCTATTTCAACATCATAAACCTTCCAAAACTTGTTTAGAAATAAGGTCAAACATATCAAATCAAGACTCCTCCGAAAATCACATTAAAACCATCTTTTCTAACAAGATTTCACCATTTTATCAAACCAATAACAAAACCTCAATAAAAAACATAGAAAAAGAGTCAAATATCTTGGGTATTTCATTAAAGATCCGTGATTAGAGGGTTAGCATGAATTTTACCTCCAATCCTTGCTTCTCTTCCAATTTGGCAAGTTTAGCTTTCAAGAATCTTGAAGAAATTTGAGAGAAATCACCAAGGATAAGTTGGAAATCAAGAGAGGAAAAGAAAGTGAATGAAATCTGGAAATTGAGAGAAAATGGATAGTGTTTGGCTTAAGTGAAAAGAAGATAATGAAAATGATCGTCAAAATCTTTTAACCAAAATAACTACCTCTTTAATTAAATCAATTAAAGCCATTTTAATATTAAATAAATCATTTAAAACACATGCCAAATTAGAGAAAAGGCTTAATTTCCATTTAGCTCCCTAAAGATTCTAAGATTTTGACTCGTTTTGAAAAACACACTTTTCCACAGTTTTAAAACTTTACATTTTGGTCGCTGCCCAAAATGCACACTTTCCAAAACTCATTTTGCAAAATTGATTCAACCCACCTCTTACATATAATTTTAGAGGATTTTAGGAATTTTTATCATATTTTTATCCTATCCCGAACCACCTTTTAACGACTCGAACCGCCAACCTCTAGTGCCACCAGCCTAACCCGGTACGCAAAACACCTTTGCCCAAAACCGGGGCGTTACACTCTATCCTGGGATAGTAGCTCTAGAAATTTAGGCAGCCCAGTTCAAGCTTAAACCAGTCAAGTTCAACATGTTGAACACAATCGAACAATTTGGTGGTTTGCCTCATGAAGATGCAGGACAACACATCCATGCTTTCATGGAAGTTTGTGATTCATTCCGACAGCAAGGAGTGCACGAGGATGTGCTGAAGCTCAAACTGTTTCCCTATTCTTTACGTGATCGTGCTAGAGTATGGTTAAGTGGAGTTCCAGCTGGATTAATGGAGTCTTGGACAGATCTATGCAAAAGTTTTCTGCTACGGTGTAATCCACCAAATAGAAATTCTTAATTGAGAAACGAATTAGTTTCTTTTCGTCAAGCTGATGACGAATCTATGCATGAGTGTTGGGATCGATTTAAGGGATTATTGAGGAACTGTACAAACCATGGTTTCCATGATTGGACTCAAGTGGTTATGTTCTATAATGGTGTTAACGCTCCGACAAGGATGATGTTAGATGCTTCAGCAAATGGTACTCTGTTAGACAAATCACCTGAAGAAGCATTCGGCATGCTTGATAGGATTGCAACCAACGATTATCAATTTCCCACCACGAGGATTGGAACGAGGAGAAGAACTCATGTAGTCTGAGAAAATGAATCTGATGACTTGGTTTCCTCCCAGTTAGCTACTATCACCGACTTGCTAAAGAACCTCCAACGTCCCAATGAGGTGAAGGGAGTAAAGTCAGCAACCTCTTGTCTTAGATGCGATGGCAATCATCATCTGAGTGAATGCCCTAACAATCAAGAATTGGCCAACTATGTGGGGAATTATAACCACAACAACAATCTTTACTCCAATACTTATAACCCAGAATGGCGTCAACATCCAAATTTGAGTTGGGGTAACCAAGGACACAACAACACCTATGCTCACTTAGCGCCACAACAAAATCTGCCTAAAGCCCCAAGTTCCAACCAGAATTTGCCATGGCAAGGTCACAAGGGAGCAACATCTTCTTCAACCAATTCATTGGAAGCTACATTCAAGTAATTCATGAATACGATACAAGATTTTATGGGAACTACAAAAGTTTTGCTACAAGATCATGCAGCAAACATAAAAAACCAGCGAGCTTTGTTGCAAAGCCATAGTTCATCTCTACGCGCTTTGGAGACACAAGTGGGACATATAGGTCAAACCTTGCATGCGCGACCACAAGGAAGTTTGCGTAGTGACACTGAAGCCACTATGCACCATAGCAAGGAACAATGTAGCGCAATCACACTAAGGAGTGGCACAGAGATTAACAAGGAAGATAAGTTTGGGGGAAAGAAGAAAGATGATTCCCATTCCAACTTATCAAAAGAGCAAGAGGATCTACATGAATCTCCAAAAGAAAAGAAGGATAAGGAGGAAGAGAACAGCAAAAGAACTATTGGAGGAAGGACCAGCTGTTGCTACAGCAAAAGACACTACTCCACAAGTCAAGACGGACGAAGTCAGACCCCCGCCTCCATTTCCTCAAAGATTAAAGAAACATAAGGACAACCTCCAATTCCAGAAATTTATGGATATTCTTAATCAGTTGCATATCAATGTTCCATTCTAGGAAGCCATTGATAAGATGCCTACATATGCTAAATTCCTCAAGGATATTGTCACTAAAAAGAGGAAGGTTGAGAAACCCGAGACCGTTGCTATAGCAAAATAATATTGTTCTGTATGGAGCAAGCTACCGCCAAAGCGGAAGGATCCGGGCAGTTTTATCAACCCATGTTCCATTGGTGATGGATATATCGGGAAAGCTTTATGTGATTTGGGATCCAGTGCTAACCTGATGCCCAAATCTTTTTTTCTGAAGCTATGGATAAGAGATGCATGGCCCACCAATGTTGTGCTACAACTAGCTGATCATTCCCATGTTCGACCAAAAGGAAAGATTGAAGATGTCGTGGTAAAAGTGGATCGATTTTTCTTCCTAGTCGACTTTCTAATTTTCGATTGTGAAGCGGACAACAATGCTCCCATTATCTTGGGAAGACCATTTTTAGCCACCGGTCGAGCATTGATAGATTTTGAGAAGGGTGAATTTACCATGAGAGTGGCTGATCAAAAGGTCACCATCAATATTTACGATACCCTAAAATATATGGATGATTCAGAGGAGTGTCAGTGCGCTGATGCTACAGCGCATGACCAGACTGCAGAGTTTTACCGCAGCAACAATGTGCATATGGATGATTTTGAGGAACTCATCAATGAGGAAGATTCGGACTTAGAAGACCTCTCAAGGGAAGTAGAGCAGTCTATTCCACTCGAGGCTAGACCAGCTACACACTTTGAACCTCTTGAATTTTTAAAATTTGTACCACCTAAACATTCCCTTGAGCATGTACCTTCTTTAGAACTAAAACCTTTACCATCACATCTTAAATATTCTTACTTAGGGAGCAATGAAACTTTGTATGTGATAATCTCATCTAGTCTCACACCAAAGCAAGAAACTAGTTTGATCAATATGTTGTCTCAGCATAAAAAAGCGCTAGGTTGGGCTCTGGCTGATTTGAAGGGTATAAGCCTTGTTATTTGTAAGCACAAAATTTTGCTTCATGATTGTCACAACAATTCTGTTGAGCCTCAAAGGAGACGGAACCCGATTATGAAGAAGGTGGTGATGAAAGCGATAATCAAGTGGCTGGATGCTGGAGCAATCTACCCAATATCTAACAGTTCGTGGGTCAGCCCGGTGCAATGCGTACCAAAGAAAGGAGCATGACCGTTATAAGCAACGATGAGAATGAGTTATTGCCTACTAGAACCATCACATGATGGAGGATTTGCATGGATTATAGGAAGCTCAACAAGGCTTCCAAGAAAGATCATTCCTCTCGCCCCTTCATTGATCAGATGCTCGATAGATTGGCGGGCAAAACATTCTATTGTTTCCTCGATGGATATTCTGGGTATAATCAGATTGTTATTGCACCTGGAGACCAAGAAAAGTCTAATTTCACATGCCCGTATGGAACCTATGCTTTCCGAAGAATGCTCTTTGGACTTTGCAATGCTACATCAACTTTTCAAAGATACATGCTGGTTATTTTTTCAGACATGGTCGAATAATTCTTGGAAATTTTTATGGATGACTTTTCAGTCTCCGAAGATGACTTCGACAAAAGCTTGGGCAGTCTAGCTAAGGTTCTAAAGCGGTGTGAGGAGGTTGACTTAGTGCTCAATTAGGAAAAATGTCATTTTATGGTAACCGAAGGAACAATCTTGGGCCATAAAATCTCGAAGCGAGGTATAGAGGTCGATAAAGCGAAGGTCGAGATCATTGAAAAGTTACCTTCCCCTATTATTCTCAAGGGAGCAAGAAGCTTTTTGGGACATGCTGGTTTCTACCGAAGATTCATAAAGGACTTCTCGAAGATCTTGAAGCTGCTCTGTAATTTGCTATAGCAAAATCAACCATTTGTGTTTGAAAAAGATTGCCATAACGCATTTCAAGAACTGAAGGAGAAACTTATCTCAGCACTTGTTGTCATTCCACCTGATTGGAACGAACCATTTGAGTTGATGTGTGATGCGAGTGACTACGTCGTGGGTGCAACACTTGGACAACGCCGGGATAAAGTCTTTCATGTTATCTATTATGCTAGTCGCACTTTGAATGATGCACAAATTAATTACACAACAACCGAGAAGGAATTATTAGCTATAGTATTTGCCTTTGATAAGTTTAGGTCATACTTGATAGGTACTAAGGTTATTGTTCACACCGATCAGTAGGCTATTAAATACTTAGTGACTAAAAAGGATGTTAAACCAAGTAGCTGACCATCTTTATAGGCTGGAAAACACTGTTAAGCATGATAGTGAGTTAGAAATTAAAGAGGAATTCCTTGATGAAAAACTCTTGTCTGCTATGGCAATTCCGTGGTATGCAGATATTGTTAACTATCTTGTTAGTGATATTTTGCCTCCTGATTTAACTAGCCAGGGAATCAAGAAGTTCAAGCATGATGTCAGATTCTACTATTGGGATGAACCCTTCTTGTTCAAATAATGCACCGATCAGATCATACAGAGGTACGTGCCCGAAGAAGAATGCTATAACATCCTATTTCACTGTCATTCATCACCATGTTGAGGTCATTTTGGAGGAGTAAGGACGGCTGCAAAGGTCCTTCAAGCCGGCTTCTACTGGCCATGACTTTTCAACGATGCCCACGAGTTTTGTAAAAGTTGTGACAGATGTCAGAGGACAGGGAACATCTCCATACGTAATGAAATGCCATTGCAAAATATTCTGGAAGTAGAGCTATATGATGTATGAGGGATTGTGTAACACCTCAATTTTGGGCTTAGAAGTTTAGGGTCTGAACCAGACCGGTCTGAGAAACGGTTCGAATATAAAAGGGAGGTTTAGGGAAAGCCTAGTTCGGGATGCTTTAAAAATATAGAAAAATATCTAAAAATCCTCATTTAATGTATATAAGAGAGTGGTGAAATCAATTTTACAAAATAAGGTTTGGAAATCTACATTTCGGTGTAGTGACCAAATTGAGATTTTTGCAAAGTTTAGTACTGACTGTTTTATAAAAGATTGAAACTTTGAATCTTTAAGGAGCTAATTTACCCAAAATGTTTTCTCTAGATTTTTCCTTAATTTGGGTGATTTAATTAATGATTTAATTAAATAAAAGAAAGGTGAAAACTACTTTTTGACTTTCATAACTACCTTTCTCTAATTTTCTCACATTCCTTTTTTCTCTCAAAATCCTATCATCCAAACACCTTTTTCTCCAGAAAAATTCACATTGATTTTTTACTTCAATTGATGATATTTCCATCACTCATTGGTTCCTAATCAATCTTGCAACAAATCCTTTTGGTTTTCACATTGTGTTTTCATGGAATTTTGCCCAAATCAAGGAGAAATCATCTTTTAGAGGTAAGATTGTTCTTCTCCTCTAAATACTCAGTTCTTTATTGAAATTCCCAATTTTTCAATCCTTTATTAAAGGTTTATAAATGGTTTTAATGTTAGAAACAAGATTTTGGCTTAAAACTCAAGATTTTGGAAGAGATCTTGAAGATTTTCGTTGTAATTGATTGGGCTTTGTTTTGAGATAGTTCTATAATGTATTTTGGATGTTAAATGATGTTAGGAATGAGGTTTTATCAATCCAATCCCGAATAGGTTGTGTTTCCTAAGTTTTTGCTTATGAAAATGGTGGTTTTTGAGGTGTTTTGGTGTTCTGTTATAGCTGGAGGTATAAGGGCGAGTTTAGGGTTGTTTTAGATGTTTATTGATGTTTAGAAATGATTAGAAGTGATGGATCTTGGCTGGGTTATGTTTTGAAAGAGTTTGGAGGTGATTTCGGTGGTGTTTAGTAGCCGAAATGTTGGGTTTAGGTAGAGCAGCGAGTTTTGGGGTGTTGGCTGAAGATTTCAATGCATGATGATGCATTAATCCTCTGCTTTTATGTTTGCAAAACAGGGGAGACATCTTCGAACACTTTCGGAGTTGATCTGGAAGCTTAATTGGCGTTTCGACAAGCAAGCGAAACGAAATCGGTGAGTGTGGTTGGGTTAGAAGTCCATGAGGACAAAAATACAAGGTTTGGGGATTTAGGAGAGGTTTGAAACACCTTCTTAAATCCGAAAGTAAGTATGATTTGATTTGGTTTCTCTAAAGTGGTGTTGCCCCTAAATGCTTTTACATGCTCATGGTTTGAGATTGTTAAATTCCTACTGTTTTTATGCATGTTTTAGAGCATGAGATTATGCTTGTAGAGATGTCATGAGATGGCATGTTGCATTGAATAGATTTGAGCTTTTGGTTTGAAGCAAAGTATGATTTATGATTTGAAATATGGTGAGAAAACCTTTTAATCATAATGTATGAAAAATAGTAGGTGTGATGATGTTTTAACACATTATATTGGCATAGATGTTGAGAAACTTACCGGATATAATTGATCGATCAATAGGATGAGAGTGCACTATAAACTAAAAATTTGTACGTGCTCGTTGGTTAAGCCAAAGGGAGATATTCCAATGATGGGCATTCCATTGGGTAGGGCTTGGTGAAATACCCAAGCTTGTGGCGATGAGAGATTCCGCCATGTGAGTACGGTGATGAGAGATTCCACCGGAAGTTGTGTTGCTAGACATGTGAGTACGGTGATGCGAGATTCCACCGGAAGAGTCTAGTGTAGAAATGTGTCCGCATATCTGAGTATTAATGAGATGCTAAATGCCAATATAAATGATGAAATGGTTTTTGTTACACATGTACCTTTGAAGAAATAATTTATGCTATGAGTTATGCATATGTGTTTTGTTTAGAAATGCTTTGACAATACAAGCATGTGAATGGCCTTGCCATGAGATTTGCATTGGTTTTAATGCATGAGATAGAATGAAGGTACATGTGATTTCAATGAGTTTTGCTTTGAAAGTTTTCTGAGCATGAGAAAGAGATGAGCATGTGGTTTAAAAGCTTTGATGAAAGTGTTTTCTAAATGTGCATTATTGTGTTGGTTTTCTTTAGAGCATGCCTCACTAAGCATTTGTGCTTACGCTCTCTTTTACCAATAATGCAGATAATTGAGGTGTTTTCGGGCATCAAGGAAGCTAAGTTTATCCAAGGAAATCCAAGCTCATGTATGGTGAAGTTTTCGTACACTATTAGTTTTGATAAATTGGCAATGGGAAACAAAGATTTGTTTTGGGAGATGTGTTAAACTCCTTAAGGTTGTGGCATGTTTGCCTTGGTTGGTTTGAATTGTAAATGGCCTTAAATGTTTGTTTTGAAGTTTGATTGCCTATTTGGTTTTGATTAAAGGAAGCATGCCTCTAGACTTGTAAGATTTCATGTTTGATGATATGGATGTGTTTAGGAGTTCTGAATATGTACCTTACATGTTTGTTGACTTGTTGGTATGGTTGGAGAGTCTTTGGGATGTGTTTGAATGAGTTTATGATGCAAAACTAGCAATTGTTGCAGTTTCTAGGCAAATCGTATCGAAACACTCTTTGGTGTTTCGAAACGGGGGCCTATAATGGCCTTCGTGTATCGAAACGATCGGAGTCTGTTCCGATACGTTTTGGCTAGTGGAGAGCCGTGTTTCAAAACAAGTTTCAAAACGGGAGTGTTTGTTCTAGCATTTCGATACGACATGTACGTGTTTCGAAACAGGTGACTGTTGGTCACATATTTAAATTGTTCTGAAGTTACATGTTTTACATTTTAGTCCCAAATGTTGAGTTTGCAATTGCATGAACTCGAGATGTCCAATTAAAGTGAAATTTGACAGGGAAGCATGTAACATGACTAATTTCATATTGGTAACTTTAAAATCAATAAGGAATTTCTAAATTACAGAAATTACAATTTGGTCCCTAAATCTGTATATGGTGCAATCGAGTCCCTATATGTTACCTGATCGATGTGCCTTTCTCTATCGTATCTCATGAGTACTCACTTAAGGTTAACAAGCATCTAGACGAGATTAAAAATAAAAAAAGGGTCGTGAACCAAGGTTGACTTTTGGGTTGACTTTGGTTTTCCCCGTGTAACCTTCGTAGTTCGGGTTAACCGTCTAGGCCGGGATAAGGGGGTTCCAGATTGATTTCATAGGACCATTCCCTTCATCTTACGATGATCTATACATTTTTCTAGCAATCGACTATATGTCGAAATGGGTGGAAGCTATTGACACCCCAAAGAATGACTCCAAGACTGTCTTGAAGTTCCTCCACAAGAACATATTCACGAGGTTCAGGGTACCCTGAGCCATCATTAGTGATTAAGGAACCCACTTTGACAACAAGCTTATTGCTAAATCATTACATCAGTATGGGGTCCGACACAAGATTGCTACGGCATATCATCCACAGTCAAATGGACAAGCTGAAGTCTCCAATAGAGAAATCAAGCAAATTCTAGAGAAAATGGTCAAGCCGGAAAGAAAAGATTGGTTCTCAAGACTGGACGAAGCACTCTGGGCTTACCGAACAGCCTTCAAAACACATTTGGGCATTTCTCCTTTCAAGCTGGTCTATGGTAAAGCTTGCCATCTTCCTATCGAGCTTGAGCACAAGGCGTTTTGGGCCCTTAAAAAGCTTAACATGGATGCTCAGTTGGCTGGTGAGAAAAGGTTGCTAGAGCTTAATGAGATGGAAGAATTTCGAGCCCATGCATATGAGAATGCTAGGATTTATAAGGAAAAGACCAAGAAGTGGCATGACAAGTACATTTTGCCACGACATTTCTTGGAGGGCCCACAAGTACTTCTTTACAACTCTAGTTTAAAACTCTTTCCAAGAAAGCTCAAGTCTAGGTGGTCGGGGCCATTCCAAGTCCAAAATGTCTACCCTCATGGTGCTGTTGATATCAAGAAGCTAGATGATGATAGAATCTTTAAGGTCAATGGTCATCGCTTGAAGGCATACAATGGAGCGCCCATCTGGCGAGACAAGTCACATTTGGATCTCGTGGATCCTTAAGAGTTTGCTTCTCTACCCTATCTCCATTATGTTATAGCATGTTCATAAATAATTTAGTTTCCGTAGTTGCTTTAAGTTTATTTTCATTTTTTATTTATTTTATTTGTCTTTACTTGTGATCATCGTACAAACCCTATGACCGTACTGAACCAGGTATAAAGGTGGCAGGACATAGAGATAGCCATATGTCTGAGGAAAGAGGAGAGTGGCCTGCAAAAAGGAAAACATTTTGTCCATATCCATTTAAGGGAAGTTGAAAATCAACAAGGAGATAGCCCTATGTCTGAGGAAAGAGGTGATCCAAAAAACGAGAAAAGGGGGGGAGAATATTCATTTATTTAATACAAGAAAAACCCTAACCACTTAAAACCTACTTTCGCTCCCCAATTTTTCCTTATCACGCATTAAAACCCCTTTCTCTTTCCTCTTGCACTACGCCGACAACCATCCCCGTCACCCTTTTCCCCATTGATTGTGTCAGTTTTTAGCTGTTTCCCCATTCGCTTCAACTCCCCACGCGTCCAAAATCCTTTTACCAACTTCTCACTCCACTCTTTCTCCAACAATTCGTCTTCCATCTTTTTCTTTTATTCTTTTCTCCCCAACTTCGACCCAAAACCAGACTTCTCCCATTTTTTCTCTCGTTTTTCTTCTACCTTAAGGGTACAATGCAACATGGTGCGATGCAAGATTGTCACTGAAACCACGTTGAGTTCCCAAAAATAGCTCAAGGTTGAAATCAAGAAATATTCAGACGAAGCGATAAAGGACCGATGGAGGCAACTCAAGGACCGAAAGATGCTTCCTGAACAAGGGTTCCACTTCCCTACTGAGGGGGAAGACAACTTCTACTAGGGTGTGCTTGATGTTATAGCAAAGCACGAGTGGAGAACCATGGCCACTCACCCTGGAGATATATGTGTTCCCTTTATGCGGGAAATCTATGTGCATCTCACCAGTCCCACGCAATCGGTTGTCTATGTCTAGGGCGAACAAGTAAAGTTCACTACCGCAGCAGTAAACAAGTATTTTTTGTTAAAAAATGCAGTAGACCACCACACCGACTTTGTTATGAGCATGAACGCTCAAACCCAAAAGGAGGTCCTAGAAGATATATGTTTCAAGGGAACGGAGCTGGATCCCTCGACAAAGTCTGTCGAGCGTGGGAGACTCAAGCCGGAGGCAAAGATATGAAACCATTTTTTGAGAAATTGACTAATGCCCACCCTCCACACCACCACAGTCAGCATCTCAAGATTGCTCCTCATTCATTCGATCCATCATGGATGAGGGATTGATGTTGGCAAATTGATAGTCGGTGAAGTTTACGCATGTCTAAAGCGGGGCAAGAGTCTGCTAGTCTTTCCCAACCTCATCACCGCATAGTGCAGAAAAAGCAAGTTTTTGAAGACCCCTCGGTTGATGAGAACATCAAGGGTAAAACTGGACTCACCCCTGCCCAAATCCTAGGACAGAGGATTTGATGAGGACGCCCCAGTCGAGACATTGGAGGGTGGAGCTAAGAGCTTTGCTGCAGCAAGGATTGCGGCATTGGTAGCTAACACCAACGTCATTAGCAATGAAATCTAGCACATCAAAGCCCATCACCAGACGTACTTCAAATATGCGCGCAACCGTGATGCTGCTATAACAAGTTGCTTTTTCGAGCTGCTGCCCAACGCCTCTGTCCAGTTCCCCATATTTCCACCTGAAAGTCTTCAAGTTCCCCAACCGCAACCACCTCATGCTACAACAATTACATCACGTCCTCCCCTGCTAGGAAGAAGCTCACCGCCAGAAATAAAGTTGGTAAATCCACAACTCCCACCACAACTAAACAGACCACACCCAGACTCAACATACTGTTGCGGAAACGACCACTGCTGCTCCTGTCAAAACCCCAACAAAGAAAAGAAAAAGAAGCAAGAAAGTCTCTGCTAGAACACCACAACCGAAGCTGCATCAATCTGAGCTTGTTACAATCCCATGTGACTAGGACCATCAACTCGAGGAGGAAACTCCTACCCACAGGCTACTCCAATTGTACCCAGCCCACTAGATGCTACATCATCTCGCCCACAACGCCGCATCAAATGTATGGCTAGACGCACCAGAATCGCCCCAGCCACTAAGCTCGACTCCTTTGACGATAATGATGCAGCTGAAGAACCCACCCTAGTAGCTAGGCATGAAGACCACTCCACCAATGACACCAACGCTGAATCGCCTCTGCACCCATGAGGTACACATTTTTTATTTATTTTTCATTAAATTGCATTCCATGTAGCTTAATTCATGTAACACCCTGGTTTTGGGCCTAGATGTTTTAGACATCGGATCGGACCGGTCAGAAACGGTTCGAATCGTGTTTGGTGATCTAAGGAAATCAAGGATCGAGATATGATAAAAATGTGGTAAAAATTGCTAAAATCCTCTAAAATCATGTTTAAGAGGTTGGTCAAATCAATTTTACAAAATTGAATTTGGAAGTGGTACATTTTGGGTAGTGACCAACATGTAAAGTTTCAAAACTATGGAAAATGTAATTTTAAAAGAGTAGCCAAAAATCTTAGAATCTTTAGGGAGCTTTATGGCAATTTAGCCTTTCCTTAATTTGACATGTGTTTAAAATGATTTTGAAACTAATTGATTTTAAAAGGCTTTTATTTATTTAATTAATTAGATAGTTAATTTGTGAGATTTTAATCATGTAACTACCTTTCTCTTCTCATTTTCAGCCAAACAACATTCTAAATCATTTCCTCCAGATTTCTTTTCTTCCAAACACTCTTTTCTTGATTTCTCTTCCATTTCAAAGAATCCTTTTTGATTTCTTCAAGATTTGTGAAGAAAAAACTTGTCATTCATTGAGGAAAGCAAGGATTGCAGGTAAATCTCGTTCTCAACCTCTAATCAAGGTTCTTTATTGAAATTCCCAAGATCTTTGGTCTCTAATTGTTGTGTTTGGCTGAGTTTTCATTATAGTTTTGATTTGAGATCAAAATCTTGCAAAAAATATGAGTAAAATCTTGATTTTCGGACTGATAATGATGAGCTCTATTTTGGATTGGTTTTAATTGAGTTTTGAGTTGACTGTTATGTTGAAAAATGGTTTTGATAATATAGATCCTGAAATCCTTGTGATCCCTGAGTTTCTTGGTGGTTTTAGTTGGGTTTTTGAGGTGAAATGATGGTGTTATGCATAATGGGGGTATAAGGATGGGTTTAGGTTGTTTTTAGATGAGTTTTGATGTTTATAAATTGTTGGAAGTGATGTATGTTGGTTGGGCTTGGTTTAGGAAGCAATCGATTGAGTTTTCGGTTGTTTCGGATAGGTAAATTGGTGTAGTTTGGGTGAGCAACGAGTTTGTGTTTCGTTGCTGGCGTTGAAATGCATTTTAATGCATTTGGATCTCTGTTTTGGTGATCAAAAATAGGGGATCTTGATCCGGGAGCAAACGGGTTGTTTTCGGAGGCTCTTGAAGGGTGATTTTCGTGTCGGCGAGCAAGGTTTCGCGTATCGGTAAGTGGAAATGGATTTTCTAGCTTTGTAAAGCTTTGAGCCTGGTCATGAGAGCTTACTGTAAGTTTGAAACACTTAGCTAAGCTCAAGAGTAAGTGTTTCGAAAGTCTCTCTCGGAATGTGCTATGTTTTGTTGGAAAATGCACTTGAATTGAATGTGGTTTTAATTACTATTTTAAGCATGTTTTGAGCTTTGTTAATGTTGGTGTTTAATGCCATTTTGTAAAGGATGCACATGGTAGGTGATCCTTGGATTTATGAGATGTATGCATTTGAGATTAAGCATGTTTATGCTTTTGGAAATGGCATGGTGATTTATGCTTGTAAAACAATGAAATAATGTTGTTAAATGATTATATTGGCAAGTGATGGAATGGTTTTCGGTTATTTTAATCGGATATAGTTAGCTGGCTATAGGATTGGGTGCACCGTGAATAAAGTTGCCTTTGATGTCGAGGGGTTGTGATTGTACCGTAAACTCAATCCAAGTACCCTATCAATTGAGGTATTGGCGTCACCACGATGGAGGTTGGCTCTCATGGGTGGACTTGGTTAAGCGTCACAACGGTGGAGGGTAGCTCCCGTGTGTGAGCTTGGTTAAGGTGATTACAACGGTTGAGGTAGCTCCCATGCGTAAGCCTTGTTTGTGTCCTGACTCTCGCTAGTGGGTTATACAACTACCGATGAGTGATGTTGAGGGATTGAGATTGTACTATTAAACTCCATCACGGGTTTTTAGAGGTTGCAATTGTACTATAGACTCTACCTTGGGCATCACAACGGTTGATGGTTTCATTCCGTGTGTGAGCCTTGCGTAGTCCGGTAGTGCGTATGAAGCGTGTGGGACAACGCTTGTAATCCGCGTATCCGATTGTGTCAAGTTTGTGTTGGTGTTGATATGGTTTGTTTATGATCACTTGCTAGCCAATATAATGTTGTTGAGAAATCAATTGAGCATGTGATGCTCGAGAAATATGTTAGATTGCATGTGATGCTTGGTTAAGCATGAGCAAAAGTTTTTGCTGTAGACTTAATGATGCTATGAGCATGTGATTTTGAAAGTGCATTGATGAATTGAAGTGCATGTTTTAAAGGAAGGCATATGTTTTCAAATGATGGTGAAATGGTTTTCAAATTGCATTGACGAATGTTTGTTTTTGTAGTGGTTCTCACTAAGCTATACGTTTACGCTCATTTTCTTCTATGTATCTTGCTGAGCACATAGGATAATAATATGAATCTAGAGAAGATAAAAAGAAAAAAAAGAGGGTCATCAATCGAGGTTGACTCTTACGAGTTGACTTCAGTTTTCCCTGTGTAGTCTCCTTAGTTCAGGTCGGGCGTCTAGGCCGGGCTAAGGGGGTTACAATTCATTCATGTATTGAAGACACCGCATTCTCTAAGTTTGTGGGTGTTAGTGTTTGATGTTAGTATTTTAAGTTTGCTATAGCATATGCATTAGTAGTAGAGAACAAAAATTATGCTATGGTATTCTGTTTAGTTCAAAGTTAGCCTGCGAATAAGTTTATGATGCCTAATGACGAATATTGATAGGCTTGGATTTAATGGAATGATATACAACTAGTTGATATTAGTAGAATTGACTTAGGGTTTGGTATAATAATCGTAATTTTTTTACACAATTGCTTTCTCTCTGTGAATAAAATGCTTAGAAAAATATCTAAGGAAGAACTATAGTAAACCCTAGCATGGAAACTCTAACGAACTTAATTCAAATAGACTCCCATGCACGTTAATGCTTTAAAATAAATGAATAAATACTACGACATATGTAACCCCCTTAGCTCGGCCTAGACGGTTGACCCGAACTACGAAGATTACACGGGGAAAACCAAAGTCAACCCTAAAGTCAACCTTGATGAACGACCCTTTTTTCTTTTTAATCTTATCTAGATGCACATTAACCCTAGGCGTACCCTTGAGAAAAATATACTTGAAAAGCACAGCGATCAGATAATAATAAGGGACTCAATTGCACAACATACAAAAGTTAGGGACCAAATTGTAAATTCTGGAAAGATGAGGGACTAAGCTTATTTTTAAATTACCAATATCAAATTAATCATATTACATGCTTCTCTGCCAAATTTCACCTCAAACGGACATCTCAAACTCAAGCAATTGCAAATACAAAATTTAGGACTAAAACGTAAAGCTTGCAAACCTTAAACCATTCAAATCAGTGCCCAATGGTCATCTGTTTCGGAACGGGGGTTGACCGTTCCGAAACGCGGGTTCGTTTCGAGACCTGTATCGAAACAGGGCTTGGCAGTGGCAAAAGCGTTTCGGAACGGCCCTATCTGTTTCGATACACGAAGGCCATTACAGGCCCCCGTTTCGAAATGCTAGTGCCCGTTCCAATACGGACTGCCCAAAAAGTGCAGAATTTGCTGGTTTAACATACAATTAAACACTCAAACACATCCTAATGAATTCCTAATCATGCCAACAAGTCATCACACATATAAGGCACATGTTTGCAACATCAAAACACATTCATGACATCAATTAGGAAAATTCACTAGACTATAGGCATGCATCCTAATGTCCAAAGAAAACAACCTTCAAAACATCAAAGCAAGCACCAAAATGGCCAATTACATATCCAAAACATTTAAGGCATCATGCCACAACTAGAGAGTCCAAAACATCTCCCAAAAACACAACCTAGGTTCCCATTGCCGAATACCAAAAACTAATAATGTTGTGAAAAAGTCACCATACATGAGCTTAGCTTTCCCTTGGATTCTTAGCCTCCTTGCTGCCCTCAACCACCTCAATTATCTGCATTATTGATTCAAGAGAGAGAGCGTAAGCACAAATGCTTAGTGAGGCATGCTCTAAAGAAACAACACATTAATGCATTTTATAAAAACACTTTCCACAAAGCCTTTTAACACATAAACATCATTATTCATGCAACATTGCATACACATCAAGCATCTCATGCTTCTTTAACATCAACATGTCATATTGGCTTCCAAGTGATACCATAACCATTTACAACATAAAACACAATCGGATACGCGGATTACAAGCGTTGTCCCATACGCTTCATACACACTACCGAACACACAAGGTGGAGTTTACCGGTACAATTACAACCCCTCAACACCCGTGATGGAGTTTAACGGTACAATCACAACCCCTCCACATCACTCATCGGTAGTTGTATAACATCACTAACGAGAACACGGAACACACAACACAAGATCCGCACATGGACTTTTAACCACCATTGTGATCTTAACCATCTCGTTAGTGTGCTTGGATGGAGTTTACGGTACAATTACAACCCCTCAACATCCAAGGCGACATTATTCATGGTGCACCCAATCCTATAGCCGGCTAACTATATCCGATTCAAGTACTTTTAAACCAACCCATCACTTGCCAATATACATCAATTATCATCAATAATCCACTGTTTTAAAGCATCTAAAACAAAGCCATTTAACAACATGCATCACTATGCATCAATCCACATTTTTAACAAATCAAACCAAGCACCTCTTACCTTGAGCATCTTTCAACAAATTGCTTTCATAACCAACATTAACCATGCTAAACAATGTTTCAAAAATAGAAATTAAACATGCAATTATCAACTAATGCATCGAACCAATCCATGACTCATCCAAGAGAGTTTTTCTGAAAACTTACTCTTGAGCTTAGTTAAGTTGATTAGACTTAAACTAAGCTCCTAACCCTTCAAACGTTCGATTCAAAGCTGGAAATCCAACTCCACTCACCAATTTCGTTTCGCAAGCTTGCCGAAACGCCGTTCAAGCCTCCGGATCAACACCACAAGGATCCAAAGATGTCTCCCCTTTTTTAAACACATCAAAGCAGAGGATTAATGCATCATCATGCATTAAAATCTTCAGCCATTACACCTAAACTCGCTGCTCTCACCAAAACTAACATTTCGACTACCAAACACAACCGAAATCACTTCCAAACTCTTCCATAACATTACCCAGCCAAGATCCATCACTTCTAAACATTCTTAAACATCAATTAACATCCAAAATGAACCTAAACTCGTCCTTATACCTCCAGCTATAACAGAACACCAAGATCACCCCAAAAACCACCATTTTCACAAGCAAAAACTTAGGAAAATCAACCTATTCGGGATTGTATTGATTAAACCTCAATTACACATCATTAAACATCCAAAATACATTAAAATGCCATCTCAAAACAGAGCCCAAACAATCACCACGAATTTCTGTAAAGAACTTGGGATTGAGAACTTAATTTAAGGATTGAGAACTTGGGAATTTCAGTAAAGAACTGAGTATTTAGAGGAGAAGAACATTCTTACCTCTAAATGTAGATTTCTCCTTGAAGAGCCAAAATCCTTGAAAATTCAATAAGCAAATGAAGAGGATTTGATGTAGAAAGGGTTAGGAATCAATTGATGATTGAAACCTCATCTGTTAGTGTGAAAATCAAAAGAAATTTTGCTGTAAAAATGTGTTTGGCTGAGGGAATTTTGAGGAAAATGAGATGAGAAAGTTTTTAAGATAGTTATGAAAAGCCAAAATATCATTTTCCACTTTTCCTTTAATTAATTAAACATTAATAAAATCATTAAATCTAAGAAAAATCTGGAGAAATCCTTTCTTGGGCAAATTATCTCCTTAAAGATTCAAAGTTTCAATCCTTACAAAACAGTCACCACTGAACTTTTCAAAAATTACATTTTAGTCACTATTTCGAAATGTCACACTTCCAAACCTTATTTTGTAAAATTGATTTCACCTCTCTCTTATATATATTAAAAGAGGATTTTTAGATATTTTTTCATATTTTTAAAGCATCCCAAACTAGGCTTTCCCTAAAACCACCTTTTATATTCGAACCAAAAATCAGATCGGTCCGGTTCAGACCCTAAACTTCCAAGCCCAAAATTGGGGTGTTACAACTCTCCCCCCCCTTAAGAAATTTCGTCCTCGAAATTTACCTGGAGGAAAGAGATACGAAAACTACTTCTTCATGTCATCCTTTCGTTCCCACGTGGCTTCCTCAACACCACGATGCTTCCACAACACCTTTACCAACTCAATGGTTTTACCTCGAAGAACTTTACTGTCTGAACCCAAAATTTCCACCGGCTCCTCATCATAGGTCAAGTCTGGATTCAACTCCACTTCCTCCACAGGCATAACATGCGAAGGATCCGATCTATACCTCCGAAGCATAGAGACATGAAACACATCATGAATCTTTTCCAACTCTTGTGGCAACCTCAACTTGTACGCAACAGGACCCACACGCTCAATCACCTCGTATGGTCCGATGTACCTAGGGCTCAACTTACCCTTTCGGCCAAACCTCATCACCTTTTTCCAAGGCGAAACTTTCAAAAACACACGGTCACCTACCGCATACTCAATCTCCTTACGCTTCAAATCCGCGTAAGACTTATGTCGATCAGAAGCTGCCTTCAAACGCTCACAAATGAGCTTCACCTTCTCGGTGGTTCCTTTCAACAAAGCTGGCATCGATACCAACTTCTGACCTGTTTCAGCCCAACAAAGAGGAGTTCTGCACTTCCTTCTGTACAAGGCTTCATAAGGTGCCATTTGAATACTTGTCTGGTAACTATTGTTATAAGCAAACTCCACCAAAGGAAAATGCTTCTCCCAAGAGCCTTGAAACTCAATAACACAGCACCTCAACATATCCTCCAGGACTTGGATAACACGCTCAGACTGTCCATCCAACTGTGGATGATAAGAATTACTGAAATTCAGCCGTGTAGCCAAAGCCTGATGCAAACTTTCCCAGAAACGCGATGTAAACCTCGGATCTCGATCCGGCACTATAGACTTTGGCACACCATGCAGCCGCAATGTACAGCTCTGCAAGCTTGTCCAAAGTGTACGTAGTATGCACAGGTAAGAAATGCGCACACTTCGTAAGGCGATCAACAATCACTCACACCAAATTCTTCTTCGATGGCGACAAAGGCAAACCAGACACAAAGTCCATGGTAATCCTTTCCCACTTCCACTCAGGAATCCTCAACGGTTGCAACAACCCAGAAGGAAACTGATGCTCAGCCTTAACTCGCTGGCAAACCATGCACTTGCTCACATACTCAGCAACATCTTTCTTTAATCCCACCCAATAGTACTCATCCTTAAGATCACGATACATCTTTGTACTACCAGGGTGCATAGCAAAAGGACTACTATGAGCTTCAGTCAGAATAGCACGCCTCAACTCAGCATCATTGGGCACTACTATCCGACTCCCAAAACACAGAACTCCATCATCATTAAAGCAAAAATCCGATGGCCTATCCTCAGCAATATCCTGAACATGTGGCACCAAGGAATCATCCAACAACTTCTTATCCTTTATCAACTGAACCAAGGATGGTTTCACTTGCAACTCAGCCACAAGACCTCCATCTCGCGAAATGCTCAAGCTAGCAAACATAGCCCTCAACTCCACTGCTACCTTCCTACTCAAGGCATCCGCTACAACATTAGCTTTTCTCGGATGGTACACGATCGTCAGATTGTAATCTTTAAGCAATTCCACCCAACGTCGTTGCCTAAGATTCAACTCTTTCTGAGACATCAGATACTTCAAACTCTTGTGATCCGTGCACACCGTACACTTTTCACCATACAGGTAATGTCTCAAAATTTTCAAAGCAAAAACCACCGCAGCAAACTCAATATCATGCGTAGGATAATTGCGCTCATGCACCTTCAACTATCGCGGTGCATAAGCCACCACCTTACCCTCTTGCATCAACACACAACCCAAACCAACGTAGGATGCGTCACTATACACCACAAACTATTTTCCTGATTCAGGTTGAACCAAGATAGGAGCTTGCGTCAAAGCTGCCTTCAGCTTCTCAAAAGCCTGATGTCTCGCTTCCGTCCACTCATACTTGACATCCTTCTGCAACAACTTCGTCAAAGGTGCAGCAATTTTTGAAAATCTATCCACGAACCTCCGTTAGTATCCTGCCAAACCAAGGAAACTACGGACTTCATGAACAAACTTAGGAGGCTTCCAATTCACCACTGCTTCAATCTTATGAGGATCAACACGAATCCCTTCAGCAGAAACCACATGACCAAGGAACACAACTTCCCTGAGCCAGAACTCACACTTGCTTAACTTAGAATAAAGCTGATTCTCCAACAAAGCCTGCAACACAATCCTCAAATGCCCCTCATGCTCCTCCTCAGTACGATAGTACACGAGGATATCATCAATGAATACCACAACAAACTTGTCCAAATACTCATGGAACACTCTATTCATCATGTCTATTAAAGCTGCAGAAGCATTCGTCAAACCAAACGGCATCACAAGGAACTCATAATGCCCATACCTCGTTCTGAAGGTTGTTTTTGGCACATCCACATCCTTCACCTTTAACTGGTAATACCCTGACCTTAAGTCAATTTTAGAGAACACAGCCGCTCCCCGAAATTGATCAAAAAGATCATCAATCCTCGGCAATGGATACCGATTCTTGATAGTCAACTTGTTAAGCTGAGGGTAATCGATGCACATTATCATAGTGCCATTCTTTTTCTTCACAAACAAGACCGGTGCACCCTAAGGTGACACACTCGGCCGAATGAAACCACAATAAAGTAACTCCTGAAGTTGCGTCTTCAGCTCTTTCAACTCTTTAGGTGCCATTCAATAAGGAGTAATGGACATTGGAGTTGTGTTTTCATACAGCTCAATCCCAAACTCCACTTCTCGATTTGGAGGCAACCCATGCAACTCCTCCGGAAACACACTAGGAAACTCTCGCACAATCCTGATATCTTGCACTAGCAACTCCTTAGAGCTAGGATTTATCATAAAGGCTAGGTAGGCTTCACAACCTTGCCTCAGCATTCGGCTTGCCTCCAAGGAAGACACTACATTGGAAAGAAACTTCACGTTCTCACCAACCACCACTACCTCATAATCATCCGCAAGCTTCAACGAAACTCGCTTGTTCTCAAAATCCACCCCAGCTCGATGTTCAACAAGCCAATCCATACCAAGGATTACATCAAAACCATAGAAAGGCAATTCCATGAGATCAACATGAAAAACATGGTTTTGCACAACCAAGGGACATCTTCTATATAACTTTCGTGTCACAATGGTCTCACCAAAGGAACTAGTTACACGCATACCAACATCCAAAGACTCAACAGGTAAACCAAGCAATTGAGCATGTTCACGCAATATGTATGAATGTGTAGATCCAGAATCAATCAAGGAAAGCAATGACAAGGATTGCAAAGTGAAGGTACCTGCGATCACATCCGTGTCATTCCTCCCCTCTCGCTGAGCATACACTAGAGCCTGGCCACCACCCTCAGGTTGGACAAACACCACGTGTGCCACATTCCTCCCACCATCATCTATGCGCTGGAAGTTACCACGGCCGCGCCCACGACCTCTCTGTGGTGCAACAACACCAGGAGCACGTCCCTGACCACCACCGGCCAACAAAGGACACTCCCTCCTCATGTGGTCTGCCGAACCACACGGTTGACCCGAACTACGAAGATTACACGGGGAAAACCAAAGTCAACCCGAAAGTCAACCTTGATTAACGACCCTTTTTTTTTTCTTTTTAATCTTGTCTAGATGCACATTAACCTTATATGTGATCACACAAACACCATGCTCAAAGATCACAAACATCAGAGATCAAACAGGGACCCAACTGAACAAATTACAACTTTAGGGACCAAATTGTAATTTCTGAAAACTTAAGGACTTAACCATATTTTAAGTTACCAACTTAAAATTAATCATGTTACATGCTTCCCTGCCAAAATTCAGCTCAAACGGACATCCCGAACTCATACAATTGCACAAACAAGATTCAGGACCAAAATGCAAACTTTACAAAACATTTAAAGATACTTTTAACCGAAATAACAAAACCCGTATCGATACGCCTGAAGTCGTATCGATACGCGGGGAAGGCAGTAACCAAACTCGAGCAACGGTATCGATACGGTATCCCCTGTACCGATACGGCATTCAAACTTTTCCCAGATTTGTATCGATACCCGCACACCCGTACCGATACGCCTGGGCAGAAATGAGCATATTTGGCTCAGGCGTATCGATACGCAAGCCCGAGTACCGATACCCCTGCTTGAAATAGACTTGAAAACATCAACAAACATGCTTCAAACCTCAAATAAACATCACCAAATCATACCACATAGTCAAACAACATGCAAGGACCACAATTGCTTCATCAATTCAACATATAACCAACACATATGGAAAGCCCCAAATCTATAGGCATGCTTCCTACACAAGCAACCATATAAGCACCCACCTTTCCAAAGCAAACACATATAAGCCAATTCATGATTCAGCAACAACGACAACATTGAAACATACTTGTCCGAACATAAACGAATACAAAACATCAATCCGAGAGATTCTACCCCATTGCCCTTATTAACTATAGCTATTCACCGAGACATACATCTCCATTGGAGTCCACCTTGAATCCCTTGCTCCTTGCTGTCCAAACTTCAAGATTCTGCATTGATGAACAAAAAGGAGCGTAAGCACATAATGCTTAGTGAGGAATGCTCAAAACCAAAACACCATCAATGCAGCGGGTCTTTAAAACACATTAAAACCAACCCGATTTGCTTTCCAAAACCATGTTCGAAAACTCTTTTCAACATCAAGTTCAAATCATGCATAAACACCATATGCCAAGCTTTAAATAAAACCATGGAAAACACATCCTTTCCACAACATACCTTTCTTTAACTTGGAAACCACATAAAGCAAGAAACCACTTAAAACCATAGTTCAATCAAACCATTTCATGCATTTAATCAAGGCAAAATAAAACCATAGCATCATCATCACATGCCTTTAACATCAAGTCATACATGACTCCAATGCAACATAGGTAATCCATGCTCTCATGCATCATTTATCAAATGATAACCTACACTTGTTCAACATACAAGTAACATGCTTTCACTAGCATCATACACATCTCATGCAACAATGCATCTTACCAAGCATCTCATGCTTCTCATGCAAACATGCATCAATTCAAGCAACTCATGCTTCACATGCAACCATGCATCATTTCAAGCAATCTCATGCTTCACATGCAACTATGCATCATTTCAAGCAATCCCATGCTCAACATGATCAAGAACATTATATTGGCTTCCAAGAGATCAACCATAATCACTTTCCACTTTTCAACCCGATCGGATACGCGGATTACAAGCGTGTCCCAACGCTTCCTACACACTACCCAATCCAAGGTCTTCCAAATGGGCAACAACCTCCATTTGACCTTAACAACCTAAGGTTCCCATGTATGGACTTTTAAACACCATACAACCTTAGCTTTTCCTCAAGGTTACCATGTATGGACTTTCAACCACCATACACCCTTGACATGCACAAGGTCTTCCCGTATGGACTTTCAACCACCATACAACCTTTGCATAACCGATTGGTAGTTGTAGACATCATCTAACGAGATCCGGGACATCACACATAAGATCCACACATGGACTTAACCATTGCCATTGTGATCTTAACAAGTACAAGGTTCTCACATAAGGACTTTTAACCACCTTATAACCTTTACTCAACCAAGGTCTACCGTGGGCAACAACCTCCACTACGACCTTAAGCAACCGAGGTCCTCCCGTGGGCACACCCTCCACTGACCTCATCTCGTTAGGAATACTTGAGGGGAGTTTACCCGGTCCACACTTGACCACTCCTCCATCAAGGCGACTTTATTCACGGTGCACCCAATCCTATAGCCGGCTAATTATACCCGATCAACGAACCAAGAACCATTCACATCTCTTGCCAACATAACCATCTTACCATATTAATCCAATGTTCCACATGCATAACATAATGCAAAACCATCACATCATTATTCCAACGATTCACATGCATAGCCAATATGCAAAACCATCACATCATTTTTCCAATGATTCACATGCATAGCCAATATGCAAAAGATAACATTTAACATCATAAATTCACTGTTTTTAAGCATCATACAAAGCCATTGATCAACATGCAACACTATGCATCAAAACCACTTTCACCATTTATAAAAACCAAGAATCCCTTACCTTGGGCATCCTTCTCAAAAGGCTTTCAAACCAGCATTATACCATGCTAAAACATGCTTACAAAACAGAATTAAACCATGCAAATCACATACATATCAATCATCAATCCACTTTTGATTTTTAAAGCCAAAACATACACAATCCAAGAGCAAAAACTCATCCACTTACTCTTGAGCTTAGCAAAGTTGATTAGACTTAAACTAAGCTCCCAAAAACCTTCAAACCTTGTTTCAAAAGCTGAAAACCCAACTTCACTCACCGATTACCAAACAAGACTAGCCAACAAGCCTTCCAAGCTTCCGAAACCTTCCGAAAACACCTCCAAAGCTCATGGATCAAACTCCCCTGTTTCAAGCACATAAAAACAGAACATTAATGCATCCTTATACATTAAAACACCAGCAACAACAACACAACTCGCTGCTCATCACAAATCTAACAATTTGGCTACCAAACACAACCGAAATCACCTCCAAACACTTCCAAAACTTAACCCAGCCAAGATCCATCACTTCTAACCATTTTTATACATCAAATAACATGCAAAATGATCACAACCACGTCCTTATACCTCCAGGTATAACAGATCACCAAAAACACTCCAAAAACAACCAAAACTCAAGCAAAACTTAGGAAATTCAACCTATCCGGGATTGCATTGATTAAACCTCAACTTCTAATCATTTTAGCATTCATTTAACATCAATTTAACACCTCAAAACCCTGCTTAAACAGATCACACGAAATTTTCACCAAAATCACCAAATCTTGCATTTTAGCCAAAAATCAAGATCTCAATTGAAAAGCCTTTAATAAAACATAAATCAAGGATTGAGAACTTAGGAATTTCAGTAAAGAACTGATAGTTTAGAGGAGAAGGACGTTCTTACCTCCAAACTTGAATTTCTCCATTTTAGAGCCAAAATGCTTGATGAAACAATTTGCAAATTGAGAGGTTTTGATGATGAGATGATTAGGAATCAAATGAGAGATGAAATGAGAGATTTAGATGTCAAAATCAGAGAAAGAAATCTGGAGAATTTTGTTTGGGTTGAGAGAAAATGAGAGAAAAGAGAATTTGAGAGAAAATGGAAAGTTAGTTGGAAATTTAGTTAAAATGATTTCCCTCCCATTCTTAATCTTTAAAATCAGATTTGAGCCTTAAAATATCTTAGAAAAATCTGGAGAAATCCTTTTTGGAATAATAGCTCCTTAAAGATTCAAAGTTTCAATCCTTTATAAAACTGTCCCGCAACTTTCAAAAATTACATCTTGGTCACTAGCCAAAATGTCAACCTTCCGAACCTCATTTTCCAAAATTGATTTCACAGTTCACTTATATATATTAAAAGATGATTTTAGAACATTTTTCCATATTTTTAATGCAACCTGAACTAGGCTTTCCTAAATTCACTCTTATATATTCGATAACACTTTGACCGAACCGGTCAACGCCAAAACTTTTGAGCCCAAAACCGGGGCGTTACAAGTTACACGCATACCAACATCCAAAGACTCAACAGGTAAACCAAGCAATTGAGCATGTTCACGCAATATGTATGAATGTGTAGATCCAGAATCAATCAAGGAAAGCAATGACAAGGATTGCAAAGTGAAGGTACCTGCGATCACATCCGTGTCATTCCTCCCCTCTCGCTGAGCATACACTAGAGCCTGGCCACCACCCTCAGGTTGGACAAACACCACGTGTGCCACATTCCTCCCACCATCATCTATGCGCTGGAAGTTACCACGGCCGCGCCCACGACCTCTCTGTGGTGCAACAACACCAGGAGCACGTCCCTGACCACCACCGGCCAACAAAGGACACTCCCTCCTCATGTGGTCTGCCGAACCACAATTCCAGCATGAATTACCAGTCACTACAACAGGAGCCTGCACCTCTCTCGCTGCTCGAGGACAATCACGCCTCAAATGGCCACGCGATCCACACGCCCAGCACGTGTTCTGATCAGCTCTCGCTCTGTCTCCCTGAACAGGCGCACCATGCCCTCCACTACCACGCCTAGCAGAAGACTGATACGTCCTATCTCGTCCTCTCTTGTTCCATCCACCACTAGAACTATACTCAGCAGCTCTCTTGCCCGAGCCAGAACCAACACTCCTGGAAGACAAACCCAGGTTCTGCTCAATGTCCTTTGCCCTACTAACCAGCACATCAAAATCAGTGTACTCAACGGCAAGCATAAAGGTCTTTACGTCCGTCACCAAACCATATCGGAAACGTTCACACCTCTCCCGCTCATCAGGAATAAGCTCAGGTGCGTACTGACTGAGACGGACAAACTGGATCTCGTACTCAGCCACCGTCATGCTCCCTTGTGTAAGAGACATGAACTCTCTTTTCTTTTCATCCAGGTATCGCACACCTAGATACTTCTGCTTGAACGCGTTCAGAAAGAACGTCCAAGTCACATCAACTTCCTCCATTCTAGAGACAGTGGTCGTCCACCAGGTATACGCATCATCATGTAACAGCGATTCCACACACCCTAACTTCTGCACATCATTGCAGTTCATTTGTCCCAATATCCTCTTGGTACTTTCCAACCAAGATTCGGAACCCTCAGTAGACAACCCTCTGAACTCAGTCTCTCCCAAACTGCGCAAACGTTCCAAAGGTAATCTCGCATTAGCATCACCCTGATGCCCAGCTCCGTGATCTCCAGCTACTGCCGCCTGAAAGGCCCCAACAATAGCCTGTATCAACACTGTCATGTCAGGAGCAGCTTGCCCCTGCCCAGCTTCAGGTCCAGCGACCCCAGCACCAGCACCAACACCAGCTCCATCACCTCCAGCACCACCACCACCGGGAGGTCCACCACCAGGAGGAGGGGGTATATCCACAACATTATCAGCATTGTTCTCATTCTCGTTTTGAGTCATAGCTCGCGTATTAATTCTCGTCTCTCTACGAGGTCCCATTCACTAAAACAATGCACTAACACAAACACAAGAAACATAATTAGGCTCAACAAGATAAGTAATCCAAGCACTCAAGCTCATTTTTCAAAAACAATTCATTTCATTAGTTTTGATATGGCAATGGGCCCCTCTAACATGTTTCAACACAGCATAACATCACAATTGCATCATACTTACATCGCCCACATAACCATTCCCAATTAGACGAGAACCCAGCTCTGATACCACCAAATGTAACCCCCTTAGCCCGGCCTAGACGATTAACCCGAACTACGAAGATTACACGGGGAAAACCAAAGTCAACCCGAAAGTCAACCTTGATGAACGACCTTTTTTTTCTTTTTAATCTTATCTAGATGCAAATTAACCCTAGGCGTACCCTTGAGAAAAATATACTTGAAAAGAACAGCGATCGGATAGTAATAAGGGACTCAAATGCACAACATACAAAAGTTAGGGACCAAATTGTAAATTCTGGAAAGATGAGAGACTTAGCTGATTTTTAAATTACCACTATCAAATTAATCATATTACATGTTTCCCTACCAAATTTCACCTCAAACGGACATCTCAAACTCAAGCAATTGCGAATACAAAATTTAGGACTAAAACGTAAAGCTTGCAAACCTTAAAGCATTCAAAATAAGTGCCCAACGGTCATCTGTTTCGGAACGGGGGTTGACCGTTCCGAAATGTGGGTTCGTTTCGAGACCTGTATCGAAACAGGGCTTGGCAGTGGCAAAAGCGTTTCGGAACGACCCTATCTGTTTCGATACACGAAGGCCATTACAAGCCCCCGTTTCGAAATGCTAGTGCCCGTTTCGATACGGACTGCCCAGAAAGTGCAGAATTTGCTGGTTTAACATACAATTAAACACTCAAACACATCCTAATGACTTCCTAATCATGCCAACAAGTCATCACACATATAAGGCACATGTTTGCAACATCAAAACACATTCATGGCATCAATTAGGAAAATTCACAAGACTATAGGCATGCATCCTAATGTCCAAAGCAAACAACCTTCAAAACATCAAAGCAAGCACTAAAATGGCCAATTACATATCCAAAACATTTAAGGCATCATGCCACAACTAGGGAGTCCAAAACATCTCCCAAAAAACACAACCTAGGTTCCCATTGCCGAATATCAAAAACTAATAATGTTGTGAAAAAGTCACCATACAGGAGCTTAGCTTTCCCTTGGATTCTTAGCCTCCTTGCTACCCTCAACCACCTCAATTATCTGCATTATTAATTCAAGAGAGAGAGCGTAAGCACAAATGCTTAGTGAGACATGCTCTAAAGAAACAACACAATAATGCATTTTATAAAAACACTTTACACAAAGCCTTTTAACACATAAATATCATTATTCATGCAACATTGCATAAACATCAAGCATCTCATGCTTCTTTAACATCAACATGTCATATTGGCTTCCAAGTGATACCATAACCATTTACAACATTAAACACAATCGGATACGCGGATTACAAGCGTTGTCCCATACGCTTCATACACACTACCGAACACAAAAGGTGGAGTTTACCGGTACAATCACAACCCCTCAACACCCGTGATGGAGTTTAACAGTACAATCACAACCCCCCACATCACTCATCGGTAGTTGTATAACATCACTAACGAGAACACGGGACACACAACACAAGATCCACACATGGACTTTTAACCACCATTGTGATCTTAACCATCTCGTTAGTGTGCTTGGATGGAGTTTACGGTACAATTACAACCCCTCAACATCCAAGGTGACTTTATTCATGGTGCACCCAATCCTATAGCCGGCTAACTATATCCGATTTAAGTACTTTTCAACCAACCCATCACTTGCCAATATACATCAATTATCATCAATAATCCACTATTTTAAAGCATCTAAAACAAAGCCATTTAACAACATGCATCACTATGCATCAATCCACATTTTTAACAAATCAAACCAAGGACCTCTTACCTTGAGCATCCTTCAACAAATGGCTTTCATAACCAGCATTAACCATGCTAAACAATGTTTCAAAAACAGAAATTAAACATGCAATTATCAACTAATGCATCGAACCAATCCATGACTCATCCAAGAGAGTTTTTCTGAAAACTTACTCTTGAGCTTAGTTAAGTTGATTAGACTTAAACTAAGCTCCTAACCCTTCAAACATTCGATTCAAAGCTGGAAATCCAACTCCACTCACCAATTCCGTTTTGCAAGCTTGCCGAAACGCCGTTCAAGCCTCCGTATCAACACCACAAGGATCCGAAGATGTCTCCCCTTTTTTAAACACATCAAAGCAGAGGATTAATGCATCATCATGCATTAAAATCTTAAGCCATTACACCTAAACTCGTTGCTCTCACCAAAACTAACATTTCGGCTACCAAACACAACCGAAATCACTTCCAAACTCTTCCACAACATTACCCAGCCAAGATCCATCACTTCTAAACATTCTTAAACATCAATTAACATCCAAAATAAACCTAAACTCGTCCTTATACCTCCAGCTATAACAGAACACCAAGATCACCCCAAAAACCACCATTTTCACAAGCAAAAACTTAGGAAAATCAATCTATTCGGGATTGCATTGATTAAACCTCAATTACACATCATTAAACATCCAAAATACATTAAAAAGCCATCTCAAAACAGAGCCCAAACAATCACCACGAATTTCTTCTGGATTTGTTCCAAATCTTGAGTTTTAAGCCAAAATCAAGATCACAACATTAAAACCATTTATAAAACTTAGTTTAAGGATTGGGAACTTGGGAATATCAGTAAAGAACTGAGTATTTAGAGGAGAAGAACATCCTTACCTCTAAATGTAGATTTCCCCTTGATTAGAGCCAAAATCCTTGAAAATTCAATAAGCAAATGAAGAGGATTTGATGTAAAAAGGGTTAGGAATCAGTTGATGATTGAAACCTCATCTTTTAGTGTGAAAATAAAAAGAAATGTTGTTGTAGAAATGTGTTTGGCTGAGAGAATTTTGAGAGAAAATGAGATGAGAAAGGTTTTAAGAAAGTTAGTTATGAAAAGCCAAAATATCATTTTCCACTTTTCCTTTAATTAATTAAACATTAATAAAATCATTAAATCTAAGAAAAATTTGGAGAAATCCTTTCTTGTGTAAATTAGCTCCTTAAAGATTCAAATTTTCAATCCTTACAAAACAGTCACCACTAAACTTTTCAAAAATTACATTTTAGTCACTATTTCGAAATGTCACACTTCCAAACCTTATTTTGTAAAATTGATTTCACCACTCTCTTATATATATATTAAAAGAGGAATTTTAGATATTTTTCCATATTTTTAAAGCATCTTGAACTAGGCTTTCCCTAAAACCACCTTTTATATTCGAACTAAAAATCAGACCAGTCCGATTCAGACCCTAAACTTCCAAGCCCAAAATTGGGGTGTTACAACATAACTATAGAAGGACACTCCTCTGTGCATTTCAGCTTTATAAAAAGAGAATAAATGGTTGAAGAAGCACACAAGTGAATGAAAGTTGTCACATGATTACTCTACCTACTAGCTCGGGGATGAGAGGTATGCTCCCTGCTCCTCTAGAGTTAAGGGCGGTAGGTGTGATGAGCTGACAACCTTCGTAGCAGTCCCTCTTTTGAATTTTATGAAGTCTCAACAATATGAGTGAAAATAGAGGGACCATAGTTAAGGCATGATTAGAGAGCTTCCTTGAAAATTTCTCTTAAGCAAATTAAACATAGTCTGAGAGCAATTTCGAACACACACACATGTATCCTAGCCCTAAGAAAATTTCTTAAAAATCGCAAGTGTATTTATTCATAACAAGTTGCTTGTAGCTTTCCGAAGGCTGAAGCTTTGCCATAACATTTCTTTGAGTTAAATCTTTTCCATAGTATTTCTTTTGTTCTGTTATACTTATTGCTTGAGGACAAGCAATAGCTTAAGTTTGGGGGTGTGATAAATGCGTAAATATCCTTGTTTTCATGTATAAAGTGTCCACATGTTCTATATTTCATGCACATTCCATCTAATATTATTTATGTTTTTGAGTGCATTTTAGGCATAATTAGGACCATGCATTGCAGTTTACAATATTTCTCTATTTTGCCACGTTTTTAGTGATTATCTTTTATTTGGTGAAGAAATGATAATGTTTTAGCTTAGTTTTAGTTTCAAGTACTAGAGGCTGACAGAGGGAAAGAGGAACTGAGGATGTGATGCTGAGGCAGCAAACCAAGGAGCTATACTGATGCAGTTCCAGACAGAGACAACAGCTACCAAGTAGCTGCCGCCGCCCAACTTGCCGCCCAAGACAATAGACTGTGGAGTTGGAGAACCAGAGTGCGATATGTAGAGCAGAAAATCTTGATTCTATCGATGATGTCCACTTAATTTTACGACATCTGTAGCAGTAGGAAAAGCCGCCGAAGGAGAATCTCGAGATTACTTGCGGAGCAATTAAAACGTGATAAAGTTCACATTCAACTCAAAGAAGACAGAGTTTAAAGCCGCATTTAATGTAAAAAGCTACTTTGAAGACTTCTACTTCAAAAAGGACTAGACCTAGCTAATGCCTATATATACCCATTGTAACTCTAATTCAAAATATCATAGATTTTCCTTAGGCATAGTTTAGGTTTTCTTGCCGCCGACATGTTCTAAATTTCTCCTGGGGTTTGGGTTATGTTGTAATTAAATGTGAGAACGGTTGTTTAGGATTTCAAGTTTGTTTTGAAATAAAATTACAAGGTTTACTTATTTCATGTTCTTCATATTTTTCAATTAAGACGAAAGATTAGTTGAAATCTGTCCATTTGTTTGGTATCGAGAGAGTCAAACTCACGAAAGGAGTAAGTACGATTTCATCTATAGATGGTGTGATCAATCCGACCTAGACATAGGTTGAGGGTTTAAGGCGGCTAAAAGAGGACGAATTAATATTGTTGTCTTTACATGATTTACGCTGCGACTGGTATTATCTGTAGTGGGCATCAACAACACTCTAGCTTAGACATAAGCGGAGTCACTTTTGAAGCGTTATATCGAGTCTTGTAGTTCTGCTGAGTTTGCTGCCAAGAAACAATTTCATTCCCCTACCGAGGTAGCGAGAGGGTCTCAGCACTCTATCTGCCATCTACTGCCAAGGCAGAAGAGTCTTGCAGCGCAAAATAGCTTGTCCTATTCAACGTAGTTTCACACTAAGCAACAACATAACCCTGCCCTCTCTATCAATCGGATCACTTGCTTTTCGATTATTTGTGTTTTTATTTTACTTTCTTCCTCAACATCCAATTTAATTGTGCATTTACTTTTATTGTGAAGGACTTACAACTCGAATCAAGCTTTCCAATCCCTATGGGAGACAATATCTTTTATACTATAACTTGACAGGAGTGTGCACTTGCGCTCATAAATAAAGAACACCCAAACGCTCTACAAGTTTTTGGCACCGTTGCCGGGGATTGGCAACAACAAAATTCGTCTTTAATTTCTGTACTTTTAATTCTTTACATTTTTATTTTTATTTTTAATCAAAAAATGAAAAAAAGAGAAAATTTTACGGTTTGCTTTGCTAGTGTATGACTAAGGCAAACCCAAAAGGAGAAATCCTTTATTACAACGATATCGAACGAAGAGCAAGAGAGTTCAAGAAGGAAATCAGAGTAGCCCAAGGGAAAACAAAAGAAGAAAAAGAAAAAGTAAAGGTAAACATGGAGAACGACAACGCTGCCAACAATGCTGCAAACGGCAGGGATGGGCAGCAAGACCCACCACCCAGAGAACAACAAGTGCTGCCCAAACAGCCATAGCATGTTCGAACCACTAGGGATTACTTGGAACATGACTTTAGAGGGTTCGATTCGATACTGACATGACCTAAGATTTAGGCGGTTCACTTTGAACTGAAGTCCGTTATGTTTAATATGATCAACACGTTAGGGCAATTTGGAGGAACTGCCACAGAAGATGCTCGACAACACTTAAGAGGATTCCTGGACATTTGCAGAGCATTCAAAATACACGGGGTCCATTAAAATGTACTGAGGCTGAGATTATTTCCCTATTCACTGAGGGATAGGGCAAAACAGTGGTTAAACAACCAGCGAGTAGGATCGTTCAACACATGGACAAAGCTGTGTAATGATTTTCTCGACAATTTCAGACCATCCAATGTACAGACAGACTGCGAAATGAAATAACAGCCTTCCGACAAGGGGATGACGAGCCAATGTATGAAGCATGGGAGCGATACCAACATATGCCGAACAACTGCTCGTTACATAGTTTCCCGGCTTGGACACATGTATCAATGTTCTATAACAGGGTGAACTACCCAACACGGATGATGATTGATGCCTCAGCCAACGAAATCATCCTCGATAGACCACCAGAGGCGGCACTGCGGATCATGAACCAAGCCTCCAAGAACGACTACAAGTACCCAACAGCCCGCCGATGCGGCATTAGGGAGCCAGTTGCTGTGAATTAAGTACAAGCCTTAGAATCTGTTAATGCATGCCTTGATAAGCTTACAGAGCTGGTTATAAGCATAATTAAACCCACCAGGCAACTCTATGAGGCCATAGCTGTGGAGCCATTCTGTGATGAGTATGGAGGCAACCACGATTCCTCTAAATGCACCGCATCTGCCAACTTTTTGGGAGGATACGAGAGGAACAACAGACCTGCCTAGAACACCTACAACCCTGGATGGAAGAACCATCCCAACTTCTCATAGAGAAATCCAAGACTGCTGCCAATCCACAACAGCAACAAGGAGGCTACCAACAAAACCTACCCAGACAGCAAGCTCAGCAGTCACAAAAAAATAATTCACTAGAAGCAACTCTTCATACTTTTATGTCTAGAACTAGTGACTTTATTGTTCACACTAATAAATTTATTGATAAAATTGAGTCTTTCATGGACAGGACGAAGATGGAGATGAATAACTAGGAGGCTGCTATAAAGAACTTAGAGACCTAATTTGGGCAGTTCACGGAGATCTTTAGCAGCAGAACATCAAGAGCAACAACCAACAGTGCAGAAGCAGCAGCCAAGCCCACTTATGAGCAGTGCAAAGAAATATCTACCAGAAGTGGGAAGCAGTTGGATGAACCTAGGGTAGAAAAGCAACCAGAAACAAAGAAGCACCTAAAGAATAGCTTGCCGCGGTAGCATCAACACCAGACGCCTCGGCAGCTGAACTTGACAGCGATCCTGAAGCAAATGATCCTCTACAAATAAATTTCCCCTACAAAGAACGTATAGAGGACATCCGTCTGCCAGCACCTTTCCCCCATAGGCTTAATCAACAGAAGCAAGAGCACCCATTCAAAAGATTCCTGGATATTCTAAAGCAGGTTCACAAAAACATCCCTCTAATAGAAGCCATTCAAAATATGTCCAAATATGCCAAGTACCTCAGAAACATGGCTTCTAAAAGGAAGAGGATTGGGGAGTTCAAAAAAGTTGCTGTAACGGAGGAGTGCATTCAATGCTGCACAACAAACTGCTACCCAAGAAAACAGAACCGAGCAACTTTGTTATTCCATGTAGGATAGGCAGCAATCACAAAACAAAAAGCTCTGTGCGACTTGGGAGCTAGCGTCAACTTAATGCCTAAAGCAGTCTTCGATAAATAAGGAATTGGGCAAGCTAAACCTACTTCCATCATGATGAAATTGCCGATCATTCTTTTGTACAACCGGAGGGAAAGATCGAAGACATCCTTGTGAAAGTGGGCAACCTTATTCTTCCAGCTGATTTCCTCATCCTATACTGTGAAGCCACTTAATTTTATGACGTCTGTGGCAGTGGGCAAAGCCGCCGAAGGAGAATCTCGAGATTACTTGCGGAGCAAGGCAACGTGATAAAGTCCACATTCAACTCAAAGAAGACAGAGTTTAAAGCCACATTTAATGTAAAAAGCTACTTTGAAGACTTCTACTTCAAGAAGGACTAGACCTAACTAATGCCTATATATACCCATTGTAACTCTAATTCAAAATAGCATAGGTTTTCCTTAAGCATACTTTAGGTTTTCTTGCTACCAACATGTTCTAAATTTCTCCTTGAGTTTGGGTTATGTTGTAATTAATTGTGAGAACGGTTGTTTAGGATTTCAATTTTGTTTTGCAAATAAAATTACAAGCTTTACTTATTCCATGTTCTTCATAGTTTTCAATTAAGGCAAAAGATTAGTTGAATTCTATCAATTTGTTCGGTATCGAGAGAGTTGAACTCACAAAAGGAGTAAATACGATTTCATCTATAGACGGTGCGATCAATCTGGCCTAGATAGCATGATTCACGCCGCGACTGGTATTATCTGCAGTGGGCATCAACAACACTCTAACTTAGACATAAGCAGAGTCAATTTCGAAGCGTTCTGCCAAGCCTTGTAGTTTTGTCGAGTTTTCCACCGAGACACAATTCCATTCCCATGCCGAGGTAGCAAGAGGGTCTTAGCAGTCTACATGCCATCCACCGTCGAGGTAGCAGAGTCTGGCAGTGCAAAACACCTTGTCCTATTCAACTCAGTTTCACACTAAGTTGTAGCATAACCCTGCCCTCTCTATCAACGTGATCACTTCCTTTTCGATTATTTGTGTTTTTATTTTAATTTCTTCCTCGACATCCAATTAATTGTGCTTTTACTTTTCTTGTGCAGGAATTACAACTCGAATCAAGCTGTCCAATCCCTGTGGGAGACGATATCTTTTATACTATAACTTGAAAAGAGTGTGCACTTGCGCTCATAAATACAAAACACCCAAATGCTCTACATCCTACCTTTTTGCCTTAGCAATTGCCTGCTCTTAAGTTCATGTCATAGCATTTAGGTTGCATTTTAGTTCATCTGGGTGCAGTTTTATCTTTTGTTTGGTATGGTGGAGGAAAGGTGCTGCTTGAGAATGGTGGTTTGGTTGTGTGGTGTACAGGACGCAGGAATACAGAGTGTAGGAAAGCAAGAGAGCTGGGAAATTCTATAGCATTTGAGGACTGAAGGAACTGGATGACACACGTGCTGCAAAAAACACGTGAAGTATAGAAAAGATAGATCTAACATGTGCAGCCGCCAGTACCACCTGTAGATTGTCCTCCTTGTCCCCTTGGGCACAACATTGTCGGTGGACATTCCTTTGGATCATCAAATGAAAGTTTATGGCACCAAACCCTAGGAGCCTTCACTATATAAAGGGTGGAATTCCCTCATTTAGACACATGCAGAAAATTGTGATAAGCAAGGGTAAGGTTGGAGAGAGAAAGGCAATTTTTCCCTTCTTCTTTCTCAACTTGGTGTCCTCCATCGTTGAAGCTCCAAGGAGTGGCCTTACCGACCTTGAGAGAGGTGGCAAGCCTAAGATAGTCCGTGGCAGTCCATGGCGGATTGGGAGTTCTTCTTCCCTTCTGTTTGCTTTAGCATTTCTTTATTTCATTTGGAAAGGGTTGTAATGTTTAATGATACATTGAATGTTCACCCAGCCATGAACCGATTTTAGGTGGCTTGGGTTTGATGGATGATTTTTATTTAAGTGTTTTTAATGCATGCCTATTATTTTCAGCTTTTATTGTTTTCTATGCTTTGTTTATGTGCTTTCATTTCCTTAAGGATGCAAGAGCCTTTGAGAGTTGGTCGTTCCTTAGGTGTAGATACATGTTGGTAATCGAGATAGCTAACCTTAGATCCCCATAAGCAATAGAGTTGGCTCCTGTAGAATGTCCATAAGTTCTATATTTTTACACATTCTCGCCCTTATTATTATTGTTCTTAAGTTCATTTAGGCATATTTAGGTGCATCGCATGGATTATAACAATATATTCTCTTATACCATGCTTTTATTGAATATTTTATGTTTGGTTGAGAAAAGTTACTGTTTTAGTTTAGTTTATATTTTTAGGTGCTATAGCTAGGAGAGGAGAGGAAAGGATAGGATCGGACAAGAAAGTTGAACTAAAGGAGCTGTACTGAAGTAGCTCAAGATGCCGCCAAGGACGCTACTGAAGTAGCATTGCCGCCAAGAGCCGCACGGGCAGGAGTTACACCGACTTAGCCAAGATGGGTCGCGATTTCAAGAGGGCAAATTCTTAAGCCCAATGATCCTAGTCTTGCAATGTTTCAAAGCATGTAGCGGCCAGTAGAGCTGACTCAAGATCGATAACTAGGAGCACTTATCCTTACTTACAAAAGAAGGCAACGTCAAAAGAGTCCATATTTAAGTAAAAAAGGAGTCTGTATTTTATGTAAATATACTTTAAGAACTCCTACTTTAAAGAGGACTCAAACTTAGTTCAAGAGCCCTATATATACCAAATATATGTGAGGGTATAGGGGCATGCATCTCGTAGAGGGATCAAGGCATCTCAGATGGCATATATAGAGGCATCTCGAGGAGTGTAGATGGGGAGATAGCTAGATAGGTTGGAGATGTTGGGGGTCGCAGCCCAACTCTCCCAGGGTTTAGGCGCGTGTATGTAAAGTAATTTGTGGGAAATGGTTGTATAGTTTTGAGTTGTTTTCAATAAAATTCTGAGTTTGCTTAATCTATGCTCCTTGTTCGTTCAATTAGTCTACACCAGTCAGTTGAAGAGAAAATCCATTTGCCGAGGATGAAAGTGCAAGGCTCAGGAAAGGGTTAAGCACTATCACAACTTGCAAAGGCGTGACTAACTTGGTTCCACACTAGTCTACAAGTTTCAGCGGCTAAAAGGGATTACCAACCGAGTTGACTAATTTGGTTCCATACCAGTCCACAAGTTAACATCTTGAGCATCCTAACCTAGAATTAGGAGGGATCACTGTCGACTATCCTGCCGAACTTAGAATGTCTGCCAGACGAGATGCCAAGACTTCTTTCTGTTCCACCTACCGAAACAGTACACACCCCTGCAGTGGTAGTGACCTGCTTCAACCGCGTGACAGGGTTGTAGTTTACCGCCTGCCATACCCGCCGAGGTAGCAAATCATGGCAGCGCAAAACATACTCAGACTTTACAATTCAGTCCACACGCTACTGAGCTACACCAATCATACCCAACTTATCGCCCAAATCTCTCCCTATCTTCTCTTTCATCACTATCTTTCTTTTATTTGTGTTTTTGTATTTCCACATCATGAGATTTAATGGCACATTTACTAAATCTTTGTGCAGGAAACCATTCATAAGAGCTGGGAAGACGATATCTTTTATACTATAACTTGAAAAGAGTGTGCACTTGCGCTCATAAATGGAGAACACTTAAACGCTCTACAACTTTTTCGCGCCGTTGCTGGGGATTGGCAACATCAACTATGTTTGAATTTTTGCACTCTTATTTAGTTTTTGCACATTAAATCTCTTTTTCTTTATTTGCTTAAAAAAGCCTCTTTGTTTTCTTGGTGTATGTCCCGCCAGGGCAACAAGGTTGGCAACAACATCCACTTGAGGAGGGGAAGGACATGCCCAGACGTTTAGCAAAACACAAAGACCCTCGAGAAGTAGTTATTCTTGGGAAAAGCGCATCTCAACATAACCTAATTATTATTTTAATTTTAATTTTTAGTTTTAATTTATTTTTAAGGATTAGGATTAGATTTAATTTTTATTTAATTTTTTTAGTTCATGTATTTCAGGTTTAGGAATGGAGGAAAGATCAAGGAAGATGAAAGAATAAAGGAGAGGCCCAACTAGATGCCAAGGCAGAAAAGCATAACAGCTAGAGGCATCATAACGGCTAGCCGCAATGGCTACTTTGCCGTGACGAGCGGAACATATACCTACATAACGGCTAGAACACCGTTATTCACACCGCAATAATTGCCGCCCGTTGACAGCGTCCCCGCCAAGGTAGTGGAGAGAAACTACTATATAAGGCCAACTATTCTCTCCCCGTTCTTCACTTCGCTTTCTCCTCTACTCTTAATTATCTCTGCAACCTTTGCTTCCAAGATTTTCTTACCTTTATTTGCTTTCACGTTATTTCTTTTTCTTTCTTGAGGAAACACAATCGTCCCACAAACTATGGCCTCATCACAGAAACTCGCCGCCACCTCCAAAACTTCATACAAAAGGTTCTTAAAATCTACTGTCGAAGAGACCTACAACAAGTTCTACAGAGAAAGGCAACTATGGGAGGAGATGGGTTTCCAATACACCCAGTCTGATGATAATTTTGGGTTGGAACCTTCCCTATTCGAGAGGATCCATAATATGGGCAGGGACCAATTCTCACGGTAGCCAGAAGGAATCAACAACAACCATGTGCAAGAGTTTTACGCCCACCGGCCAAACCTAGAGAGCTCTTTCATCTACGTTTGGGTAGAAGGTGTCAAGTTCACTGCTGACATGATCAATAGCTTTTACAGTATAGAGATCAGTGGCGACCCGCACAGAGAGTGGGAATCATATCTTACAGCGGCTGACTACAACAAGATCAAGAAAGAGCTCTGTAAGCCAAACATACAATGGCTGACAGGAAAAAACAATGGGTTAGACAACCGTCGAGACTTGCTGCCAGAGGCAGCCCTTTGGAGTTACTTTGTTCAGTGCTGTCTGATGCCAACCTCGCACAGATCGACAGTAAACAGGTCACGACTCGCCCTTATCTACAGAATCATGAAGGGGCGACAAATCAACATTGGCGAAGTAATAATAAAGGAGATCTACGCCCACGAAGAAAAGCCAAACGTCAAAGGTCCACTCTTCTTCCCTGCACTCATCACTGGCCTGTGTGCCAATTTTAGCGTTCTGCTGCACCCAAAAGATAAAATTCTTCCTGCCAAGGAAGGATGGACAAGAAGGGTATGCCAACAGATGATGCATAGCGTGGAGCCAGACACACCTTCCATCGCCCAGCCGCCATCCCAAGCTGCCGCCACCCCAGCCGCTACAGGCAGTACTGATGCTGCCCTCCCATCTACCGCAATCCCCCTACTGCGCAGCCTAATGGAAAGCTGCCAGAGGATCGAGCACAAGCAGGTGATCTTCACCAAATACGTAGCAGACGTGTAAGAGGCTTTTGTGGCCTACCTGCTGGACAAATACCAGGAAGTCGGACCTCAGTTGCCTGCCTATCCCACAGAGTTAGCAGCTTCCAAGCCAATCCAAATCGCTCCAAGACCAGCTGCTGCTCATGCCACCGATGATAGTGAGGGGCTGCACCACCGCCCCAAGAGAAGAACCTCTCCAACCCCTATCCAACCATACGAACTAACCTCCTCATTCGAATCAGAGAATGAGGACGAAACCACTGTTGCATTCCTAGTAGCAAAAGGGGCTGCTGCCAAAGACGCATGCGACTCAGACATGGAGATCTCAGACTCCTTCGATGATGAACCAGTGGAGGCAGAAAGAAAAGGAAAGCGGCCAGTAGCAGATCCCTGGGGTGGAGAAGCTGAAAGACAAACCAAGAAAGCTACCCCAGCCGCATCCAGCCACCGTGTAGCAAGAAGAAGAGCCCAACAGAAAAACCATCTACTATGCGCCGCCTTGTCCTGGCTGCCTCCTCAGAATCTTCCTCTGACACGGCAGCAACAGAGGGGGATTCCCCCAATTTATAGCACCATTTTATTTTCTTTTCTTTTTTACTTTTTCTATTTTTTTATTTTCTTTTTATGTTTTATTTTTCTGTTTTATTTTTTCTTTCTTTTATATTTTATGTTTTGTTTTTAATTTTTGTTTTGTAAAGGCATTAAGGAAAATGCCAACCTTGAGTTTGGGGGGAATTAGTCCTCTTTGTCTTATGTAACATCTCGGGTTAGGGTCTAGGAGATCCGATGAGTTTTTGAAGTCTGAAAGACCGGTGTTGGGTGTTTTGAGTAAGTTCAGGGAAAGAGGTCTTCGAGTGTTTGGAAAAAATGTGGAATAAATCTTTAAATCCTTTTTAAATATGTGAAAGGTTTTGGTAAAAAAATTTGGAAAAACGCTTTCCGATCCGTGACATTTTGGTTGGTGACCAAATTGTAAAGTTTGTTAATCTATTTTTAGTGACCATTTTGTAAAAGAGTCAAAACATTGAATCTTTAAGGAGCTATCTTGGCTGGGCCAAATTGGTTATTATCCCCTTTATTTTGGATATTCAAATATTTTAAAATAGCTTTTATGATTTAATTAAATCAAGGGTTCATCTAAAATCTTATTTCACGTCAAAAACCATTTTCAAGCTTCCTCATCTCCTCTCTTCAGCAAAACAACATTTGAGCTTGATTTCCTCAAGGTAAAAGTCTTTTCTTATTAATCTTTTACTGCTAAATAATTCTCCTACCTTGTTTTCCTAAAACCCAAGTCTATTTCATTGTTTTCCTCAAAGGTTTTTGCCAAACAAGGGGTAATAGCTAGCATTGGGGGTGAGCAACGTGATTCTTCTCTAATGTAAGGTTCTTTAATGAAATTCACATGCTTTGATTCTTTTAAATACCAAGGTTTTATTCTCTTGTCTTAATCTTAATGTAAATTGGCTAAAATTGATGAAAATACAGTTTTGGTAAGATTTTTGGGTAAGATCTTTTAATGATGGGTTTGTTGATGTTGTTACCTTTGTTTTGATGTGATTATTGTATTGAGATGATGAGTGAATGGCAAGAATCCCGAAATGGGGTTGAGTGTATGAATTTTGAAGTATGAAAAAGTGAATTTTTTGGTGGAATTTGAAGTGAATCAATAGCTGGTGTTGATATGATGATCAGATGATGTTTTTAGATGTTTATCTATGTGTTTTAAGGTTATCTAATGCTTGGTTTTGCGGGAGACTATTCGAATTGGGTCTTTTTGATGGTTACGGCTTAAATTAGATTTATTTGATAGGTGTTTTGGTTGAGTAGTTGAAATCTCTGCATTCCAGCAAATTTGTGTGTTGAAAATATCACTAAATCCTCTGTTTTGGGTTGGTTAGAGGCAGGGATTGAAGATCCGTATTTGTTGAACGCAATTCTGGGCGATCCTCAAAGCTAGAAAAGGGGTTTCGACTTGTTGTGGTAATTGCTGGTGAGTGGGAATGATTTTTACTATTTTACCAAGTTTGAAGAGGTGTTTTAAGGGCTTTGGGTTGAGCCATTAGGCCAATCCAAGCTCAAGGGTAAGATTTTGTTTTGTTTCGGCTTTTCGCCTTCTTATATTTGATCATGTCTTAGATCACGTGCATATTAATTTAAATGATGTTTCCAATGTTGTTGTTATGCATTAAATGCATGTTGTGGTTGTCCCACATAAATTCCGTGTTGTGTTTCAAATGTTAATTGAGCTCATGCTATGCTTGAGCTTGTGTTCATTGCTTTTCGGATGTGTTTTGGGGAGGTGGTTATGCCCGGTGAAAAACTACGGTTTTTGATGTTGCGGTGAGTATATTGACACATGGGTTATATCAGATAGATTGATCGATCAATAGGATGTGAAGTGCACTATAATTATAAAATTCGCGTGTGAGAAATTCTTCGGTTTCACAATAAGGGTTGTGCTATTATGATGCGAGTGGTAGGGGTTGTGCTATCACCAACGGGCATTGTGGGTTGTGGCATCACGGTCGAAGTGTGTTTGTTGTTAGGGTTGTTTCACCATGTGACTTGATGGGGGTTGTGCCATCAAGGTGTCCAGTTATCCGAGCAACATGTCGATGATGCCGATATACTCAATCACTTATGGTTTCTTTATGAGCTTGGTAAACTCATATGGTTATGCTTATATTTGAAGCATGTGCATGGTAAAGGAGTCGGTAGGCTCAGTTTGCATATATGGTTCATGTATGGCTTATGCATGGTTGATGCACGTTCTTTGCCTATAGCATGTATCATTCCATTGCTTAATCTTGTTTCAAGATAGCATGTTGAAAAGGAAATGGTTTTGGAAATGGTTTGTGAAGGAGTTTTCAAGAAACAGTTTTGATTTCCTAAATAATGACTGTTTTCAAAACTACATTGTTGTAGTTGGTTTTCAGCTCCGCTCACTAAGCTTTATACCTTACGCTCTTTTTTTTTCAACAATACAGATCCGTAGACTCTTTGGAAAGCAACGGTGCAAGGGGGTGATCCAAGTGTCCGCTCTTAGATCAAGTATGCCTTTGCTTAGATAATACTGTGTGTGGCAATGAAGGTGAACCTTGTCTATTTCTTTGGAGTGTTTGTAAACTCCTTGTTTTGAGGACATGTTGATAGATATCTGGATGTCTTGTTCTTACCTTATGTCTTGTGATCTTGGTTTTGGGCCTTGTTCTTCTTATGTTGGATCTTGAAGCTTTCTTTATATATGTATGTAAAGCATATTTGTGTTTCTCTTGGTCTTAAGCATGCTTGATGGTTGGTGTAATGTGTATATGTTGATCTTGCTATTTCTCTGTTGTATGTGATGATTGGTACTAAGTTAAATACCTTAAAGATGCTTAAAACTACAATTTTGCTATTTCTGCAGGAGGGTGTTTCGGAATGGGCTTGACCGTTTCGGAACAACCCTTAATTTTTGCCTTGGCGTTTCAGAACGGGTATCGAAATGGGCTAAGCAGGGCCGGAACGGTCTCAATCCGTTGAGGAACGTTTTTGCCACTCTAAAGCACCGTTCTGATACTGGTTTCGAAACGGGGGTTGTTGGAGTTAGTTGAAGGCATCTTTGAAGTTATTTTTCTTGCTTTTTAGTCTTAGTTTATGCAGTTTTCAATTGTGGTTGCTTGTGTGCATGTTTTATATTGCTTTTCTTCATGGGAGCATGAAATGGACTAAATTTCTCAGAGATCACCTTAAATGCATCTTAGGTCCCCATATTATGCTAGTTTTGCATTTTGGTCCATGCTTGCCCTTTTTGGTTCAAATCGATGCTTGTTTGTTGTTCTATCTTCCGTTGTGTGTTCGATAACTTAAGATTAACTTTGAGCATCTAGAAAAGATATTAAGCAACACGTCTTGGGTTGCTAATCGAAGGGAAATCTTTGGATCTTTCTTGGATTAGTCCCGCGTAATCCACTCGATACAGTCTGGTGGCTAGGTCGGGTTGAGGGGGTTAAATATGTTGGTATTAGAGTCTAGGTTTTCCTTCAGAAAGGCTTGCCTTGGTGGTCTTGCAACCGGAAAGGTAAGCGAGGTAAGTGTGTTGAGGTGGTGCATGCTTGTTTTGTGGAAGTTGTTTGCTGTGTAAGGTACTCATTACCACATACTATTATCAGGAAACCTATATAATACTTGAGCACCTTGGACCCTTGACCTTGCTGACCCGAATCATTTCCTTTTGTTTATTCTGTTTTTGTTGTAGCATTGCATTTGTTGCTATGGCTAGACCTAGAAGAGGTCAGGCGGGTGGTGAGCCGCGTGAGGATCCTGTTGAGGGAGTTGGAGGACCGTTAGAGGGAGAGTTACCTCCTCCCCCTCCTTTAGGTGGTGAGGCTAATGTGCGAGGTGAGGAACCTCGTGGTGGCCAGGGTCAGGCCAGAGTTGATATGAGCCCATTGATTCAGGCTATTACTGGGGCTTTTCAGTCTATGTTGGTTGGGTTACAGGTAGCTGCACCGCAGCATGGTCAGAGGGAAGGGTTACCCCTCGAGAGGCTTCGTAGCTTGGGTGAAGTAGAGTATTGTGGGTTATCGCCCGAGGAAGCTAAGGCATGGTTAGCTAGTACTACCAGGATTCTGGGTCAGATGGAGTGCAGTGATGCACGTAAGCTGGGTTATGTGGAATCTCTGCTTCAGGGTAACGCGTATGTCTGGTGGACTACGATCACCGCGAGTATGAATGCTGCTGATATCACTTTGGATTTCTTCTGTTCTGCCTTCCGGAAGAAGTATTTGGGCTGAGGTACCAAGATGAGAAGAAGCATGAGTTCATGGCCTTAGTTTATGGGAGTATGACCGTTTTAGAGTACGAGGTTCAGTTTGTTAGACTGAGTCAGTATGCTGCTAAGCTAGTTCCTACTGAGAAGGAACGTTGTGAGAGGTTTCAGTGTGGTTTGACCGAGGGAGTGAAGATTTATATGTTGGCTACTGATTATACAGATTTTGATGTGCTAGTAGCTCGAGCCAAAAATATAGAACATAGTCTTGGTTTGTCTTCTAGAGGAGGTGGGTCTAGTTCAGGGAAACGGCCTGCAGAGTGGAATCGCGATCGTACCAAGGGGCACAAGGACATGAGGCAGGATTTTGATCATAGACGTGGGGGTGGAAACCCCGGACGTGGCCATCAAGGCCAGGGTTTTGCTCCTCGTGCACCCGAGTGCACCAAGTGTGGTAAGTCGCATCCAGAAAAGTGTTGGGGAACCTATGGTACATGCTAGCAGTGCGGATTGAAGGATCATCTCAAGAGAGATTGTCCTCGACTAGTTAGAGGTGGTCAGGCGCCGGTATGAGCTATCGAGTACCAGCGAGGCCGTGGGAACAGTTGAGGGAACTTTCAGCCACGAAACGAGGGACAGGGGAATGTGGCTCATGTAGTTGCAGTCCAGCTTGAGGGAGGTGGACCAACGAGAGTGTATGCACACAGACAGGGCAGAAACGACACCGATGTTATTGCAGGTAATTTCATGTTACGGACTTTGACATTGCTTTCGTTGATTGATTCTGGTTCTACACATTCCTATATTCTGAGTGAGCATGCTAGGATGTTGGACGTACTGTGCGAGATACTTGATGTGGGTATGAATTTGACTAGTTCGTTTGGTGAGACAGTTGTGGTCAAAAAGATGTATCTCAGATGTCCGTTGATGGTACAAGGTCACGTGTTTCCAGTAGATATGATGGAATTGCCTTTCTATGGGTTTAATGTGATTTTAGGAATGGATTGGTTGGTAGAACACAAGGAAAAGGTAGATTTTGAGACTAAGCGTGTGAGCTTGAGATTGTCAGACGATTATGAGCTAGTAGTAGTTGGTGAGAATGTTAAATTCTTATCTAACGTAGTTCCTACTTTAGAGGCTCAGAAAATGTTAGATCAGGGATGTCAGGTGTACCTAGCTTATGTGATGAATCCAAATATGAGTAAGGTCCGACCAAAAGATATTAGAGCAGTTTGTGACTTTCCTGAGGTGTTCCCTGAAGAGTTGCTTGGTTTACCATTAGATAGAGAAGTTGAGTTTGCTATTGAGTTGTATTCTGATTCAGCTCCCGTATCGATTGCTCCGTATCGGATGGCTCCGAAAGAGATGAAAGAACTGAAGACTCAGCTTCAGGAATTATTAGATCGTGGTTTTATCCGTCCGAGTATATCACCTTGGGGTGCACCAGTGTTGTTTGTTAAGAAGAAAGACAGAAGTATGAGTATGTGTATTGATTACCGTCAGCTGAATAAGTTAAATGTGAAGAACAAGTATCTGTTACCGAGGATAGATGATTTGTTTGATCAGTTGCGGGATGCATCAGTGTTTTCGAAGATAGACTTGAGGTCTGGGTATTACTAGCTGAAAGTGAAGGAACAAGACATATCGAAAACAACTTTTCGAACACGTTATAGCCATTATGAGTTCTTAGTTATGTCGTTTGGGTTGACTAACGCACCGGCCGCATTTATGGACATGATGATCCGTGTTTTTCATGAGTTCCTAGATCAGTTTGTTGTGGTGTTCATTGATGATATATTGATTTATTCGCGCACCGAGGAAGACCATGATAGACATTTGCGACTTATGTTGAAGACTTTGCTAGATAATCAGTTGTATGTGAAGTTGAGCAAATGCGAGTTATGGATTAGAGAGGTGGCATGTCGTGTCCGCGGATGGCATTAGAGTGGATCCTAAGAAAGTGGAAGTTGTTGTGAATTGGAAGCAACCGAAGTTTGGGACTGAAGTTCATAGTTTCCTAGGTTTAGCAGGCTACTATCGTCGGTTTGTAGAAGGATTTTCTAAGATAGCTGCTCCATTGATGAAATTGTTGCAAAAGGATGTTAGATATGAGTGGACAGAAACGAGACAATTGTCTTTTGGTCGTTTGAAAGATGCTTTGACTAGAGCATCTATGTTAGTGCAACCAGTAACAGGGAAGGACTATGTAATTTATAGTGATGCTTCGTATATAGGCCTAGGTTGTGTACTGATGCAAGATGGGAGAGTTGTTGCATATACCTCAAGACAGTTAAAGACTCATGAAAAGAACTACCCCATGCATGATATTGAGTTGGCCATTGTTGTGTTTGCTTTGAAAGTGTGGAGACACTATTTGCATGGTGAGAAATGTACAGTGTATACCGATCATAAGAGCTTGAAGTATTTGATGTCCCAGAAAGATTTGAATCTCCGACAGCGTAGATGGGTTGAATTGTTGAAGGAATATGATCTTACTATTGAATACCATCCGAGTAAGGCTAATGTGGTAGCTGATGCGCTGAGTAGGAAAGTAGCAGCTGAGCTTCGAGGGATGTTTGCTAGGTTGAGTTTGTCACATGATGGAGGGTTAATCGCAGAACTGCAGGTGAAACCATCTCTTGAACATTTGGTCCGTGAGAAACAGTTGCAAGATGGTTCTTTAGCTTCACATGTTCAAGATATTGCGGAAGGTAAACCGACCGAATATAGTTTCAGTGATGGTAATGTTTTGTGTTACGAAAATAGAGTTGTTGTGCCTAAAGATGCTGATTTGAGACATACCAATTTGAATGAAGCACATACTAGTCCGTTTTCTATGCACCCAGGTAGCACGAAAATGTACCGAGATTTGAAGAATGATTACTTCTGGGTTGGATTGAAAAAGGATGTGGCCGAATTTGTTAGTAAATGCATGGTTTGTCAGCGAGTGAAGGCCGAACATCAGTTTTCGTTAGGATTGCTACAGCCTTTACGGATTTCTGAATGGAAGTGGGAGAGGATAGCCATGGATTTCGTATCAAGTTTACCATTGTCTCCTTCGCGAAAGAATTCAATTTGGGTGATAGTCGACCGACTCACCAAGTGTGCACATTTCCTAGCTGTTTACACAACTGATTCCTTGGATAAGTTGGCCGATTTGTATATCCGCGAGATAGTGAGATTACACGGTGTACCGAAGTTGATTGTATCGGATCGAGATCTGAGGTTTACATCGAGATTTTGGGATTGCATGCATAGTGCTTTGGGTAGCCGATTGAATTTTAGTACTTCGTACCATCCTCAGTCAGATGGTCAGTCTGAACGAGTTATACAAGTGCTTGAAGATATGCTACATTGTTGTATTATCGATTTCCAGGGTTCGTGGGAGAAACACCTACCGTTAGTTGAGTTTGCTTATAACAACAGTTATTAGGCTAGCATTCAGATGGCACTGTTTGAGGCTTTGTATGGTAGGAGGTGCAAAACTCCGGTATGTTGGGCAAAAACTGGTCAGAATTTGTTATCCTTACTTGCTATGCTTAAGGGCACTACTGAGAAGGTGAAGTTGATATGTGAACGCTTGAAAGCAACAACCGATCGACAAAAATCATATGTCGACTTGAAGCGTCGTGAGATTGAGTATGTTGTGGGTGAGAAAGTCTTTTTGAAAGTTTCACCATGGAAGAAAGTGATGAGGTTTGAAAGAAAAGGTAAATTGAGTCCGAGATTCATTGGTCTGTATGAGATTGTTGAGCGAGTTGGTCCTGTGGCTTATAAATTGAGTTTGCCTCCGGAATTAGAGAAGATACATGATGTATTCCATGTTTCTATGCTTCGTAAGTATAGGTCAGATCCATCACACGTAATGCATGTTGAGGAAATCGAATTGAACCCAGATTTGTCATACGATGAGAAACCGATTGAGATATTGGCTATGGACAACAAGGTTTTGCGTGGTAGGTCTATAGAGTTGGTCAAAGTGAAGTGGTGCCACCGAGGTGTTGAAGAAGCCACTTGGGAGAGGAAAGACGACATGAAGCGTCAGTTTCTGCATCTCTTTCCATCAGGTAAATTTCGAGGACAAAATTTCTTAAGTGGGGGAGAGTTGTAACATCCCAGATTTTGATCTAGGAGATTTGATGAGTTTTCGAAGTCTGAAAGCCGGTGTTAGGTGTTTTGAGTAAGTTCAGGGAAAGAGGTCTTCGGGTGTTGGGAAAAATATGGAATAAATCTTTAAAATCCTTTTTAAATATGTGAAAGGTTTTGGTAAAAAAATTTGGAAAAACGCTTTCCGAACCGTGACATTTTGGTTGGTGACCAAATTGTAAAGTTTGTAAAATTTGTTTTTAGTGACCATTTTGTAAAAGAGTCAAAACATTGAATCTTTAAAGAGCTATCTTGACTGGGCCAAATTGGTTATTATCCCTTTTATTTTGACTATTCAAATATTTTAAAATAGCTTTTATGATTTAATTAAATCAAGGGTTCATCTAAAATCTTATTTCACGTCAAAAACCATTTTCAAGCTTCCTCATCTCCTCTCTTCAGCAAATCAACATTTGAGCTTGATTTCCTCAAGGTAAAAGTGTTTTCTTATTAATCTTTTATTGCTAAATAATTCTCCTACCTTGTTTTCCTAAAACCCAAGTCTATTTCATTGTTTTCCTCAAGGATTTTTGCCAAACAAGGGGTAATAGCTAGCATTGGGGGTGAGCAACGTGATTCTTCTCTAATGTAAGGTTCTTTAATGAAATTCCCATGCTTTGATTCTTTTAAATACCAAGTTTTTATTCTCTTGTCTTATTCTTAATGTAAATTGGCTAAAATTGATGAAAATGAGCTTTTGGTAAGATTTTTGGGTAAGATCTTTTAATGTTGGGTTTGTTGATGTTGTCACCTTTGTTTTGATGTGATTATTGTGTTGAGATGATGAGTGAATGGCAAGAATCCCGAAATGGGGTTGAGTGTTGAATTTTGATGTATGAAAAAGTGGGTTTTTGGGTGGAATTTGAAGTGAATCAATAGCTGGTGTTGATATGATGATTGGATGATGTTTTTAGATGTTTATCTATGTGTTTTGAGGTTATCTAATTCTGGGTTTTGTGGGAGACTATTCGAATTGGGTCTTTTTGATGGTTACAGCTTGTATTAGATTTATTCGATATGTGTTTTGGTTGAGTAGTTGAAATCTCTGCTTTCCAGCAAATTTGTATGTTGAATATATCACTAAATCCTCTGTTTTGGGTTGGTTAGACGCAGGGATAGAAGATCCGGATTTGTTGAACGCAAATGTGGGCGGACCAGATAGCTAGAAAATGGGTTTCGGCTTGTTGTGGTAATCACTGGTGAGTGGAAATGATTTTTACTGTTTTATCATGCTTGAAGAGGTGTTTTTAGGGTTTTGGTTGAGCCATTAGGCCAATCCAAGCTCAAGGGTAAGATTTGGTTTTGTTTCGGCTTTTCGCCTTCTTATATTTGATCATGTTTTGAATCATGTGCATATTGATTTAAATGATGTTTTCTATGTTGTTGTTATGCATTAAATGCATGTTGTGGTTGTCCCACATGAATGTCGTGTTGTGTTTCGAATGGTTGTTGAGCTCATGCTATGCTTGAGCTTGTGTTCATGGCTTTTGGGATGTGCTTTGGGGAGGTGGTTATCCCCTGTGAAAATCAATGGTTTATGATGTTGCGGTGAGTATATTGACACATTGGTTATATCGGATAGATTGATCAATCAATAGGATGTGAAGTGCACTATAATTATAAAATTCGCGCGTGAGAAATTCTTCGGTTTCACAATAGGGGTTGTGCTATTGTGATACGAGTGGTAGGGGTTGTGCTATCACCAACGGGCAATGCGGGATGTGGCATCCCGGCTGAAGTGTGTTTGTGGTGAGGGTTGTTTCACCATGTGACTTGATGGGGGTTGTGCCATCAAGGTGTCCGCTTATCCGTGCAACGTGTCAATGATGCTGATATACTCAATCGCTTATGGTTTCTTTATGAGCTTGGTAAAATCATATGGTTATGCTTATGTTTGAAGCATGTGCATGGTAAAGGAGCCGGTAGGCTCAGTTTGCATATATGGTTCATGTATGGCTTATGCATGGTTGATGCACGTTCTTATCCTGTAACCCCCTAAACCCGACCCAAGGGTTATGGGCTGAATCTAGGAAGTCGGATTAAAAACGTGTCCCTCAAGTAATTTAAAAACGGTGTCGTTTAACATTAAAATCCATATTTTTAAAACGCAATCGTATATATATAAGATAATCCAAAACAAGAGTAGGGAAAAAAATCACATTAAAATCCTCATGCATGTTAAACAGTTTTAAAATCCCAAATAAACATAAAAATAATTGAGTTTACATAAAACCCCAAATAATAAAGTAACCGCAATAAAACCGAAATAAAACTGAAAACTAAGAATATCCATACTAAAACAGTAGTAAATCTAATAACTGTGGTCCTCCAAGTACCGAACTCTCCTATGTCTGAGAATCTGAAATAGAAGCTAAGGGGGAGTCAACTATTAAGCTCAGTGTGTCTCTAAGGTGCATCAAACAGAAAATCACAAGAATCATACAGTCAACATAGTCATTCCAACAGTCAATCGAATATACATATATGCAAAGCACGATGCACCTAAGTCTATGTCATGAACCCATCAACATCACCGTCCGAAGAGTAAGGTTCCCCTGAACCACTCTCTACATCGTCACCATCCGAAGTGGAACTCAGCCCGAAGGTGGAACCACTGATCCGAAGTGGAATTCAACCCGAAGGATGAAACCACTGAACTTCCTCCGTACATTTTCCCACCCGAATGATATGACATGAATGTTCCGATTTCAATTCGAATGCAACATAAATAGTCCAAAAATGCATGAGCATTTAGTCCGATAATTAACAATTTAGAATCCGATGTATGATGTTTAACAGAATGACATACAACATATCACATAGTCCAGATCATAACATATCACATAGTCCAGATCACAACATATCACATAGTCCAGATCACAACATATTTTACAGTCAACCATCACATAGCAACAACATATTTCACAGTCAAACATCACACAACATCAACACATATAGTATAGCACAAGCAGAGAACACACCTTAATCAGCTAACAGCTCAACGTCGAGAGTGACGACTCCCACGCTCAGATCTAGAAGCAGGCGAAACAGGATCGACACCTACAAGGGTTCACTAAGTCAAAATTCTCTACTACTATGCCACAATATACTAACAGATTTATTTAAATTCTCATACGTGCAGAACTCGAAGGTTGAGACGCAGGAGGTCGACCAGGCGGAGGAGGTGGAAGAATCTCGGTGTTCAAATCTATGTCACCTGAACGCAAACGAAATCCGATTTCAGAAACTAATTAACATTTTCTTTTTAACTAAGCATAAAATTGAATAAAAGGCCAAAAACAGTTGTTCGGGATCGAATTTAGAAAAACGGGTTGCGAATCTAGAACCAGAATGTCGAAAAACATAAAGTTGACTTTCGGCCCAAAAAGTCAACGCTGACGTCATCATGGTCAATGATGACGTCATCGCTGACGTCAGCCTGCTTGCATCAGCAACGTCAACAGCGGATGACATCACTGTTGACGTCACTCGGTCCAGTTCGATTTTGAGGGTTCAGCCCGGTTCAGTTTCAGGTCCGGTTCAGTCCATAATTTTCCGGTTCGGTTCAGTTCTCAAAATCCCCAATTTTCAGATCAATCTAAAAACCCTAATTCCAAATTAACTTTCCCCAAATCAAAATAACCCAACCCTAATATCAACACAACCCCAACCGGCGGCGGCGACAACCAACAACTGGCGGTTGCGGCCGTTCAACATGACGGCAGCGGCGGCCCAACACTCTAACGCCGACGGCGACCGAACTACTCCAATCTCAACCGAAGAAACAAAGCCGTGAACTATGGCTTACCAACCGGAAAGGAGTAGGCGAACGGTGAGAACGGCGGCACGAGACAGATTTTGAAATGTTTAAACCATTTCCGGCGAAGGACGGCGGAGCAAGGAGAGTTGAGGGTTGGGCTTTGGTCGCACGACCGCGGTGAGCACACCGACGGTCACAAAACGGTAAACGGACGGCGGTCGAGTCCTCGCCGGAGCGTGAACGGAAAAACGAAGGGTGGGGGTTTGTTTGTTCTCGAACGAAACTGAGGGAGAGAGGGAAAGAGGTTTTTTTTTGCGGCTAAACAAAAACAAATAAGTCAAAATAGGGCTTTACCCTAAATAATGGGTAATTTACACAACAGGTCACTAGATTTTCATAAACTTTACGGTTTGGATCTTGAGTTTTACAACCTAAGCAATTTGGTCACTAAAATTTCGGAATTCCTCAATTTAACCCCTAAAATTCATTTAGGTTTTCTGATTCTAATTTCCAAAATTAGGGTTTCAATTTGGGGATTTAAAATATTAGGGATTTTAATTTTTTGGGAAACTTTTGGGGTGTTACATATCCTATGGCATGTATCATTCCATTGCTTAATCTTGTTTCAAGATAAGATGTTGAAAAGGAAATGGTTTTGGAAATGGTTTGTGAAGGAGTTTTCAAGAAACGGTTTTGATTTCCTAAATGATGGTTGTTTTCAAAACTGCATTGTTGTAGTTGGTTTTCAGCTCCGCTCACTAAGCTTTATAGCTTACGCTTTTTTTTTTCCAACAATGCCGATCCGTAGACTCTTAGGAAAGCAACGGTGCAAGGGGGTGATCTAAGTGTCCGCTCTTAGCTCAAGTATGTCTTTGCTTAGATAATAGTGTGTGTGGCAATAAGGGTGAACTTTGTCTATGTCTTTGGAGTGTTTGTAAACTCCTTGTTTTGAGGACATGTTGATATCTGGATTGCTTGTTCTTACCTTATGTCTTGTGATCTTGGTTTTGGACCTTGTTCTTCTTATGTTGGATCTTGAAGCTTTCTTTATAAATGTATGTAAAGCATATTTCTGTTTCTCTTGGTCTTAAGCATGCTTGATGGTTGGTGTAGTGTGTATATGTTGATCTTGATGTTTCGCTGTTGTATGTGATGATTGGAACCAAGTTAAATACCTTAAAGATGCTTAAACAACAGTTTTGCTGTTTCTGTAGCAGGGTGTTTCGAAACTAGCTCGACCGTTTCGGAACAACCCTTAATTTTTGCCTTGGCGTTTCAGAACGGGTATTGAAACGGGCTAAGCAGGGCCGGAACGGTCTCAAGCTGTTTTGGAACATTTTTGCTACTGTGAAGCACCATTCCGATACTGGTTTCAAAACGGGGGTCGTTGGAGATAGTTGAAGGCATCTTTGAAGTTATATTTTTTGCTTTTTGGTCCTAGTTTATGTAGTTTTCAATTGTGGTTGCTTGTGTGCATGATTTATATTGCTTTTCTTCATGGGAGCATGAAATGGACTATATTTCTCAGAGATCACCTTAATTGCATCTTAGGTCCCCATAATATGATAGTTTTGCATTTTGGTCCCTGGTTGCCTTTTTTTGTTCGAATCGATGCTTGTTTGTTGTTTTATCTTCCGCTGTGTGTTCGATAACTTAATTTTAACTTTGAGCATATAGAAAAGATATTAAGCAACGCGTCTTGGGTTGCTAATCGGGGGAAGTCTTCGGATCTTTCTTCGATTAGTCCCGTGTAATCCACTCGATACGGTCTGGTGGCTAGGCCGGGTCGAGGGGTTACATTTTAGGTTCATAGCATTTAGATGCATTTGTAAATTCTTCCCCCTAGCACTTAATGAAATAGAATTCTTTAGCTTAAAAATTTATGCCTATGACAGCTTAGCCGATTACATATATTCGCACCATTTTAAAAAAAATTAACCAAACTATGGGAAGAAGCATGAAAAATACCTAGAAAAAATTTCCTTTTTCCAATTATATTTACACATGTTTGTTAGATGCTGAATTTTTGCGTAAGTTCTAAGTTTAACACTGCCTGCCTTACTTAATAAAAGTTTCTTGATTGAATACAGGTTTGCCGCCACGGCAGCACAAGGCAGCACGGCAAAAAGAATGAAAGAATCTACAGGTGCTCGAAATAGGCTCTAGGCAGAAAGATTAAAAACCCTTGAGGTGCCCGAAACATGCTCTAGGTAGAAAATACCCTAGAGGTGCCCTAAACAGACTTTAGGAAGGATCATGAGCAACGACACTCTGCTGCTATCAAAGACCATGAATCTAAACCAAGTGACAGACAAATTAGCAAGAGAGAATGAAAGTCTTCACAGGATGACTCTATTCAAAGGGTTCAGAGTTTTGTAGAGTGCACCTATCTTAGCTTCAAACCCAAAGAATAGTTGTGATGAGCTGAAGCCCTTAAGCCATGATCAAAAAAAGAGAATAAAAGTGCCCAACTGTGCTGCCAAGGCAACAACTCGTATCCTTTCAAGTAACTTAATTATTATAGGCATACTTTGTTAACATAGTAACTTCAACACGTTTAGCATGAACACAGACCTACACACACTGCACTGCATTAAGAAAAATTAATCTAAGTTATTTTATGCCATTCCCTTTCACTAACATTAAATAGGTGCCACGGCCTTGAGGTAAGAAATCAAGTTGAAGGCTATTCTTTCTATTAACTTTGTGCTAAGGGCAAATTTACTTATTAGGTTGCATTGCTTGAGGACAAGCAAAAGTTCGAGTTTGGGGTGTGTAGAGTGTCCATAAGTTCTATATTTTGTACACATTCCTGCCCTTATTATTTCTGTTCTTAAGTATATTTAGGCATATTTAGGTGCATTGCATGCATTATAACAGTATCTTCTCTTATACCATGATTTTATTGAATATTTTATGTTTGGTTGAGAAAAGTTATTGTTTTAGTTTAGTTTATATTTTCAGATGCTATAGCTAGGAGAGGAGAGGAAAGGATAGGACCGGACAAGAAAGCTGGAACTAAAGGAGCAGTACTGAAGCAACTCAAGATGCCGCCAAGGACGTTGCCGAAACAGCATTGCCGCCAAGAGCCGCCCGGGCAGGAGTTACACCGACTTAGCCAAGATGGGTCGCAATTTCAAGAGGGAAATTTCTTAAGCCCAATGAGCCTAGTCTTGCAACGTTCTGAAGCATGTAGCGGCCGGTAGAGCTGATTCAAGATCGATAACTAGGAGCACTTATCCTTACTTACAGAAGAAGGCAACGTCCAAAGAGTCCATATTTATGTAAAAAAGGAGTATTTATTTAATGTAAATATACTTTAAGAACTCCTACTTTACGGAGGACTCAAACTTAGGTCAAGAGCCCTATATATACCCAATGTATGTGAGGGTATAGGCGTGTGTATGTAAAGTAATTTGTGGGAAACGGTTGTATAGTTTTGAGTTGTTTTTCAATAAATTTCTGAGTTTGCTTAATCTATGCTCCTTGTTCGTTCAATTAGTCTACACCAGTCAGTTGAAGAGAAAATCCATTTGTCGGGCACGAAGGTGTAAGGCTCACGAAAGGGTTAAGCACGAGCACAACTTGCAAAGGTGTGACTAACTTGGTTCTACACTAGTCCACAAGTTTCAACGGCTAAAAGGGATTACCAACTGAGTTGACTAATTTGGTTCCACACTAGTCCAGAAGTTAGCATCTCGAGCATCCTAACCTAGAAATAGGAGGGATCATTGTCGACTATCCTGCCGAACTTAGAATGTTTGCCTGGCGAGCCACCATGACTTCTTTTCGTTCCACCTGTCGAGACATTACACGCTCTTGTAGTGGCAGTGACCTACTGCGGCCGCGTGACAGGGTCGTAGTTTGCCGCCCGCCATACCCGCCGAGGCAGTAACTCATGGCAGCACAAAACAATATCAGACTTTACAATGCAGTCCACACGCTACTGAGCTACACCAATCTTAACCAGCTTATCGCCCAAATCTCTCCCTATCATCTCTCTCATCACTATCTTTCTTTTATTTGTGTTTTTATATTTCCACATGATGAGATTTAATGGCGCATTTACTAATTCTCTGTGTAGGAAACCATTCATAAGAGCTGCTCCAATCCCTGTGGGAGACGATATCTTTTATACTATAACTTGACAATAGTGTGCACTTGCGCTCATAAATGGAGAACACTTAAACGCTCTACAACTGCTGAGAGGCACAGCTCTAACATGCCTTACAGATAAGTGATAGGTTTCAACGGCTAAGAATGGTAGTACTTGAGGGGTAGGGGAGTGTTAAGGGTTTACGCCGAAAGGTATTGCCGTAGCATTTCTGTCTCCCGGTCTCCTGGCTAGAGATAGTTTAGGGGCATCCTTAGTAAATCCTACCGAGCATAGAAGATGGCTGAAGACCTTAGACTAGATTAAGATGCTTAGTTTAGTTGTCCAACAAACTCAACCAGTCATTCCATAGAGAGTTTCACACACGAGAGAGGACTTGTTTGTCGTCTGATTCACCTCAACGCTATTTACTCTTTTTGCTACATCATTTCTAATTATTGCTTTGATTGCCTCAGCATTACCGACTGCAAAAACAACTTACACTGCCTTATACATTAACCGTGCACACCTCCAATCCTTGTGGAGACGATACTCACTCACACACTTTACTACTTGTTCGACGTGTATACTTGCACTACTTGCATACCATTTTAGTACACCTCATGACACAAACAAATCTCGTTGGAGTGGCTTAAGGCTTTACGTTCTCCAAGCGAAACTTCTTTAGCATGTCTTTTATGTATTTTGCTTTATATATGAATGTGTCATTTTTCCTTTGCTTGATTTGGAGCCCCAAGAAAAATGAGAGCTCTCTCATCATACTCATCTCAAATTCACCTTGTGTTAGCTTATAACATTCTTGGCAATAAAATTCTTTAGCAGAACCAAAAATAATATCATCAACATATATTTGAACTACTAAGATGTCATTGTCATACTTTTTAATGAAAAGTGTAGTATCCACCTTGCCTTTTTCAAAACCTTTTTGAATCAAAAAGTTCGAAAGCCTTTCATACCAAGCTCTAGGAGCTCGCTTTAAACCATAAAGAGCTTTAGATAGTTTGAAAACATGATTTAGAAATTGTGGATCTTCAAAACTCGGTGGTTGTTCAACATACACTTCTTCATTTATAAAACCATTTAGAAAAGCACTTTTCACATCCATATGAAAAAGCTTGAAATTATGATAGCATGCAAATGAAAGAACCATCCTAATAGCTTCCATTCTAGCTACGGGTGCATATGTTTCATCAAAATCAATTCCCTCTTCTTGAGGGTAACCTTGAGCAACAAGCCTAGCCTTGTTCCTCACTATGTTACCATTCCCTTCTAGTTTGTTTCTAAATACCCACTTAGTTCCTATAGTAGATTGATAACTAGGCCTATCAACTAATGTCCATACTCTACTTCTCTCAAATTGATTAAGTTCCTCTTGCATAAACAATATCCAAAAATCATCTTTTAATGATTCTATGATATTTTTAGTCTTTATGCATGAGATGAATGCAACATGATTTATAAGTTTGAGAGAGGATCTAGTAGTCACCCCCTTGGATGGATCACCCAAGATTTTACCACCTTTGACATAGTTGAATTCTCTTGAGTATGTCACCTCATTTTCCTCATGTGCCAAGTCCATCAAGGCTTCAAGAGGTGAATATTGTACTTCCTCTTCTTTAGTTGGAATATCATCCACCTTTGAAGTTTGTCCTCCATCAATGACTTCTATAATCCCTACATCATCATCATCATCACAAGATTCCTTCCTCAGAAGGAGGTTATCATCAAAAACAACATGTATAGACTCTTCAACAACCAAAATTCTTTTATTAAATACCCGATAGGTTTTAGAATTTAGGGAATAACCCAAAAATATTGCTTCATCACTTTTAGCATCAAATTTACCTAAGTTTTCTTTTCCATTGTTTAAAAAAAATATTTACAACCAAAAGGGTGGAAACAGCTAATGCTAGGCTTTTTGGATTTCAAAATCTCATAAGGTGTTTTCTTTAAAATATGCTTAATCATTACTCTATTAATAATATAACAACCCATATAAGTGGTTTCCGCCCAAAAATACTTAGGTAAATTATTTTCACAAAGTATGGTCCTAGCCATCTCTTCTAAAGTTATATTTTTCCTCTCAACCACCCCATTTTATTGAGGAGTGCGAGGAGCCGAAAAATTATGGCTAATACCATTTTCATTACAAAAATCTTTGAAACCCATATTTTGAAACTCGGTTCCATAATCACTTCTAATATGTGAGATTTTAAGATCAAGATCATTTTGGGTTAGTTTTGTAAATGTGATAAAATTTTCTAAAGCCTCATCCTTAGTACTTAAGATTAGAACCCAAGTGTTTCTAGAAAAGTCATCTACCAACACAAATGCATATGACTTACCACCCAAGCTCATAGTTCTTATAGGCCCAAATAAATCCATGTGGATTAATTGTAACACCCTACTAGTTGAAACAACATTAATGAGTTTAAATGATGTTCTCTCTTGTTTACCCTTAGCCAAGCGTCACATATTTTATGTAATGAAAATTTTAGTTTGGGTAAACCTCTAACTAGATTTTGGGAAACCAACTTTTCTAAAACACTTATGCTAGCATGCCCTGGTTTCCTATGCCACAGACATGCCCATGTGCAACTAAACATGCATGAGATGAATGTATGTCATCTAAATGTACCATATAAATGTTTCCTATGCGATGAACAATGAACATTATTCTATTTGTTTTAATGTTCACAATTTACACCCATTTTTATCAAAACGAACATCTAAACCTTTGTCACAAAGTTGACTAATGCTTAATAAATTATGTTTAAGTCCATTGACAAGCAATACATTTTCAATAAGATTGGATGATTGATTACCAATAGAGCAAATGCTCTCAATATGGCCTTTGGAGTTGTCACCGAAAGTTACCACTCCACCATGCTTTCGCTTAGCTCTATGAATCTACTCTTGTCTCTAGTCATATATCTTGAGCATCCACTATCAAGGTGCCATGTGTTTTGACTTGAAGCTTTGGCCTTGTAGCAATGCTTCCCCTAGAAACAAAGATTAGTTCTTTGATTTTGGTACCCAAACCATTTTGGGTCCATAAGTGCTAGCTCCCCAAAACTTGGTTCCCTTATGAATCCAATATGAAATAGAAACAATATTATTAGAAGCTACAAGTTCCTTAGGAACCCATACACTTCTAATCCTCTTAGTTCTATAATGCCTTTGAGATAACTACCCTTGTCAAAATGGAAAGAAGTTCTATAATCCTCTTAGTGTTAGCTCCCAAAAACTTGGTTCCCTTATATATTGGGTCTTTGAAGAAGTACCCTTGTCAATACCTTTTTTCCCAATAGTAAGAGAAGTTTTAAGATTTTCCACTTCCTTAGTGTGATAATCTTGGAAATAGGAAAGAAGTTTTTCAACATCAACATTTTTCTTTTTAAGCTCATTTGAAAGATTTATCGAGTATAAAACCTTCTTTTCCAATTTGAAATTGGTTTTTGAAAGAGTCTCATTTTGAGATTTTAATTAGAAATATTTTTTTTGTATTTCAAAATAGACTATTTATATTTTTCAACCATTTCATCGTGAAAATCTTGCAACTCATCATATGCATCATAGAGTTCATCATAAGTAAGAGATGATGAGTTAGAGTTTACCATAGATTCCTCCTCAAGGTCCATGAGTCAAAGGTTGGCCACTTCATGCTCCTCATCCTTAGATGATGACTCCTCACCACTCCAAGTTGCTACTTGAGCCTTGAGCTTCTTCTTCTTCTCAAAGCTCTTCTTCTTTAGTTGAGGGCAATCAATGTGAATGTGATTCAACTTCTTGCACTCGTAGCAAATGAGTTGGCCTTTCTCTTCTTCTTTGTTCTTGTTCTTGAAGGTTTTTCTTCTTAAAAACTTTCTACCACAGTTTGACTTCATAAACCTTAAGAATCTTTTGGATATCATAGCCAATTCTTCAAACTTGTCTTCCCCACTAGAAGTGCTCTCCTCTTGTGGTAGAGAGGCTTTGAGAGCAACTCCTTGTTTCTTCTTTTCTACCTCTTATTTGACTACTCTTCTCTCTTCTTCTCTTTTCTCTTATTTTCTCCCTTGTTTCATGATCTCATGAGTAAGGAGCAATCCTACCAACTCATCGAGATTCAAGGTCTTCAAATTCGTTACCTCGATGATTTTAGTTCTCTTCCTATCCCATGATTTGTGTAACCCCTATAGCCCGGCCTAGACGGTTGACCCAAACTACAGAGATTACACGGGGAAAACCAAAGTCAACCCGAAAGTCAACCTCGATTCACAACCCTTTTTTCCTTTTTAAATTTGTCTAGATGCACATTAACCCTAAGCGAGTTCCCATAAAACTTAATTGAAAAAGGCACAGCGATCGGATAACAAACAGGGACTCAATTGCACTTATCACAAGAATATGGACCAAAATGTAATTTATGTGAATTAGAAGGTCATAACTGATTTTAAAGCTACCAATATGAAATTAGTCACGTTACATGCTTCTCTTCAAAAATTCAACTTAATTGGACATATCAAACTCAGGCAATTTTAGTTTTAACATTAGGGACTAAAACGTAAAGCTTGCAAACTTCAGCACCATTAAAATCAGTGCCCAACGGTCACCTGTTTCGAAACGTTCACCTGTTGTATGTGAACGAGGACCGAAACGGCGTTGACCATTCCGGAACGCGGGTTGGTTCTAAGACTGGTTCCGAAACAAGGCCTTGTAGTAGCCAAATCGTTTCGAAACAGCCTCCAGCCGTTTCGAAACTCGAAGCCCATTACAGACCCTCGTTTCAAAATGCTAGTGAGTGTTCCGATACGGTTTTCCCAGAAGCTGTAGATTTTGCTGGTTTTTCATACATAAATCCATTCAAACTCATCCTAATGACTTCCCAAATGTACCAACAAGTTATCAAACAGACAAGGTGCATGTTTAGAACTCCTAAACACATTCATAGCATCAAACATGAAAAATCACATGTCTAGAGGCATGCTTCCTATTATCCAAAACCAAGTAGACAAACAAACTTCAAATCAAGCATTTAAAGGCCATTTACAACTCAAACCAACAAAGGCAAACATGCCACAACCTTAGGGAGTTCAACACATCTCCCAAAACAAATCTTAGGTTCCCATTGCCAATTTATCAAAACTAATAGTGTATGAAAACATCACCATACGTAAGCTTGCATTACCCTGGATGCACTTAGCTTCCTTGATGCCCAAAGCACCTCAATTATCTGCATTACTGGTAAAAGAGAGCGTAAGCACAAATGCTTAGTGATAAATCATTGGTTTTCAAGTGATAAATCATAACCATTTCAACACAAAACACAATCGGATACGCGGATTACAAGTGTTGTCCCACACGCTTCATACACACTACCGGATAATACAAGGTCCACACTCAAGAGCAAGCCCTCCATTGATGTGGCACCCGTGGTGGAGTATAACGGTACAATCAGAACCCCTCAACACCACTCATCGGTAGTTGTATACTTCCACTAACGAGAGTAAGGGACACATGACACAAGATCCACACATGGAATTTACAACCACCATTGTGATCTTCCTCAATCGTTAGGGTACTTGGATGGAGTTTACGGTACAATCACAACCCCTCAATATCCAAGGCAACTTTACTTACGGTGCACCCAATCCTATAGCCGGCTAACTATATCCGATTCAAGTATTTTAAAACCATTACATCACTTGCCAATATACATCAAATACCATCAACAATTCACTGTTTTAAAGCATTAATCAAAGCCATTTAACATCATGCATCACTATGCATCAAAACCATATTAACAACATGTCAAACCAAGGATCTCTTACCTTGAGCATCCTTCAATACATGGCTTTCAAAACCAGCAATAATCATGCTAAAACATGATTTCAAAACAATAATTAAACATGCATTTCATATCCAATGCATCAAACCACAATTTAGCACATCTGAGGGAGTTTTTCCGAAAACTTACTCTCGAGCTTAGCTAAGTTGTTTAGACTTAAACTAAGCTCCCAAAACCTCCAAATAATTGCTCCAAAGCTGGAAACCAACTCCACTCACCAATTTCGTTTCGTTTGCTTGCCAAAATGCCAATTAAGCTTACGGATCAACTCCAAATGCGTCCGAAGATGTCTCCCCTCTAAATGATGATTTCTCCTTGATTTGGGCAAATTTCCATGAAAATTCAATGTGGAAACCAAAAGGATTTGATGCAAGATTGATTGGGAACCAATAGATGATGGAAACCTCATCAATTGAAGCGAAAATCTATGTGAAAGTTGCTGGAGAAAAAGTGTTTGGATGATGGGATTTTGAGAGAAAAAGGAATGAGAGAAAATTAGGAAAATGTAGTTATGAAATCCAAAAAGTAGTTTCCCTTTTCTTTTTATTTAATTAAAGCATTAATTAAATCACCCAAATTAAGGAAAAATATGGAGAAAACATTTGGGTAAATTAGCTCCTTAAAGATTCAAAGTTTCAATCCTTTACAAATCAGTCACTACTAAACTTTGCAAAAATCGCATTTTGGTCACTACACCGAAATGTAGTATTTCCAAACCTAGTTTTGTAAAATTGACTTCACCATTCCCTTATATATATTAAAAGGTAAGGAAACTGCTTCTTCATGTCATCTTTTTTCCCAAGTGGCTTCCTCAACACCACGATGCCTCCACAACACCTTAACCAACTCAATGGTCTTACCTCGAAGAATTTTACTGTTCGAATCCAGAATCTCAACCGGCTCCTCGTCATAGGTCAAATCTGGATTCAACTCTACTTCCTCCACAGGCATAACATGCGAAGGATCCGATCTATACCTCCGAAGCATAGAGACATGAAACACATCATGCATTTTTTCCAACTCTTGCGGTAACCTCAACTTATAAGCAATAGGACCCACACATTCAATCACCTGATATGGTCCAATATACCTAGGGCTCAACTTACCCTTCCGGCCAAACCTCATCACCTTCTTCCAAGGCCAAACCTTCAAAAACACACGGTCACCCACCGCAAACTCAATCTCCTTACGCTTTAAATTCGCGTAAGACTTCTATCGATCAGAAGCTGCCTTCAATCGCTCATATATGAGCTTTACCTTCTATGTGGTTCCTTTCAACAAAGCCGTCATTGAAACCAACTTCTGACCTGTCTCAGCCCAACAAAGATGAGTTATGCACTTCCTCCCGTACAAAGCTTCATAAGGTGCCATTTGAATACTTTGCCTGGAAGCTATTATTATAAGCAAACTCTACCAAAGGCAAATGCTTCTCCCAAGAGCCTCGAAACTCAATCACACAGCACCTCAACATATCCTCAAGCACTTGGATAACACGCTCAGACTGTCCATCCGACTGTGGATGATAAGAAGTACTGAAATTCAGCCGCATAACCATAGCTTGATGCAAACACTCCCAAAAACGCGATGTGAACCTCGGATCTCTATCCGATACTATAGACTTTGGCACACCATGCAGTCGCACAATCTCAGCAATGTACAACTCTGCAAGCTTATCCAAAGTATACGTAGTATGCACAGGTAAGAAATGCGCACACTCCGTAAGGCGATCCACAATCACCCACACCAAATTTTTCTTCGATGGCGACAAAGGCAACCCAGACACAAAGTCCATGGTGATCCTTTCCCACTTCCATTCAGGGATCCTCAACGGTTGCAACAACCCTGAAGGAAACTGATGCTCAGCTTTAACCCGCTGGCAAACCATACATTTACTCACATACTCTACAACATCTTTCTTCAAACCCACCCAATAGTACTCATCCTTCAAATCACGATACATCTTTGTACTACTAGGGTGCATAGCAAAAGGAATACTATGAGCTTCAGACAGAATAGTACGCCTCAACACCGCATCATTTGGCACTACTATCCGCCTTCCGAAACACAAAACTCCATCATCATTAAAACAGAAATCCGATGGTCTATCCCCAGCAATATCCTGAACATATGGCACCAAGGAATCATCCAACAACTGCTTATCCTTTATCAACTGAACCAGAGATGGTTTCACTTGCAATTCGCCACAAGACCTCCATCTTGCGAAATGCTCAAGCTAGCAAACATAGCCCTTAGCTCTACAACCACATTCCTACTCAAGGCATCCGCTACAACATTAGCTTTTCCCGAATGATACTCGATCGTCAAATCGTAATCTTTAAGCAACTCCACCCAGCGTCGTTGCCTAAGATTCAACTCCTTCTGAGACATCAGATACTTCAAACTTTTGTGACCCGTGTACACAATACACTTCTCACCATATAGATAATGTCTCCAAATCTTCAAAGCAAAAACCACCGCAACTAACTCAATATCATGCGTAGGGTAGTTGCGCTCATGCACCTTCAACTGACGCGGTGCATACGTCACCACCTTACCCTCCTGCATTAGCACACACACCAAACCAACATAGGATGCATCGCTGTACACCACAAACTCTTTTCCTGATTTAGGCTGAAACAAAATAGGAGCTTGCGTCAATGCTGCCTTAAGCTTCTCAAAAGCTTGTTGTCTCGCTTCCGTCCACTCATACTTAACATCCTTTTGCAACAACTTTGTCAAAGGGGCAGCAATCTTTGAAAATCCATCCACAAACCTCCGGTAATATCCTGCCAACCCAAGGAAACTACGGACTTCATGAACAGACTTAGGAGGCTTCCAATTCATCACCGCCTCAACCTTCTGATGATCAACACGAATCCCCTCAGCCGAAACCACATGACCAAGGAAAACAACCTCATTTAGCCAGAATTCGCACTTGCTCAAATTAGCATAAAGCTGATTCTCCAGAAGCGCTTGCAAGACAACCCTCAAATGACCTTCATGCTCCTCCTCGGTACGAGAGTACACAAGGATATCGTCAATGAACACTACAACAAACTTATCCAAGTATTCAAGGAACACTTTATTCATCATGTCCATAAAAGCTGCAGGAGCATTCGTCAAACCAAACAGCATTACAAGGAACTCATAATGCCCATACCTCGTTTTAAAGGTTGTTTTTGGCACATCCACATCTTTCACCTTAAGCTGGTAGTACCCCGACCTTAAGTCAATCTTAGAGAACACAACTGCTCCCCGAAATTGATCAAAAAGATCATCAATCCTTGGCAAAGGATACCAATTCTTGATAGTCAACTTGTTCAGTTGACGATAATCAATGCACATTCTCATGGTGCCATCCTTCTTCTTCACAAACAAGACCGGTGCACCCCACGGTGACACACTTGGCCGAATGAAACCACGGTCAAGCAACTCCTAAAGTTGCGTCTTCAATTCCTTCAACTCCTTAGGTGCCATGCGATAAGGAGCAATGGACACTGGGGTTGTGTTTTCATACAACTCAATTCCAAACTCCACCTCTCTACCAGGAGGCAATCCAGGTAATTCCTTCGGAAATACTCCAGGAAACTCTCGTACGGTTCTTATATCTTGAACGCGCACCTTCTTCGAACTAGGGTTCATTACAAAAGTTGGGTAAGCCTCGCAACCCTACCTCAGCATTCGACTTGCTTCCAACGTAAACACCACATTGGCCAGAAACTTCACATTCTCACCAACCACCACTACTTCGTAATCATCCGCAAGTTTCAACGAAACTCGCTTGCTTTCAAAATCCACCACCGCCCTATGCTCCACTAGCCAATCCATACCAAGGATTACATCAGAACCATAGAATGGCAATTCCATGAGATCAACAAGAAAAACATGGTTTTGCACTTTCAAGGGACATCTTCTATACAACTTTCGTGTCACAATCGTCTCACCAAAGGAACTAATCACACGCATACCAACATCCAAAGACTCAACAGGTAAACCAAGCATTTGAGCATGTTCACGCAATATGTGTGAGTGTGTAGATCTAGAATCAATCAAAGAAAGTAATGATAAGGATTGCAAAGTAAAGGTACCTACGATCACATCCGTATCATTCCTTCCCTCACGCTGAGCATACACATGAGCCTGGCCACCACCCTCATGTTGAATAGCCACAACATGCGCTACATTCCTCCCACCATCATCTCTGCGCTGAAAGTTACCACGGCCGCGCCCACGGCCTCTCTGAGGTGCAACTACCCCAGGAGCACGTCCCTGACCACCATCGGCCAACAAAGGACACTCTCTCCTCATCTGGTCTGCCGAACCACAGTTCCAACATGAGTTACCTGTCACTGCAACAGGAGCCTGAACCTCCCTCGCTGCCCGAGGACAATCTCGCCTCAAATGGCCACGAGATCCACACGTCTAGCACGTGTTCTGATCAACCCTCATCCTATCTTCCTGAACAGCCGTACCATGTCCTCCACCACCACGCCTAGCACTAGGCTGATACCTCCTATCTCGTCCTCTCTTGTTCCGTCCACCACTAGAACTATGATCAGCGACTCTTTTTCCCGAGCCAAAACTAACTCCTCTGGAAGACAAACCAAGTTCTGCTCGATGTCCTTCGCTCGACACACAAGCACATCAAAATCGGTATAATAGGTCGCAAGCATACAAGACTTCACGTTCGTCACCAATCCGTAACAGAAACGTTCACACCTCTCCCGCTCATCAGGGATCAGCTCAGGTGCATACTGACTAAGGCGAACAAACTGGATCTCATACTCAGCCACCATCATGTTGCCTTGCACAAGAGACATAAATTCTCTTTTCTTCTCATCCAGGTATCGCACACCTAGATACTTCCGCTTGAACGCATTCAGGAAAAACGTCCAAGTTACATCATTGTCCTCCATTCCATAGATAGGGGTCGTCCACCACTTATAAGCATCACCATACAGCAGTGACACCACACAACCCAACTTATGCACATTATTGAAGTTCATTTGCACCAAAATCCTCTTGGTGCTTTCCAACCAAGACTCAGATCCCTCTGGAGACAAACCACTGAACTCAGTCTCTCCCAGACTACGGAGACACTCCAAAGGCAATCTCACATTAGCATCATCCTGATGCGCAGCTCCCTGAGCTCCAGCTACTGCTGCCTGAAAGGCTCCAGCAATAGCCTGAATCAACACAGTCATATCAGGAGCAGCTTGCCCCTACACACCTTCATGTCCAGCGACCCCAGCACCAGCTCCAGCATTACCAGCTCCAGCACCACCATCACCACCAGGTGGTCCACCACCAGGAGGAGGAGGTAAATCCACAACATACTCAGCATTCTCCTCATTTTCATTCTGAGCCATAGCTCTTGTATTAGTCCTTGTTTCTCTACGCGACCCCATTTACAAAGAAAACAATGCATTGACACAAATACAATAAACACAATTAGGCTCAATAAGTAAGTAATCCAAGTACTCAAGCTCACTTTCCCAAAAATAATTCCTTTCATTAGTTTTCATATGGCAATGGGTTCCCCTAACACGCTTCAACATAGCATATCATCACAATTCCAATCATGCATCACAATTCATAACACATTCTTTTACTCAAAAGGCACATCATGCAATTACACATACCACATCCACATCACTAATCCTAATTACACGAGAACCAAGCTCTGATACCAACAAATGTAACCCGCTTAGCCCAGCCTAGACGGTTGACCCAAACTACGAACATTACACGGGGAAAACCAAAGTCAAACTGAAAGTCAACCTTGATTCAAAACCTTTTTTTCCTTTTTAAACTTGTCTAGATGCACATTAACCCTAAGCGAGTTCCCATAAAACTTAATTGAAAAAGGCACAGCGATCGGATAACAAACAGGGACTCAATTGCACTAATCACAAGAATATGGACCAAATGTAATTTCTGTGAATTAGAAGGTCATAACTGATTTTAAAGTTACCAATATGAAATTAGTCACGTTACAAGCTTCTCTGCCAAAATTCAACTTAATTGGACATCTCAAACTCAGGTAATTTTAGTTTTAACATTAGGGACTAAAATGTAAAGCTTGCAAACTTCAGCACCATTCAAATCAGTGCCCAACGGTCACCTGTTTCGAAACGTTCACCTGATGTATCGGAACGAGGACCGAAACAGCGTTGACCATTTTGAAATGCGGGTTGGTTCCGAGACTGGTTCCAAAACAACGCCTTCTAGTAGCCAAATCGTTTTGGAACAGCCTCCAGTCGTTTCGAAACTCGAAGGCCATTACAAACCCTCGTTTCGAAACGCCAATGAGTGTTCTGATACGATTTTCCCCGAAGCTGCAGATTTTGTTGGTTTTTCATACATAAATCCATTCAAATTTATCCTAATGACTTCCCAAAAATACAAACAAGTCATCAAACATACAAGGTGTATGTTTAGAACTCTTAAACACATTCATAGCATCAAACATGAAAAATCACATGTCTAGAGGCATGCTTCCTATTAACCAAAACCAAGTAGACAAACAAAATTCAAATCAAGCATTTAAAGGCCATTTACAACTGAAACCAACAAAGGCAAACATGCCACAACCTTAGGGAGTTCAACACATCTCCCAAAACAAATCTTAGGTTCCCATTGCCAATTTATAAAAACTAATAGTGTATGAAAACATCACCATACGTGAGCTTGGACTTCCCTGGATGCACTTAGCTTCCTTGATGCCAAAAGCACCTCAATTACCTGCATTATTGGTAAAAGAGAGCGTAAGCACAAATGCTTAGTGAGTCATGCTCTAAACAAAACCATTACAATAATGCATTTTTAGAAAACACTTTTAAGAAAGCTTTTAAACCACATGCACTTCTTTTTCTCATGCTACCAAGCATCTTTTCAAGCATCTCATGCTTCATTACATTCAATACAATATATTGGCTTTCAAGTGATAAATCATAACCATTTCAATACAAAACACAATCGGATACGTGGATTACAAGCGTTGTCCCACACGCTTCATACACACTACAGGACTACACAAGGTTCACACTCAAGAGCAATCCCTCCATTGATGTGACACCCGTGGTGGAGTATAACGTTACAATCACAACCCCTCAAAACCACAAACCGGTAGTTGTACACTTCCACTAACCAGAGTAAGGGACACATGACACAAGATCCACACATGGAATTTACAACCACCATTTTGATCTTCCTCAATCGTTAGGGTACTTGATGGAGTTTACGGTACAATCACAACCCCTCAACATCCAAGGCGACTTTACTTACGGTGCACCAAATCCTATAGCCGGCTAACTATATCCGATTCAAGTATTTTAAAACCATTACATCACTTGCCAATATACATCAAATAACATCAACAATTCACTGTTTTAAAGCATTAATCAAAGCCATTTAACATCATACATCACTAGGCATCAAAACCATATTAATAACATGTCAAACCAAGGATCTCTTACCTTGAGCATCCTTCAATACATGGCTTTCCAAACCAGCAATAATCATTCTAAAACATGCTTTCAAAACAATAATTAAACATGCATTTCATATCCAATGCATCAAACCACAATTTAGCACATCCGAGGGAGTTTTTCCAAAAACTTACTCTCGAGCTTAGCTAAGTTGTTTAGACTTAAACTAAGCTCCCAAAACCTCCAAATAATTGTTCCAAAGCTGGAAACCAATTCCACTCACCAATTTCGTTTCTTTTGCTTGCCAAAATGCCAATTAAGCTTTCGGATCAACTCCGAAAGCGTCCGAAGATGTCTCCCCTCTAAATGATGATTTATCCTTGATTTGGGCCAATTTCCATGAAAATTCAATGTGGAAACCAAAAGGATTTGATGCAAGATTGATTAGGAACCAATAGATGATGGAAACCTCATCAACTGAAGTGAAAATCTATATGAAAGTTGCTGGAGAAAAAGTGTTCGGATGATGGGATTTTGAGAGAAAAAGGAATGAGAGAAAATTAGGAAAAGGTAGTTATGAAATCCAAAAAGTAGTTTCCCTTTTCTTTTTATTTAATTAAAACATTAATTAAATCACCCAAATTAAGGAAAAATATGGAGAAAACATTTTTGGTAAATTAGCTCCTTAAAGATTCAAAGTTTCTATCCTTTACAAAATAGTCACTACTAAACTTTGCAAAAATCGCATTTTGGTCACTACACCAAAATGTAGTATTTCCAAACCTAGTTTTGTAAAATTGACTTCACCATTCACTTATATATATATTAAAAGAGGATTTTTAGATATTTTTCTATATTTTTAAAACTTCCCGAACTAGGCTTTCCCTAAAACCTCCTTTTATATTCGAACCGCCTCTCAGACTGGTCCGGTTTAGACCCTAAATTTCTAAGCCCAAAATTGGGGTGTTACAATTTGGGAAGTGAATAGAGTAGCTTCCGAACTAGTTTGTCTTTGGGGATGATCTCTACGAATCCCTTTAAACCATTCACGATGATGGAGAAGAGATCAAACATCTTCATTACGGTCTCATTGGCCTCCATCTTGAAGTTCTCGTAACTAAGATTGAGGATCTCGATCTTCGTCTCCTTTACATCGCTTGTTATTTTGTAAATGGTCTCAAAAGTGTCCCACACTTCTTTGAAATTTGTGATTGAGGACACTTTGAAGTAGATGTCTGGTCCGAGTGAGCAAAATAGAATGTGCAAGGCTTTGTCATTAATTTGCAATCTCTTCCTCTCCTCCTCACTCATCTCCACCTTCTTCTTTGGAACAAGCCTTCCTTCTTCATCTCTCTTCATTGGAATGATTGGTCCATCTTCTATCACACCCAATATGGTGCAATTGTTTGAATTGATGAAGAGGCACATTCGGTTCTTCCAATAAGGATAGTTATCCCCATTGAAGAATGGTGGTTTGGTGATAAATTATGACTCGTACATGCTTGGTCTGGAGGTAGATGCCATGGCTTGACTTGGAAATTGATCAACACTCTTCTAGGATCTCTTCTTGTGGTTGTGAAGCCTTCAAAGAGGTAGGCTCTGATACCAATTGTTGAGTGGATCGAATTAACCGATATAGCCAAGAGATGGGTGAATTGGCAATTTAAAAAATGAAAGGGGAAAAACAATTAAAAATGATGGACAATGCAATTATAGTGGTTCAAGCTTTTAAACAAGCTCTACATCAACTACCTTAGCTCCCACTAAGGATTTTCAACAAACTCTTCACTAATTTGTTCTTCCCCTTTTCTAGGCTAAGGAGGTAACCTTTACAAATGTTTAATCTTTCTACCCAAAGATTGAACCACATGACTCTCACTTGCAAAGAAGGTGTTGGCTATTACAATTGATCTCTCATAAGATAAATATAGCCCAAATTTATTACAAACACTCCCCAAACTCAAAAATTTGATTTACACTAAGAACTTTAAGAATTGGGTACAAGAATTTGACAATAAGTGCTTAGGGTTTGGATTGGATTGCTTGGATGTTGCTTTGAGGTTCAATAGTTGTTGCTGGTGCTTTTGAGGCTTACTTTTATATCATCTCATTGATTTCTAGTTGTTTGGGTGGTTGAGATCACCAATAGAGCCGTTGGGGCTCTCTTTTCCCTTCATAAATGTTGTTCTGCAACTACCCGTATTGGAACACAAGGCCTTGTATCGAAACAAACACCCAAAAAAGAAAGACCCGTTGTGTGTAAAAAGGGACTTGTATTGAAACGGCTATAGGCCGTATCGAAACATTTTGAAATTATAAAAAGCCTTTAAGTGTAAAAAAAGGGACATATCAAAATGGCTATAGGCTGTATCAAAACATTTTGAAACTGTAAATTGGTGTTTCAAAACAGCAAAGGGGTGTATCGAAACACTAAACCAATTTTTTAAAAGTTAAGTTTTGACAAGTAACGGTTAGTTCATTTAATGCTCGATTTTGAAAAAATACTTAACCCCTGTATTGAAACGGGTATGAGCCGTTTTGAAACGACACTTAAAAATCAAAAGCCTAGATGATGGTTGTATCGAAACGGGCAAGCCTGTTTTGAAACCCTTGTCTTGAAACAGATTATGTAACCCCCTTAGCCCGGCCTAGACGGTTGACCTGAACTACGAAGATTACACGGGAAAAACCAAAGTCAACCCGAAAGTCAACCTTGATTAATGACCCTTTTTTTAACCTTGTCTAAATGAATATTAACCCTAGGTGTACTCTTGAGATAAACATATTCAAAAATCACAGCAATCGGAAAACAATAAGGGGCTCAATTGCACAACATACGAATTTAGGGACCAATTTGTAAATTCTGGAAATTACGAGGACTTTACCCATTTTTAAGTTACCATTATGAAATTAGTCATGTTTCATGCTTCCCTGTCAAATTTCATCTCAAACGGACATCTCAAACTCAATCAATTGCATATACAAAAATCAGGACTAAAACGTAAAGCTTGCAAACCTCAAAATCATTCAAAATTGTGCCCAACGGTCAAGTGTTTCGAAACGGGTCTAGGCCGTTCCAAAACACCCCTTGGCAGTAGCCAAAGTGTTTCGAAACACCTCAGCCCGTTTCGAAACACCCAGGCCAAAATATGCACCTGTTTCGAAACGGGCAAGGGTGTTCCGAAACACCCTACCCAGAAACAGCAGAAAAGTCTGTTTTTCACTCTTTCGACCCACCAAACATGTTCGTATGACCTCTATAACATGCCAACAATTCATCAAACATTAAAGGAACATATTTGCATCATCAAAACTCAACCACGACCTCAAACAAGAAAAGCCACAAGTCTAAAGGCATGCATCCTATAATGAAAAGCAAGCAATCATCAAATCTCCAAAACAAAATACCAAATGGCCATTTACATGTTCCAACATCATCATAGGCATTAAAACAAACTTAGGGAGTCCAAAACATCTCCCAAAAACACAATCTAGGTTCCCATTGCCAAATACCAAAAGCTAATAGTGTTGTGAAAATAGTCACCATACATGAGCTTAGACTTTCGCTTGGATCCTTGACCTCCTTGCTGCCCTTAAAGAACTTCAATACTCTGCATTATTGGTTCAAGAAAGAGAGAGCGTAAGCACGTATGCTTAGCGAGAAATGCTCTAATAAAACAACACAATAATGCACTTTGTAAAAACACCTTTCCAAGGCCTTTAATTTCAAAACATCATTTATCATGCACTTATGCATACAAACCAAGCATCTCATGCTTCAATTCATCAACATGTCATATTGGCTTTCAAGTGATAATCCATAACCATTTTTCAACTCAAAACACAATCGGATACGCGGATTACAAGCGTTGTCCCATACGCTCCATACACACTACCAACACTCAAGGTGGAGTTTACCGGTACAATCACAACCCCTCAACACCCGTGATGGAGTCTACGGTACAATTACAACCCCTCCACATCACTCATTGGTAGTTGTATAACATCACTAACGATAACACAGGACACACAACACAAGATCCTCACATGGCATTTTAACCACCATTATGATCTTAGACATCTCGTTAGTGTTCTTGGATGGAGTTTACGGTACCATTACAACCCCTCAACATCCAAGGCGACTTTATTCACGGTGCACCCAATCCTATAGCCGGCTAACTATATCCGATTCAAGTACTTTTAAACCAACACATCACTTGCCAATATACATCATTTACCATCATCAATCCACTGTTTTAAAGCATTTAACAAAGCCATTAAATAACCATGCATCACCATGCATCAAACCAAATTTATCAATGTTCAAAACAAGGATCTCTTACCTTGAGCATCCTTCAACACATGGCTTACAAAACCAGCATTAAACATGCTAAAATATGCTTTCAAAACAGAATTTAAACATGCAAATTAAACACATTGCATCCAACCATCTCATGGTTCATCAAAAAGAGAGTTTCTCCGGAAACTTACTCTTGAGCTTAGCTAAGTTGTTTAGACTTAAACTAAGCTCCCATAACCTTCAAACATTGGTTTCAAAGCTAAAAACCAAACTTCACTCACCGATTCCGTTTCGCAAGCTTACCGAAACGCCGATCAAGCCTCCTGATCAACACCATAAGTATCCGAAGATGTCTCCCCTGTTTTAAACACATCAAAGCAGAGGATTAATACATCATCATGCATTAAAATCTTCAGCAAAAACACCTAAACTCGCTGCTCTCATCAAAACTCACATTTCGGCTACCAAACACAACCGAAATCACATCCAAACACCTCTACAACATTACCCAACCAAGATCCATCAATTCCAAACATTCTTAGACATCAATTAACATCCAAAAAGGACCTAATCACGTCCTTATACCTCCAGCTATAGCAGAATATCAAAATCACCGCAAAAACCACCATTAACTCAAGTAAAAACTTAGGAAAATCAACCTATTCGGGGTTGCATTGATTAAACCTCACTTACACATCATTTAGACATCCAAAATACATCAAAACGACATCTCAAAACAGAGCCCAATCATTTAATACGTATTTCTTCAAAATTAAATCCAAATCTTGCATTTTAAGCCAAAATCAAGAACACAACATTAAAACCTTTAATAAAACTCAATTTAAGGATTGAGAACTTGGGAATTTCAGTAAAGAACTGAGTATTTAGAGGAGAAGGATGTTCATACCTCTAAATGTGGATCTCTCCTTGTTTAGAGCCAAAATTCTTGAAAATTCAATAAGCAAATGATGAGGATTTGGTGTAGAAATGATTAGAAATCATTTAGAGATTGAAATCTCAACTTTAGGTGAGAAAATAAAAGGAAAAGTGGCTGTAGAAATGTGTTTGGCTGAGGGAAAATTGAGAGAAAATGAAATGGGAAAATTTTGGCAAAAGTTAGTTATGAAATTAAAATATCTCTTTTCCCTCTTTTCTTTTTATTAAATAACATTAAATGAGTCTTTAAAATTTAAGAAAAATCTGGAGAAACCCTCCCTTGGGTAAATTAGCTCCTTAATGATTCAAAGTTTCAATCCTTTTAAAACAGTCACCAACTTTTCAAAAATTACATTTTAGTCACTAACTTGAAATGTCATATTTCCAAACCCCATTTTTGTAAAATTGATTTCACCACTCTCTTATATATAATAAAAGAGGATTTTTAGATATTTTTCCATATTTTTAATGCATCCCGAACTAGGCTTTCCCTAAAATCACCTTTTATATTCGAATCAAAATTTAAAACCGGTCTGGTTCAGACCCTAAACTTCCAAGCCCAAAATTGGGGTGTTGCAACTCTCCCCCCCTTAAGAAATTCCATCCTCGAAATTTACCTGAAGGAAAAAGGTACGGAAACTGCTTGAACATGTCATCCTTCCGTTCCCACGTGGCTTCCTCAGCACCACGATGCTTCCACAACACCTTTACCAACTCAATGGTCTTGCCTCGAAGAACTTTACCGTCCGAATCCAGAATCTTCACTGGTTCCTCATCATAGGTCAAATCTGGATTCAACTCCACTTCCTCCACAGGCATCACATGAGAAGGATCCGTTCTATACTTTCGAAGCATAGAAACATGAAACACATCATGAATCTTTTCTAACTCTTGCGGTAACCTCAACTTGTACGCAACAGGACCCATACGCTCAATCACCTTGTATGGTCCAATGTACATAGGGCTCAACTTACCCTTTCGGCCAAACCTCATCACCTTTTTCCTAGGCGAAACTTTCAAAAACACACGGTCACCCACCGCATACTCAATCTCCTTACGCTTCAAATCTGCGTAAGACTTTTGCCGATCAGAAGCTGCCTGCAATCGCTCACAAATGAGCTTCACCTTCTCAGTGGTTCCTTTCAACAAAGCTGGCATCGAAACCAACTTCTGACCTGCTTCACCCAACAAAGAGGAGTCCTACACTTCCTCCCGTACAAAGCTTCATAAGGTGCCATTTGAACACTTGCCTGATAACTATTATTATAGGCAAACTCCACCAAAGGCAAATGTTTCTCCCAAGAACCCTGAAACTCAATCACACAGCACCTCAACATATCCTCTAACACCTGGATAACACGCACAGACTGTCCATCCGTCTGCGGATGATAAGATGTACTGAAATTCAACCGTGTACCCAAAGCCTGATACAAACATTGCCTAAAACGCGACGTAAACCTCGGATCTCTATCCGATACAATCGACTTTGGCACACCATGCAGCCGCACAATCTCAGCAATGTACAGCTTCGCAAGCTTATCCAAAGTGTACGTAGTATGCACAGGCAAGAAATGCGCACACTTCGTCAGGCGATCCACAATCACCCACACCGAATTCTTCTTCGATGGCGACAAAGGCAAACCAGACCCGAAGTCCATGGTAGTCCTCTCCCACTTCCACTCAGGAATCCTCAACGGTTGCAACAACCCTGAAGGAAACTGATGCTCAGCCTTAACTCGCTGACATACCATGCACTTGCTTACAAACTCGGAAACATCTTTCTTTAAACCCACCCAATAGTACTCATCATGAAAATCACGGTACATCTTAGTACTACCAGGGTGCATAGCAAAAGGACTACTATGAGCTTCAGTCAGAATAGCACGCCTCAAATCAGCATCATTGGGCACTACTATCCGACTCCCAAAACATAAAACTCCATCATCATTAAAGCAGAAATCCGATGGCCTATCCTCTGCAATATCATGAACATGTGGCACCAAGGAATCATCCAACAACTGCTTTTCCTTAATCAACTGAATCAAGGATGGTTTCATTTGCAACTCAGCCACAAGACCACCATCACGCGAAATGCTCAAACTGGCAAATATAGCCCTCAACTCAACAGCTACCTTCCTACTCAAGGCATCCGCTACAACATTAGCTTTACCCGGAAGGTACTAGATTGTCAAATCGTAATCCTTAAGCAACTCCACCCAACGTCGTTGCCTAAGATTCAACTCTTTCTGAGACATTAGATACTTCAAACTCTTGTGGTCCGTGTACACAGTACACTTCTCACCATACAAGTACTGTCTCCAAATTTTCAAAGCAAAAACTACCGCAGCTAACTCAATGTCATGCGTAGGATAATTGCGCTCTTACACCTTTAACTGATGCGATGCATAAGCCACCACCTTACCCTCTTGCATCAACACACATCCCAAACCAATATAGGACGCATCACTATACACCACAAACTCTTTCCCTGATTCAGGTTGAACCAAGATAGGAGCTTGCGTTAAAACTGCCTTTAGCTTCTCAAAAGCCTGCTGTCTCGCTTCCGTCCACTCATACTTAACATCCTTCTGCAACAACTTCGTCAAAGGTGCAGCAATCTTTGAAAACCCATCCACGAACCTCCGATAGTATCCTGCCAAACCAAGGAAACTACGGACTTCATGAACGGACTTAGGAGGCTTCCAATTCATCACTGCCTCAATCTTTTGTGGATCAACACGAATCCCTTCAGCAGAAACCACATGACCAAGAAACACAACTTCTTTAAGCCAGAACTCACACATACTCAGCTTGGCATAAAGCTGATTCTCCAACAAAGCCTGTAACACAATTCTCAAATGCCCTTCATGCTCCTCCTCAGTACGAGAGTACACGAGAATATCATCAATGAACACCACAACAAATTTAACCAAGTATTCATGGAACACTCTATTCATCATGTCCATGAAAGCTGCAGGAGCATTCGTCAAACCAAATAGCATCTCAAGAAACTCATAATGCCTATACCTCGTTCTGAAGGTTGTCTTTGGCACATCCACATCCTTTACCTTCAACTGGTAATACCCCGACCTTAAGTCAATTTTAAAGAACACAGCCGCTCCCTGAAATTGATCAAAAAGATCATCAATTCTCGGCAATGGATACCGATTCTTGATAGTCAACTTGTTAAGCTGACGGTAATCAATGCACATTCTCATAGTGCCATCCTTTTTCTTCACAAACAAGATCGGTGCACCCAAGGTGACACACTCGGCCGAACGAAACCACGATCAAGCAACTCCTGAAGTTGCGTCTTCAGCTCTTTCAACTCCTTAGGTGCCATTCGATAAGGAGTAATGGACACTGGAGTTGTGTTTTCATACAGCTCAATCCCAAACTCCACTTCGCGATTAGGAGGCAATCCAGGCAACTCTTCCGGAAACACACCAGGAAACTCTCGCACAATCCTGATATCTTGCACTTGTAACTCCTTAGAGCTAGGATTCATCACAAAGGCGAGGTAAGCTTCACAACCTTGCCTCCGCATCCGGCTCGCTTCCAACGTAGACACCACATTGGCAAGAAACTTCACATTCTCACCAACCACCACTACCTCATAATCATCCGCAAGCTTCAACGAAACTCGCTTATTCTCAAAATCCACTACAACTCGATGCTCAACAAGCCAATCCATACCAAGGATTACATCAAAACCATAGAAAGGCAATTCCATAAGATCGACATGAAAAACATGATCTTGCACAACCAAGGGACACCTTCTATAAAGCTTTCGCGTCACAACAGTCTCACCAAAAGAACTAGTTACACGCATACCAACATCCAAAGACTCAACAGGCAAACCAAGCAATTGAGCATGTTCACGCAATATGTATCAGTGTGTAGATCAAGAATCAATCAAGGAAAGTAATCACATGGATTCCAAAGTGAAAGTACCTGCGATCACATTCGTGTCATTCATCCCCTCCCTCTGAGCATACACTCTGGCCTGGCCACCACCCTCAGGCTGAACAGCTACCACATGAGCCACATTCCTTCCACCATACTCACTGCGCTAGAAGTTACCACGGTCGCGCCCACGACTTCTCTGTGGTGCAACAACTCCAGGAGCATGTCCCTGACCACCACCGGCCAACAGAGGACACTCCCTCTTCATGTGATCCGCCGAATCACATTTCCAGCACGAAGTACCGGTCACCACAATAGGAGCCTGTACCTCCCTCGCTGCTTGAGGACAATCACGCCTCTGATGACCACGCGATACACATGCCCAACATGTGTTCTAATCAGCTCTCGCCTTGTCCCCCTGAACAGGCGCACCTTGCCCTCCACCACCACGCCTAGCTGAAGACTGATACTTCCGATCACGTTCTCTCTTGTTCCGTCCGCCACCGGAACTATACTCAGCAGCTCGCTTGCCCGCACTAGAACCAACTCCTCTAGAAGATAAACCCAAATTCAACTCAATGTCTTTTGCTCTACCAACCAGCACATCAAAGTCAATGTACTCAGCAGCCATCATATAGGTCTTCACTTACGTCACCAAACCATAATGGAAACGTTCACACCTATCACGCTTATCAGGGATAAGCTCAGGTGCGTACTGACTGAGTCGGAAAAATTGAACCTCATACTCAGCCACTAACATGCTCCCTTGAGTAAGAGACATGAATTCCCTTTTCTTTTCATCCAGGTACCGCACACCCAGATACCTCCTCTTGAACGCGTTCAGAAAGAACATCCAAGTCACATCAGCATCCTCTATACCAGAGATAGTGGTTGTCCACCAGGTATATGCATCGTCATGCAACAACGATATTACACAGCTCAACTTCTGCACTTCATTGCAGTTCATTTGTCCCAAAACTCTCTTGGTACTTTCCAACCAAGACTCAGAACCCTCAGCAGACAAACCCCTGAGCTCAGTCCCTCCCAGACTGCGCAAGTGTTCCAGAGGTAGTCTAACATTAGCATCTCCCTGATGCCCAGCTCTATGAGCTCCAGCTACCGCCGCCTGAAAGGCTCCAGCAATAGCCTGAATCGGCACTGTCATGTCAGGAGCAGCTTGCCCCTGCCCAGCTTCAGGTCCAACGACCCCAGCACCAGCACCAACACCGGCTCCCTCACCCCCAACACCACCACCACCGGGTGGAGGAGGGAAATCCACCACATTTTCAACATTCTCTTCGTTCTCATTTTGAGCCATAGCTCGCGTATTAATCCTCGTCTCTCTACGAGGTCCCATTCACTATACAATGCAATCACAAATGCAATAAACATAGTCAGGCAAAGCAAGGTAAGCAATCCAAGTACTCAAGCTCATTTCCAATTAAAACAAATCATTTCATTAGCTTTGATATGGCAATGGGTCCCTCTAGCATGCTTCACCACAGCATACACCACAATTGCAAGACAATCACAATTCATACATCATACATTCGCTCAACAAGTATACAAAGCAATTAAACACTTATCACCCACATAACCATTCCAAAATACTCGAGAAATCAGCTCTGATACCACCAAATGTAACCCCCTTAGCCCGGCCTAGACGGTTGACCTGAACTACGAAGATTACACGGGGAAAACCAAAGTCAACCCGAAAGTCAACCTTGATTAACGACCTTTTTTTAACCTTGTCTAACTGAATATTAACCCTAGGTGTACTCTTGAGATAAACATATTCAAAAATCACAGCAATCGGAAAACAATAAGGGGCTCAATTGCACAATATACGAATTTAGGGACCAATTTGTAAATTCTGGAAATTACGAAGACTTTACCCATTTTTAAGTTACCATTATGAAACTAGTCATGTTTCATGCTTCCCTGTCAAATTTCATCTCAAACGGACATCTCAAACTCAATCAATTGCATATACAAAAATCAGGACTAAAACGTAAAGCTTGCAAACCTCAAAATCATTCAAAATTGTGCCCAACGGTCAAGTGTTTCGAAACGGGTCTAGGCCGTTCCAAAACACCCCTTGGCAGTAGCCAAAGTGTTTCGAAACACCTCAGCCCGTTTCGAAACACCCAGGCCAAAATATGCACCTGTTTCGAAACGGGCAAGGGTGTTCCGAAACACCCTGCCCAGAAACAGCAGAAAAGTCTGTTTTTCACTCTTTCGACCCACCAAACATGTTCGTATGACCTCTATAACATGCCAACAAGTCATCAAACATTAAAGGAACATATTTGCATCATCAAAACTCAACCACGACCTCAAACAAGAAAAGCCACAAGTCTAAAGGCATGCATCCTATAATGAAAAGCAAGCAATCATCAAATCTCCAAAACAAAATACCAAATGGCCATTTACATGTTCCAACATCATCATAGGCATTAAAACAAACTTAGGGAGTCCAAAACATCTCCCAAAAACACAATCTAGGTTCCCATTGCCAAATACCAAAAGCTAATAGTGTTGTGAAAATAGTCACCATACATGAGCTTAGACTTTCGCTTGGATCCTTGACCTCCTTGCTGCCCTTAAAGAACTTCAATACTCTGCATTATTGGTTCAAGAAAGAGAGAGCGTAAGCACGTATGCTTAGTGAGAAATGCTCTAATAAAACAACACAATAATGCACTTTGTAAAAACACCTTTCCAAGGCCTTTAATTTCAAAACATCATTTATCATGCACTTATGCATACAAACCAAGCATCTCATGCTTCAATTCATCAACATGTCATATTGGCTTTCAAGTGATAATCCATAACCATTTTTCAACTCAAAACACAATCGGATACGCGGATTACAAGCGTTGTCCCATACGCTCCATACACACTACCAACACTCAAGGTGGAGTTTACCGGTACAATCACAACCCCTCAACACCCGTGATGGAGTCTACGGTACAATTACAACCCCTCCACATCACTCATTGGTAGTTGTATAACATCACTAACGATAACACAGGACACACAACACAAGATCCTCACATGGCATTTTAACCACCATTATGATCTTAGACATCTCGTTAGTGTTCTTGGATGGAGTTTACGGTACCATTACAACCCCTCAACATCCAAGGCGACTTTATTCACGGTGCACCCAATCCTATAGCCGGCTAACTATATCCGATTCAAGTACTTTTAAACCAACACATCACTTGCCAATATACATCATTTACCATCATCAATCCACTGTTTTAAAGCATTTAACAAAGCCATTAAATAACCATGCATCACCATGCATCAAACCAAATTTATCAATGTTCAAAACAAGGATCTCTTACCTTGAGCATCCTTCAACACATGGCTTACAAAACCAGCATTAAACATGCTAAAATATGCTTTCAAAACAGAATTTAAACATGCAAATTAAACACATTGCATCCAACCATCTCATGGTTCATCAAAAAGAGAGTTTCTCCGAAAACTTACTCTTGAGCTTAGCTAAGTTGTTTAGACTTAAACTAAGCTCCCATAACCTTCAAACATTGGTTTCAAAGCTGAAAACCAAACTTCACTCACCGATTCCGTTTCGCAAGCTTGCCGAAACGCCGATCAAGCCTCCGGATCAACACCACAAGGATCCGAAGATGTCTCCTCTATTTTTAAACACATCAAAGCAGAGGATTAATGCATCATCATGCACTAAAATCTTCATCCAAAACACCTAAACTCGCTGCTCTCATCAAAACTCACATTTCGGCTACCAAACACAACCGAAATCACATCCAAACACCTCTACAACATTACCCATCCAAGATCCATCAATTCCAAACATTCTTAGACATCAATTAACATCCAAAAAGGACCTCATCACGTCCTTATACCTCCAGCTATAGCAGAACATCAAAATCACCCCAAAAACCACCATTAACTCAAGTAAAAACTTAGGAAAATCAACCTATTCGGGGTTGCATTGATTAAACCTCACTTACACATCATTTAGACATCCAAAATACATCAAAAAGACATCTCAAAACATAGCCCAATCATTTAATACATATTTCTTCAAAATTAAATCCAAATCTTGCATTTTAAGCCAAAATCAAGAACACAACATTAAAACCTTTAATAATACTCAATTTAAGGATTGAGAACTTGGGAATTTCAATAAAGAACTGAGTATTTAGAGGAGAAGGACGTTCATACCTCTAAATGTGGATTTCTCCTTGTTTAGAGCCAAAATTCTTGAAAATTCAATAAGCAAATGATGAGGATTTGGTGTAGAAATGATTAGAAATCATTTAGAGATTGAAATCTCAACTTTAGGTGTGAAAATCAAAGGAAAAGGGGCTGTGGAAATGTGTTTGGCTGAGGGAAAATTGAGAGAAAATGAAATGGGAAATTTTGGCAAAAGTTAGTTTTGAAACTAAAATATCTCTTTTCCCTCTTTTCTTTTTATTAAATAACATTAAATGAGTCTTTAAAATTTAAGAAAAATCTGGAGAAACCCTCCCTTGGGTAAATTAGCTCCTTAAGGATTCAAAGTTTCAATCCTTTTAAAACAATCACCAACTTTTCAAAAATTACATTTTAGTCACTAACTTGAAATGTCAGATTTCCAAACCCCATTTTGTAAAATTGATTTCACCACTCTCTTATATATAATAAAAGAGGATTTTTAGATATTTTTCTATATTTTTAATGCATCCCGAACTAGGCTTTCCCTAAAATCACCTTTTATATTCGAATCAAAATTTAAAACCGGTCCGGTTCAGACCCTAAACTTGCAAGACCAAAATTAGGGTGTTACAGATTAGTCCGTATCGAAACGGACATTTGTAGTGGCAAAACATATTGAAACACTTTTGGGGTGTTTCGAAACGCCTGAGCAATTTTGTAACACCCCAATTTTGGGCTTGGAAGTTTTGGGCTTGGACCGGGCCGGTCAGAGTGCGGTTCGAATATAAAAGGTTATTTTTAGGAAAGCCTAGTTCGAGTTGCATTAAAAATATGGAAAAATGTCTTAAAATCCTCTTTTATTATATATAAGAGAATGGTGAAATCAATTTTACAAAATGAGGTTTGGAAGTGTGACATTTTGGTTAGTGACCAAAATGTAATTTTTGAAAACTGTGTGACTGTTTTATAAAGGATTGAAACTTTGAATCTTTAAGGAGCTATTTACCCAATAGGAGTTTCTCCAGTTTTTTCTTAAATATTAAATGATTAATTAATGGTTTAAAAATAAAAGTAAAAGGGAGGGAAAGATATTTTAGCATTTTAACTAACTTTTCCCAATTTTCCATTTTCCTTTTCTCTCATCTTTTCTCTCAAACCAAACACATTCTCCAGCACATTTCCCTCTGATTTTTGACATCCAAATATGAGATTTCAATTCTTTTTTGATCTCTAATCATCTCTTCAACAAAACCTTGGCATTTGCTTATTGGATTTTCAAGAATTTTGGTTCCAAAAAGGGAGAAACTCAAGTTTAGAGGTATGAACGTCCTTCTCCTCTAAATTCTCAGTTCTTTACTAAAATTCCCAAGTTCTCAATCCTTGATTTGTGTTTTATTAAAGGTTTTACAATTGTGTTCTTGATCTTGGCTTTAAAATGCAAGATTTGGTTAATTTTGGTGAATTTTCGTATGATCTGATTAGGCATTGTTTTGAGATGTCTTTTTGATGTTAAATGAATGTATAATTGATGAGAAGTTGAGGTTTAATCAATGCAATCCCGGATAGGTTGATTTTCCTAAGTTTTGCTTGAGTTTTTGGTTGTTTTTGGAGTGATCTTGATGATCTGTTATTGTTGGAGGTATAAGGACGTGGTTGGGATCATTTTGGATGCTAATTGATGTTTATAAATGGTTAGAAGTGATGGATCTTGGCTGGGTTAAGTTTTGGAAGTGTTTGGAGGTGATTTCGGTTGTGTTTGGTAGGCGAAATGTTGGTTTTGCAAAGAGTAGCGAGTTTAGGTGTGTTGCTGGTGTTTTTAATGCATTATGATGCATTAATCCTCTGTTGTTATATGCTTGAAACAGGGGAGAATCATCCGCGAGCAATAGAGGTGGAGTTGAAGGTTTCGGATGCTTGGAAGGCTTGTTTGCTAGCCTTGTTTTGTGTAAAGATCACAATGGTGGTGTAAAGTCCATGTGTGGATCTTGTGTTGTATGTCCCGTGTAACCCCCTTAACCCGGCCTAGACGGTTGACCCGAATTAAGAAAGTCACACGGGGAAAACCAAAGTCAACCCAAAAGTCAACCTTGATTAACCACCCTTTTTTTTCTTTTTACTCTTGTCTAGATGCACATTAACCCTAGTTATGATCTTACAAACATCATACTAAAAGCTCATACACATCAGAGATCAAACAGGGACCCAATTGAACAAATTACAACTTTAGGGACCAAATTGTAATTTCTGATAAATATGAGGACTTGATCCAAATTAAAGTTACCATCTTGAAATTAATCAGGTTTCATGCTTCTCTGCCAAATTTCAGCTCAAACGGACATTCCAAACTCATACAATTGCACAAACAAGATTTAGGGCCAAAACACAAACAAAACAAAACATTTAACTGCCAATGTCAGCCCCCAACGGTCACCCGTTCCGAAACAGGCAGAGCCCGTTTCGAAACGCGGGCCGTTCCGCAACGCGTACCGAAACACGGGCTGGCAGTAGCCAAACCGTTTCGAAACGGTCTCTCCCGTTTCGGACGCCTGGGCTTGTTTAAGGCACCTGTTCCGAAACGGGTGGCACTGTTCCGAAACACCCTGCACAGATTGCCCCAAAATGCATTCTTAAACATGCAATTAAACATCCAACCATGCTCCATTTGCCACCAAACTTTACCAGCGTGCAATTCAACATATTTGAGACATACTTGCATCCACAATTCATCAAAACAACATCATATACGAAAAGCCCCAAATCTATAGGCATGCTTCCTACTCAAGCTACCATTCAAGCATAAACTTCCAATTCAAGCATATAATGACCAAACACAAAAACCAACATTCTCAACAACATTCAACATACTTTTAAACACCTTGGCCCCAAGGACTTTTAAACACCTTGGCCCCAAGGACTTTTAAACACCATGCCCCCATGGACTTTTAAACACCATGGAAAGGACCACACAAGGACTTTTAACCACCTTTGTGTCCGTTTCAAGTTTCACCCCCAAGGACTTTTAAACACCTTGGTCCCAAGGACTTTTAACCACCTTGGCCCATGGACTTTTAAACACCATGGAAGGACCACAAAAGGACTTTTAAACACCTTGGCCCCAAGGACTTTTAAACACCATGGCCCCATGGACTTTTAAACACCATGGAAAGGACCACACAGGGACTTTTAACCACCTTTGTGTCCGTTTCAAGTTTCACCCCCAAGGACTTTTAAACACCTTGGTCCCAAGGACTTTTAACCACCTTGGCCCATGGACTTTTAAACACCATGGAAGGACCACAAAAGGACTTTTAACCACCTTTGTGTCCGTAGCAAGAATCATCCAAGGACTTTTAACCACCTTGATGTTCTTAAGTAAACAAGGCTCACTCAAGGACTTTTAACCACCTTAGTGACCTTAACCTTTCAAAACATCACTTGCCAATATACATCATTATCATCAATTTATCCACTGTTTTAAAGCATTAAACCAAGCCATATTCAACATGCATTTTAAAGCATCAAACCACATTTAATCAATGCACAAAAAAACAAGGAACTCTTACCTTGAGCTTCCTTCAACATATGGCTTACAAAAACAGCATTAACCATGCCAAATCATGCTTTCAAAACAGAGTTTAAAACATGCAATAAACCATATTGCACAACAATCAAATCATGGCCACCACTAGAGAGTATTTCCGAAAAGTTACACTTGAGCTTAGCAAAGTTGTTTAGACTTTAACTAAGCTCCCAAGACATTGGTTTCAAAGCCGAAAAAACCAATTTCACTCACCGATTCCACTTCGCCTCTTGCCAAAGCACCAATTGAAGCTTCCGGATCAACAACTCTTGGATCCAAAGATGCCTCCCCTGTTTTAACACATCAAAGCAGAGGATTAATGCATCATCATGCATTAATTGCTTCAATGAAAGCACCTAAACTCGCTGCTCTCAACCACACTCCATTTTCGGCCACCAAACACAACCAAAAATGCATCCAAACCACTTCTCAACAAAGCCCAGCCATTAACCATCAAAATCAACCATCTTTTAACATCATTTAACATCTAAAAAGAACCTATTAACATCCTTATACCTCCAGCAACATCAGATCCACAAGATCACCTCAAAAACAAACAAGAATCACAAGCTAAACTTAGGAAACTCAACCTATCCGGGATTGCATTAATCAAAACTCAATTCCTTATCAATTTAATGTTCAAATAACATCAAAAACACATCTCAAATCACAGATTTAACAGATCAAACGAAAATCATCAAAAATCACCAAATCTTGCATTATAAGCCAAGATCCAATTCACAACTCAAAAGCCTTTAATAAAACATCAATTAAGGATTGAAAACTTAGGAATTTCAGTAAAGAACTGATAGTTTAGAGGAGAAGGACGTTCTTACCTCCAAACTTGAGTTTCTCCTCTTTTTGGAACCAAAAACCTTGATGAATCAAGTAGCAAATGATGAGGTTTTGTAGATATGTTGATTAGGAATTAAAAGAGAGTTGAAAGGAGAGATTTAGGTGAGAAAATCAGAAACAATTCTCTGGAAAGAAAGTGTTTGGGTTGAGAGAAAATTAGAGAAAAGAAAATAGGAAGTTAGTTATCAAAATGGCCAAAAATGGCTTTCCCCTCTTCTTTGATATGTTTTAAAATCAGAATATATCATTAAAATATCTTAGAAAAATCTGGAGAAACTACTTTTGGAATAATAGCTCCTTAAAGATTCAAAGTTTCAACCCTTTCGAAAACAGTCACCAAACTTTCAAAAATTACATTTTGATCACTAGCCAAAATGTCACCCTTCCAAAACTCATTTTCCAAAATTGATTTCACAGTTCATTTAATTATATTAAAAGATGATTTTAGAACATTTTTCCATATTTTTAATGCAACCCGAACTAGGCTTTCCTAATTTCACCTTTTTAGATTCGAACAACACTTTGACCAAACCGGTCAACGCCCAAAACAACTAAGCCCAAAACCAGGGCGTTACAACTCTCCCCCCCTTAAGAAATTTCGTCCTCGAAATTTACCTGAAGGAAAGAGATAAGGAAACTGCTTCAGCATGTCTTCCTTCCGCTCCCACGTGGCTTCCTCAACACCTCGATGCTTCCACAGCACCTTCACCAACTCAATGGTCTTGCCACGAAGAACCTTGCTATCCGAATCCAGAACCTTCACCGATTCCTCATCATAGGTCAAATCCGGATTCAAAACCACTTCCTCCACAGGCATCACATGCGAAGGATCAGATCTATACTTCCGGAGCATAGAAACATGGAACACATCATGAATCTTCTCCAACTCTTGAGGTAACCTCAACCGATACGCAACAGGACCCACACGCTCAACCACCTCATATGGTCCAATGTACCTAGGGCTCAGCTTACCCTTCCGGCCAAACCTCATCACCTTCTTCCAAGGCGAAGCCTTCAAGAACACACGGTCACCCACCGCATACTCTATCTCCTTACGCTTCAAATCCGCGTAAGACTTTTGCCGATCAGAGGCTGCCTTCAACCGCTCACAAATGAGCTTCACCTTCTCTGTGGTCCCTTTCAACAAAGCTGGCATCGAAACTAACTTTTGACCCGTTTCAGCCCAACAAAGAGGAGTCCTACACTTCCTCCCGTACAAAGCCTCATAAGGTGCCATCTATATACTCGCCTGGTAACTATTGTTATAAGCAAACTCTACCAAAGGCAAATGCTTCTCCCAAGAACCTTGGAACTCAATCACGCAGCACCTCAACATATCCTCCAAAATCTGGATAACTCGCTCAGACTGACCATCCGACTGAGGATGATAGGATGTACTGAAATGCAACCTTGTACCCAAAGCTTGATGCAAACACTGCCAGAAACGCGATGTGAACCTCGGATCCCTATCCGACACAATCGACTTAGGTACACCATGCAGCCTCACAATCTCATCAATGTACAGCTCTGCCAGCTTATCCAAAGAAAACGTAGTATGCACAGGCAAGAAATGCGCACACTTCGTCAGGCGATCCACAATCACCCAAACCGAATTCTTCTTCGATGGAGACAAAGGTAAACCAGATACAAAATCCATGGTAACCCTCTCCCACTTCCATTCAGGAATTCTCAACGGTTGCAACAATCCTAAAGGAACCTGATGCTCAGCCTTAACTCGCTGACACACCAAACACTTGCTCACAAACTCTGCAACATCCCTCTTCAAACCCACCCAATAGTACTCATCACGAAGATCACAGTACATCTTAGTACTACCAGGGTGCATAGCAAAAGGACTACTATGACCTTCAGTCAGAATAGCACGCCTCAACTCAGCATCATTGGGCACTACTATCCGACTCCCAAAACACAACACACCATCATCATTAAAACAGAAATCCGAAGGTCTACCCTCCGCGATATCCTGAACATGAGACACAAATGAATCATCCAGCAACTGCTTATCCTTGATCAACTGAACCAACGATGGTTTCACCTGCAACTCAGCAACAAGACCACCATCTCGCGATATGCTCAAGCTAGCAAACATAGCCCTCAGCTCAACAGCTACCTTCCTACTCAAGGCATCCGCAACAACATTAGCTTTTCCAGGATGATACTCAATCGTCAGATCATAATCCTTGAGCAACTCCAACCAACGCCGCTGCCTAAGATTCAACTCCTTCTGAGACATCAGATACCTCAAAGTCTTGTGATCTGTGTACACAGTACACTTCTCACCATACAGATAATGCCTCCAGATCTTCAGAGCAAAAACCACTGCAGCCAACTCAATATCATGCGTAGGGTAATTGCGCTCATGCACTTTCAACTGTCGCGATGCATAAGCAACCACCTTACCCTCTTGCATCAGCACACACCCCAAACCAACATAGGATGCATCACTATAGACCACAAACTCTTTCCCTGATTCAGGCTGAACCAAGATAGGAGCTTGGGTCAAAGCCGCCTTCAGCTTCTCAAAAGCCTGCTGTCTCACTTCCGTCCACTCATACTTAACATACTTTTGCATCAGCTTCGTCAAAGGAGCAGCAATCTTGGAAAAACCATCCACAAACCTTCGGTAGTATCCCGCCAAACCAAGGAAACTACGGACCTCATGAATAGACTTAGGAACTTTCGAGTTCATCATCGCCTCAATCTTCTGAGGATCAACACGAATCCCCTTAGCTGAGACCACATGCCCAAGAAACACCACCTCCTTAAGCCAGAACTCACACTTGCTCAGCTTAGCATAAAGCTGATTCTCCAACAAAGCTTGCAAAACAATCCTCAAATGCTCCTCATGCTTCTCCTCAGTACGCGAGTACGCGAGGATATCATCAATGAATACCACAACAAACTTATCCAGGTATTCATGAAACACACGATTCATCATGTCCATGAAAGCAGCATGAGCATTTGTCAAACCAAACGGCATCACAAGGAACTCATAATGCCCATACCTCGTCCTGAAGGCTGTCTTAGGCACATCCACATCCTTCACCTTTAACTGATAATACCCTGACCTCAAGTCAATCTTAGAGAACACAGCAGCACCTCGAAATTGATCAAAGAGATCATCAATCCTCGGCAAAGGATACCGATTCTTGATAGTCAACTTGTTCAGCTGACGGTAATCAATGCACATTCTCATAGTGCCATCTTTCTTCTTCACAAACAAGACCGGTGCTCCCCAAGGTGACACACTCGGCCGGATGAAACCACGATCAAGCAGCTCTTGCAACTGCGTCTTCAGCTCCTTCAGCTCCTTAGGTGCCACTCTATAGGGAGTAATGGACACAGGAGTTGTATTCCCATACAGCTCAATTCCAAACTCCATCTCGCGGTTAGGAGGTAAACCAGGCAACTCCTCGGGAAAAACACTAGGAAACTCCTTCACAACTCTAATATCCTGCACCCTCAACTCCTTAGAGCTAGGATTCATCACAAAAGCTAGGTAGGCTTCACAACCTTGCCTCAACATCCTGCTCGCCTCCAACGTAGACACCACATTGGCAAGAAACTTCACATTCTCACCAACCACAACAACTTCATAATCATACGCCAGCTTAAGCGAAACTCGCTTATTTTCACAATCCACAACAGCACGATGCTCAGCAAGCCAATCCATACCAAGGATCACATCAAAACCATAGAAGGGCAACTCCATAAGATCAACATGAAAAACATGTTCTTGAACAACCAAGGGACACCTTCTATAAAGCTTTCGAGTGACAACAGTCTCACCAAAAGAACTAGTGACACGAACACCAACATCCAAAGACTCAACAGGCAAACCAAGCAATTCAGCATGCTCACGCAAAATGTATGAATGCGTAGATCCAGAATCAATCAAAGAAAGCAATTACAAGGATTGCAAAGTAAAGGTACCTGCAATCACATCCGCATCATTCCTTCCTTCACGCTGAGCATACACCCTAGCTTGGCCTCCACCTTCAGGCTAAATAGCCACAACATGGGCCACTCCACGACCACCTTCCTCTCTCCTCTGGAAATTTCCACGGCCGCGCCCACGACCTCTCTGTGGTGCAGCAACAATAGGAGCACGCACTTGATCACCAGCCAACCTAGGACAATCTCGCCTCAAGTGATCTGCGGATCCACAATTCCAGCACCCATTACCAGCTGCCGCAACAGGAGCTTGCACCTCCCTCATAGCACGAGGGCAGTCACGCTTCATGTGACCACGTGAACCACATATCCAACAAGTACTAGGGTCATCTCTAGCATTGCCTCCTCTAGCAGGTGCACCACCACCTCTCTTAGCTGAGGACTGATACTTCTGATCACGTCCCCTCTTGTTACGTCCACCACCGGAACTAAACTCAGCAGCTCTCTTACCAGAACTTGCTCCAGCACCTTTCGCAGATAAACCCAAGTTCATCTCAATGTCCTTGGCTCGGCCCACCAACACATCAAGATCATCATACTCGGTGGCCAGCACATACATCTTAACATCCGTCACAAGACCATAACGGAACCTCTCGCACCTTGCCCGCTCATCAGGTATCAGCTCCGGTGCATACTGACTGAGTCGCACAAACTGCACTTCATACTCAGCCACACTCATGCTCCCTTGGGTAAGAGACATGAATTCACGCTTCTTTTCATCAAGATATCTCACACCAAGATATCTCCGCTTGAACACATTCTGAAAGAATGTCCAAGTCACATCAGTTTCAACCATTCCATCTATGGTGGTCGTCCACCACGTATACGCATCGTCCTGCAGCAAGGACACAACACAACCCAGCTTTTGCACATCCGTGCAGCTCATCTGACCCAAGATTCGCTTGGTACTCTCCAACCAAACTTCAGAACTCTCAGCAGACATACCCCTGAACTCAGTCCCACCAAGACTGCGCAGACGCTCCAAAGGTAGTCTAACACCAGCATCTTCCTGATGCCCAGCTCCTCGAGCTCCAGCTACTGCAGCTTGAAAAGCTCCAGCAATAGCTTGTATCAGCACTGACATGTCAGGCATAGCTTGCCCCTGTCCAACATCAGGACCAGCAGCCCCAGCACCAGCTGCAGCTTCAACTCTTCTTCCCTCAGCACCACCACCAGGTGGAGGAGGTAACACAGCACTACCCGTGTTTTCCTCGTTCTCATTCTCATTAGGAGCCGTAGCTCGCACATTACCTCGTAACTCTCTACGTGGTGCCATACTTTTACCATGCAATCACAATGCAAATAAAACGAAGTCAGGCCCAGCAAGGTAAGCAATCCAAGTATTCAAGCTCAATTTCATTCAAAATCAACATCATTTCATTAGCTTTGATTTGGCAATGGGTACCCACAACATGCTACATCACAGCATACATCTCAATTGCATCCAAATCACAAGCCACTAAACATACTTTCAATCAACAAGCACACAAGGCATACATACTTCAATCATGCACACATTCATTCCCAATTACTCGAGAACTCAGCTCTGATACCACCAAATGTAACCTCCTTAACCCGGCCTAGACGGTTGACCCGAATTAAGAAAGTCACACGGGGAAAACCAAAGTCAACCCGAAAGTCAACCTTGATTAACGACCCTTTTTTTCTTTTTACTCTTGTCTAGATGCACATTAACCCTAGTTATGATCTTACAAACAGCATACTAAAAGATCATACACATCAGAGATCAAATAGGGACCCAATTGAACAAATTACAACTTTAGGGACCAAATTGTAATTTCTGATAAATATGAGGACTTGATCCAAATTAAAGTTACCATCTTGAAATTAATCAGGTTTCATGCTTCTCTGCCAAATTTCAGCTCAAACGGACATTCCAAACTCATACAATTGCACAAACAAGATTCAGGGCCAAAACGCAAACAAAACAAAACATTTAACTGCCAATGTCAGCCCCCAACGGTCACCCGTTCCGAAACAGGCAGAGCCCGTTTCGAAACGCGGGCCGTTCCGCAACGCGTACCGAAACACGGGCTGGCAGTAGCCAAACCGTTTCGAAACGGTCTCTCCCGTTTCGGACGCCTGGGCTTGTTTAAGGCACCTGTTCCGAAACGGGTGGCACTGTTCCGAAACACAAAAACCAACATTCTCAACAACATTCAACATACTTAGGGAGTTCAAACCATCTCCCAAAACATACACATAGGTCCCCCATTGCCAAATTACCAAAAGCTAAAAATGTACTTAATAAACCTTCCATACTTTGAGCTTAACTTCCACTTGAATGCTTGCCTTCCTTGCTGCCCTCAAAGTACTTTAATGTTCTGCATTATTGAATTAAGAAAACGAACGAGAGCGTAAGCAAAAGCTTAGTGAGGAATGCTCAATAAAACCATTCAATAATGCATTTATAAAACACTTTATAAATCATGCTTCAAATCATCATTTACACATGCTCGAAAACATACTTAAACAAGCATCTCATGCTTCATATCATAACATGTCATATTGGCCACAAGTGATAAGTTCCATTTCTTTAAAAACAAGTTCATCAACTTTCACCCCAAGGACTTTTAAACACCTTGGCCCCAAGGACTTTTAAACACCTTGGCCCCATGGACTTTTAAACACCATGGCCCCATGGACTTTTAAACACAATGGAAAGGACCACACAAGGACTTTTAACCACCTTTGTGTCCGTTTCAAGTTTCACCCCAAGGACTTTTAAACACCTTGGTCCCAAGGACTTTTAACCACCTTGGCCCATGGACTTTTAAACACCATGGAAGGACCACACAAGGACTTTTAACCACCTTTGTGTCCGTAGCAAGAATCATCCAAGGACTTTTAACCACCTTGATGTTCTTAAGTAAACAAGGCTCACTCAAGGACTTTTAACCACCTTAGTGACCTTAACCTTTCAAAACATCACTTGCCAATATACATCATTATCATCAATTTATCCACTGTTTTAAAGCATTAAACCAAGCCATATTCAACATGCATTTTAAAGCATCAAACCACATTTAATCAATGCACAAAAAAACAAGGAACTCTTACCTTGAGCTTCCTTCAACATATGGCTTACAAAAACAGCATTAACCATGCTAAATCATGCTTTCAAAACAGAGTTTAAAACATGCAATAAACCATATTGCACAACAATCAAATCATGGCCACCACTAGAGAGTATTTCCGAAAACTTACACTTGAGCTTAGCAAAGTTGTTTAGACTTTAACTAAGCTCCCAAGACATTGGTTTCAAAGCCGAAAAACCTAATTTCACTCACCGATTCCACTTCGCCTCTTGCCAAAGCACCAATTCAAGCTTCCAGATCAACAACTCTTGGATCCAAAGATGCCTCCCCTGTTTTAACACATCAAAGCAGAGGATTAATGCATCATCATGCATTAATTGCTTCAATGAAAGCACCTAAACTCGCTGCTCTCAACCACACTCCATTTTCGGCCACCAAACACAACCGAAAATGCATCCAAACCACTTCTCAACAAAGCCCAGCCATTAACCATCAAAACCAACCATCTTTTAACATCATTTAACATCTAAAAAGAACCTATTAACATCCTTATACCTCCAGCAACATCAGATCCATAAGATCACCTCAAAAACAAACAAGAATCACAAGCTAAACTTAGGAAACTCAACCTATCCGGGATTGCATTAATCAAAACTCAATTCCTTATCAATTTAATGTTCAAATAACATCAAAAACACATCTCAAATCACAGATTTAACAGATCAAACGAAAATCATCAAAAATCACCAAATCTTGCATTATAAGCCAAGATCCAATTCACAACTCAAAAGCCTTTAATAAAACATCAATTAAGGATTGAAAACTTAGGAATTTCAGTAAAGAACTGATAGTTTAGAGGAGAAGGACGTTCTTACCTCCAAACTTGAGTTTCTCCTCTTTTTGGAACCAAAAACCTTGATGAATCAAGTAGCAAATGATGAGGTTTTGTAGATATGTTGATTAGGAATTAAAAGAGAGTTGAAAGGAGAGATTTAGGTGAGAAAATCAGAAACAATTCTCTGGAAAGAAAGTGTTTGGGTTGAGAGAAAATGAGAGAAAAGAAAATAGGAAGTTAGTTATCAAAATGGCCAAAAATGGCTTTCCCCTCTTCTCTGATATGTTTTAAAATCAGAATATATCATTAAAATATCTTAGAAAAATCTGGAGAAACTACTTTTGGAATAATAGCTCCTTAAAGATTCAAAGTTTCAACCCTTTCGAAAACAGTCACCAAACTTTCAAAAATTACATTTTGATCACTAGCCAAAATGTCACCCTTACAAAACTCATTTTCCAAAATTGATTTCACAGTTCATTTAATTATATTAAAAGATGATTTTAGAACATTTTTCCATATTTTTAATGCAACCCGAACTAGGCTTTCCTAATTTCACCTTTTTAGATTCGAACATCACTTTGACCAAACCGGTCAACGCCCAAAACAACTAAGCCCAAAACCGGGGCGTTACATCCCGGATCTCGTTAGTGATGTTATACAACTACCAATGGGTGATGTTAATGTCATATGGTGGTTAAAATTCCATATGAGGACTTGTGAATGATAAGGTCATATGGTGGTTAAAATTCCATATGAGGACCTTGTGAATGTTAAGGTCATATGGTGGTTAAAATTCTATATGAGGACCTTGTGTATGGTAAGATCAAATGGTGGTTAAAATTCCATTTGGGGACCCTGAGATTGGTAGTGTGTATGAAGCGTGGGGACAACGCTTGTGATCCGCGTATCCGATTGGATGTTGAGTTGAAAAATGGTTATGATTATCACTTGGAAGCCAATATAATGGTCTTGAATGTAATGAAGCATGAAATGCTTGAAATGATGCATGATTGCATGAGAAGTGTGTAATGTTCTATGAATGCATGTTTTACTTGTTAGCTTGAACAAGTGTTTATCTCCTATTGAGAATGTTGCATTGTGTACATGGAATCTCTTAAATGCATTGAAGTCTTGTGAAGGCTTGTTTAAAAGGCATGTAATGCAAATGTTGAGTTTGTGGTTCATGTGTTGCATTTGTTTTATGCATGTGGTTAATTGAATGAGTAAGTGGTTTTTGTTAGGGTTCTTGTTTTGAAATGATTTTCAATGTTTGAGAAAAGTATGTTGTGAAGTGGAAGGGTTTTCCAAGGATCTTGTATTTAACTTTGCATATGATGTACATGCATGAAAAGGTTAAATTGATGGTTTAGCAAGTTTGTGCTTTGAAGTGAATTACTTAACTTTTCTAAGTTAAGGGTTGGTTTTCATGTTTGAGCAATGCATGATTTTAAGCATGTTGTAAAAAGGGGTTTTCAAACGTTGCTTTGGTTTATCGAATTGTGTTGCTTTTTAAAGAGGTTTTATGACTCGCTGCATTGATGGTGTTTTGGTTTTGAGCATTCCTCACTAAGCATTATGTGCTTACGCTCCTTTTTGTCCATCAATGCAGATATTTGAAGTTGGAACAGCGAGAAGCAAGGGATTCAAGGAAAGCTCCACTTGAGATGTATGTCTCGGTTAATAGCTATAGATAATAAAGGCAATGGGGGAGAATCTTTTATGTTGATGTTTAATGAGATTGTGTATGTTGGACAAGTTTGGTTTATGATTTTGAACTATGTGGTTTAACGCTTGCAACGTTTGAATCCTCTTATTCTTAAGTCGATATGCTATGCTTCTTGTTTCAAAAGCATGAATGAGTGTTGGATGCGTTGAATGAGTTGGTGCACCTATGGGTGGTCTTGTATCTAGATTTTGATGCAATTATGTCGCTTGAGTGTTGAATGACTTGCTGGTATGATTTGGTTGCCTTTGGAGCATGTTAGGTGGGTCAATTGCGTGATAAACCAGCAAAATTTCTGCAATCTGGGCAGCCTGTTTCGGAACAGTTGCTACCGTTTCGGAACAGAGGGCCTGAAATGGCCTAGGCGTTCCGAAACGGGTAGAACCATTCCGGAACGTTTTTGCCACTGCCAGGCCCTGTTTCGGAACTGGTTTCGGAACGGTCCCGCGTTTCGGAACGGATCATCCCTGTTCCGAAACACCCGACCGTTGGGCACTGAAATTGTTGGTTAAATGTTTTGAAAACCTTGCGTTTTGGTCCTGAACTTTGTATATGCAATTGAATGAGTTTGAGAAGTCCGTTTGAGCTGAAATTTGGCAGAGAAGCATGAAACATGACTAATTTCATATTGGTAACTCAAAAGTTGGTTAAGTCCTTTTAATTTTCAGAATTTACGTTTTGGTCCCTAAATTCATGTTTTGTGCAATCGAGTCCCTAAATGTTTTCTGATTGCGATGATCTTTGAGTATGTTGATTGTATGATCATATCTAAGGTTAATGTGCATTTAGATAAGATTAAAAGGAAAAAAAGGGTCGTTAATCAAGGTTGACTTTCGGGTTGACTTTGGTTTTCCCCGTGTAAACTTCTTAATTCGGGTCAACCGTCTAGGCCGAGTTAAGGGGGTTACATTTGGTGGTATGAGAGCTGAGTTGCGAATTCTTTGGGGAAATGGTAAGTTGTTGTAAAATGTGTTTGATGTTTATTCTGATGTGTGGTTGAAAGTCGGTTGGAATGCGTGTTTTTGAGTGAATTGTTGATGTTTTTAACATGCTTTTTGGTTATGAATCTTCATTGAGCTAATGTGGATTTGTGTTGATGTTATGCTGGTGTTGTGAGCTGATTTTATGAATGATGAAAGTGTAATGGGTATGATATGTTGATATTATGCTGTTACGAGTGAATGTTGTTTGATGAAAGCATGATCGAAATATGTTGATTGATATGCTTGATGTTGTGATATCCATGTTTTTATTAACTGTTATGTCATGTAAAAGGGGAGGATTTGGGATACCCATTGCCTTATTATTATAGCTATTGTGTTATTTTGGAGTTGGAGTCTTGAATCCTTACTTAAAGCTGGTCTGATCGATTTGTTTGTTTTGTTATGATTGTTTGTTGTTAATAGCATGGTGAAATCGATGAGAGAATGGCAGTTAGGTGAGATGGTTGCTGCTTTAGAGTAGGTGGTTAAGGCGTGGAATTCACCTTTTAAAGGAGGTGTTTCGTTTCAGTCTTCTGTGCCTGGTGTTGAGGTAGTGAGGCAGGAGGAAGAAGTTGGTTCTGTGATGAAGAGTTCATCACCTTTTGTTCAAGAGGTGTTGGGAACATCTCAGGCTGTGGCAAAAGTAAGGCATGTAGATGTGCTGACTGTGGGATGTGCGGGTTTGTCGAAACAACGTTTACATGATTTGTGAGCTGCGGAGTATCATGGTTCGACACCTGAGACGTTCGAGGCCTGGTTGGCCAGTGTAGTTCTAATTTTGGATCAGTAGGGTTGTGACTATGCCTGTAAGCTGGGAAGTGTTGTCTCATTGATGTTGGAGGACGCTTGTGCCTGGTGGACATCTGTGGCGGTGGCATCACACATCCACGATATAGATTGGGACTTCTTTGTGTCTGCCTTTTATGAAAGGTACCTTGGAGAGAAATTCTCAAGGGTCAAGCAGTGTGAGGGTGTGGTTTCTGTTTATGAAGGTGAGAAAAGTTTAAGCGAGAGAGTTGTGAGTACTGACCTCGGGAGCGGTCAGCGTAAGAGGCTATATGATAGAAGGTTTGGCTTGAATCGAAGCTTGGATGGTAGTGCAGATTTGGGGCAAGTGCTGCATGATCAAGAAGTGGAAGCTCAGCTACCGGTGTGTGACCGTTGTGGAAGGCGCCATGTTGGGGGTTGTTGGGGCGCAGGTGTTTGTTGGAACTGTGGTTCTAAGGAGCATGTGAAGAGAGATTGTCCTCAAGTGGTGAGATCAGCTTCAGTGGTAGCAGAAGGGTCTCTGAAGGGTCGTGGGCACGACCGAGACAAGGTTCGAAGGTGGCAGGAAGGGCAGAAAGTTGTGAAGAGCTTGGAAAATAAAATCTGTTGGAATTGTGGGTCTGTTGGACATATTAGACGTAATTGTTTGAAGTTGGCTCGGGGAAGTCAGGGTTCTTTACCGCAAGGAGATGGTGATGACCTTGGTGTGTTAGCTGATGTTGCAGCGGTGCGGCTGGAGAATGATGGTTCTACGAGGAAGAGAGCTCGTCTGTTGAAGCTCCGGGGCAGTGAGGTGTTTTCAGGTAACCTTGTTAAGTAATCTTTGCTCTAGTATCTTAGTTTGGTTTCAGTTGGTATTTCCTTGCGTAGTGGGTATGGTCTTGTTGCTAGCATGTTGGGGTAGTAGTTGTTGTTGTTTTGAAAACAACTTAGTGTGAAGAGGGCATTAGTGAATATCTTGTGGATAATGGGTTGCTAGAATGATGGAGTTGGTCAAGTTGGAAGTGAGATAGGAGGTTGTTTATAGGCGGACTCTGAGGATGTTATTGGTGGGTGTGAACCGACATACATGCACAGTTAAAATCATTTGTTATATGCTATATTATATATGTACTGGTCCATGCATACATGGGACATGACATTAGAGGTTTTGCACGCATGTACATCAGGCATTGATAGGGCATATAAGTGACCATGCATATGAACGTTCACACTCGCTAATAGCTAATCAGGTCTGTTAGTGTTGTGATAGGATTAGGTTGGATGATGGGTTGTTAAGGTTGTTTTGGTGCTGGGAGAATGTTAGAAGTAATGGAGTGTATTAAGCAAGTTGTCGGTAATAGTGAGTGCGGTATAGCATGTTGGTAGAAGGAAGGTGTTTGGTGCTTAATGGGTTTAGCGGTGTGGTGGTGAGGAGATTACTGGTTGAAGTTAGAATCGGTCAGGTGGTTTTGAATAGCTGGTAGAAGTGGTAGTTCCTTGGAGTTAAGTGATGTTGCAGGTTAGTGAATGTGTTCCAGAGTGCTGAGGTAACTTGGCATTGGTGTTGTAGTAGAAGGGTTGTTTATGTAGATGAGGGTTCGTAGCAACCTTCGAAGAGTTGAGAAGATGTTGTGTTGTGGGTTGTAGAAAAGAGTTAGCCTGGGAGAATAGGAGTTTCGTAACCTAAATATGTATGTGTGGAATGGGCGGTGTCCTGGTAAGGCAAGTGTTGTAGTCAAGGCTTGAAATGGAAAGGCAATGTAAGATCAAAGGCCATTGTTGGTTGGATGGGTTCTTGTGAGAAGTGGTTGGCTGGTTGTGAATAAGTAAATTTCGTCTGAAAACAATTGGTGGTTCGTGGCACGGCTGGCGGAGTCGACGTTGGGGCTTGTGATGTGATTTTCGGATGTTGGGTGAGTAGTCCTGGTGAGTCGTTATAGTAATGATAGCGGCGGATGTGAAGGAATGTCAGCAAAACATTGAGAAGTTTGGGTAAGCAGTTGATGCTTAAGAATTCTTGCTTGATGTGGTAACCTTTGGGAAAGGTTGAGCAGTTGTGCAAGGGGTTTTGGAAGCAGTGAAGGTTGTGGGTTACATGGTGGCTGAACTGGATTGGTTGGTGTCACTGTGTGTACAAGTTTTGGAAGCTATGAGTGGAGGTGGTGTGTGCTGTAAAAGTTGGAGGTTCTTCAGGTTGTTGTTGGGGCTATGTGCAGTCCGGAAGTGTGAAAGGTTAAGATGTGTTTAACATTTGAGTGTTCTGGAATTTGTGAACAAATTGTGGTGGTGTTGAGTTTGGGTGGAGTTTTGTGAGGAGAGCGTTCAGTGGTGGTTATGTCTCCTGTGTTGCCTTGAGTGTTGCTTTGAGAAGTTTGGTTGTTCTCTTTTTGCCGGTTGAAATTTCGAGGACGAAATTTTTAAAGGGGGGGGAGAGTTGTAACACCCCAATTTTGGGCTTGGAAGTTTTGGGCTTGGACCGGGCCGGTCAGAGTGCGGTTCGAATATAAAAGGTGATTTTTAGGAAAGCCTAGCTCGGGTTGCATTAAAAATATGGAAAAATGTCTTAAAATCCTCTTTTATTATATATAAGAGAATGGTAAAATCAATTTTACAAAATGAGGTTTGGAAGTGTGACATTTTGGTTAGTGACCAAAATGTAATTTTTGAAAACTGTGTGACTGTTTTAAAAAGGATTGAAACTTTGAATCTTTAAGGAGCTACTTACCCAATAGGAGTTTCTCCAGTTTTTTCTTAAATATTAAATGATTAATTAATGGTTTAAAAATAAAAATAAAAGGGAGGGAAAGATATTTTAGCATTTTAACTAACTTTTCCCAATTTTCCATTTTCCTTTTCTCTCATCTTTTCTCTCAAACCAAACACATTCTCCAGCACATTTCCCTCTGATTTTGACATCCAAATATGAGATTTCAATTCTTTTTTGATCTCTAATCATCTCTTCAACAAAACCTTGGCATTTGCTTATTGGATTTTCAAGAATTTTGGTTCCAAAAAGGGAGAAACTCAAGTTTAGAGGTATGAACGTCCTTCTCCTCTAAATTCTCAGTTCTTTACTGAAATTCCCAAGTTCTCAATCCTTGATTTGTGTTTTATTAAAGGTTTTACAATTGTGTTCTTGATCTTGGCTTTAAAATGCAAGATTTGGTTAATTTTGGTGAATTTTCGTATGATCTAATTAGGCATTATTTTGAGATGTCTTTTTGATGTTAAATGAATGTATAATTGATGAGAAGTTGAGGTTTAATCAATGCAATCCCGGATAGGTTGATTTTCCTAAGTTTTGCTTGAGTTTTTGGTTGTTTTTGGAGTGATCTTGATGATCTGTTATTGCTGGAGGTATAAGGACGTGGTTGGGATCATTTTGGATGCTAATTGATGTTTATAAATGGTTAGAAGTGATGGATCTTGGCTGGGTTAAGTTTTGGAAGTGTTTGGAGGTGATTTCGGTTGTGTTTGGTAGCCTAAATGTTGGTTTTGCAAAGAGCAACGAGTTTAGGTGTGTTGCTGGTGTTTTTAATGCATTATGATGCATTAATCCTCTGTTGTTATATGCTTGAAACAGGGGAGAATCATCCGTGAGCAATAGAGGTGGAGTTGAAGGTTTCGGATGCTTGGAAGGCTTGTTTGCTAGCCTTGTTTTGTGTATCGGTGAGTGAAGTTGGGTTTTCAGCTTTAAAACCAAGGTTTGAAGGTTTTGGGAGCTTAGTTTAAGTCTAAACAACTTAGCTAAGCTCAAGAGTAAGTAAATGGAATTTCTCTCTTGGTTTGCGTATGAAGTGGTTTTTAAAGCACTTGTGATTGTTGGATGCAATGCATGTGATTTGCATGTTTTAAATTATGTTTTGAAAGCATATTATAGCATGGTTTAATGCTGTTTTTGAAAGCCATGTATGAAGGATGCTCAAGGTAAGAGTTCCTTGGTTTTGTACATTGGAATTGTGGAATTGATGCATAGTGTTGCATGTTGTTTAATGGCTTTGTTTAATGCTTCAAAAACAGTGGATTGATGATGCTAATTGGTGGTTTGGCATTTTTGTTATGCTTGTAAAACAATGGATTAATGTGGTAAGAAGGTTATATTGGCAAGTGATGTAAGTGGTTCTTGGTTACTTTAATCAGATATAGTTAGCCGGCTATAGGATTGGGTGCACCGTGAATAAAGTCGCCTTGGATGTGGAGTGGTTGTGATTGAACCGGTAACTCCATCCAAGTACACTAACGAGATGGTTAAGAACACCATGGTGGTTAAAATTCCATGGGTGAGTCTTGTGTTAAGGTCATAATGGTGGTTAAAATTCCATTTGAGGACCTTGTGTAAGCAAAGGTCATAATGGTGGTTAAAATTCCATTTAAGGACCTTGTGCTTGTTAAGATCACAATGGTGGTGTAAAGTCCATGTGTGGATCTTGTGTTGTATGTCCCGGATCTCGTTAGTGATGTTATACAACTACCAATGGGTGATGTTAAGGTCATATGGTGGTTAAAATTCCATATGAGGACCTTGTGAATGATAAGGTCATATGGTGGTTAAAATTCCAAATGAGGACCTTGTGAATGATAAGGTCATATGGTGGTTAAAATTCCATATGAGGACCTTGTGAATGTTAAGGTCATATGGTGGTTAAAATTCCATATGAGGACCTTGTGTATGGTAAGATCAAATTGTGGTTAAAATTCCATTTGGGGACCCTGAGATTGGTAGTGTGTATGAAGCGTGGGGACAACGCTTGTGATCCGCGTATCCGATTGGATGTTGAGTTGAAAAATGGTTATGGTTATCACTTGGAAGCCAATATAATGGTCTTGAATGTAATGAAGCATGAAATGCTTGAAATGATGCATGATTGCATGAGAAGTGTGTAATGTTCTATGAATGCATGTTTTACTTGTTAGCTTGAACAAGTGTTTATCTCCTATTGAGAATGTTGCATTGTGTACATGGAATCTCTTAAATGCATTGAAGTCTTGTGAAGGCTTGTTTAAAAGGCATGTAATGCAAATGTTGAGTTTGTGGTTCATGTGTTGCATTTGTTTTATGCATGTGGTTAATTGAATGAGTAAGTAGTTTTTGTTAGGGTTCTTGTTTTGAAATGATTTTCAATGTTTGAGAAAAGTATGTTGTGAAGTGGAAGGGTTTTCCAAGGATCTTGTATTTAACTTTGCATATGATGTACATGCATGAAAAGGTTAAATTGATGGTTTAGCAAGTTTGTGCTTTGAAGTGAATTACTTAACTTTTCTAAGTTAAGGGTTGGTTTTCATGTTTGAGCAATGCATGATTTTAAGCATGTTGTAAAAAGGGGTTTTCAAACATTGCTTTGGTTTATCGAATTGTGTTGCTTTTTAAAGAGGTTTTATGACTCGCTGCATTGATGGTGTTTTGGTTTTGAGCATTCCTCACTAAGCATTATGTGCTTACGCTCCTTTTTGTCCATCAATGCAGATATTTGAAGTTGGAACAGCGAGAAGCAAGGGATTCAAGGAAAGCTCCACTTGAGATGTATGTCTCGTTTAATAGCTATAGATAATAAAGGCAATGGGGGGAGAATCTTTTATGTTGATGTTTAATGAGATTGTGTATGCTGGACAAGTTTGGTTTATGATTTTGAACTATGTGGTTTAACGCTTGCAACGTTTGAATCCTCTTATTCTTAAGTCGATATGTTATGCTTCTTGTTTTAAAAGCATGAATGAGTGTTGGATGCGTTGAATGAGTTGGTGCACCTAGGGATGGTCTTGTATCTAGATTTTGATGCAATTATGTCCCTTGAGTGTTGAATGACTTGCTGGTATGATTTGGTTGCCTTTGGAGCATGTTTGGTGGGTCAATTGCGTGATAAACCAGCAAAATTTCTGCAATCTGGGCAGCCTGTTTCGGAACAGTTGCTACCGTTTCGGAACAGAGGGCCTGAAATGGCCTAGGCGTTCCGAAACGGGTAGAACCGTTCCGGAACGGTTTTTCCACTGCCAGGCCCTGTTTCAGAACTGGTTTCGGAACGGTCCCGCATTTCGGAACGGATCATCCCTGTTCCGAAACACCCGACCGTTGGACACTGAAATTGTTGGTTAAATGTTTTGAAAACCTTGTGTTTTGGTCCTGAACTCTGTATATGCAATCGAATGAGTTTGAGAAGTCCGTTTGAGCTGAAATTTGGCAGAGAAGCATGAAACATGACTAATTTCATATTGGTAACTCAAAAGTTGGTTAAGTCCTTTTAATTTTCAGAATTTACGTTTTGGTCCCTAAATTCATGTTATGTGCAATCGAGTCCCTAAATGTTTTCTGATTGTGATGATCTTTGAGTATGTTGATTGTATGATCATATCTAGGGTTAATGTGCATTTAGATAAGATTAAAAAGAAAAAAAAGGGTCGTTAATCAAGGTTGACTTTCGGGTTGACTTTGGTTTTCCCTGTGTAAACTTCTTAATTCGGGTCAACCGTCTAGGCCGGGTTAAGGGGGTTACAAATTTTGAGTGTTTTGGCTTTGAAACACTTAGAAAAATTTATGGGGTTTAAGTTTTGACTTCAAAAAATTATAAGTATAAATTTTATTTTTCAAATGTGAGTCTTTTGAGTACTTAAAATTTTATTTACTTTGCAATTTAGTCCTTAGATTATTTATTATATCAAAATTAAACATTGAGTTTACACTTTGGATACAAGGCTTAACTTTAATAAGACATATCATCCTTAGACTGATGGTCAATCAGAACGAGTGATTCAAACATTTGAGGATATGTTGGGTAATGGTATTATTGAGTTTGAAGGTTTACATGAGTGACATTTACCTCTCGTGGAGTTTGCCAATAAAAATAATTTTCAGACAAGTATTCAGATGGCACAATTTAATTCTCTATTTGGTAGGAAATGTATGGCATTGCTTTGTTGAGCAGAAGCGAGTGAAAAACATGTTGTTGATATGAAATTGTTGCAAGAAACTGAAGAGAAGGTTAAATTTATTTGTGATCGATTAAGGCGGCTTCATATAGATAAAATGTAACGCCCTAATCATGGATGTCCCATTTGGGACCTAAGCCCAATCCGCTACCATAAAATTTTTCAACATGGTTTAGCCCAAATAAAATATTTTCCAAAAACATTTAAATACAATAGTTGAAAATATAGATAAATAATTAAATCGTTACAAAGGACTCGAATTCAATTTAAAACATTTGAATATTCGACTTGATTAATACAAATCCAAAATAAGAGTTACAGACTCGACCACGTAAGGTCCTATGAATACACAACCCACTAAATACAAGTATTGTACTCTTGCAATCACCACTTACTGGAATCTTCAACCGATTTTGCTCCTCGAGCTTCCAATCAATCTACCAACCTACACACAGAAACAACAATTTTGAGCGCTAAGATCATGCAATAAGATTACCACTAGTCGCCTAAACACATGCACACATCATGCAAATCATCATACATGACACACATGGCCCAAACATACCCAATATCTCACTAGACCATCCGGGCAAAGCACACAAGGTCATAACCACAAACTTGGAGTGAGGCCCGGTGTCACATAGCCTTGGGAACATACACTCTGAGTGAGGCCCAATGTCACACAACCTCAAGAACCTACACCCATACTTGTAATCTCTTCTCGAGTATATTCGAATGAATCCCGATGTCACACAACCTCGAGAATTTTTATTCAGCATCTCCAACCATGGTGTTGCAACACGCTCTCTCGATATTCGAATCCCAACAATCGAAGGTGACTCAACAAAACAAGTGTCCATACATCACACATCATTGACATGATTACCAAAAAAGTTCCCTTACTTGGCACGCAACATCTCACGATCTACCAAGGATCCCTATGGTTACTAATACAACAAGTCACCCAAAGTTTACAGAGTTGTTAATACATTATGGATAAGTACATTAATCATTCTCATTAATTACATCCACTAATCTATATTATCACATTGATTAAGGTATATTCAATTCATTAATCTTCCACGTCAATTTCCATCCTTAATTAGTATTATAGATTATTTAGCTCAATAGGTATCGGTACTCAAACACGAGTATCGGTACGATACACCTGGGTATCAGTACTCACGCGCGTACCGATATTGACATTGCTTACTAGAAATATTAATTTACAAAAGTACCGGTATGGGACGACCCATACCGGTATGGTCCCCAAACGCATATTGATACAGTCGAAGCTCGTACTGATAACCTACTCGCGGGTACGCACCATTTTTACGAAATACGATGTTAAAACACTTTACTCTATACGTAAAGCTTATGAAAGTCGTTAGGGCTTGTTACTAACGTGTTTAATCAATTTATATTAATTATCAGCTTCATGCCCATTTAATCTAATATTTCCGCTATTTATCCCTTAAGCACAATTTCCAAAAATCACATCTATCTATTCGAACTAGCATACATGATAATAAAACTTACCAATTAGTCAACAATTCTCAATTAATTATGCAAGCATTCCAAACGACCCTACACGGTCTCTAAAACCTCTATAGGTCTCAACATATTCATATAATCACCAAGAATCTCATAATTATCAATTATCGAAATACCGATCACTACGCATGCTCATTTCTCATCTACTTATTTTGCAAACATTAACATGCAAGGCAATTATATTTATGATGCTCATGAAGCATTCGAAGTTCGAGGTGTCCTAACATTAAGCCAAAGTGATAAATCACCATCCAAGCTCCTTCAATCATCTCTTTAAATCCAATATTCGAGTCCGCTTAACCCTCAGATAAAACAAACATGATTACATAAGCAAAAATGCATTATTGGACTACTTTAGGGAATAAAATGCATAAAAATAGCTTAACAGTTTCGAATTTCGTGAAACGAACTATGCCAACAGACTTAGAATGTCGAAAATCCCCCGAGGAGGGTCCCTCAAGTAAAAATAGCTTAACGGAGGTGGCGGCTTGGCAGGCCAGCTCGGCCCACGGCTTGGGTTAGCTTAGCAAGCCAGCTGGTGCCCAACAGCCCAGCTATATACAACAGCTTTCTCTTGACCGGACGTCGCCCACACGCGTGCGGCAGCTTTCGGTGGCCGGATGGTGGCTGCAAAGCTCGATTCCAAATCTTTCGACACTCGTAAACACGATGGTGGCCTCGGTTTCTCATTTTGAGCACTCAAACTACCCCAACTCAACAACTCAAATTTTCTTTTCTTTCACCCCCTCCGACGGCAGCTTTGATGGCAGCGCCACTGGTACCGGCAAACTTGTCTCACCGAGATGAACACAATGACGGTGGAGGAGCCGACAATAGACGACCAAATCTTAGTAAATCAGAGTTGAAAGATTGAAGAGGAAGGGAGAAAAAGAGAGAAATAGGAGGATGAAAAGAGAGAGAGAGAGAAGGGAATATAAAATCTAATTTTCTCCCTCTCTTTCCCTCTTTTTATTTCAAAAATATCCTCTTCGAAAACATAACGGTATAATTACATCATAAATCTTTAACCTTCAATCATACACAAAACGATAGTCACTTACTTTAAAATTAATCTTCCAAAATCTCATTCCTTGAGATTAATACTTGAATTAAAATATTCGACATGAATCCAAGCTCCAGATGATTAGCCAGAAAATTGGGTCGTTACACAAAAGTCGTATGGGGATTTAAAATGTGGAGAAATTGAGTATCAACTTGGTGATCGGGTATTTCTTAAGGTTTCTCCATGGAAGATGGTTTTGAGATTTGGACGTATGGGTAAGCTTATTCCAAGTTTCATCGGACCTTATGAAGTGATTGAAAAGATTGGTCTGGTTGCATATCATCTCAAATTAGTTGTTGAGCTTGAGCGCATACATGATGTTTTTCACGTGTTTATGTTGAGAAGATCTCGTTCTGATCATATATATGTTGTTTGATATACGAGATTGAGATTCTTCCTAATCTGACAGCTGAGGAGGATTTGATTTCTATTTTGGATACTAGTAATAAGGTGTTGTGTGGAAAGACAATTAAGTTGGTGAAAGTCTTGTGGCATAACCAAGGAGTTGAGGAAGATACTTGAGAAACCAAGGATGAGATGTATCTACATTTGTTTCTTTTAGGTAAATTTCGAGGAAGAAACTATTTTAGAGGGGAGAGTGGTAACATCCCAAAAAAATTAGAGTTAGGATTTTCGGTAATTTGGTAGTGAATTGATTTGATATGTGGATTGAATGTTAACCGATAAGATTAATTCAGGGATTTTATAATATATTAAAATATTATTAAGTGAGCCGATGTGCTCAAAATATTTTTAAGGATAACAATTGATTTTATTGAGAATTAATTTAATATAAATAGTTTTAATTAAATCATTTGGTTTTAATTGAAGGTTTAGTGACCTCCTTGTAAAATTTAAAATGACTATTTTACAAGGAATACAAACTATGAATCCTTTACAGGAGAATTATACCATTTATTGATTTTAATCAAAATCCGTCTTTTTCCTTCACCATACCCGACGGTTTTCAATTTTGCTTGAGCAAGAACACTTAATTTCCTTCCAAATTACTTTTCTTTGATTTCCAAAACATTAAAGGAGTTTCCATGGAACCAATTTCATTTCCTAACCATTTTCTTTCTTAAATCTCTTTGCTAAACACTTTGATTTCATCCATTTCCATCTTATCTTTCAATTTTCACGTTGGATATTTCAAGACCACTTCTCCAAATTCGTTTTCAACCTACCAAGGTATTGTTGATCTCTTGAATGATATTCCACATGTTTAGTAGTCTTAATTTTATATTTGGTTTGTGTTTTAAGATTAAAAATTGGAAAATATGAGTTCTTGGGCTATTGAGCTTGTTAATGGTATAATCTTTAAACCTAAGTTGAATCAAGGTTTTTATATTGGGTTATGATGATGTTTTTGTAGTTTATTTAGAATCTAAACTTGATTCAAATTTTCGAAACCTAGAATTGATTAATTGAGAGAAATTGAGATTGTAAATTTGTGAAGGAATTGTGAATTAATGAGATGGAATGGCTATGTGGATGTTGTTGTCAAGTGATTATTTAGGATTATTAATGTTTATTTAGAGTTAGAATCGATGTTAAAATGATATGAAGTTAGGAGATGGAATCTCCGATAATGGTATTTTTCGGTTTGAAGCTTATTTTGGATTTTTGGCTAGTGGAGGAGTTTTCATTAAGGATGAGTGATTTCTTATTGCTACTCTTAGGCGCATTTCAATGAGTTCGGTGGGGACTCCAAGAATAAGATTTCTTAATTTTGCAAAATTCAGTTTGTTATGTTTGATACAAATGATATTATGAGAACTTTTTGGATATTTGCTACTATTTTTATGCACTTAAAGATATTTATGATGCTAAGGCATGAAGAGTGCCTTTAGGTACCAACCAAAAATACCTTTGAGCTTGAATTCGTATATGAGATTTTGGAATGAAATATGCATAACAAAAACAATAATTTTAAGATGTTTTAAATCGATATATTGTCCTTCGAAGAATGTGAAATACTTAGGATATAGTTTGGCAATACTTGTTAAACTAGTGAAATCATTTGTTGATTGTGAATCACAATGACATGTCGTCAAGCAATCAAATGATCGAATTAAATGCCGGTTAAAGGTGTCACACGTTATTCGAATTAAGACCCATGTATCCGAAGAAATTTATTGAAGTGTTATATCACATAAATATAGCCAATCTAGCTAAATGAAGAATGAAACGATTTGAATGTTTTGAAACACTTTGAAAGGAAGTATGAAATGATTTTAGCCATGTTTTACTCATGTTTTCAAAGACCAGTTGTGTAGCATTGATCTTTTGTTTTTACTTAAGAATCATCACTAAGCTATAAAGCTCACACTTGTTTTCATTATGAACGTTGAGGATTAAGCCTGTTTGGGGTTGTTGTTGAGGCAAAGATAGTGCATCCAAGACTTATAAAGAATATTGAGTATGTTTACAAGTTTCTACCTTGGTTTTAAAAGGAGCAAGCCGCTCCGAGGTGCAAAAGGTTTCTGGAGTCGAGTTGCGAGGCAAAGGTGCTCGTCTTCCGTAGGCGAGACGCCCTTTTTTCCCTAAAAATTTATAAATTAACCATATATCACATTTTTTATTTAAAAACATGATGATTATATTATAGGTGTTGAAAGATAAAAATATTTTCTACTTAAATTTGTACAGTTTCAAATTAAACAAATTGATCTAAGAAAACAACCAAGCATAGTTCAAATAAAATAAATAAAAAACAATCAAAGTATCAAACATACTTCAAAGTTCAAACTTCAAATATAAATAAGCAACATGCACAAAGTCGCACTTAGACAATTATCACTTAAACACAAAAGGGACCGATGATCCAGATCCAGTTGAACTTATCCAATATTCATTATTTAAATTTTAAATGACCTAAAAATCAAATAATAACCAAATAATAATCAAATAATAATAAAAAATAATGTATTTGACGGCTGTGAATAATGAAAATAACATGGAAAGCCAGACAACTAGAGTTGAAGGTTGTAAATAATGAATAAGAAAACATGTATTTTAAGGTTGTAAATAATCAAATAATAACAAAAAAAAATAATGTATTTGGACATTTGATTAAATTACGAACAATTTGGTGGGTGTAAAGTGTAAACAATTGATGTTAAAGGTAGTAATCCCTAATAATCCATATGAAAATTTAATAAAACAACACATTCAAATAAACATTATCTCTAATCCCTAATTTGAACCAATTCAAATAAACAGAAGAGAATAGGCGTCAATGGATGCACTTACCGGCGACGGTGGCTGGGCTTACTGGTGATGGTGGCTAGGGTTGAAGGCTGGCTGTAATTTAAGGGGAGGCAGAGCAATTTGAGGGGAGCTTGGTTGTGTTTATCGTGAATTTGGGGGTGCAAGTAGGGTTTAAGGGTATATTCTAATTAAAAAATAGAAAACCTGTCTTTTATTTTGAACATGCCTCAGTGATAAGAGGCGTCGCCTCGCGCGCCTCACACCTCAAGCAAAAGCTTCCAGAGGTGCACGACTCCTGTGTCCGCTTTACCTTGGCCCTTGGATGCATTTTCCTCAACGCCTCACGCACACATTTTAATACTAAAATTTCTACCCAAGTTGTAATAAGGAAATGTGGGCCGAAGTTTACTTAAGGCTTGATGTTAGACTTTTATCTTGTTTTGTTATGTGCCATATTGATATGTAGTTTGGACAATTACTTTTGGTTTTATTTTGTTGAATTTTGAATGAATTCTGATGTTAACCATGAATTACACAAATTTTAATTTTTCTTGTCACTGAATTTTCACCTAAACTTTTATTTGTTTACATTTTTTATTGTTGCGTTGTTTTATCACACCAGATATAAAAGTTATTATTATTATTATCATGTACACTACTACTTAGTGTTAGTATTGTATCATAGTTAGTAAGTTAGTATAATTATAAAACCTAAAATATAAAACAATCCATTGTATTTTAAAAAGAAGCCCGTTACATTTAAAAAGAAAAAAAGTCCATTTAAATTATAAGAGTCCATTTCAAACAAATACATTTCCATATACAAAGCTAAACCCTAACACCCTTTGTTATGTCTTATGCACAGCCAACAAAAGACCATTGGATCAAAGTTTGATCAAACATCGCAGATCACGCTTAGCTGGAGGAGGTTAAGCACCGCACCTCCCAGCCGTAAGATCAAAGAGTGATTTAATGGCCCAGATCGCTCTGAAGCAAGCCACACCGTCACTCGCGCACGACATCCACGCACCCGCTGTTTCAGCTTTCAGTGGACATTTCATCTTCTCTGATGAAGCCCGCGTCATCCATCCTTTCTTCATCGCTCCACGACGATATCATTTGTAGCTACCGAAAACACAAAAAAAGGATTAAATCCCTAAACTGAAGTGGAGTCAACCAAATCAAGAGAGGGTTTAATCCCTAAATTGAAGCCATGGCTAAAATAAAGCTAAATCTAAATCAAGACGGAAGCAATTTGTGGTGGAAATCAGGGATTCATACTTGAAATTCAAGCATATTTGTACCTATAAAAAGTACCGTAATTTTCTTGTAAGTTGGACAACAAGACACGATATACACACAAAAATACACGGAAAGCATACGAGTTAAATAGAAAGGAAGTAGTAGTGTATTCAACATTTTAAAGGGAAATAAAGCAAGCAATGTTTCTGGTATTCTTTCATTCTTTTCATTACGCGCATTTAAATATGAGAAAGGGATAAGCTTTTTGCCCTTTTTGTGAAAAAACACTGTCGTGCATGTTTTTTGAGGATGTATCTCCGATGAATGATACATGTTTTAAATTTCACCGAATTTTGGAAAATCTACTTCAAAAGAGAAAGGAATTGAGTTTTTGCTCTCGACAATTTGTTTTTAAAAGGGATTGAGGTTTTAAATTGTTTTTTGGGTAAGAAGTTTGCTAAAAAGGGTTCAAAAGACTTATTTTCCCGTCGCTGACAACGGCGCCCGGCGCCTGTGAATGGCGGCTGGAACAACGGATATACACCGTGTTCCTCAATCCATGAAGAACACTAGGAGATGGTTTAGAGAAAAGAAGGGGGACATATTTGATCCATTTTGAAAAGTGGGGAGAAATGAATTTCTGTTTCAATTTTTTAACTTTTGTACCAACCTGGTGACCCAACCCATACCCGCGTCCCACTTTAATGGGTGTCATACCGCAACACTTAAACTTTCAATTCTTTCAATTTCGTCCCTTTTATTTCAATTTGACCTCTAAAATTGGTTTTCCTTTCAATTCTGTCGTTTTTTTTATTTTCAATAAGGTTTATTTTATCCCTTTTTCTTATTAAATGTTATATTGTTTAGCAATTATATATATATATATATATATATGTAGTCATATGTTGTTTTTATATTTGTTTTAAAACCCTTTAGGAATAGGTCCTTAAAAAGCCTAGATAAAGCCCCTTTGTTTCAATAAAATTCACTTCACGATTAAAAACAATAAAACACGATTAATTATACTTTAATCCCCTAATAGGTAAAATGTATGTAGACGTTTCTTAGGCTAGTAATCATTACCTTAGATTTAATAAAAACTATAAACTCATCTAACTGCTTTTGTTGGCTTGTTTAAAAAGTGAAAATTAACTAGTGTGGTGTCATGCCAAACAGAAATGACGGGTTAGTGCTAGGAGTGTTGGCAGTGATTGATGTTAATTTTTGAAGCAGTAAGGCCGTTAAAATAGATTTATATTCATAAAATGGACAAATAAATTGAGTTTTTCGTGATCTTGCAAATTCCAACCTTAAAACATTTTTTTTGTAAACAATAAAATTTCTTGTAATAAGGACCTTTGGCATCCAATCAAAAGCTGTTTCTTGAGCAAATATTTTATGAAATTAATGACCATTCATTTGCATTTATGTATTTGCATCGCTCTTTTGTTTGTTTTGTTGAATCTCTCTACATTAGCTTAATTTATGTCTGTGCATACATTCATACCATGATAAGAAACTAATTTAAATAAAAAACATGAGAAAACATTCAAAATAGCAAAAACAACTCACAAGTACGGTACTCGTTACCAAACTAGAGTAATGGAAGACAAAGTGGAAACTTTGGAAACTAACCACAAGAGCACCCTTTATAGGCTGGACAAAATAGAGAACGACCTGAAAAAAGACATTGCTCAAGCCGAGAGGAGCACAGTTAAGCAAATCACTACTATGTTAGGGTTTAAAGATCCTGACTCGGGAAAGGCACCTGAGATTGTTGAAGGTCTGCCCCAATTTTCAGGAATTGCCTACACTCACTCCAGAGTTCCAAGGGGAATCGTTCCAGCTAAGATTAATTTCCAACTTCACTTCAGAGGGGCTTCTACTAATGTTCTGAACTATGATGTTGATCATGAAATGATCCAAGAGTACGAGGTGCCCGACCTCGACGAAGTTACTGACAAGGCCAAGGCCTTGAAGAAGTGGGAGGATTGCTATGAAATGCTGGATGGAATGATTAAATCTTTCCAAGAAGGAAGTATCCATGGTGGTCTAGATGTCAGAGATCTGAGTTTGGTGAAAGATCTTGTGATTCCTCCGAAGTTCAAAATCCCCGATTTTGAAAAATACAATAGAAACACGTGTCCTTCAGCGCACCTGACCATGTATTGTAGAAAGATGTCGATGTATTTGGACAATGAGAAGATGCTCATTCACTTCTTCCAGGACAACTTAGTAGGATCATCATCACCCCGATGTTCGTGGAAATTTTGGAAGACTCTTTCTATGATCGCATGATACACCATGCAACCAAGAGATTTGCAGAGATGCTAATGAACAAGGAATTGATCATGGGGGCTGTTAAGAGCAGAAAATGGGATGAAGGAGAAATGAAGAAGCCCTACATGAAGAGGGAGAATGAAGTTAATGCAATGAACGTCTTTAACCCCAACTATTCGAAAGAGGTAGTTTTTAATAAACCCAACATCCTAACCACATCACTAGTTACTACAAATTCTCCCATAGAGGAATAGAGGTACCAAGGAAGCTCGAAACCATACTTCCCTCCTATTCCAATGACATATACAAAGATATTTGCTAAACTAGTCAAATCTCATATGGTGCTGCCACGTCACGTTCCACCTTTCTTGCCCCCATACCCATTATGGTATGATGAAAAGGCACACTGCGAGTACTACGCTGGAATGAGAGAACACAATATTAAGAACTACACCGCGTTTAAAAGAGTGGTGGATGATTTAAGAAAGTCAGACATGTTATCATTTGACACGTCTGAAGAGAAAGGGAATCCTTTACCAAACCACCAAAAGACAAGGGTGAATGTTGTGATTGAAGAGGAGGAAAGAATGACCTAGGAATGTGTTGAGGAAGTCAAAGTACCCATGAAGTGGGTGTGGGCCCAAATGGTTACGGCCGAGATGTTGAAGAGAGAAGCCTAGAAGATGAAAGTTGATGAAAAATCTTACTATGAGTATTATAAGGAGAAAGGACATGAGGTCTAGTGTTGCCAAGAGTTTAGACAATTGGTACAAGTTAAAATGGATAGCAAAAGAAAACTTTTGTTCTTCGAGAAAGGAAACAGGAAGCACATGATGGATGTATGTGCATTAGAGGAGTTTTCCTTTAGAAGAGATTATTCATGAATGAAGCCTTTGGTGATCAAAGCCAAAACAAGAGTTAGTGAACCAACAAGGGATGTAGCCCCACAGTTAGTTATAAAGGCATCAACCACTTTTCCTTATAGGGACAACAAGCAGGTCCCTTGGAATTATGCTTGCACGGTAGCGACCCTAGGAAATTCATCGGTTGAGGACAAGATAAAAGAAGAACCAGTTAACGAGGTAAGCCATTTCACAAGGAGTGGAAGGCTCTATTCTCTACCAATAGTTGAAGGCAGAGATGCAGCACAAAGAAAGGTTGCTGCTGATGAACCTGAAAAAAATATTAGAGAGATTTCTTTTAAGAGGAAGTCACCAGTGTATCATGAACGCGTGAATGAGTCAGAGGCTCATGAGTTCTTGAAAATTCTCAAGCACAGTGAATATAGCATGGTGGAATAGGTTCATAAGCTATCAACCTGAATCTCTATGCTATCTCTCTTATTAAGTTATGAGGGTCACTGCGATGCCTTGTTAAAGATTTTAAACCGAACTTTCATACCGAAGGAGATCAAGACCGACAAGATGGACATGCTAGTCAACAATATTGCTGTGTATAATTTCATATCTTTTAATGACGAAGAAATTATAGAGGGAGGGGGATCATGCAAAGCTCTTCACATTTCTAAATGGTGTAAAGGATATATGATACCAAGTGTCCTCATCGACAACAAGTCCGCTGGAATGTCCTCTCGTTGTCAATGCTGAAGAAGTTACCTGTAGACAGCTCACACATGAGAGCTTATCAACACACTGTGAGAGCCTTTGACGAGATTAAGAGAAATGTGCTAGGAAAAATTGAGGTATCTATGCAGATTGGACCATCTACTTTTGACGTGGCTTCGTAGTAATAGACATTAAGCCAGCTATAGTTGTTTGCTTGGGTGCCCTTGGATCCACGTAGAAGATGCAGTCCCTTCCACCTTACATCAATAACTGAAGTTTGTGATTGATGGACAATTGGTAACTGTTGGTGTTGAGAAAGATATATTGCATCTGTAGCAACTAATACACCCTACAACGAGATCGATTCATATTAAAATCTAAAATAAGGAAGAACCAGGAAAGAGGAAGGACCAATTCGGATAGGGTTTCAAACCTAATAATTGGCAAAGAAAAGCTGAAATAAGGAAGAACCAAGAAAGAGGAAGGACCAATTCGGATTGGGTTTCAAACCTAATAATTGGCAAAGAAAAGCTGAAATGAGGAAGAACCAGGAAAGAAGAAGAGCAAGACTAAAAGGGGAAGAGATTGAATGGGAACCAATGATGTTTCCACCCTTGAGCTACAATTTCCGATCTAGAGCCTTTCTAGACCCTAATTCTCGAGTTGATGAGGAGGAGAAAGGAAAGAACAACCTTTGTGAGGCCTTTGAGAAGCTAAGCTTCAATGCTGTGATGGAAGAGGAAAGAGGGAACGAGTACTTGTCCATGATTCTCCCATGCTCTAAACTTGACAACTGGACTGCTGAAGAAATTCTTGTAGTCTTCAGAATAGTTACAGAGTAATTCTCAAAACCAACCCCTTTGCCCAATGTCAAAGGCAATAGGGGATCTTATGTAAAGTGCCCATGTCAAACTTATGGTTTTTAATTCAATAAAGATGCATTTTCTAAAAAATATTGTATGACAAACTCTTTCTACAAATAAAAAGCCATAAATAAACCCCAAAGCAAAAATGAAAACTAAAAAACAAGTCTTTTCATTCATTCATTCATATCTTCCCTTTGTACATATTTTTGCCTAATTCTTTTCAGGTCTTCAGATATCAACGCTAAAAATGACCCAGAGTTTGACCCAGAGATTGATTTTGAACTACCTCTATGCTTAGAAGAAGTTGAAAGTATTGAGGATGAGGACAAATATGACCCAATGATATTCTCAGAATGGTAGAGGGGGAAGAAAAGCATATTCTACCTCACAAAGAGGAGTTAGAAATCCTGAATCTCGATACTAAAGAAGGGAAGCACGAGGTAAAGATTGGTACCACCATTACATCCAAGACCTAGCAAAGTTTGATTGAGGTTCTAAAAGAATTCAAGGATATTTTCGCCTGGTCTTATCAAGATATGCCTAGCCTCGACACTGCATCGTCGTACATCAGCTCCCTGTAAAGGCATGATGCAAGTCTGTAAAGTAAAAACTCAGAAGGATGGAGGCTGAGACACTTCTAAAGATTAGGGATGAGGTGAAAAATCAATACAACGCAAGATTCCTTGGAGTGGCTAAGTATTCTGAATGGGTGGCCAATATTGTCCCGGTTCCAAAAAAGGATGGGAAAGTACGTATGTGTGTCGACTACATGTACATCAAGCAACTCAACAGGTACATCAAGCAAATGTGCATGCTCACTCAAGATATAAGAATGTGTGGATCCATATTCGATCAATGCTAACAAAGATAAAGACTGTAGAGCAAAGGTACCTGCGATAACATCAGTGTCGTTGCGCCCATCGCGATGAGCATAGACCCTCGTCGGACCGCCTCCCTCAGGCTAAACTGCTACCACATGTGCGACACCATGCTGACCTTCATCTCTCCTCTGAAATATACCTCGGCCGCACCCACTGCCTCTTTGAGGTGCAGCAACAGCAGGTGCACGCCCCTGGCCTCCACCAGTCAACTGAGGAACCTCGCGCCTCACATGATCAGCTGAACCACATTTCTAGCAGGAATTCCCTGTCACCGCAACAGAAGCATGTGCCTCTCTAGCCTCACGTAGACAATATCGCCTCATATGATCCCTCGATCCACACGTCCAACACGTGTGCTGCTCAGATCTCACTCGTCCACCCCGTCCTGGAGCACATCGCCTCGCATCAAGATGATGCCTCCTATCTCGGTCTCTTTTGTTCCGTCCACATCCGGAACTAAATTCAACATCTCTTTTACCAGAGCTAGAACCACCTCCACGAGATGCCAAACCCAAGCTCTGCTCGATGTCCTTAGCCCGACACACGAGCACATCAAAATCTGTGTAATCTGAGGCCAACACAAAGGTCTTCACTTCCTGTACAAGCCCATACCGGAAGCGATCACAACGATGCCTCTCACTCGGCATCAACTCAGGGGCATAGTGGCTCAGACGTACGAACTGGACCTCGTACTCAGCCAAAGAAAGATTTCCTTGCACAAACGACATAAACTCACGCTTCCTATCATCCAAGTATCTCACACCAAGATAATCCTTCTTAAATACACTCTCAAAGAACTCCCAATCAACCTCATTGGGCTCCAAACCAGCGGTGATAGTCATCCACCAACTATAGGCATCACCCTGAAGTAAAGAAACTGCGCACCCCAGCTTGCGCGCATCACTGCATCCCATCTGATCAATAATGCGGATCGTACTAGCTAACCATGCCTTCGATGTCTCAGGAGACATACCACGGAACTCGAAAGCTCTCAATTTCCTCAGCCTTTCTAAAGGCAAACCCACCTGCCCAACTGCAGGTGCCTGAACTTGCGCTCCAGCTACCACAACTTGAAACGCTCCGGTCATCGCCTGAACTAGTGGCCCTAGATCACCCAGTACTGGACCAGCATGTCTATGTTTCTCTGACTCTCCACCTCCAGGTGGTGGGGGCGGAAAAGGAGGTAGGTTTCCACCAGGTGGAACCTCAGCCCCCTGATTACCCTTCTTAGGCGCAGGCACGATCGTATTCGATCAAAGCTCTCTCCTCGGACCCATTGTGCTAATTTAAACTAGGCATAGTAACAAAAACATTTCAAACTATGGGTTAGGCCAGCCTCAAGCAGGGATCCAATTTTACAAAACCAATTTAAAACATTTAACTAGTGTAATAAGGCAATCAGAACCCCGATTTCCCTCAAGCATAACATAGCACACAATAGCATATCATAATCATCATGCTTTATATCATCCACAATCAGCACACATCCTCATCACACCAACATGCAATCATAGTTAACTCCCATATGATTCATAACAACCAAGTATGGCATAAACACCAACATTCAACCAAAAACATGATTTTTCAAACAACGTGCCATTAATCATCAAATTAAATATCAAAACTCACCACATAAGCTTACCGTCATCCCCAATTCTTTCGCAACCTAGCTCTGATACCAACAAATGTAACCCCCTTAGCCCGGCCTAGACACCCGACCCGAACTAAGAAGATTACACGGGGAAAACCAAAGCCAACTCGTTAAAGTCGACTTTGATTAACGGCCCTTTTTTCCCTATCTTCTATAGATGCACAATAGGATCATGTGCGTTAAGCTGAACACCTTAAAAGAAACAGCACAGCAAACAGAGTTCGATTAGGGGTTCAATTGCTTAAATTAAACATTTTGGGACTAAACTATAATTTCTGAAAACTATAGGGACTAACCCAATTTTAAGGTTACCAATCATTAATTAGTCATTTAACATGCCATCGTGTCAAAATTCATCACAAACGGATCATCCAAACTCAACCAATTGCACATGCAACATTCAGGGATCAAAATGTAACATTTCAAAACTTAAGAAGATACTTTTAACTGAAAATAACGATCAGGTATCGGTACCCTTAAGCTCGTATCGATACACGGGAAGACAAAATCCAAGGTTGGGAAAAAGGTATCGATACCCTTCCCCGCGTATCGGTACGCCTTTCAAACTTTGCACATGCGTATCGATACGCACCCAACTCATATCGATACCCCTGTGTGGTTTGGCTTGAAAATTACCTTCGAGTATCAATACCCATGCCCGAGTATCGATACTCGTACCAGAAATGCAGAAACAACAACCACATATAAGCATTTAACACCAAGCAATCACATCCAAAACATCCATACATGCTAGGACAAGTATATCTAACACATATGTGTCAACACACAAGCATATTTCTGTTGCGTGTAAAAGAGTCTATCGCAATTGTAGTGCAAGTGTACACGACGCAAGTAGTAAAGTGATACGAAGTATTGGATATCGTCTCCACAGGGATTGGGCTAATAGCTTCACCTTAGTTCACTGCACGAAATTAAAGGAAATAGTTTAGAAAGTTGTCACGAGAATAATAAGTAAAAACGTAAATAAAAGAGTTGGAATATCAAGATAGAGAGAATGGGCTGGTATTGAATTGCTTAATAGTGCAGGTATTGCAATGCTTAGGAAATCCAGTTCTGTCGTCGCGCCCGTCGCTGACAGCACCTGTCGCGGCGGCTGTCCGTTAGCTGTCGCGGCAGTGAACACACCAACTCCGTACTCCAAGTTTGGCAAGAATCCCAGATCTGCCTTGGCCTATCCCTAGGTCCAAGTCTGTCGATGATCACATCTTTGATGATACCTCCCGGCGTGAATCGAAGGATGAACACCGATGTGTATGAATTCTTCCTTAGCCACTTAACCTCGCCCTATCCCTAGGCACGAGATGGTTCAACTATAAACTAGAGAACTCGCTCTTATTTCTTTCGTATACTTAACTCTCCCGATGCTAAGTAAATGGATAACCTCACAATGCTCTCCCGATGCTCTTGCAAGATATTAACAACCAAAATAAGAGAACTTGAAGTTTATTTTATTGAACTTGGAAAATCCTAAAACAAAACAACCCTTGCAACTACTTTACAAAACAACCCGTGGCCCTAGGGGGTTTTTAGAACATGTCGACGACGGGTAAACGACGGAGGGGTTTTGGTTATCGGTTATGGGGTATGATGCGTCTAGGTTAAAATCTATGCCCTTATATAAGCTTTGGGCTCAAGTATTCTAAGTTAACAAGGATTACAACTTTAATTAAAAGTAAGATTCTAATAAAGACTTAATCTCCAAGAGTCCTACTTTGCAGCCGCCATCCTTGTTTCTAGGGATTTCTTCTCCTTGAGCTTTGGTTTGACATATCTTTCGATCCGGGGCTTGGACAAATATTTGGTTTTCACACGACACACGAGCAGATTTTTCTCTATCTATCGAGGTCCACTTGACTTTTCCTCTTCATAAGGCTGCTGTCACCTTGCTGTCACGATAGATCCATGACAGCTTCATCCTCGTCGTCTGCTTTTCCAGTTTAGCTCTTCTGCTTCTCTGCCCTGCGCCTGCCTTCTCTGTCAACTATGGCAGCAACCTGCAAAATCAACCATCTTTTAGTAGAATCCGTGCCTTTAGTGTATTTGTGATGTTTTATTGTAAACTGATCTAAATGCAATGCAATGATGCTTGAATGCAGCAGAAATATGGGTTAAAAAGGGTGTAAATAATAGAACTTTTACACACTCAACACACCCTCAAACTCAAGTTTTTGCTTGCCCTCAAGCAATTAAGACCTAAAGAAAAATAAATATTTTTGTGTTGGCTTTCAAACAGTGAACTGTCCCTTACCCGTCGCTCATTCTCTGTGGCGGCAGCAACCTGTCGGAAGGTTTTAGGATCTGTCCAGAATCTCCCTATAGCTCTCGTGCAGTGTGTGCATGCTTGTGAACAGTTATACGCTAAGATTCTCTTAGTTTCACTAGAATATTATACTTTAGCTTGTTTAGAGTTTTTCTTACGAGACTGATTTCTTTCTTTCCTTTACTAGAGCCAGAATAAGGCACCTCTAGTTGATTTCTTTTTTTTCTAATTTCTTCTCATTTCTACTAGAGCCAGTATTTCAGGCACCTCTAGTTAACTGTCTAGAGCCGGTGATAGGCACCTCTAGAAGTTTTTCTCTGGTTATCTGCCTAGAGCCAATGTTGGGCACCTCTAGGTTTCCGGAGAGTCTAGTCTCTTTTCTACTCTTAGAGCTAAGTTTTCTATTCTAGTTTGCTAAAAGAAGTCTAAGCAATATAACAGTCACAATGGTGTTTAAATTTTCAGAACTATAGAAAGGCTCTAAACTTCTCCTTAAACTGTCCTAAAGATGCTGCCACGACAGAGCTGTCATGACAGGTAAGCTAACTTCACAGTTTTAAGCCAACAGTTTTATATTTTCTGATTTTTTTTTGTTTAAGAGAACTTAATTAAAAAGACGACACAACAATTAATTAAAGATGTACTATGACTCCATTACTATGGAGGGTGCCACCCCCAAACTTGAGGGTTGCATTGCCCTCAATGCAAAATGACAGATAAAATGATGGCAGGTTCATCACAAAATAAAGATATAGCAGACAGCAAGAAAAGACAAATAAAAGACTTAAATTTTAATCACTGTCCTTGCTGCTACTGCTGACGTGGATCTGACGGTGGCGTCTGGGCTGTGGGGGAGGTTGGGCAGGTTGCTCCACGAGCTGGATGTCTGAGCTGCTGCCGCTATCCCAAGTGCTACTGGTGGTGGTGCTGGCCTTGGGCATTAGCTTTCGGTCTGCCACGTGTTTCTGCCTCTTGACAGGCGTAAACTCCCTCTCCAAATTCCTCCTAATCAGAGGTTCCTCCTCGTTGTCGGTTGTGGCTGGCCGCTTCGTTCCACGTGCGGGGCTGTCGGCCGGAGGACTCGCAGCTGCCGTCAGGGCAGGTGATGGGGTGGAAGCGGTGGAATGGGTATGTGGGGAGGCAGGTGGTGTAGGTGTGTGGACAGGGGTGGGGATATGGAAATAGTGGTCTGGAAAAGTGGGGAAAACAACATCGGGATAATTTAAATTATTGGTAATGAAATTTACCGTGGAAGTTGCGAAATCCCGGATGAATGTCATCAGCCCCATCTGTCTGTCTTCCACCCGTTGTATGGCGGCAAGGATTTGGGCGGATTGGTCGGTCTGGGCGGCTGCGGCGGCAGGTTCAGTGGCAGGTTCCTCGTCTGAATCTGCTGGGGAGGCAGCTGGGTTGAAGGAGTTGATGGGGGTTGCGACGATGAGCTCCATGAGGCTGGTAATGTTGTTATTTGTCCAGCCTCGTCCTTGGACCAGTTTATCGGTGGATGCCTCGGGGACAGCAGCGCAGCGACAGAGTGATGTAATCATGAACGGTAGGCAGAGGCGGGAGGTGGTTCGAAAAGTGCAATCTAAAACGCTTTCCCGCATATAGCGGCCCACGTTGATAGGCCGGTCGTGCATGATCGAGTGAATGAGAGCGAGCCGCTGCTGGTTCACCGTCGTGTGATGGGAGGACGGCAGGATACGCTTCTTGATGAAAGCGTTCCATAGCTTGGCTTCTGGGAGCAGCTGCCCCCTCTTGACGGAGTTGGGGTTTTTCTTGCTAGTAGTCCACTCCGTCCCTTCTTCTGTCACCTCTGCCATAACAGCACCGTAGGCGGCAGAGTTGAGGGTGTCCAAGAAGTGCTGATGGGCATCATCGTTGGGACCAAAGTAGAGGCCGTACATGTGGTTGATGCTATCGGCTGTGAATGGTAACTCTACCCCTCGGACTATTACAGATGTTGCCGTCTTGCTGTCGATGGCAGCATAGAACTCCCTCACCAATGTGTCGTTTAACTCTGTCGGTTGTTCGGCGAATTTCTCCCATAGTTGAGCTCTTATAGCCTTGGCAATGAATGGTCGGAGCCCCATGTTTGGTGCCTTGCGGATGTAGATGAAACCCCTTTCTTCCCATAATTCCTTGTTTGCGAAGGGCGATGCTGCTGCTGATGAGGAGGTTGAGGCAGCACTGCGGCGGGTCTGTCTAGAAGACATATTAGTTGCAAGGGTTTGAAAGTAAAGAAAGCAAAGAAAAATGAGAGGAGAAAGCAAGTAAGAATAAGCAGAAGTGATGAAAAGTGAAAGTGAAAACGGGGTTTTATAGCGGTCGATGGTCTGCCCGTTTAATGTTGTAACGGCAGGCGTGAATAACGGAGCGACTGTTGAGTTTTGGCGTGCCTGACGCGTCTGCCACGCATTAATGCGTCTGTTACGCGTCTGTCACACGCTTCTGCGGCTGCCGTGTCAGTCTATTGACAGCCTGTCTTATCCGTCTGCGGCGGCAGCCGAAACGACAGGCTTCAATAAATGGGCTCTGTTGGGCTGATGGATAGATGGTGGGTTTGGGCCACTTCTCCTTTTCTTCTTGACTCCTTTATTTCCTAAAAACAGAAAATAATAAAAAAAATATTCGAATATAAAATAAACCTAATTTCCTAATAAATAATAAAAATAAATAAAAATAAGTTTTAGGTTAAATTAGGGATGCCTTGTGGGGCATCTCCTAAAGTAACCACTTCCTGTATTCCTGGGGCTTCAGTCCCCTGATAATGCTTGAGGCACTGTCCGTTGACTTTGAATTGGTTCCCGTCTTTCAATGATTGGATTGTGATGGCACCCTGGGGAAAAACTTGTACCGCTTGGAATGGGCCGGACCATCTAGATTTTAGCTTTCCTGGGAAGAGTTTCAGTCTAGAATTGAACAACAACACAAGCTGCCCTGGGCAGAACTGTCGTGGCAGCAACTTCTTGTCATGCCACTTCTTAGTTTTCTCCTTGTATATTCTTACGTTGTCGTAGGCCATTGTCCGTATTTCATCGATCTCGTTCAAATCTAACAGCCTTTTCTGGCCTGCCTTGTCCAAGTCCATATTCACTGACTTGATTGCCCAGTATGCCCTGTGCTCTATCTCGACAGGCAGATGACAGGTTTTCCCATAAATCAATCGGTATGGAGACATGCCCAATGGAGTCTTAAAAGCTGTCTGATACGCCCATAATGCATCATTAAGGAGTAAAGACCAATCTTTCCTAGTTGGCTTAACCATCTTCTCAAGAATGTTCTTAACTTCCCTATTAGATATCTCAGCTTGTCCATTGGTCTGCGGGTGGTATGCTGTCGCGATCCTGTGCTTGACACCATATTTCTTCAAGGCGGCAGCAATTACCCTATTATCAAAATGTCTCCCTTCATCACTGATGATCGCCTTAGGAATGCCAAACCTAGAAAAAATGTTTTTTTGTAAAAACTTTTGGACCGTCTTGGCATCATTCTTTTGAGTGGCGATAGCTTCAACCCACTTAGAGACATAATCCACTGCTAGGAGGATGTATAGATTTCCACATGAAGATGGAAAATGTCCCATAAAATCGATCCCCCAAACGTCGAAGATCTCAACTTCTAGAATGTTCTGCAGTGGCATCTTGTTTCTCCTCGAGATGTTACCTGTCCGCTGGCACCTGTCACAGCTCTTGTAGAAGTCCTGTGCATCCTTATACAGTGTCGGCCAGTAGAACCTGACTGCAGCACATTGGCAGCAGTTTTATTGCCTCCTAAGTGACCTCCATATTGTGAAGCGTGGCAGTGATGGAGAATGTCTTCTTGCTCTTCTTGTGGTACACACCTCCTTATAACCTGATCTGCACACATTTTGAAAAGAAGAGGTTCGTCCCAATAATAATGCTTAACATCATTTTGGAACCTCTTCCTGGTTGATAATTAAGATCAGAAGGAAGTACTCCGCTAACTATAAAATTAACGAAATCAGCATATCAGGGAAGTTCAGAAGACTTACCTGCCGCCATGGCTTTCGCGACAGCGATTGCGGCAGCGAAGAGCTGCTCATCTGGGAAGGTCTCCAGTATGTTTGTCTCATCGATTGGTAGACTCTGTCCCTTCTCCAATCTTGACAAGTGGTCTGCCACCTGATTTTCTGTCCCTTTTTTGTCCTTCATCTCAAGGTCGAATTCTTGCAATAGCAGGATCCACCGTATCAATCTAGGCTTTGCATCCTTCTTTGCGAACAAATACTTCAGGGCAGAATGGTCTATGTGCACTATTACTTTCGTCCCAAGTATGTAAGAACGAAACTTGTCAATGGAGAACACCACAGCTAACAGCTCCTTTTCTGTGGTGGTATAGTTCACTTGGGCGTCATTCAATGTCTTGCTGGCATAATATATGACATGAAACAGCTTATCTCTGCGCTGCCCAAGTGCTGCCCCGACAGCATAGTCACTAGCATCACACATAATCTCAAATGGCTGTGTCCAATCTGGTGGCTGTACTATGGGGGCTGTTACCAGTTTTTCCTTCAGAACCTTGAATGCTTCAGTACATTCATCATTAAAGTCAAAGGGTCGGTTCTGCTCCAAAAGATGGCATAGGGGCTTGGTGATTTTTGAAAAATTTGCAATGAATCATCGATAAAAACCAGCATGCCCTAAAAAACTTCTAATACCCTTGACTGTGGTCGGCGGCGGCAGCTTCTCAATTACTTCTATTTTGGCCCTGTCGACTTCTATCCCACGTCAGCTAATCTTATGGCCAAGGACTATCCCTTCATCCACCATAAAGTGGCATTTTTCCCAATTCAAAACAAGATTAGCTTTTTCACATCTTTCAAGCACCTTTTGTAGATTGCCGAGGAAGCTCTCAAAATCGTCTCCAAAGACGGAAAAATCATCCATAAAAATCTCAAGGAAGTCCTCTACCATGTCGGAGAATATGGCCATCATGCACCTTTGGAAGGTGGCACGTGCATTACATAATCCAAACGACATTCTCCTAAAAGCGTATGTTCCGTAGGGGCATGTGAAAGTCGTCTTCTCTTGATCCTCCGGTGCGATAGCAATTTGGTTGTAACCTGAGTAACCATCAAGAAAACAATAGTAAGGTTTACCCGCTAATCTATCAAGCATTTGATCAATAAAGGGTAAAGGAAAGTGGTCCTTTCGGGTAGCTTTGTTAAGCTTCCGATAGTCCATACAAACCCTCCAACCGGTCACAGTCCTGGTTGGGATTAACTCATTGTTCTCATTGGTCACCACGGTCATTCCTCCTTTCTTGGGAACGCATTGCACCGGGCTCACCCATTTGCTGTCGGAGATGGCGTAAATAATACCAGCATCTAACCATTTGATTATCTCCTTACGCACTACCTCCTTCATCGCATGGTTAAGCCGCCTTTGGGCATCTATAGTCAGCTTATGATCTTCCTCTAGAAGGATTTTGTGCATGCATAACGCCGGACTAATGCCTTGAATGTCAGCGATCGTCCATCCAATTGCCTTTTTGTGCTGCCTTAGCATGTCGATTAGCTGTCATTCCTGTTCCTGCGGCAGCTTAGAAGAGATGATTACGGGCAACGTATCATTTGAACCAAGAAAAGCATATTTAAGCTGCCCTGGCAGGGGCTTCAGTTCTAAGGCAGGTGGTTCAACAATAGATGGCTTTTGGATTAAATGGTTATCCGAAGTATAATTCAAAGGTTCGAATAACTTACCTGGACGATCGCCTATCCAGTTTACCTCCTCCTGATCTTCAGTATTGAATGTATCGGAATCAGAGGAGTTGTTGTCGTCAGTGCTTTCGTCTTTGCTATCGTGACAGGCCTGTAGGTGGCTGCCACAGCAGTGACCAAATTTAATATCGTGACAGCCCGACCTGATGCAGGGTTGATCAAGGGTAACATCAGTGATAGCCTTGCATTCCTCGTCTACATCAGCATGTTTCATCGCTTGGAGAACATTCAACTTGATCTCTTGATCGTTCACTCGCATGGTGAGTTCTCCTTTCTCCACATCAATCAGTGATCTTCCCGTGGCTAAGAAGGGTCGCCCAAGGATGATTGGTGCGTTTTCATCTGCTTCACAATCTAAAACAAGAAAGTCAGCAGGAAAAATAAACTTATCCACTCTTACCAAAATATCTTCAATTTTTCCTTCTGGATGAACTTAAGAGCGGTCTGCCAGCTGCAGAGTTACTGTCGTGGGTCGCGCCTTTCCGATACCTAATTTCTGAAAAACAGATTTGGGCATTAGATTAACACTAGCACCAAGATCACAAAGTGCCTTACCCACAAATGTATTTCCGATTACGCAAGGTATGATGAAGCTCCCTGGATCCTTCTTTTTCTGGGGTGGCTGTCGGTGAAGAATACTCATGCAACCTTCTGTCTTCTTTACCGTTTCAAACTCCCCAAGTTTAGATTTCTTCGACATAACATCCTAGAGAAATTTAGCATAACCGGGCATCTCCCTAACGGCATCTAACAGCGGAATATTAATATGAACCTGCTTAAAAATATCATAAATCTTTTTAAGTTGAGATTCTTGCTTAGCTTGCTGTATCCGTTGAGGAAAAGGTGGTGGTGGACGGTAATCAGCAATACGTCCTTCCCACTGCATGCGAATCTGAGGACGGTAATCATCTTTTTTCTCCTCTGTCGCTTCTGCTGTCGTGACAGGCTCATCGGCAGCAGTCTGTTTATCACCTGTCGGGGCAGCTTCCTCGGCAGGTTTGTCTAGGGCTGGATCCTTTACTGTTTCAGCTTCCTTTTCCGGCCCTGGTAGTTTCTTCCAACTCCTAGTAGTAATTGCCTTACATTGCTCATGTGTGGGCGGTCTAGCATTTTCAGTATTGCTAGGAAATCCTCCATTCTGCCTCGGCTTAATATGTTGCGACACCTGACCCATTTGTGTCTCCAGAGATTTCAAAGTAGCTTCATGATTTGTCATCCTCATCTCTGTTTTATCCATGAAATTCTCTGTCTTCTAGACAAACTGATTCATATTCTCAATATAAGTACCGGTCTGAGACATGAAGGTGGCCAGAGTCTGTTCCAATATACTGCTCGTGGCAGCTGGTGGCTGTTGTTGCTGCTGCGGCGGCAGGTGCGGCGGCAGATTCTGTGGCTGTTGCTGTCGCGTCAACAATCTAGGACCTCCCTGATTCTGATTATGTGCTTGTGGATTCAGGGCATTATTGGGGTTACTCCAGGAAAATTTGGGATCCTTCCTCCAATTGGGATTATAGTTGTTGGGATTATAATTCGGCTTGTAGTTTCCAACATATTTTCCTTCTTCTACTTGTATTGGGCACTCATCCCGACTATGGTTTCCCTCACAGATATCACATACTTCCTCAACAGCAAATCCTTGTAAACCATCATCATTCAATAACCTTTTCATTGCTTTAGTAAGGAAGGCTACCTGTGATTTCATCGTGTTTTCGGCTTCATAATCCTTGACAGCAAGTACCCGTTTACCCCCTCTTCTTGTAGTCGGGAACTGCTCCTCATTCTTAGCCAGATTTTTCAAAACTTGTAATGCCTCGTCCGGATCTTTATCCAATAATAGTCCATTTGCTGCTGAATCAATTCGAATGCGAGTTTGTAAGTTGGCAGCATTATAAAACTTTGTAACCTGATTCCAGACGGGGAATCCATGCATTGGGCAGTTCCGTAGAAGAGTAGTAAATCTGTCCCAGGCCTCGTGCATTGGCTCGTCATCTTCCTGTTGAAAAGTAGCAATTTCATTACGTAATCGCTCATATAAATGCGAAGGATTAAAACGAGATAAAAATTCACGAGATAAATCTGCCCAAGTCATAATTGAACCCGGTGTAAGTTTATTCCACCAAGTTTTAGCTCTGTCCCTCATGGAATGGGGAAATAACCGAAGCCTCAGTATCTCCCGATTAACTCCTGGTAGTCTAAACGAACCACAGATCTCCTGGAATGTCTTGAGATGCTCTCTAGCATCCTCTATCACAGCACCACTAAACGTCCCGGCATTGTTGATCATACTAAACATGACAGGCTTAAGCTCGAAGTTATCAACATCAATATCTGGCAGCGTGGTCTCCAGCTCCACATGATCGTTCAGCATGTAGTCACGACATGACCGTCGTCCGGCTGCTGCAGGCGGGTCACCGACAGGCGGGTTAAGATCGCCAAGGGGTGGTATGCCACCGCCAGCAGGTTGGTTATGGCCCATTTTCTCTAGCTGTTCCTCGAGGTATTCGTTTCTGTCTAAAAGTCGGCAAAGTTGTTTCTTGATATTGAAGGAACGTTCAAGTTCTGGATCTAATAGATACTCAGGATCTTCACCTCTTTTAGATCTGCGCATAAACAAGAAAACCTCGTGAAAAGCGAGAGTTGAAAGCACAAAAGAAAAATTAAAGAAAAATAAAAAGAAAAAGAAAAACGAAAATAAAAATAAAAACGAAAAGTGCAATAAAAGAAAGGTGTAGTTATGTTGCCAATCCCCGGCAACGGCGCCAAAAACTTGTTGCGTGTAAAAGAGTCTATCGCAATTGTAGTGCAAGTGTACACGACGCAAGTAGTAAAGTGATACGAAGTATCGGATATCGTCTCCACAGGGATTGGGCAACTAGCTTCACCTTATTTCACCGCACGAAATTAAAGGAAATAGTTTAGAAAGTTGTCACGAGAATAATAAGTAAAAACGTAAATAAAAGAGTTGGAATATCAAGATAGAGAGAATGGGCTGGTATTGAATTGCTCAGTAGTGCAGGTATTGCAATGCTTAGGAAATCAAGTTCTGTTGTCGCGCCCGTCGCTGACAGCACCTATCGCGGCGGCTGTCCGTTAGCTGTCGCGGCAGCGAACACACCAACTCCGTACTCCAAGTTTGGCAAGAATCCCAGATCTGCCTTGGCCTATCCCTAGGTCCAAGTCTGTCGATGATCACGTCTTTGATGATACCTTCCGGCGTGAATCGAAGGATGAACACCGATGTGCATGAATTCTTCCTTAGCCACTTAACCTTGGCCTATCCCTAGGCACGAGATGGTTCAACTATAAACTAGAGAACTCGCTCTTATTTCTTTCGTATACTTAACTCTCCCGATGCTAAGTAAATGGATAACCTCACAATGCTCTCCCGATGCTCTTGCAAGATATTAACAACCAAAATAAGAGAACTTGAAGTTTATTTTATTGAACTTGGAAAATCCTAAAACAAAACAACCCTTGCAACTACTTTACAAAACAACCCGTGGCCCTAGGGGGGTTTTAGAACATGTCGACGACGGGTAAACGGCGGAGGGGTTTTGGTTATCGGTTATGGGGTATGATGCGTCTAGGTTAAAATCTATGCCCTTATATAAGCTTTGGGCTCAAGTATTCTAAGTTAACAAGGATTACAACTTTAATTAAAAGTAAGATTCTAATAAAGACTTAATCTCCAAGAGTCCTACTTTGCAGCCGCCATCCTTGTTTCTAGGGATTTCTTCTCCTTGAGCTTTGGTTTGACATATCTTTCGATCTGGGGCTTCGACAAATATTTGGTTTTCATACGAAAGACGAGCAGATTTTTCTCTATCTATCGAGGTCCACTTGACTTTTCCTCTTCATAAGGCTACTGTCACCTTGCTGTCACGACAGATCCATGACATCTTCATCCTCGTCGTCTGCTTGTCCAGTTCAGCTCTTCTGCTTCTCTGCCCTGCGCCTGCCTTCTCTGTCAACTATGGCAGCAACCTGCAAAATCAGCCATCTTTTAGTAGAATCCGTGCCTTTAGTGTATTTGTGATGTTTTATTGTAAACTGACCTAAATGTAATGCAATGATGCTTGAATGCAGCAGAAATATGGGTTAAAAAGGGTGTAAATAATAGAACTTTTACACACTCAACAATTTCAAGCATTAGACATGGCAATTCATGAAGAGTATAGAACTATATAAGCATGCCTTTAAACACTAACCATAGCATAGCCAACATAAGAAATATAAGTCCATAAACCATATAGAGGACAATTACAAGTCTCAAAACATAAACTAAACATGCTCAAGGTGTTTCATATCACCGAACAATCCATGAGTGGAAATCCCTCCCATTTAATCTTATTACACTAAAGTAAATCACATACTTTGCTTGGCCAAAACACTTGGATATCCTGTTTCTTGCTGCAAAAAATTCTCAATTCTCTGCATTGATAAAACAAATGAGCGTACGTATAAAGCTTAGTGAGGACGGCTATAATCCAAAACATTCATCAATACTTTTTTAAAACCAAAACATCATTCTTTGTAAACACATGCCATCCTTTAAAACATGCACTAAAAACATCATATCCTCTTTCAAATCCACATGCTCATAGCATCATTAATCACAACAACAAAAACCTTTGATCATGCTTAAACCAAGCATCACATGCATTCTAGCATAAGTTTCAAGCATCTCATGCTTTCTCAAAATAAGCATTCATCATTTATTCATTATATCATCACCATTATATTGGATTGCAAGTGATCAATAACAAGAACCATATCAAAACACAACACAATCGGATACACGAATTACAAGCTTTGTCCCACACGTTTCATACACACTACCGGTGTAACGCCCTGATTTTGGGCCTAGATGTTTTAGAGTTTGAATCGGGCCGGTCGAGAACGGTTCGAATCCTTAAGGGAGATTTAGGGAACACCTAGTTCGGGATGCTTTAAAAATATGGAAAATATCTAAAAATCCTCATTTATTATATGAATGATTATGGTGAAAACAATTATACAAAATATGATTTGGAAATGCTACATTTTGGTGTAGTGACCAAATCGAAGTTTTTGCAAAAGTTGACTAGTGATTGTTTTGTAAAGGATTGAAAATTTGAATCTTTAAGGAGCTAATTTTACCAAAAAGTTTTTATCAGATTTTTCTCTAATTTTGGGTGTTTTAATAATGATTTAATAAAGGGAATTAAAAGAGAAAAATCCTATTTTGACTTTCATAACTACTTTACGATCTTTTTCCCTCTTTTCATTATCTCTCAACTTCCACTTAGCCAAACACATTTCCTTCATCAATTAACCTCTGATTTTCATCCCTTTTGATGATATTTCATTCTTCAATGGATTCCTAATCTTTTCCTTATCAAATCCTCTTGTTTTCACTTTGGATTTTCAAGAAAACTTGCCCAGATTAAAGAGAAATCAACCATTAGAGGTAGCTTCGTCCTTCTCCTCTAATCATCAGTTCTTTACTGAAAATCCCGAGTTATCAATCCTTTATTAATGATTTTTGAGTTTCTTTACTGTTAGAAACATGAAATTGTGTTAAAACTCAAGATTCTTAGAGAGATCTTGATGATTTTCGTAACTATTGGTTAGGGTCTGTTTTGAGGTTGTTTTTTAATGTATTTTGGATGATAATTGATGTTATAAATGAGGTTTTATCAAACAAATCCCGAATAGGTTTGGATTCCTAAGTTTTGCATGCTAGATTGATGGTTTTTTAGGTGGTTTGGGTGTTCTGTTGTTGCTGGAGATATAAGGACGAGTTTATGATGATTTTTGGTGTTGATTGGGATTTAGAAATGATTAGAAGTAATAGATCTTGGCTGGACTTTGTTTTGGAAGAGTTTTGGAGATGATTTCGGTTGTTTTGGGTAGCCGAAATGGTGCTTTTGAGTATAGCAACGAGTTTGTTTAGTTGGCTGGTGATTTCAATGCATGATGATGCATTATTCCTCTGCGCTTATGTGTAATAAATATGGGAGACATCTTCATATGTTTTTGGTGTTGATCCGGAAGTGTCGGGAGCTTAGATATCGTTTTGGCAAGCAAGCGAAACGTAATCGGTGAGTGCGATTGGTTTTAGAAGTCCTTGAGGGACAAAGAAACAAGGTGTAACCCCCTTAGCCCGGTCTAGACGGTTGACCCGAACTACGAAGATTACACGGGGAAAATCAAAGTCAACCCGAAAGTCAACCTTGATTAACGACCCTTTTTTTTTCTTTTTAATCTTGTCTAGATGCACATTAACCTTAAGTGTGATCATACAAACAACATATCAAAAGATCACAAACATCAGAGATCAAACAGGGACCCAAATGGACAAATTACAACTTTAGGGACCAAATTGTAAATTCTGATAAATTGAGGGACTTAACCCAAATTAAAGTTACCATCTTGAAATTAGTCAGGTTTCATGCTTCTCTGTGAAATTTCGGCTTAAAAGGACATCCACAACTCATGCAATTGATCAAACATGATTCAGGACCAAAACGTGAACAAAACGAAACATGTAACCACCATGTCAGCCCCCTAACGGTCGACCGTTCCGGAACAGGCTAGCCCTGTTCCGAAACACGGGCCGTTCCGAAACGGGTTCCGGAACATGGCCTCGGCAGAGGCTAAACCGTTTCGAAACGGTGCATACCGTTTCGGACGCCTGGGTTCATGCAAGGCACCCGTTCCGGAACGGTACACCCCTGTTCCGAAACGCCTGCACAAAAACCAGCAAACAAGCATACTAGATCATGCAATTGGATACTCAAACATGCTCCAAACATCACCAAACTTTACCAGCATGCAATTAAACATATATAACACATATAAGCATCATCAATTCAACAAAATCACATCTCATACAAAAAGCCCCAAATTTAAGGTCATGCTTCCAACACAAGCTATCTACTTAAGCACCAACTTGCAAAACAAGCATATAAGGTTCAATTCAAAAACCAACAACCACAACAACATTTAACATACTTAGGGAGTCTTAAACACCTCCCAAAACAAATACATTGGTCCCCCATTGCCAAAACATACAAAAGCTAAAACACTTATAAAACCTTCATACATTGAGCTTTGCTTGTACTTGTTTGCTTGCCTCCTCTTGCTGCCCTCAAAGCACCTTAATGCTCTGCATTATTGAATCAAGAAAAACGGGAGAGCGTAAGCCAAAGCTTAGTGAGGAGTGCTCTTAAGAAAAATCATTCAATAATGCATTTAAAACCATTTGTAAATCATGCTTGTAAACAACCTTTACACATGTTCAAAGCACACTTTAAATCAAGCAATATCATGCTTCCACATTTCATTTAAACAAGCATCACATGCTTCAACATAAACATTAAGTCATGCATCTCATGCATCTCATGTACTATACATGTCATATTGGCTCAAGTGATACATTTCATTTAGAAATCAAGTTCAACAACTTTCCCCAAGGACTTTTAAACACCTTGGACCCCAAGGACTTTTAAACACCTTGGCCATGGACTTTTAAACACCATGAATGGACCACACAAGGACTTTTAACCACCTTTGTGTCCGTAGCTTGAATTACCCCAAGGACTTTTAAACACCTTGGCCCCAAGGACTTTTAAACACCTTGGCCCATGGACTTTTAACCACCATGGAAAGGAGCACCTAAGGACTTTTAACCACCTTAGTGTCCGCAACAAGATTCACCCAAGGACTTTTAACCACCTTGATGATCTTAGATAACAAGGCTCACTCAAGGACTTTTAACCACCTTAGTGACCTTCACTTTTGTAAACCATCACTTGCCAATACACACTTTATACATCATGTAATCCACTGTTTCAAAGCATTTGAACCAAGCCATTTCATCATGCATTTCAAAGCATTAAATCATCATTTAACAATGCATAAAAACAAGGCTCTCTTACCTAGAGACACCTTCAACACATGGCTTAAATCATCAGCATATATCATGCTAAAACATCAGCAATTATCATGCTTAAACATGCTTTCAAAACAGTAAACAAATCATGCAAAATCACCATTTCACATTTCATCAAAACATGGCCACCACTTTAAAGAGAGTAATCCGAAAACTTACGCTTGAGCTTAGCAAAGTTGTTTAGACTTAAACTAAGCTCCCAAAACCTTCAACCATTGGTTAAAAGCTGAAAACCCATTTTCACTCACCGATTACCAAACAAGCCTAGCCAACAAGCTTCCCAAGCTTCCGAAACCTTCCGAAAACACCTCCAAAACTCAAGGATCAACCTCCCCTGTTTCAAGCACATAAAAACAGAATATTAATGCATCCTTATGCATTAAAACACCAGCAACATCAACACAACTCGCTTCTCAACACAAATCTAACAATTCGGCTACCAAACACAACCGAAATCATCTCCAAACACTTCCAAAACTTAACCCAGCCAAGATCCATCACTTCTAACCATTTTTAAACATCTCATAGCATGCAAAAAGATCACATCCACGTCCTTATACCTCCAGGTATAACAGATCACCAAAAACACACCAAAAACAACCAAAAACTCAAGCCAACCTTAGGAAATTCAACCTATCCGGGATTGCATTAATTGAACCTCAACTTCTAATCATTTTAGCATTCATTTAACATCATTTTAACACCTCAAAACCCTGCTTAAACAGATCACACGAAATTTTTACCAAAATCACCAAATCTTGCATTTTAGCCAAAAATCAAGATCTCAATTGAAAAGCCTTATATAAAACATGAATCAAGGATTGAAAACTTAGGAATTTCATTAAAGAACTTAAAGTTCAGAGGAGAATCGTTCATACCTCCAAACTTGTGATTTCTCCACTTTTTGGAATGAAAACCTTGTTGAAACTTGTAGTGATTGAGTAGGTTTCAATTACACAATGATTTGCTAACAATTGTGAGTTGAAAAGATGAATTTAGGTGAAGAAATCAGATCAAAATCTCTGAAAATGGTGATGTTTGGTTGGAGAGAAAAAGAGAAGAGAAAATAGGAAGTTAGGAAAGAAAAAATAGTAAAAATGAGTTTCCCTCCTTTTATCAAACCTTTAAAATCAGATTTTTAGGATTAAAATATCTTAGAAAAATCTGGAGAATTCACTTTTGGGCAAATAGCTCCTTAAAGATTCAAAGTTTCAATCCTTTTTAAAACAGCCACCAAATTTGCGAAAATTACATTTTGGTCACTAGTCAAAATGTCACATTTCCGAAACTCATTTTCCAAAATTGATTTCACAGTTCACTTAGTTATAATAAAAGATGATTTTAGAACATTTTTCCATAATTTTTATGCAACCCGAACTAGGCTTTCCTAATTTAACCACTTACGATTCGAACAGCACTTTGACCAACCGGTCAACGCCCAAGACTTCCAAGCCCAAAACCGGGGTGTTACAACTCTCCCCCCCTTAAGAAATTTCGTCCTCGAAATTTACCTGAAGGAAAGAGATAAGGAAACTGCTTCAGCATATCCTCCTTCCGCTCCCACGTGGCTTCCTCAACACCGCGATGCTTCCACAGCACCTTCACCAACTCAATGGTCTTGCCACGAAGAACCTTGCTATCTGAATCCAGAACCTTCATCGGTTCCTCATCATAGGTCAAATCCGGATTCAATTCCACTTCCTCCACAGGCAACACATGCGAAGGATCAGATCTATACTTCCGGAGCATAGAAACATGGAACACATCATGAATCTTTTCCAGCTCCTGAGGTAACCTCAACCGATACGCTACAGGACCAACACGCTCAACAACCTCATACGGTCCAATGTATCTAGGGCTCAGCTTACCCTTCCGCCCAAACCTCATCACCTTCTTCCAAGGCGAAACCTTCAAGAACACGCGATCACCCACCGCAAACTCTATCTCCTTACGCTTCAAATCCGCATAAGACTTCTGCCGATCAGAAGCAGCCTTCAACCTCTCACATATGAGCTTCACTTTCTCGGTGGTACCTTTCAACAAAGCAGACATCGAAACCAACTTTTGACCAGTTTCAGCCCAACACAGAGGAGTCCTACACTTCCTCCCATACAGAGCCTCATAAGGTGCCATCTGTATACTTGCCTGAAAACTGTTGTTGTAAGCGAACTCAACCAAAGGCAGATGCTTCTCCCAAGAACCTTGAAACTCTATCACGCAACATCTCAACATATCCTCCAAGATCTGAATAACTCGCTCAGACTGGCCATCCGACTGGGGATGATAGGATGTACTGAAATGCAACCTTGTACCCAGAGCTTGATGCAAACACTGCCAAAAACGCGATGTGAACCTCGGATCCCTATCCGACACGATCGACTTAGGCACACCATGCAACCTTACAACCTCAGCAACGTACAGCTCTGCCAGCTTATCCAAGGAAAACGTAGTATGCACAGGCAAGAAATGTGCACACTTCGTCAGGCGATCCACAATCACCCAAACAGAATTCTTCTTCGTCGGAGACAAAGGCAAACCAGATACAAAATCCATGGTAACCCTCTCCCACTTCCATTCAGGGATTTTCAACGGTTGCAACAAACCAGAAGGAACCTGATGTTCAGCCTTAACTCGCTGACACACCAAACACCTGCTCACGAACTCTGCCACATCCTTCTTCAAGCCCACCCAATAGTACTCATCACGAAGATCGCGATACATCTTTGTACTACCAGGATGCATAGCAAAAGGACTACTATGACCTTCAGCTAGAATAGCATGCCTCAACTCAGCATCTGTAGGCACTACTATCCGACTACCAAAACACAACACTCCATCCTCATTAAAACAGAAATCCGAAGGTCTACCCTCCGCGATATCCTGAACATGAGACACCAAGGAGTCATCCAACAACTGCTTATCCTTGATCAACTGAACCAACGAAGGTTTCACCTGCAACTCAGCAACAAGACCACCATCCTGCGATATACTCAAGCTAGCAAACATTGCTCTCAGCTCAACAGCTACCTTTCTACTCAAGGCATCCGCAACAACATTGGCCTTTCCAGGATGATACTCTATCGTCAGATCATAATCCTTGAGCAACTCCAACCAACGTCGCTGCCTGAGATTCAACTCCTTCTGAGACATCAGATACCTCAAACTCTTGTGATCCGTGTACACCGTACACTTCTCACCATACAGATAATGCCTCCAGATCTTCAGAGCAAAAACCACCGCAGCCAGCTCAATATCATGCGTAGGATAATTGCGCTCATGCACCTTCAACTGCCGCGACGCATAAGCCACAACCTTACCCTCTTGCATCAGCACACACCCCAAACCAACATAGGATGCATCACTATAGACTACAAACTCTTTCCCTGATTCAGGCTGAATCAAGATAGGAGCTTGCGTCAAAGCCAACTTCAGCTTCTCAAAAGCTTGCTGCCTTGCTTCTGTCCACTCATACTTAACATCTTTCTGCAGCAACTTCGTCAAAGGAGCAACAATCTTGGAAAAACCATCCACAAACCTTCGGTAGTATCCTGCCAAACCAAGGAAACTACGAACCTCCTGAACAGACTTAGGAACTTTCCAGTTCATCACCGCTTCAATCTTCTGAGGATCAACACGAATCCCCTCAGCTGAGACCACATGCCCAAGAAAAACAACCTCCCTAAGCCAAAACTCACACTTGCTCAACTTAGCATAAAGCTGATTCTCCAACAAAGCTTGCAATACAACCCTCAAATGCTCTTCGTGCTCTTCCTCAGTACGCGAGTACACAAGGATATCATCAATGAACACCACAACAAACTTGTCCAGGTATTCATGAAAAACACGATTCATCATGTCCATGAAAGCAGCAGGAGCATTTGTCAAACCAAACGGCATCACAAGGAACTCATAATGCCCATACCTTGTCCTGAAAGCGGTCTTAGGCACATCCACATCCTTCACCTTCAACTGATAATACCCTGACCTCAAGTCAATCTTAAAGAACACAGCAGCTCCCCGAAATTGATCAAAGAGATCATCAATCCTCGGCAAAGGATACCGATTCTTGATAGTCAACTTGTTCAGCTGACGGTAATCAATGCACATCCTCATCGTGCCATCTTTCTTCTTCACAAACAAGACAGGAGCACCCCAAGGCGAAACACTCGGCCGGATGAAACCACGATCAAGCAACTCTTGCAACTGCGTCTTCAGCTCCTTCAGCTCCTTAGGTGCCATTCTATAGGGAGTAATGGACACAGGAGTGGTATTCTCATACAGCTCAATACCAAACTCCACCTCACGATTAGGAGGTAAACCAGGCAACTCCTCAGGGAAAACATCAGGAAACTCCTTCACTACTCTGATATCCTGCACCCTCAGCTCCTTCGAACTAGGATTCATCACAAAAGCCAGAAAAGCTTCACAACCTTGCCTCAGCATCCTGCTCGCCTCCAAGGTAGAAACAACATTGGCAAGAAACTTCACATTCTCACCAACCACCACCACTTCATAATCATCCGCAAGCCTAAGCGAAACCCGCTTATTCTCACAATCCACAACAGCACGATGCTCAGCAAGCCAATCCATACCAAGGATCACATCAAAACCATAAAAGGGCAACTCCATAAGATCAACAAGGAAAACATGCTCTTGAACAACCAAAGGACATCTTCTATAAAGCTTACGAGTCACAACAGTTTCACCAAAAGAACTAGTGACTCTAACACCAACATCCAAAGACTCAACAGGCAAACCAAGCAACTCAGCATGCTCACGAAGAATGTATGAATGCGTAGATCCAGAATCAATCAAAGAAAGCAATGACAAGGATTGCAAAGTAAAGGTACCTGCAATCACATCTGCATCATTCCTTCCTTCGCGCTGAGCATACACCCTCGCTTGGCCTCCACCCTCAGGTTGAATAGCCACAACATGAGCTACACCACGCCCACCTTCCTCTCGCCTCTGAAAATTACCACGGCCGCGCCCACGACCTCTCTGCGATGCTGCAACAACAGGAGCACGCTCTTGACCACCAGCCATCCTCGGACAATCACGCCTCAGATGATCAGCTGAACCACAGTTCCAGCACTCATAACCAGCTGCTATCACAGGAGCTTGCACCTCCCTCCCAGCACGAGGACAGTCACGTCTCAAGTGACCACGCGAACCACAAGTCCAACAAGCACTAGGGTCAGCTCTAGCACTGCCACCCCTAGCAGGTGCACCTCCACCTCTCTTAGACGAAGACTGAAACCTCTGATCACGTCCTCTCTTGTTCCGTCCACCGGAACTATACTCAGCAGCTCTCTTTCCAGAACTAGCTCCAGCACCTTTAGCAGATAAACTCAGGTTCATCTCGATGTCCTTGGACCGACTAACCAACACATCGAAATCATTGTACTCAGCTGCCAACATATAGGTCTTAACCTCCGTCACCAAACCATAACGAAACCTTTCGCACCTTTCGCGCTCATCAGGTACCAACTCAGGTGCATACTGGCTAAGACGTACAAACTGTACCTCATACTCAGCCACACTCATGTTCCCTTGGGTCAGAGACATGAATTCATGCTTCTTTTCATCCAGATATCTAACTCCCAGATATCTCCTCTTGAACGCATGCTGAAAGAACGTCCATGTAACATCAGCATCAGCCATCCCAGAGATTGTGGTCGTCCACCACGTATAAGCATCACCTTGCAGCAGTGACACCACACATCCCAGCTTCTGCACATCAGTGCAACTCATCTGCCCCAAGACACGCTTGGTACTTTCCAACCATGCTTCTGACCTCTCGGCCGACATACCCCTAAACTCAGTCCCACCAAGACTGCGCAAACGTTCCAAGGGTAGTCTAGCACCAGCATCTCCTTGTTGCCCAGCTCCTTGAGCTCCAGCTACTGCTGCTCGAAACGCACCCGCAATAGCTTGTACCAGCACAGACATATCAGGCATCGCTTGCCCCTGACCAACCTCAGGTCCTGCAGCTCCAGCACCAGCTGCCTCAGCTCCAGCTCCAGCTCTTTCCCTCTCCGCACCACCACCACCAGGTGGAGGAGGAGGTATCACAGCACTACCAGTGTGCTCATCATTCACATTCCCCTCCGGGGTCGTAGCTCTCACGCTACTCCTTAACTCTCTACGTGGTGCCATACTATTACCATGCATAACAATACAAAATAAAACAAGTCAGGACCAGCAAGGTAAGCAAATTCCAAGTATTCAAGCTCAATTTCTTTCAAAAACAACATCATCTCTTTAGCTTTTGTTTGGCAATGGGTACCCTCATCATGCATCATCACAACATGCATCACATACACATCATCATATCATAACACTAAACATGCTTTCACCCAACAAGCATACAAACCAAACCATGCTTCAATCATGCATACACAAATTCCCAATTACTCGAGAACTCAGCTCTGATACCACCAAATGTAACCCCCTTAGCCCGGTCTAGACGGTTGACCCGAACTACGAAGATTACACGGGGAAAATCAAAGTCAACCCGAAAGTCAACCTTGATTAACGACCCTTTTTTTTTCTTTTTAATCTTGTCTAGATGCACATTAACCTTAAGTGTGATCATACAAACAACATATCAAAAGATCACAAACATCAGAGATCAAACAGGGACCCAAATGGACAAATTACAACTTTAGGGACCAAATTGTAAATTCTGATAAATTGAGGGACTTAACCCAAATTAAAGTTACCATCTTGAAATTAGTCAGGTTTCATGCTTCTCTGTGAAATTTCGGCTTAAAAGGACATCCACAACTCATGCAATTGATCAAACATGATTCAGGACCAAAACGTGAACAAAACGAAACATGTAACCACCATGTCAGCCCCCTAACGGTCGACCGTTCCGGAACAGGCTAGCCCTGTTCCGAAACACGGGCCGTTCCGAAACGGGTTCCGGAACATGGCCTCGGCAGAGGCTAAACCGTTTCGAAACGGTGCATACCGTTTCGGACGCCTGGGTTCATGCAAGGCACCCGTTCCGGAACGGTACACCCCTGTTCCGAAACGCCTGCACAAAAACCAGCAAACAAGCATACTAGATCATGCAATTGGATACTCAAACATGCTCCAAACATCACCAAACTTTACCAGCATGCAATTAAACATATATAACACATATAAGCATCATCAATTCAACAAAATCACATCTCATACAAAAAGCCCCAAATTTAAGGTCATGCTTCCAACACAAGCTATCTACTTAAGCACCAACTTGCAAAACAACCATATAAGGTTCAATTCAAAAACCAACAACCACAGCAACATTTAACATACTTAGGGAGTCTTAAACACCTCCCAAAACAAATACATTGGTCCCCCATTGCCAAAACATACAAAAGCTAAAACACTTATAAAACCTTCATACATTGAGCTTTGCTTGTACTTGTTTGCTTGCCTCCTCTTGCTGCCCTCAAAGCACCTTAATGCTCTGCATTATTGAATCAAGAAAAACGGGAGAGCGTAAGCCAAAGCTTAGTGAGGAGTGCTCTTAAGAAAAATCATTCAATAATGCATTTAAAACCATTTGTAAATCATGCTTGTAAACAACCTTTACACATGTTCAAAGCACACTTTAAATCAAGCAATATCATGCTTCCACATTTCATTTAAACAAGCATCACATGCTTCAACATAAACATTAAGTCATGCATCTCATGCATCTCATGTACTATACATGTCATATTGGCTCAAGTGATACATTTCATTTAGAAATCAAGTTCAACAACTTTCCCCAAGGACTTTTAAACACCTTGGACCCCAAGGACTTTTAAACACCTTGGCCATGGACTTTTAAACACCATGAATGGACCACACAAGGACTTTTAACCACCTTTGTGTCCGTAGCTTGAATTACCCCAAGGACTTTTAAACACCTTGGCCCCAAGGACTTTTAAACACCTTGGCCCATGGACTTTTAACCACCATGGAAAGGAGCACCTAAGGACTTTTAACCACCTTAGTGTCCGCAACAAGATTCACCCAAGGACTTTTAACCACCTTGATGATCTTAGATAACAAGGCTCACTCAAGGACTTTTAACCACCTTAGTGACCTTCACTTTTGTAAACCATCACTTGCCAATACACACTTTATACATCATGTAATCCACTGTTTCAAAGCATTTGAACCAAGCCATTTCATCATGCATTTCAAAGCATTAAATCATCATTTAACAATGCATAAAAACAAGGCTCTCTTACCTAGAGACACCTTCAACACATGGCTTAAATCATCAGCATATATCATGCTAAAACATCAGCAATTATCATGCTTAAACATGCTTTCAAAACAGTAAACAAATCATGCAAAATCACCATTTCACATTTCATCAAAACATGGCCACCACTTTAAAGAGAGTAATCCGAAAACTTACGCTTGAGCTTAGCAAAGTTGTTTAGACTTAAACTAAGCTCCCAAAACCTTCAACCATTGGTTAAAAGCTGAAAACCCATTTTCACTCACCGATTACCAAACAAGCCTAGCCAACAAGCTTCCCAAGCTTCCGAAACCTTCCGAAAACACCTCCAAAACTCAAGGATCAACCTCCCCTGTTTCAAGCACATAAAAACAGAATATTAATGCATCCTTATGCATTAAAACACCAGCAACATCAACACAACTCGCTGCTCAACACAAATCTAACAATTCGGCTACCAAACACAACCGAAATCATCTCCAAACACTTCCAAAACTTAACCCAGCCAAGATCCATCACTTCTAACCATTTTTAAACATCTCATAGCATGCAAAAAGATCACATCCACGTCCTTATACCTCCAGGTATAACAGATCACCAAAAACACACCAAAAACAACCAAAAACTCAAGCCAACCTTAGGAAATTCAACCTATCCGGGATTGCATTAATTGAACCTCAACTTCTAATCATTTTAGCATTCATTTAACATCATTTTAACACCTCAAAACCCTGCTTAAACAGATCACACGAAATTTTTACCAAAATCACCAAATCTTGCATTTTAGCCAAAAATCAAGATCTCAATTGAAAAGCCTTATATAAAACATGAATCAAGGATTGAAAACTTAGGAATTTCATTAAAGAACTTAAAGTTCAGAGGAGAATCGTTCATACCTCCAAACTTGTGATTTCTCCACTTTTTGGAATGAAAACCTTGTTGAAACTTGTAGCGATTGAGTAGGTTTCAATTACACAATGATTTGCTAACAATTGTGAGTTGAAAAGATGAATTTAGGTGAAGAAATCAGATCAAAATCTCTGAAAATGGTGATGTTTGGTTGGAGAGAAAAAGAGAAGAGAAAATAGGAAGTTAGGAAAGAAAAAATAGTAAAAATGAGTTTCCCTCCTTTTATCAAACCTTTAAAATCAGATTTTTAGGATTAAAATATCTTAGAAAAATCTGGAGAATTCACTTTTGGGCAAATAGCTCCTTAAAGATTCAAAGTTTCAATCCTTTTTAAAACAACCACCAAATTTGCGAAAATTACATTTTGGTCACTAGTCAAAATGTCACATTTCCGAAACTCATTTTCCAAAATTGATTTCACAGTTCACTTAGTTATAATAAAAGATGATTTTAGAACATTTTTCCATAATTTTTATGCAACCCGAACTAGGCTTTCCTAATTTAACCACTTACGATTCGAACAACACTTTGACCAACCGGTCAACGCCCAAGACTTCCAAGCCCAAAACCGGGGTGTTACACAAGGTTTGGGGATTTAGGGTTGGTTTGAAACACCATCCTAAGTCCGGAAGTAAGTATGGCTAGATTTGCTCTCAAATATGTGGTTGTTGACCCTAAAATGCTTTTACATGCTCTTGTTTTGAGATAGACAATTTCCTATTGTTTCATGCATGATTTGTAGCATGAGATGATGCTTTGTAGAGATTTCATGAGATAGCATATTGTATTAAAGAGTTTTGAGACTTTGATTTAATAGAAAGCATGAGTTGTGGTTTGAAATGAGATGTTAAAGATTTGAGAAATGTTGCATTAAAAACAGTAGGTGAGATGATGTTTTTAACATAATATATTGGCATAGAAGATGAGATAGTTACCGGATATAATTGATCAATCAATAGGATGAGAGTGCACTATAATCTAAAAATTCGTACGTGCTCTTTGGAGTCGGGCAATGGGGGTAGTGCCATCCCGATCCAAAGTGAGAATCCGATGATGAGAGATACCATCGGGGTAGGACTTGGTGAAACACTCAAGCTTTGTGGCGATGAGAGATACTGCCATTAGAGTCCGGTGATGAGAGATTCCACCGGGGTAGGACTTGACCTTGAGTCAAGTTAATCCTCATATCCGAGTAAAGATGAAATGTGAAATGCCAATATAATATATGAAAATGTATTTGAATCACATGTACCAAATGAAGAGATGTTTTATGCTATGGGAAAAGCATATGAGGTTATGGTATGAAATGCTTTTGTTTTCATTTATCATGTCTATGGCCTTGCCATGAGATTTGCATTGGTTTAATGCATGAGATAGAACGAGGGTACATGTGTTTTCAAATGGAGATTTTCTTTGAATTGGTTTTTAAGCATGAGATAGAATGAGCATGTTGTTGAAAATGGCTTTTGAGAAAGAGTTTTGAATAATGCATTATTGTGTTGGTTTTCTTTAGAGCTTGCCTCACTAAGAAAATAGGCTTACGCCCCCTTTTACCAACAATGCAAATAATTGAGACGAATTTGGGCAGCGAGAAGGTTAAGAACATCCAAGAAAGTGAAATTCTCATGTTTGGTGATGTTTTACATACTCTAGTATTGATATTTGGCAATGGGGCTTCAAGGTTGTTTTGGGGAGATGTATTTTGAACTCCCTATGTTTGTGGCAAGTATGTTATGGCTTTGAAGGTTGTAAATGGTTCTATTTGGTTTGGTTTGAGGTTTGAGGTCTATATTTGGTTTTGTGGTTAGGAAGCATGCCTATAGACTAAATGTTCATGTGTTTGATGCCATACTATAGCTTAAGCTTCTTAAATATGTTCTTAAATGTTTAATCATGTTGTTGGTATGTTATGTTATGATTTGGATATGTTTGAATGTGAAAAGATGTGAAAAACCAGAAAATTGTAAGGCTGCAGGGCAGGGTGTATCGAAACACCCTTGTCTGTTTCGAAACAGGGACCTGAAATGGCCATAGTGTTTTGGAATGGCTGAAGGTGTTTCAGAACACTTTAGCTACTGGTGAGCCATGTTTCGATACGAGTTTCGGAACAGGCCTGAGTACCGAAACGACCAGGCTAGTTTCGAAATGGGCGTTTCGATACGAAGGTCAGCGTTCCAAAACGGTTGACCGTTGGTCTGCAAATTTGAATTGTTTCAAGTTCTCATGTCTTACATTTTAGTCCTTGATGTTGTGGATGCAATTGATTGAGCTTGGCATGTCCTTTTAAGCTGATTTTTGACAATGATGCAAGTAAAAAAGACTAATTACATATTGGTAAGCTTAAAATCTGCAAAGTCCTTATATTTTTCAAATTTTGCATTTTGGTCCCTAAAAGTGTAGTTCTTTCAATTGAATCCCTAATTGAATTCTGATCGCTGTGCCTTTCTCCCCTAGGATTCTTGACTAATCATATAGGCTTAATGTGCATTTAGAAAAGATAAAAAAGGGTTGTTAATCAAGGTTGACCTTCGGGTTGACTTTGGTTTTCCCAGTGTAATCTTCATAGTTTGGGTCAAGCGTCTAGGACAGGCCAAGGGGGTTACAACCGGCTACACAGGTGGTGTTTAATGGCACAATCACAACCCCCTCAATACCTGTGATGGAGTTTAACGGCACAATCACAACCCCTCAACATCACCCATCGGTAGTTGTATAATTGCACTAACGAGAGCATGGGACACAAACCACAAGATTCACACACGAGATTAAATAATCCTCCGTTGTGATCTTAGCCTCGATCGTTAGGGTACATGAAAGGAGTTTACAGCACAATCACAACCCCTCGACATCCAAGGCGACTTTATTCACGGTGCACCCAATCCTATAGCCGGCTAACTATATCCGATTAAAGTAACCAAAACTATTTTCCATCACATGCCAATATAATTATTATTCAACAACATTTCACTATTTTATCAAAGCATAAACCACAATGCCATTTCTCACAAGCAATAACATGCTTAATATCAATTATTAAATCACATAAACACAAGGATCACTTACCATGTGCATCCTTAACAAAATGGCATTTAAAACCAGCAACAACATTGTTGTAAACATGCTTTAAAACAGTAAATAAACCACATATAAATCAAGTGCATTTTAAACCAAAACATAGCACAATCTGAGAGAGATTTTCGAATCACTTACTCTTGAGCTTAGCTAAGTGTTTCAAACTTACACTAAGCTCCCAAACCACGTTCAAAACATTTCAAAGCTGGAAAACTCTTTTCCACTCACCGATACGCAAAACTTCGCTTACCGACGCGAAAATCACTCGTCCGAAGCTTCCAAAATTGCTTCGCATGCTTCTTGATCAATAACAAAGATCCAATGCATTAAAATGCATTCCAAATCCAGCAATTAAACACAAACTCGTTGCCCAGCAAAACTACATCAATATACCCATTCGAAACAACCGAAAACTCTTTCGATTGCCTTCTAAACCAAGCCCAACCAACAATCATTACTTCCAACCATGAATATTCATCAAAACACATCTAAAATAACCTAAACCCTTCTTTATACCTCCAGCAACCATATAACCATCAAATCACTTCAAAAACTCAAGGATCTCAAGGATTTCGGGATCTATAGCATTAAAACACTTTTTCAACATCATAATCATACCAAAACTCAATCATAATCCATCGAAAACAGAGCTCATCAACAACACTCTGAAAATTAAGAATTAAACCTTTATTTTGTAAGATTTTGATCTTAAATCAAAACTATAATAAAAACTCAGTTAAAAACAATATTTAAGAGTCCATAATCATAGGAATTTAAATAAAGAACCTTGATTAGAGGTTTCAAACGGGATTTACCTCCAATCCTTGCTTTCCTTAATGTTTGACAAGTTTTTACTTCACAAATCTTGCAGAAATTAAAGAGAATTCTTTGAAATGGATAAGAAATCAAAGAGAGAGTGTTTGGGAGAGAAGAAATCTTGAGAAAAGGTTTTAGAAATGTGTTTTACTGAAAATGTGAAGAGAAGAGTTAGTAACGTAAAAATGAAACTTCTCAATTTACAATTTATTAATTAAATAAAATAAAATCCCTTTTTAATCAGTTATCTTAAAATTCATTTAAAACACATGTCAAATTAAGGAAATGTGTAATTGCACAAAAGCTCCCCAAAGATTCTAAGATTTCGACTCCTCTTTTGAAATTTGCATTTTCCACAGTTTTAAAACTTTACATTTTGGTCAGCGCCCAAAATGTACCACTTAGAAAACTCATTTTGTAAAATTGATTTGACCAACCTCTTAAACATGATTTTAGAGGATTTTAGAAAAATTTTCATATTTTTATCTTATCCCGAACCTTGATTTCCATGAACTACTCAAAAAGATTCAAACAGTTTTTGATCGGTTCCTTTAACCCGATCTGATGTCTAAAACATCTAAGCCCAAAACCAGGGCATTACAACTCTCCCCCACTTATGAAATTTCGTCCGCGGGAACTGCTTCAACATGTCTGCTTTGCTTTCCCATGTGGCCTTCTCAACTCCTCGGTGTCGCCACAACACCTTCACAAGCTATATCGTCTTGCCACGAAGAACTTTGTTGCTCGAATCAAGGATCTTCACTGGTTCATCGTCATAAGGCAAATCCGGATTCAACTCTATCTCCTCAACAAGCATTACATGTGAAGGATCCGATCTGTACCTCCGCAACATCAAAACATGAAAGACATCATGAATCCTTTCCAACTCGGGAGGCAACCTCAATCTATAAGCCACAGGACCAATACTTCCACAACCTCATAAGTTCCAATAAACCTCAGGCTAAGCTTACCCTTACACCCAAATCTCATCACCTTCTTCCAAGGCGATACTTTCAAAAACACACGTTCGGCAACTGCGAACTCAATCTCCTTACGCTTCAGATCCGCGTAAGACTTTTGTCGATCCGATGCTGCCCTCAAGCGCTCACAAGCGAGCTTCACCTTATCGGTGGTTCCTTTCAACATAGCCGGCATCGAAATCAACTTTTGCCCAGTTTCCGCCCAACAAAGAGGTGTTCTACACTTCCTCTTACACAAAGCCTCTTATGGAGCCATTTGAATGCTTGCCTGATAACTAGTGTTGTAAGAAAGCTCAACCAAAGGCAAGTGCTTCTCCCAAGAACCTTGGAAATCAATAACACAACATCTCAACATGTCCTCAAGCACTAAGATAACACGCTTCGACTGTCCATCCGTCTGAGGATGATAAGAAGTACTAAAATTCAACCGTGTACACAAGGCTTGATGCAAACATTCCCAAAACCATGATGTGAACCTCGAATCTCTATCTGACACTATAGGCTTCGGCACCCCGTGCAAACGCACAATCTCAGCGATATACAACTCTGCCAACTTTTCCAATGTATACGTAGTATGCACAGGAAAGAAATGTGCACACTTTGTAAAGCGATCAACAATCACTCAAACCGAATTCCTCTTCGATGTCGATAAAGGAAAACCAAACACGAAAACCATGGTAATCCTTTCCCACTTCCATTATGGGATTTTCAATGGTTGCAACAACACAAAAGGAACCTGATGTTCGGCCTTCACTCGCTGACAAATCATACACTTGCTAACAAATTCTGCTACATCCTTTTTCAACCCCACCAAATAGTACTCATCCTTCAAACCATGATACATCTTCGTACTACCAGGGTGCATAGCGAAAGGACTACTATGAGCTTCAGTCAGTATAGTGCATCTCAACTCAACATCATTCGACACCACTATCCGACTCCCAAAGCACAGAACGCCATCGTCATTGAAACTGAAATCTGAAGGCTTACCATCCGCAATATCATGAACGTGAGGAACAAGAGAATCATCAAGCAACTACTTATCCTTTATCAACTGAATCAAGGATGGTTTCACTTGCAATTTTACAACAAGACCACCATCTCGCGATATGTTCAAGCGAGCAAACATCGCTCTCAACTCCACAACCACCTTCTTGCTCAAAGCATCGGCCACAACATTAGCCTTCCAAGGATGATACTCGATCGACAGATCATAATCCTTAAGCATCTCCACCCATTTTCGTATCCTAAGATTCAACTCCTTTTGAGACATAAGGTACTTCAAACTCTTATGATCTATGAATACCACACACTTCTCGCCATAAAGGTAATGCCTCCAAATCCTAAAAGCAAAAACAACAGCTACGAGTTAAAGATAATGAGTAGGGTAGTTACGCTCATGCACCTTCAACTACCTAGATGCATATGTCACTACCTTACCCTCTTGCATCAACACACAGCCCAAACCGACATAGGACACATCACAATAGACTAGAAACTCCTTACCAGACTTAGGTTGAGTCAAGACAGGAGCTTGCATCAAAGCTTCCTTCAGCTTCTCAAAAGCTTGCTGCCTCGCATCTATTCACTCAAAGAGAACATTCTTCCGCAACAACTTGGTCAAAGGTGCAGCAATCTTCGAAAAACCCTCGACAAACCTACGGTAATATCAATCCAAGCTAAGAAAACTTCGCACCTTCGTCACTGACTTAGGCACTTTCCAATTAATCACTACCTCTATCTTTTGTGGATCAAGACGAATACCCTCGGCTGATACAACATGTCCAAGGAAGACTACCTCCCTAAGCACAAACTCACACTTGCTTAGCTTAGCATAAAGTTGGTTCTCCAACAACACTTGCAACACTACCCTTAAGTGTCTATCATGATCCTTCTCGGTATGAGAGTACACAAGGATGTCATCGATGAACACTACCACAAACTGATCCAAAAACTCATGGAATACACGATTCATCATGTCCATGAAAGCAGCATGTGCGTTGGTTAATCCAAAAGGCATCACTAAGAACTCATAATGCCCGTACCTTCTCCGAAAAGCCGTCTTAGGTACGTCCACATCCTTCACCTTCAACTGGTAATACCCTGACCTCAAAAAAATCATAGAAAACACCAAGGCTCCTCCAAACTGATCAAAGAGATCATCAATCTTTGGCAAGGGATACTTGTTCTTGTTCGTCAACTTGTTCAGTTGCCAATAATCTATACACATCCGCATTGTCCCATCTTTCTTCTTTACAAACAACACCGGCGCACCCCAAGGTGATACACTCGGTCGGATGAACCCTCGATCAAGTAACTCCTTAAGTTGCGTCTTCAACTCCTTTAGCCCTTTTAGTGCCATTCGATAAGGAGCAATGGAAATTTACATACAACTGAATCGCATTCTCAAACAACTCGATACCAAACTCAACTTCCATGTTTGGCGGCAACCCAAGAAATTCTTCCCGAAAGACACCTAGAAAATAGCAAACGGTTATGATGTCCTGCACACGCACATCCTTTGCACCAGGATTCATCACATGAATACATGCTATCGCTGCCTGAAAAGCCCTACCTATAGCTTGAATCAACGGTGTCATATCAGTAGCAACCTGCCCTTGCACTGCTTGAGGTCCAACACCTCCAACTCCAGCTCCCACACCAGCTCCATCACCACCAGGAGGAGGAGGAGGGGGCGGTAAATTCTCAACATCATTAACCTCATTCTCAACCATATTACGCACATTTTCTCTAAGCTCTCGTTTTGGTCTCATTATCAAAACGATACGAATCTTTGAGCTAAAAATGTAACATCAAAAACAATAAAGCTAGCCAAACAAGAATCCAAGGTGCTCAAGTTTTACTTTCAAAGCCAAAATCCTCTTTATATTAGTAATTATATGGAAATGGGTACCCTTATCCTCTCCCCCAACGACATATAATAGTCATAATTCATGTTATCAAACACCGTGCATCACACACAAATCAAAATAATGGCCATAACATAACATAAACAACCACCGTGCATAGCATTCATCATTAAATCAACCAATCAACAATATCACATTACCCTTACCTCCCAATTCTTTCAAAACATGGATCAGATACCACCGAATGTAACCCCCTCGATCCGGTCCGGAAGAAAGACTGAATCGAATGGGTTACACTGGGAATATTAAAGTAAGCCAATAAGTTTACCTCAATAAACAACCCTAGTTTTTTTTCATTTTATCATGTCTAGATGCTCATTATCATCCTATGTGATAAACTTCACAGCGGAACAATTTGCAACTTGATCAGACTATGCTTAGAGACTCAATTGCATTCAAACACATTTTAAGGACCATTATGTAATTTTAACAAATTACTGGAACTTCTTCAATTTTTAAGTTACCAACCTTTAATTAGTCATATTGCATGCCTCTCTGTCAAATCTCAACTCAAAACAATCATCCAAGCGCATATAATTGCATTCACAACATTCAGGGACTAAAACAAAAAGAAACATAACTTTAGAAGATTCCAATAACTGACTTAAGAGCTGGGTGTTTCGGTACATGTTGCCCTGTATCGGAACACCCTTTTCGAAACAGGTTTAACCGTCTCAAAGCTCGGACCCGTATCGAAACACCCCATATTGTGTTTCGGAACACGGGATTCCAGTAGCCAACTTCAAGGAGCCCGTATCGAAACACTCGTCTCTATTTCGAAACCCTAAGGCCAATTCAGGCACACTATTTCGGTACAGCCTAAGGTGCACCGAAACACATGGGCCTGCAATGACAATTTTTTATGATTTTTTATATTTTAATCCAATCAAAATCATTCAACATGCATACAACATATCAAAACATCAGACCTCAATCATTCACGGCAATTTCAACATCAAAGCATGGCAATATGCATTAAGGAAATCTATAGGTGTGCAACGTAAGCAAAGTGACCACTCAAGAGCCAAAACACAAACCAATGCAAATATCAACAAGTAAAGGCCATTTAGAAGTAATCAGGGCATCACAAACTTGACACAAAACAAAGAGTTTCAAAATACAGTTTCCCAAAACATAAAGGCATCCTACAATTGCCGATTACTACTAATAGGTAAACATAAAACAATACTTGAGCTAAGTCTCACTCCTTGGGTTCCTTCTTGCTTTTTCGCTACCCAAAAGATGATATTTCTATGCATTGTTGAGAAAAGAGAGCGTAAGCAATAATTCCTAGTGAGGGATGCTCAAAACAAGCCAACAACAACAATGCATTTTAAAACCGTTTCTCATTTAGAAATCTCTATCTCATCTTGCTCATTCTATCTCATGATTGAAATCATTTTCAAAGCAAAAACCACATCATTAAAAACCACATGTACCATATATATCATGCATTAACCCGGATGCACAATCTCAAAGCTAAACCACACATGCTAGTTTCTCAAAAGCATTTCTCAAAGCATAATCTCATATACAAAACTACTTTCATTGCAATTTTGGAAACATTACTCGGATATGCGGATAGCTTGACAGAATCTCACATCGTCAAGTCCTACCTCGGTGGAATCTCACATCACTGAACTCTCATCATGGTATCTCTCATCACCATAAAGCTTGATGGAATCTCACATCATCAAGAACTATCGTGGTGGAATCTCTCATCACCACACTCTAACTTTGGAACAGGATGGCAGTACCCTCATTTCCCGAACCAAAGAGCATATACGGATTTTGTATATTATAGTGCACTTCTCAGGTTGACCAATTATATTCGGTAAAAGTAATCTTATCTCGTGCCAATATACACTTTTAAACATCATTTACCTATTGTTTCTCAATGCATAAACATAAATCATTTCTCATCCCATTTCAAAAGCATAAACAATTCATAGCATTTTCTCAAAAAGTTCTATCTTTACAAAATCATAATTCTATCTCAAGGGATTATATAAGTCATCAAATCATTTCTCAAAACATGCATAAAACAATAGGTTTACATCTATCAAAAAATACTGAGCATGATCATATAAATCAATGGGATAAAAACCGAGAAACGAGAGCGAAACATATCAAACTTACTTTCAGGATTAGATTAGTGTTTCAAAATCAATCTAACCCCCAAACCTCTATTTCAATTCTTTGAAAGGCTTTAAACCAATTCCACTCACCGACAACGCCTCGATTGCTTTGCTGAAGCGTAATCAAGCTTCCAAAGCTCTTGGAACTTCACCGATTGCTTCCGATACGTTCTCCCCTATTTATACCACAAAAGAACGGAGGATTAATACATCTCAATGCATTAAAATCACCAGCAACCAAAGCCACCACGCAGCTCTGCCCAAAAGCACCAAAACTCAGATCAGAAACAACCGAAAACACCTTCGATTACTCTACAAACTCAACCCAACCAAAACCTAACACTTCCATCCATTTTTAATCATCAATTAACATTCAAAAACAAACTAATTGCATCCTTATATCTTCAACAAAACCAAATTAACCCCAAATCTAGCAACCTAACAACTAAAGATCCAATTCATTTTGGGATTACTATGATAAAACCTTTATTTCAGCGCCATTTGACATCCAAAACATGATTGAAATCAATCTCAAATTAACCAAAACAGTATCATTGTGAAAATCTTGAGAAATCATCTTTCAAAGCTTAATCGAACAATTTTCATCAAATATATTATAAAACTTTATTAATCAACACAATCAGAGAGCCCAAGACTTGGGATTACATTAAAGAATCTTGATTAGAGGAGATAAAAGAAAGATCACCTCAAACACAAGCTTTTCCCTTGATTAACAATGATTTAGATGAAATCCATCAAGAAATCCATAGCTAGTTGATGTAGAAATCCATGAGAACCATTTCGAAATGAAGAGTGGGTGAAAAGAGATAAATCTCTTGAGCTTTTAGTGATGAGAAAATAGTTTGGCTGAGGGGAAAGTTGAGAGAAAAAGTTAGGAGAAAAGTAGTTACGTAAGAAAATGTTTTAGCATTTTAAATTCCTTTGTATTAAAACCCATTTAATAAATCAATTTATTAAATCATTTAAAAATAAAAAATCAAGGGAAAAGGCTGATAACACCTTGGTGTAATTGCTCCCTAAAGATTCTAAGTCTTGGCCCTCTTTCAAAACAATCCTTTAAAACAGATTTTACAAATTAGTCAGTAACAGAAATGCCAATCTTCCAAAATTCATTTTCCAAAATTGATTTCACCAACCCTTTAAATATATATTTTATAGGATTTTAGGAATTTTTCCCAAAATTTTACCACATCCTGAACCATGTTTTCCCTAAACCACTCCTAATCTAACCCGAATCTCTAGTCTAGGTCCCACGAACCCCAAACCAACCTTAAAGACTCCTAGGCTCAAAATCGGGGTGTTACACCTAATGTGAATAGCTCATCCCTAGCAAAGAAAGAACTTAAAATGAGAAGAGTTCACCCAACGAAGATAGAATTCCCAACTAAAAGAGTTCGTGTCGAGGTTCTAAATGAGAAGAACTTATTTCTGAAGAATGAGGAAGTCCATAATAAAAAGAGCTTTCTTATTCGACATCTTTATAGAGAGACAAATTAGTAAAGGAGAAGATTGAATAATTTCTTAATCAGAAGAACAACTTCAAGCTTCGGTGGTCAGATGGTTCGGACAAAATTTTTGTCTTTTCAGTCTTCGCCCTATTCCCGTTCCACAACAATAACCAAAGAGGGGAAGTTGTAATACTCATATTTTGTCTGGGTATGTATATATATTATACTACATATTCTCTACAAATTAAACCAAAAAATACAAATAAATAAACAAATCCCAAAAATATACTAAACAATCCGTAAAGTCCATTATATAGTTAAATATCTCATATTACAATCCAAAGCCCAAATAAAATACAAAAACCCAAACTACAAATTCAAAGGCCCGCTCCTAGAGTAATTCCCACCCAAATCTGATGACAAAGGCCCAAAGAAACACATTTGTGTTTCTTAAGCCTGCCAAAAGAGCCACGTGGCACTCCGTGATTCTCTTATTCCCCATTCACGTAGATTAAAAGCTCCGCTGATGTGAGTGCTTACACTAGCTATAAATAGCCTAGAGAGAGAGAAAAACACAATTATTAGCCAATAATTACACAATTAATAGTTGTCATAATTGAAGACAGAGAGGAAGATGGAAATGCTTACCAAAAAGCAAAAGGTCGCCTGAAGTAGATCTTCGAGAGGTCGCTGGAGCTCGCCAAGCACGTCAGAAGGTATATCTCAACCTCTTTATTGTTTTCTTGTATCCAAAATACACAACTCATTAGATTTCGGTGTTTAAAACCCCTAAAAACAGTAACTAAAAGTAAATGTTGAAGCCTAATGGTCGGAGTACTTATCTTGTTGTTTGAGTGCGGTAATGAGTTGGCGAGAGTGATTAAAGGTGTGGCAAAGTCGAAAAGGGTAGACTAGGTTTGGTTTCGGGTATTTTAGGTTAAGAATCGGGTGGAGATGGGCGGATTATGTCGAATTCGGATCTAGATTAGTGTTTATAATGAAAAATCGAGTTTTCTAGGTTTCTGGCAAGGTTGAAGATGATCAGAGTTACAGGTTTGGTCGGAGAAGGTGATCAAAGTTACAGGTTTGGTCAAAGAATGTGATCAGAGTTGTAGGGTTACCTAAGAAAATGACCGGAAATGACGACAGGTGGTCGGCGTCACCTCCGGAGGCCGACAAATAGACTGGGAATGGTTTCGATGGTGTTGGATGATCGAAGTGAGAAAAATTGAAGAATAAGGGATGAATTTGTAAGATTTTAGGAGCTTTGATCTTATAAAACAAGTAATTGAAAGAGTTTGGTTGTTTTTCTGGATCGAATGGCAAAAATGTGAAAAATGAATGTCGAACATGAAGGATTTTTGTGATTTTGATCTAAAACGGGCCATGTTTCTGGGTTTGCGAGTGTTAGTAGAGAGAGAGAGAGGGATAATTCGATGGGATGACAGAGAAGTCTCGCACAAATGGTCGATCAAACTCGATCGAAGGTCTTAAATAACCGAGTCAAAACGGTGCCATTTTGGCACCGAGTTGACTCGACTCGCGTGAGGGATTCAGATTCGGGCGGAGGATCTGCGCCCTTCATTCCCCTCTTCATGCTTTGGGCTCTATACTTTGCATTGATTTCAATTTAGTCACTACACTCTTGTAATTTGGCTCTTCAAGTTTGAATTTAATTCAATTTAATCCTCGTTTCTTAATTGTTTAGTTTAATTTAATGTTCTAATTGTTTATTTCTTGCATGATTTAAAATAAAGCATGTAGTATATTTTTTAGGAGATTAATTCACTTAGTGTAAATAATTAGAGCATTTTCTACTTAAGTTCTTTAATCAAAATTCATTAATTTAAATAGGGAGAAAATTGTAGAAAATAAATGAATATTAAATGGAAACTTTAATATTCTAATTTGATTAGTGTGTCATTGTAATGAGATGTTAATAAAGGGAATATTTTAGTTGAATATTTAATATTTCATTTAAATCTAGAATGATAAAATTACATAGTTATTTCAATTAAAATAAAATTTGGATGAAGAGAATAGTTAGAATCATTAAATAATTAGGAATATTGTTAATTTAGAGCCTAGTATGGATAGTGCCCAATTGTTTGGGTGTTATCACATAAACCTTAAACTTGATCATATTCATAGTTTCTTAATTAATTAAATCAATTTGAGCATTACTTAGGTTTGAACTTAAAATTGAAAAGAAAATAAATGGGCATGCATTTAAACTTTTTGAGTTGAGATACATTTTGAATATACATTGAAGTATCCTAAAGTATTTGAATGTTTCAAGGACTATAGTCGCTTCAAATGTATTTTCATACAAAAGGATATTTCCATTCGAAATGAAACTCAATTAACAATTAAAGGATTTAATTAAATTCAAATTATTGCTCGAAATGCCAAAATGCCACGTGAAAATAATAAGGTACCAATAACGGAAGTTTGTAGGGGTTATAATCCTTCCTTACACGTAACCGACTCCTGAACCCAAAATTTAAAGAAAAGAATATCATGTTTGTTTTTATGGTGTTCGATCTACCAAAGTGATCGGTGGAGACTCTAAATTGATTTTCAATAATAAATAAAGGGAAAATCAATTTAAGACGGAAAACCCTAATTTTCAAGATTAAATGAATTAAATGGATAAAAACCCTAATTTCCAAAAAGAATTAATCACCAGGCTATTTTTACACTCGATTTTAAAAATGGTCGGGACACCAAGCAGCCTTACAAAAGATCAAGGAGCAGTTGACTAGTCCTCATGTATTGGTATCGCATGTTTCAAGGAAACCATTGATTTTATAATTTATAGTGTATGAAAATTCTATGGGGTGCTTATTGGGACAACATGATTTAATTGGAAGGAAAGAAAAGGCAATATATTACTTGAGCAAGAAATTCACCGACTGTGAGACCAAATACTCTTCAATTGGAAAGCTAAGAGGCTCAAGCAGTATATGTTGTACCACACTACATGGCTAATTTCGAAGTTAGCTCCGCAAAAGTTCATGATGGAAGCTCCAACCTTATCTAGAAGGTTAGCACATTGGCAGATGTTAGTATCAAAATTTTACATCCACTATGTAAGCCAAAAAGTGATAAAAGGGAGTGTTATAGCTGAATTTTTGGCAAGTCGCGCCCATGATGACTATGAAGCATTAGATTTTAATTTTCCTGATGTGTATCTCAGAAGATGATGAGACCCCAATAGAATCGTGCGTCATGAATTTTGATGGAGCCGCAAATGCTTTAGGAAGAGGTATCTGGGTAGTTTTGGTTTCACCATAAGGAAATTACTATCCTTTCAATAGTCGGTTGAAGTTCTTCTGCACCAATAATATGGGAGAATACGCGACTTGCATATTAGGTCTAAGAGAAGCAATTGAGAGGAAAAATTGTACCTTAAGAGTTTTTGGGAATTCTATGATAATAATTTATCAAATACGAGGAGAATAGGAGAAAAAAAGATGAAAAGTTAATAGAATATCACAAGTTGACCCTCGAATTAATTTAAGAGTTCTATAAGATCACCTTTAAGTATCTCCTCAGAAAAGACAACAAAATGGCTTATGCTTTAGCCACTTTAGTTGCCATGTTTACAGCAAGTGAAGGCTCTAAGATGATGTCGCTTAAGTTGCAAATTTTGGATTCCCCAGCTCACTGTTACGACATTGAAGAAGAAACAGATGGCCTCTAGTGGTATCATGATATTCTACAGTATATAAAGTCTCAGCAGTATCCGCCCAAGCAACTGAGAATGAAAAGAAAACGATAAGGAAAATGGGATCAGTGTATGTTCTCGATGGAGAAATCTTGTACAAAAGAAGCTGAGATCAAGTGCTTTTAAGATGCGTTGATGCTAAAGAAGCTCCATTGATTTTGGAAGAAGTTCGTGAACATGTTTGTGGAACCCACCCCAGTGGTTTCATTATGGCTAGAAGAATCATGACCTTCGGGAACTATTGGTCAACCATAGAAGGAGGCTGCATTAATTATTCTCGCAAATTCCACAAGTGTTAGATTTATACCGATAAGATTCATAGACATCTTCAATCTCTCTATTTCAGGGCAGCCCCTTGGCCTTTTTCCATGTGGGGCATAGATGGCATCGGTCAGATTCATCCGAAAGCGTCAAACGAACATCGTTTTATTTTGGCAGCCATCGATTATTTTACTACGTAGGTAGAAGCTACCTCATATGCAAATGTTACTAGGCCCACGATCTGTAAGTTCCTAAAAAAGGAAATCATCTGCCGATACGGCTTACCTGAGAGTATCATCATTGATATTGCCTCCAATCTGAATAACAAAATGATAACCGAAGTCTGTGAGCAATTTAACATTAAACATCATAACTCAGTGACTTATCACCCGAAGATGAATGGGGCAGTAGAGGCTGCAAATAAAAATATCAAGAAGATAGTCGCAAAAATGGCTGACACTTATAAAGACTGACATGAGAAGTTACCATTTGCCTTATATGCTGATAGAACCGCCGTACAAACGTCCACTGGCACAACACCATTTTCATTGGTATATGGAATAGAAGTTGTGCTGCCAATTGAAGTTGAGATACCATCGCTTTATGTCCTGATGGATGAAAAAATAGAAGACGCGGAATGGGTTCAAGCAAGATATGACCAGTTGAACCCAATTGAAGAAAAAACGTTGAAACATTATGCCATGGCCAGGTGTATCAAAAGAGAATGATAAGAGCTCACGAAAAAATGTTCCACCGATAGAATTTCAAGAAGGGTATCTGGTATTGAAGAAGTTGTTGCTAAGTCAAAGTGATTCTCGAGGAAAATGGGCGCCAAATTGGGAAGGGTCTTATATTGTAACAAAGGTCTTCTTAGGGGAGATTTGATCTTGGCTGAGATGGACGAAGATGAGCTTCAAAACCTGGTAAACTCAGATTTGGTCAAGAAGTACTATGCCCAAAAAATAGAGAAGAAAAAAGAAAAAAAACAAAAGAGAAAAGAAAAGAAGAAAGAAAAGGAAAGTACAAAATGAAAACTCGTAAAGGGAGTTTTGAAACCAATGGTGGATCCGAGTTGATACCCGCAAAGGGCGGCTCAGGTAGTTCACATGACAGGCGTGATGCAAATAATTCTCCCGGGGTTCTAGCATTTGGAAGGAATTTCATACATTGTCATCATTTTCGAAGTTTACTCAGAAAAGGCGGCATGTAAGACATCTCACGGTGTTATGACTGGAAGAGTTTTGACCGTTGATATCTAAAAACTTTTTTTCTTTCCCCATTTTTTGTAACCTCTCTTTTGTTTGCCACACTGTTAATAGAATCTTTATCTCCTAAACCTTTCCATTGTTTATACTCTCATAAGAATCGAACATTGAAATGAAAATTAATAGGTTCGTCATCGTTAAAACATGCAAAAGATTTTATAGCATTACTTTGAAAAAGTTTTTAAAAGTACAGGGACTATGAGGCGTTATGTGGCTAAGTTTTGAACTTGGGGCATGAGGTTCAAAAATGAAGCATTAACACATAAAGACAATCAAGGTGGAAATAAGTTTTGCTGCAAAGATTCCCATGCAAGCAATTCAAAGTGTTCTACGTAGGTAAGAATCTGAGAACTCTCAAAGAGCTCTGAGGATTCTTGATATATTTAAAGGAAACATGTTGCAAAACAGAGGTGCATTCTTGCTCGCCAGTCTATCTTCCATGAGAAAAAAGAACAATTTTACAGACATTGGAGGAGGTGTCCTAAGATGTAGGGATTTTCATTCAAGTTTCAGAGCCACTCAAGGAGGCTTGTCATTGAATATTGATGTATCAACTACAATGATAGTTCGACCTGGTCCGATAGTTGATTTATCTTGCTAATCAGAATGCTAGAGTTCTCCACACTCCCTTGACTGGACAAAGGCTAAAAGAGTGTTGAAGAATCTAAGGATAAAATTCAGTTCCTCAAACCAAGAGTACAAGATAACTGGATTGAGTGAACAAATATACAAGGATCAGATGAATCAAAGAAATATAGTGAAAAAACACAATCGTCTATCTAGACTGTGTAAACAAACATGCAAATCAGAAACCGAAGGAATTAAAAAATAAAAGAAAAGAGACATGCATACATAACATAGGCATTCTTAGGGGAGTGTTCATCATAATCATCTGTTTATTTTGACAGATATGAAACCTGCTTATCCATCCAAGCATGAGGAGGATGGAGCCTTTTTTAGTCTGCTTATCTATACGAGCATGAAAAGGATAGAACATGCTTATCCATCTGAGTATGAGGAGAATGGAAAATTTTTTCAGTCTACTTTTCTATTCGAGCATGAGGAGAATAAAACCTGCTTATCCATCCGAGCATGATGAGGTTGGAGCCTTTTTTCAGTCTGTTTATCTATTCGAGCATGAGGAGAATAGAACATGCCTATAGGTTCGGGAGTATGGAGAATGGAACTTTCTTATCTATTCAAGCATGAGGAGAATAGAACCCGCCTATATATTAGGGCTTAGGAGAATAGAACATGCTTATCTATTCAAGCTTGAGGAGAATATAACTTGCTTATCTATTCAGGCATGAGGAGAATAGATTCCACTTACCCATTCGGGCATAGGGAGAATGGAACCCGCCAGTTGGTGTAGGCAGAGAGTCTCGATGATTGACGGTTTTATAATTGGTGAAAATTAGTGTCCTTTGTTCTTTGCTCTATTCATGTTTCACCGAAATGACCAAAGAAGGGCAACTATTGCCACTGAATTTTCACCTAAACTTATATTTGTTTACATTGTTTTATTGTTGTATTATTTTATTTCACCAAGTATAGAATTTATTATTATTATTATTATTATTATTATTATTATTATTATTATTATTATTATTATTATTATTATTATTATTATTATTATGGCAACTACTATTTAGTGTTAGCATTGTATCATAGTTAGTTAGTATAATTATAAAACCCAAAATATAAAACAACCCATTGTATTTAAAAAGGAGCATGGTGCATTAAAAAAGGTCCATTTAGATTAGAAGAGTCCATTTAAAACATATACATGTCCATGTACAATAAGGGCATGCTCAGCCCGGTTTTATCAAAGCTAAACCCTAACACCCTTTGTTATGTCTTGTGCGCAACCAACATGATATTATTGGATCAAAGGTTGATTCGATGGCGCATATCACACTTAGTTGGAGAAGATTAATCGCTGCACCTCCCAGTTGTTAGATCAAGGAGTGATCTAATGGCCCAGATCACTTTGAAGCAAGCCACGCAAATTGTTAGTCACGCGTGGCAACCACGTGCCCGTTGTTTCAGCTTCCATTGGACATTTCATATTATTCGATGAAGCCTGCGTCGTCCTTCCTTGCTTCATCGCTCCACGCCGACATCATTTGTAGCCTCCGAAAACACAGAAAAATCAAAGGGGATTAAATTCCTAAACTGATGCCGAGTCAACCAAATCTAGAGAGGGTCTAGTCCCTAAATTGAAGCCATGGCTAAAATCAAGCTAAATCTGAATCAAGACAGAAGCAATTCGGGTGGAAATCAAGGATTCATACTTGAAATTCAAGGTTATTTGTACCTATAAAAGGAATTATAATTTTCATGTAAGCTGGACAACAAGAAACGATATAAACAAAAAAATACACAGAAAGCATATGAGTTAAAGAGGAAGGAAGCAATAGTGTATTCAACATTTTCAGGGAAATAAAGTAAGCAAAGTTTCAAGTATTCATTCTTTCTTTTCATTATGCGCATTTAAATATTAGAAAGGGATAAGCTTTTTACCTCTTTTCTAGAAAAAACATCGTCATGCATGTTGTTTGATGATGTGTCTCCGATGAATGATACGCTTTTTAGAACTCATCAGATTCTGGAAAATTGACTTCAAAAGAGAAACAATTTGAGTTTTTCTCTTAGAAATTTGATTTTAGAAGGGATTAGGGTTTTAAATTGTTTTTTGGGCTGAAATTTTGCTAAAAATGGTTTAAAAGACTTTTTTCCGTCGCCGACAACAGCAGCCGGTGTCGGTGAATGGCGGCTGGCACGACAGCTATACATCGTGTTCCTCAATCCATGAAGAACACGGGGAACAAGTTTGATCCATTTTGAAAAGAGGGGAGAAAATGAATTTATGTTTTTTGTTTTTTTAACTTTTATACCGACCCAGTGACTGGACCCATACCCGCTTTAAACATGCGCCCCACATTAATGGGTCTCATATCGACTCACTTTAACTTTCAATTTCGTCCATTTTATTTTAATTTGACCTCTAAAATTCGTTTTCCTTTCAATTTTGTCCTTTTTTATTTTTATTATTTTCAATAAGGTTTATTTTATCCCCTTCCCTTATTAAATGTTATATTGTTTAGCAATTATATATATATATAGTCATATGTTGTTTTTATATTTGTTTTAAAACCCTTTAGGAATAGGTCCTTAAAAAGCCTAGATAGAGCTCCTTTGTTTCAATAAAATTCTCTTCACGATAGAAAACAATAGAACACGCTTAATTATACTTTAAACCCCTAATAGGTAAAATATATGTAGACATTTCATAGGCTAATAATCATTAACTTAGATTTAATAAAAATTATAAACTCATATAAATGCTTTTGTTGGCTTGTTTAAAAAGTGATAAATAACTAGTGTGGTGTCTTGCCAAACAGAAATGACGGGTTAGCTCCACGAGTGCTGGCGGTGGTTAGAGTTCATTTACCGGGCGGTAAGGCCTGATACCAATTTTTAGGCATTGTGGAGGTGCTAACCCTCCCCACACGTAACTGACTCCCGAACCTATTTTCTTGGTTTTTACATACCTAAACTATTGCTTTAAGAAGTAAAATGTTTTATTAAAATGACCCCCTTTTAAAAAATGTTCCAATCACACTTTTTCAAAATGAATGGCGGTGACACCGTGATTTTTTAGTTTTAAAGGGTTGGGCTCGAAAGGGTTGCGACAACTTTGAGGTCGTATGTTGATGAAATGTTGTTTGTATGGCTTGAAAAAGTTTGATGTGCTTTTGACCATTCATTATTTAACCAAATGGTAAAAGACCTATAGTGCCTAAAATGACCATTTATGTTATTGATATTGAACTTGGTATGCATATTTGGTCTTTCATCACACGATTCTTAATTTGATCATGTTTGATGATAAAGCTTCTTAAGGTAAAACACCTATAGTGCCAAATATTTAGGAGAATGTTTAGGATGTTTGATTATGTTTTACAAGGTTTTAAATGGAATTTTCATACTCGAATCTGTAAATTCTGCAGTCTAGCATCTGTGTGGCATGTTTCAAGTACCGATAATAGTGTCTCCGTTCCAGTATGATGCCCATGTGAATACCAAAATCGGCTTCAATGTCTGATTAAATTCCCATGTACTGATACCATCGTTAGTTTTGTTAGTTGGTACTTATAACATGTTTATATTCCTTACACTTTAGTCTCTTAATCATCACGCATAAATTGAATGAGCTATCATAGTCTATGTGGCTGAAATTTGTTGTGTAAGCATGTTTTTTATTGAATTGCATATATGTATGTTTAGTTTCATGCTAGTCCCTAAGTTATTATATTTATATTTTAGTCCTTAAATATACATAACACTTAAATTGAGCATGCTAGAAGAGTCTGATTTGGGTAAAATTTGCTATGTTGATTATTTTGAGTATTGCAACGCCTTGTTTTGGGCCTAGATGTTTTAGACATCGGATCGGACCGGCCGAGAACGGTTCGAATCGCGTAAGGTGATTTTAGGAAATCAAGGATCGGGATAGGGTAAAATTGTGATAAAAATTGATAAACTCTCTAAAAATATAATTAAGAGGTTGGTCAAGTCAATTTTACAAAAAGGTTTTGGAAAATAGACATTTTGAGTAGTGACCAAATTGTAAAGTTTCAAAACTTGGAAAAATGTGCTTTTCAAGGTGGAAGCCAAAATCTTAGAATCTTTAGGGGGCTTTAAGTCAAATTGACCTTTCTTCATTATGGCATGTGATTTAAATGGGTTTTAATTAAATGATTTTAATTAGAATTTGATATTAGTTAATTGGTAGTAAGTGGATTTTCATTTTACGTAACTACCAATTCCCTCTCATTTTAGCCAAACACCATTTTCTCTCATCTTTTCCAGAATTTTTTCTCCCAAAAATCCCCTCAACATTTCCTAAATCTTTTTCTAGAGATCTTCTTTAATTCTTCAAGATTTTTGCAAGGAAAACTTGTCATCTATTGAAGGAAGCAAGGATTGGAGGTAAATCTCGTTCTCAACCTCTAATCTAAGTTCTTTATTGAAATTCTCAAGATATTTTGCTTCTAATAACTACTTTTGATTGAGTTTTCAATATAGTTTTGATTTGAGATCAAAATCTTGTGAAAATGTGGAGGAAATCATGAATTTCGGACTTGATGAGTTGGGCACTATTTTGTGTTGATTTTTATTGATTTCTAAGTTGGTTTATATGTTAAAATGAGGTGTGGTTAATATAGATCCCGAAATCCATGAGATCCTTGAGTTTCTTGGTAGTTTTAAGTGTGATTTTGAGGTGAAATGGTGGAATCTTGATTGCTGGAGGTATAAGGATGAGTTAGGATGTTTATTAGGTGTGTTTTGATGTGGATAATTGTTTGGAAGTGTTGTATGATGCCTGGGCTTGGTTTAGGAAGCAATCGATTGAGTTTTCAGTTGTTTTGGAAGGGTATTTTGGTGTAGTTTGAGCTGGCAACGAGTTTATGAATTGTTGTTGGTGTTAGAATGTATTTTAATGCATTTAGATCTCTATTTTGATGATGTGAAAACAAGGGATCTTGATCCGGAAGCTAACGAGGTGATTTTGGAGGCTCCGGAAGTGTAATTTTCGTGTCGGCGAATGAGGCTTCGTGTATCGGTGAGTGGAAACGCAATTTCATGCTTTGTAACTCCTTGAGCGTGCTCTTGGGAGCTTAGTGTAAGTTTGATACACTTAACTAAGGTCAAGTGTAAGTGTTTCGGTAATCCCTCTCTTGGAAATGTGTTAAAGTTGATGAAAATGCATTTGATGTAAGAGTGGATTTGTTTACTGTTTTTAAGCATGTTTAAGCATTTTTTAATACTAGATTTTAATGTCATTATGTTAAGGATACAATAGGTAAGTGATCCTTGGCTTTCATATAAAAATGCGTATGATGTTAAGAATTTGTGCTTGTGGAAATGACATTGTGGTTATGCTTGAAAAACAATGGATTAATGTGGATAAATGATTATATTGGCAAGTGATGAAAATGGTTTTTTGTTACTTTAATCGAATATAGTTAGCCGGCTATAGGATTGGGTGCACCGTGAATAAAGTCGCCTTGGATGTTGGGGGTTGTGATTGTGTCGTAATCTCCATCCATGTACCCTAACAATTGAGGTTAAGATCATAACGGTGAATAGTTAGTCTCGTGTGTGAGTCTTGTGTATGTGTCTCATACTCTCGTTAGTGGAATTATACAACTATCAATGAGTGATGTTGAGGGGTTGTGATTGTGCCATTAATCTACATCACGGGTGTTGGAGGGTTGTGATTGTGCCATTTGTCTCCACCTTGTGTAGCCCGATAGTTTATATGAAGCGTGGGGGACAACGCTTGTAATCCGCGTATCCGATTGTGTCTTGTGTTGAAATGGTTTGTGGATTATCACTTGAAAGCCATTATAATGTAAATGAATTAAGTGAAGCATGAGATGCTTGTATATGAATGCAAGGTTGCATGAGATATATGTGTATGATTCAAGGATGTATGTGATGCTTGTTAAGCATGAGCAAAGGTTTATTTGCTGTTGTAAATTGATGCATATGGCATGAGGTTTCAAAAGTGCATTGAAGTCTTGAGAGGACATCTTTTATAAATGTCATGTGATGTAAAGTGTTGATTTTGCAAAACATGAGACATGCATTGATGAATGTGTTTAGTGATCCTCACTAAGCTTAATGCTTACGCTCTTTTGTTTCACCAATGCCAAAAAATGAACCTTTTAAGGCAGTCCAAAAGCAAGAGGAATCCCAAGCTTTGTTAAAAAGATGTATGTGGTTCATCTTTAGTGTAATAAGTGGCAATAGGTGGGATTTTTATTTTGGAATGTTTGAGAATGTTTCCCTTACTTTGAGTATGTTTGTTTGCCTATACTTGAGTTGTAAATGGCCTTTGGAGTTTGGATTTTGGTTTCTTTGGTGTTATGCCTTGTTATGGTTTTTGTGAACTAGGGAGCATGCCTTTTGTACCTTTGCTTATGTGTTGGTTGTCATGTTTGAGCTATAGTCTCGGTATGATGATTGTTGATATGTATCCTTGATGTATGCATGTTGTGTCATGTTTCGGGAATGATTCGAATAAGAAAAAGTGTAAAAAACCAACATTTTCTGCTGTTACAGAGCAGGGTGTATCGAAACACCATTAACTGTTCCGAAACGGGGGCTTGTAATGGCCATAGCATTTTGGTACGGTTTAAGGTGTTTCAGAACATTTTGGCTACTGGAGAGGCCTGTTTCGATACTGGTCTCGGAACACACCCGAGTACCGAAACGGTCAACACCGTTTCGATATGGGCGTTTCGGTAGGAAGGTTGGTGTTTCGAAACAGATGACCGTTGTATGATGATTTTAATTGTTTTAAGCTTTCATATTTTACATTTTAGTCTTGAATGTTGTGGATGCAATTGCTAGAGTTTGAAGTGTCCTTATAAGCTGAAATTTGACGGAGAGGCAAGTAATATGACTAATTATATATTGGTAAACTTAAATTCTGCAAAGTCCTTATATTTTCTAAAAATTACATTTTGGTCCCTAAAAGTGTAATTCATGCAATTGAGTCCTTAAATTTTTTCCGATCGTTGTGCCCTTCTTTCATACGATTCTTGTGTAATCACATAGGCTTAATGTGCATCTAGACAAGATAAAAAGGAAAAAAAAGGTCGTCAATCAAGGTTAACTTTCGGGTTGACTTTGGTTTTCCCCGTGTAATCTTCGTAGTTCGGATCAAACGTTTAGGTCGTGCTAAGGAGGTTACATTTGTTGGTATCAGAGTCAGGTTTCGAAAGAATTGGGAATGATGATGTGTGTAATTGATATGATTCGAAGTTTGATGTTTGAAAAGCATGCTAATGGTTGAATTTTGAACTTTATGCCATATTGTTTAATGTGAAGTGCACATGGAATGAATATGATTGTATGATGGTGATGTTATGTGGATATGTGCTGATTTGGATTGATGAAAAGTATGTGAGCATGATGTTTTATGTATGCTATGCTCTGTGGGGAAATTGGGTGCCCATTGCCTTATTACACTAATCAAATGTTTTGTAAACTTGGATTCTTGCTTGCAGCTGGCCTAAATGGTTTGAATTGTTTTCGTTGTTGTGTTGTTTTAAATAGCACATGGCACCTAGAAGAGAGTTGAGGTCTAATGCTATAGTACCTGCAGCTGAGCAGGATAACCAAGCTGAGCAGGGGGCTGATGTCCCTCCTGGTGGAGATTTACCTCCTCCGCCACCACCTGGAGGTGGGGAGCATGTGCAACAAGGACAAGCTGGTCCTGGATTGGGTAATTTGGCGCCACTAGTTGAAGCGATCACCGGAGCGTTTCAGGCTACTGTTGCCGAAGTGCAAGTGTAGGTGCCTGCAGCTGGGTAAGTGGGTCTACCCTTGGAAAGGTTGAGGAGTTTGGGAGCTGTGGAGTTCTATGGTATGTCACCTAAGGCGTCTGAGGCCTGGTTAGGCAGTACGATCCGTTTCATGGATCAGATGGGTTGTAATGATGAGTGCAAGCTTGGATGTGTCGTTTCCTTGCTACAAGGTGATGCTTACAGCTGGTGGACGACTACCACATCTAGTATAGAACCTGGTGAAGTTGATTGGGAGATATTCAGGGGTGCCATCCGGAGAAAGTATCTAGGTGTGAGATACTTGGATGAGAAGAAACGTGAGTTTATGTCTCTCGTTTAGGGTAACCTATCAGTGGCTGAGTACGAGGTCCAGTTCGTACGTTTGAGCTAATATGCTCCTGAGTTGGTACCCTGTGAGAGGCATCGGTGTGATCGCTTCTAGTACGATTTGGTACAGGAAGTTAAGACGTACATGCTGGCTGCTGATTATACTGAGTTTGATGTGCTCGTGTGTCGAGCTAAGGACATCGAGCAGAACTTGGGTTTGTCAACTAGAGGTGTCGGTTCTAGCTCTGGACAGAGAGCTACTGAGTATAGTTCCAGTGGTGGACGGAACAAGAGAGGCCGTGATAGGAGACATCAGCCTGAGGGAAGACGCGGTGTTCCGGATCGAGGTGGACAGGCTCAAGGAGGTCGTATGAGATCCGAGCAGCATACATGCTGGACATGTGGTTCGAGGGACCATTTGAGGAGAGATTGTCCTCGGGCAGCTAGATAGGTTCAGGCTCCTGTTGTGGTTACAGGGAACTCCTGCTGGAATTGTGGTTCGGCAGATCATATGAGGAGAGAGCGTCCTTTGTTGGCTGGTGAGGCCAAGGACGTGCTCATGTGGTTGCTACACCTTATAGAGGCCGTGGGCGCGGACGAGGGAACTTTCAGAGGAGAGATGAGGGACAACGAGGTATTGCTCACGTCGTAGCTGTTCAGCCTGATGGAGGTGGACCGGCAAGGGTGTATGCTCAGCGCGAGGAGCACAACGATACCGATGTGATCGCAGGCACCTTTGATCTCCAGTCTTTATCTTTGCTGGCTTTGATTGATTCTAGATCCACGCATTCTTATATCTTGAGTGAGCATGCATATTTGCTTGATATACCTGTTGAGATGCTTGAAGTGGGAATGCAAGTGACTAGTTCTTTTGGTGAGACTGTAGTCACTAGGAAGTTGTATAGGAGATGCCCTTTGTCTGTGCAAGGTCATGTTTTCCTTGTGGATTTGATGAAATTGCCTTTCTACGAATTTGATGTAATCCTTGGCATGGATTGGTTGACGGAGCATAGGGCGGTGATTGACTTTGATGTTAAGCGAGTCACCTTAAAGTTGGACGATGACTATGAGGTTGTTGTAGTAGGCGAGAATGTGAGATTCTTGTCGAATGTGATTTCAGCTTTGGAAGAAAACCGCATGATGAGATTGGGTTGTGAGGCTTAGCTTGCCTATGTGATCAATCCTAGTACCAAGGATGTGCATGTGCAGGATATCCGAACTGTTCGCGATTTTTCGAGTGTCTTTCCGGAAGAATTGCATGGGTTGCCACCAAGTAGGGAAGTTGAGTTTGGTATAGAGTTGTACGAGAATACAACTCCGGTGTCCATTACTCCGTATCACATGGCGCCCAAAGAGTTAAAAGAGTTTAAAATGCAATTGTAGGAATTGTTGGATCGAGGTTTCATCCGGCCAAGTGTGTCACCTTGGGCTGCACCTGTCTTGTTTGTGAAGAAGAAGGATGGGACGATGAGCATGTATATAGATTATCGACAACTGAACAAGTTGACAATCAAGAACAAGTATCCCTTGCCTAGAATTGATGATCTCTTTGATCAATTCTGGGGAGCCTCAATGTTTTCTAAGATAGACTTGAGATCGGGGTACTATGAGCTGAAAGTGAAGGATGTGGACGTACCTAAAACTGCTTTTCAGACGAGGTACGTGCATTATGAATTTTTGGTGATGCCGTTTGGTTTGCCTAACGCGCATGCTGCTTTCATAGACATGATGAATCGTGTATTCCATGAATTCTTGGATCGGTTTTTGGTGGTGTTCATCGATGATATCCTTTTGTATTCGCGTACTAAGGAGGATCTTGATAGGCACTTGAGGATTGGTTTGCAAGCGTTGTTGGAAAATCAATTGTACGCGAAGTTGAGTAAGTGTGAGTTTTGGCTTAGGGAAGTGGTCTTCCTTGGGCATGTTGTATCGGCTGAGGGTATTCGCGTTGATCCGCAAAAAGTAGAGGTTGTGATGAGTTGGAAGTGCCTAAGTTAGTGACGGAGGTACGGAGTTTCCTTGGGTTGGCTGGGTATTACCGTAGGTTTGTCGAGGGTTTCTCAAAGATATTGGCACCTTTGACCAAGTTGTTGCAAAAGAATGTTCACTTTGAGTGGACGGAGGCGAGGCAACAAGCTTTTGAGAAGCTGAAGGAAGCTTTGACGCAAGCTCCTGTTTTGATCCAACCTGAGTCTGGAAGGGAGTTTGTGGTCTTTAGTGATGCGTCCATTGTTGGTTTGGGATGCGTGTTGATGCAAGAAGGTAAGGTGGTAGCCTAGCATCTAGGGAGTTGAAGGTGCATGAGCGCAACTACCCTACTCATGATCTTGAGCTTGCGACTGTGGTGTTTGCCTTAAAGATTTGGAGGCATTACCTGTATGGGGAGAAATGTGTTGTGTTCACGGATCATAAGAGCTTGAAATACCTTATGTCTCAGAAGGAGTTAAACCTTAGGAAACAACGTTGGGTGGAGTTTCTTAAGGATTATGATCTGGCGATTGAATATCACCCGGGAAAGGCTAATGTCGTAGCTGATGCTTTGAGCCAGAAAGTGGCTGTGGAATTGAGAGCAATGTTTGCTCGCTTGAGCATATCGCGTGATGGTGGTCTTATTGCAGAATTGCAAGTGAAGCCATCTCTGATTCAGTTAATCAAAGAGAAGCAGTTGCTTGATGATTCCATTGTTTCGTATGTTCAAGACATTGCGGAAGATAGACCTTCGGATTTCAACCTTAGTGATGATGCGGTTCTGTGTTTTGGTAGTCGAATAGTGGTGCCAGATGATGTTGAGTTAAGGCACACTATTCTGACTGAAGCTCATAGTAGTCCTTTTGCTATGCACTCGGGTAGTACAAAGATGTATCGTGACCTAAAGGATGAGTAGTATTGTGTAGGGTTGAAAAAGGATGTGGCTGAGTTCGTTAGTAAGTGTATGGTGTGTCAAAGAGTGAAGGCTGAGCATCAGGTTCCTTCTGGATTGTTGCAGCCTTTGAGAATTCCAAAATGGAAGTGGGAGAGAATCACTATGGATTTTGTGTCTAGTTTGCCTTTTTCACCGACAAAGAAGAATTTAGTTTGGGTGATTGTGGATCGGCTTACGAAGTGTGTGCATTTTCTGCCTGTGCATACTACGTATACCCTGGATAAGTTAGCTGAGTTGTACATAGCTGAGATTGTGCGGTTGCACGGTGTGCCAAAGTCTATAGTGTCGGATAAATATCTGACGTTTACAGCGTGATTTTGGGAATGTTTGCATCAAGCCTTGGATACGCGGTTGAGCTTCAACACTTCATATCATCCGCAGACGGATAGACAACCAGAACGTATGATTCAAGTGATTGAGGACATACTGAGATGTTGTGTGATAGATTTTCAGGGTTCTTGGGAAAAGCACTTGTCGTTGGTTGAGTTTGCGTATAACAATAGTTACCAGGAGAGTATCCAAATGGCTCCATACGAGGCTTTGTATGGGAGGAGATGTAGAACCCCTCTTTGTTGGGAAGAACCTGGGAAAAAGTTGATTTCAATGCCGGCTATGGTTAAGGTAACCACCGAGAAGGCGAAGCTCATTTGTGAGCGGTTAAAAGCAGCATCGGATAGGCATACGTCTTATGAGGACTTGAAGCGTAATGAAATTGAGTTCGCAGTTGGTGAACGTGTGTTCTTGAAAGTATCGCCTTGGAGGAAGGTGAAGAGATTTAGGCGTTAGGGTAAACTTAGCCCAAGGTTTATTGGACCTTACGAGATTGTGAAGCGTATTGGTCCTATGGCATATCGGTTGAGATTGCCTGTAGAGTTGGAGAAGATACATGATGTCTTTCATGTCTCTATGTTACGGAAGTATAGATTGGATCCTTCGCATGTAATGCCTATTGACGAGATAGAGTTGAATCCGGATCTGTCTTATGATGAGGAACCAGTGAGGGTTCTGGACGTGAGTAAGAAAGTTCTTCGTGGCAAGACGATAGAACTAGTGAAGGTGGTGTAGCGACACCGAGGAGTTGAGGAAGCCACGTGGAAAAGCAAGGCGGACATGCTGAGGCAGTTTCTGCATCTCTTTCCATCAGGTAAGAATTTCAAGGACGAAATTTCCTAAGTTGGGGAGAGTTGTAACGCCCTGGTTTTGGGCCTAGATGTTTTAGACATCGGATCGGACCGGTCGAGAACGGTTCGAATCGCGTAAGATGATTTTAGTAAATCAAGGATCGGGATACGGTAAAATTGTGATAAAAATTGCTAAAATTCTCTAAAAATATAATTAAGAGGTTGGTCAAGTCAATTTTACAAAAAGGGTTTTGGAAAATGGACATTTGAGTAGTGACCAAATTGTAAAGTTTCAAAAATGGGAACAATGTGCTTTTCAAGGTGGAAGCCAAAATCTTAGAATCTTTAGGGGCTTTAAGTCAATTTGACCTTTCTTTAATATGACATGTGATTTAAATGGGTTTTATTTAAATGATTTTAATTAGAATTTGATATTAGTTAATTGGTAGTTAGTGGATTTTCATTTTACGTAACTACCAATTCCCTCTCATTTTAGCCAAACACCATTTTCTCTCATCTTTTCCAGAATTCTTTCTCCCAAAATTCCCCTCATCATTTCCTAAATCTTTTTCAATAGATCTTCTATAATTCTTCAAGATTATTGCAAGGAAAACTTGTCATCTATTGAAGGAAGCAAGGATTGGAGGTGAATCTCGTTCTCAACCTCTAATCTAAGTTCTTTATTGAAATTCCCAAGATATTTGGCATCTAATAACTATTTTTTATTGAGTTTTCAATATAGTTTTGATTTGAGATCAAAATCTTGTGAAAATGTGGAGGAAACCATTATTTCGGACTTAATGAGTTGGGCATTGTTTTGTGTTGATTTAATTGATTTCTAAGTTTGTTTATATGTTAAAATGAGGTATGGTTAATATAGATCCCGAAATGCTTGAGATCCTTGAGTTTCTTGGTAGTTTTAAGTGTGATTTTGGGGTGAAATGGTGGAATCTTGATTGTTGGAGGTATAAGGATGAGTTAGGATGTTTATTAGGTGTGTTTTGATGTGGATAATTGTTTGGAAGTGTTGTATGATGGCTGGGCTTGGTTTAGGAAGCAATCGATTGAGTTTTCGGTTATTTTGGAAGGGTATTTTGGTGTAGTTTGAGTGGGCAACGAGTTTATGAATTGTTGCTGGTGTTAGAAGGCATTTTAATGCATTTAGATCTCTGTTTTTGATGATGTGAAAACAGGGGATCTTGACCCGGAAGCTAACGAGGTGATTTTGGAGGCACCGGAAGTGTAATTTTCGTGTCGGCAAACGAGGCTTCGCGTATCGGTGAGTGGAAATGCAATTTCAAGCTTTGTAACGCCTTGAACGTGCTTTTGAGATCTTAGTGTATGTTTGATACACTTAACTAAGCTCAAGTGTAAGTGTTTCGGTAATCTCTCTCTTGGAAATGTGTAAAAGTTGATGAAAATGCATTTGATGTAAGAGTGGATTTGTTTACTATTTTTAAGCATGTTTAAGCATAATTTAATGCTGGATTTTAATGTCATTATGTTAAGGATGCACTAGGTAAGTGATCCTTGGCTTTCATATAAAAATGCATATGATGTTAAGCATGTGTGCTTGTGGAAATGACATTGTGGTTATGCTTGAAAAACAATGGATTAATGTGGATATATGATTATATTGGCAAATGATGAAAATAGTTTTTGGTTACTTTAATCGGATATAGTTAGCCGGGTATAGGATTGGGTGCACCGTGAATAAAGTCGCCTTGGATGTTGAGGGGTTGTGATTGTACCGTAATCTCCATCCAAGTACCCTAACGATTGCGGTTAATATCACAACGGTGAATGGTTAGTCCCGTGTGTGAGTCTTGTGTATGTGTCCCATACTCTCGTTAGTGGAATTATACAACTACCGATGAGTGATGTTGAGGGGTTGTGATTGTGCCATTAATCTCCATCACGAGTGTTGGGGGGTTGTGATTGTGCCATTTGTCTCCATCTTGTGTAGTCCGGTAGTTTGTATGAAGCGTGGGGGACAACGCTTGTAATTCGCGTATCCGATTGTGTCTTGTGTTGAAATGGTTTGTCGATTATCACTTGAAAGCCAATATAATGTAAATGAATTAAGTGAAGCATGAGATGCTTGTATGTGACGCAAGGTTGCATGAGATATATGTGTATGATGCAAGGATGCATGTGATGCTTGTTAAGCATGAGCAAAGGTTTATTTTCTGTTGTAAATTGATGCATATGTGCATGAGGTTTCAAAAGTGCATTGAAGTCTTGAGAGGACATGTTTTATAAATGGCATGTGATGTAAAGTGTTGATTTTGCAAAACATGAGACATGCATTGATGAATGTGTTTAGCGATCCTCACTAAGCTTAATGCTTACGCTCTTTTGTTTCATCAAATGCAGAAAATTGAACCTTTGAAGGCAGCCCAAAAGCAAGAGGAATCCCAAGCTTTGTTAAAAAGATGTATGTGGTTCATCTTTAGTGTAATAAGTGGCAATGGGTGGGATTTATACTTTGGAATGTTTGAGTTTCCCTTAGTTTGAGCATGTTTGTTTGCCTATACTTGAGTTGTAAATGGCCTTTGGAGTTTGGATTTTGGTTTCTTTGATGTTATGCCTTCTTATGGTTTTGGTGAACTAGGGAGCATGCCTTTAGTACCTTTGCTTATGTGTTGGTTGTCATGTTTGAGTTATAGTCTCGATATGATGATTGTTGATATGTATCCTTGATGTATGCATGTTGTGGCATGTTTCGGGAATGATTCGAATGTGAAAAAAGTGTAAAAAACCAGCATTTTCTGCTGTCACATAGTAGGGTGTATCGAAACATTTTGGGTACTGGAGAGGCATGTTTCGATACTGGTCTCGGAACACACCTGAGTACCAAAACGGTCAACACCGTTTCGATACGGGCGTTTCTGTACGAAGGTTGGTGTTTCGAAACGGATGACCGTTGGATGATGATTTGAATTGTTTTAAGATTTCATATTTTACATTTTAGTCCTGAATGTTGTGGATGCAATTTCGAGAGCTTGGAGTGTCCTTATAAGCTGAAATTTGACGGAGAGGCAAGCAGTATGACTAATTATATATTGGTAAACTTAAATTCTGCAAAGTTCTTATATTTTCTAAAAATTACATTTTGGTCCCTAAAAGTGTAATTCATGCAATTGAGTCCTTAAATGTTTTCCGATCGCTATGCCCTTCTTTCATACGAGTCTTGTGTAATCGCATAGGCTTAATGTGCATCTAGACAAGATAAAAAGGAAAAAAAGGGTCGTTAATCAAGGTTGACTTTCTGGTTGACTTTGGTTTTCCCCGTGTAATCTTCGTAGTTCGGGTCAAACGTCTAGGCTGGGCTAAGAGGGTTACAAGTATGGTGAAAGTGTTCATGCATGAAAGATTTAGATTTATATGCGTTTTGAAAATGTTTAAGTTTAGAACACTTCGATGATCAATGTGGCATTCGTTATTTGGGTCTAACCATCTAGGTCGGGTAACGGGTGTTACACCGTCCCTATCCTTATAATGAGATTCGATGATAAAAATTCCCTCACCCTCATGTTAATGGGTGATGATTTTAGTTTTCACCATCCTTTTCGGTTCAGATCCCCGTGATTTTAGGTTATTCCCCATCCATTTGTCACCGCTAGTTAACACTAGTAGCATGTTTGATTGTGAAAATTAACGCAACACTTATTACACCAATTTAAACAACATGTGATTTACTCTCTTTTTTTTCTTAAGGGTGCAAAAATCGCTTAAACTTTTGAAAATAATTAATTAAGCTCTTGATTTTTTTGCATTCAATTATGTCCTTGAACCATTAAACTGGTCAATTAAGTCATTTGACCAATTTTGAGCATTAAAGTTTGACTGTTTTTCTCTTGATATTACTACCACGTGATATAATACATTTCTATCATGTGATATTTATAGATTTTTTTAAAATATATGTTTTTATAATCTTTTAAAAATTTTAGCACTTTCAAAGAATCTTTTAAATAAAACAAAAGGTTGAAAATTTGTAGGTGAAACGCTTTGACACGACGCACTGCACCAATTGATCCAGAAAATTGTTAGATTCAATAGTCAATGTTGGTCAAATGGCTTAATTTGGTGCAAAAAAGTTTAAAGGATTAATTGATTTTTTTCTAAAAGTTCAAGAGCTTCTTACACTCTTGAGTTTTTTAAACGAAAGGCTTTTGTATGCTTAGGTTACATCAGATTTTAAAAGATGTGAACTTACGAATATAAATTTTAAAAATTGTATTAGAAATTACAGATAAAGATATCTTTGTTGTCAAGTCGAGTCACCATAGCATTATACATGGACTCTATCGTCATGAGATTCATCAGAGCCGGTGCATCTTCGTCCATAAGAGCCGAATAATTGCCAAACAGAGTAATAGGAGCTTCCTCATCATCATCCTCATCTTCTCCTCAATGAACCCAACCAACAACCTTAAAGTACCATTGAGATTTGTGACAAGATTTGATGTCAGTCTTACTCTTGTTCTTCTCAGGTGAGTCAAGTGAGGTATCAATCTCAAGAGCACAAAATATGTTGCTAAGCATACAACTAAAAGAAAGAGAAAAGCTTAAGGGAGAGTTCGAGTACAATATTGGTGAAGTCATCAATAATCAATTACTCGATTGCGAGTTGCCCTATTACTCGAAGGAAGCAAAAACCAAGTGGTTATAAGGACAAAAAGACAATCCTCAATATCATTATTGGTAAGACAATTACCTGAGAATTGAGTAATGGGATGAGATTCGTATTCATTAGATTGACCACCAGTTGGAACACCTATATAATTGTCAATGGATTCTGGAGTAAGTTCAAACTCTTTCCCCATGAGATAAGACTCTATACCAAGAATAGGATTTGTGCCAATAGGTGAACAAACAAATTCAACATTGGCAAAGAAAGCTCGGACAAGCGTAATGTAACCCCCTTAACCCGGTCTGGACGGTTGACCTGAATTAAGAAAGTCACACGGGGAAAACCAAAGTCAACCCGAAAGTCAACCTTGATTAACGACCCTTTTTTTTCTTTTTAAACTTGTCTAGATGCACATTAACCTTAGACGTGATCACACAACAACATGCTCAAAGATCGCAAACATCAGAGATCAGACAGGGACCCAATTGAACAATTTACAACTTTAGGGACCAAATTGTAAATTCTGAAAACTTTAAGGACTTAACCAGATTTTAAGTTACCAAATTAAAATTAATCAGGTTTCATGCTTCCCTGCCAAATTTCAGCTCAAACGGACATCCCGAACTCATACAATTGCACAAACAAGATTCAGGACCAAAATGCAAACATTTTGAAACATTTAACCGCCCATGTCAGCCCCCAACGGTCACCCGTTCCGAAACAGGCAAAGCCCGTTTCGAAACACGGGGCCGTTCCGCAACGCGTACCGCAACGGGGGACTGGCAGTAGCCAAACCGTTCCGGAACGGTGGCACCCGTTTCGGACGCCTGGGTTCATGCAGGGCACCCGTTCCGAAACGATGTCATCTGTTCCGAAACGCCTAGCCCAGATTGCTACATTTTGCTCACTCAAACACATCATTGACCATCCAATCATGCTCCAAAAGCCACCAAACTTTACCAACATGCAATTCAACATATATGAGACATTCTTGCATCAACAAATCAACAAAATATCCACACATATGAAAAGCCCCAATTCTATAGGCATGCTTCCTACACAAGCAACCATTTAAGCATAAACCTTCCAAATCAATCTCATATAAGCCAATACATGTTCCACAACATTAACAACAACATTAAATCATCCTTGATCAAACATATACGATCACATACACATAAACCCGAGAGATTCTACCCCATTGCCTTTATTAGCTATAGCTATTCACCGAGACATACATCTCCATTGGAGTCCACCTTGAATCCCTTGCTCCTTGCTGTCCAAACTTCAAGAATCTGCATTGATGGACAAAAAGGAGCGTAAGCACATAATGCTTAGTGAGGAATGCTCAAAGCCAAAACACAATCAATGCAGCGGGTCATTAAACACTTTTAAAACAAACCCGATTTGTTTACCAAAGCCATGCTTGAAAACCATTTTCAACAACATGCCTAAAACCATGCATTGCACATACATGAAAACCAACCCTTAGCTTAGCAAGCTAAGAAAACCTTTTCAAAGCACAATCATGCAAGATCATCCATTTAACCATTCCATGCATAAACACCATATGCAAAGCTAAATTCAAAACTTTGGAAACCATTCAAGCAAGAAACCCTTTAAACCATTTATTCAATCAATCCAACACATGCATTAAACCAAGGCAATATATAAACCACAACATTATCATCACAAGCCTTTTAAAGCAAGTCTTAACAAGACTCCAATGCATTTAGGAGATTCCATGCACACATGCATCATTTACCAAATGATAATCAACACTTGTTCAACTTAACAAGTAAACATGCATTCACAAGCATTATACACTTTACATGCAACCATGCATCTTTCCCAAGCATCTCATGCCTCACATGCAATTATGCATCATTTCAAGCATCCCATGCTTCTCTACAATCAAGAATATCATATTGGCCTTCAAGTGATCAATCACATCCACTTTTCAACTCAACATCCAATCGGATACGCGGATTCCGAGCGTTGTCCCTACGCTCCCTACACCCTACCAATCCAAGGTCTCCCAAATGGACTTTTAGCCACCATTTGACCTCAACATCCTAAGGTTCCCATGTATGGACTTTTAAACACCATACAACCTTAGCTTTTCCCCAAGGTTCCCATGTATGGACTTTTAACCACCATACAACCTTGACATGCACAAGATTCCCATGTATGGACTTTCAAACACCATACAACCTTTGCATTCACCGATTGGTAGTTGTAGAACATCACTAACGAGATCCGGGACACCCTACACAAGATCCACACATGGACTTAACACTGCCATTGTGATCTCAACAAGCACAAGGTTCTCACATATGGACTTTTAACCACCATATAACCTTTGCTCAACCAAGGTCCTCGAATGGGCAACACCTCCATTATGACCTCAATCATCTCGTTAGGATACTTGAAGGGAGTTTCCCGGTCCACTCCTGACCACTCCACCTCCAAGGCGACTTAATTCACGGTGCACCCAATCCTATAGCCGGCTAACTATATCCGATCAACGAACCAAGAACCACTTACATCACTTGCCAATATAACCATCTTACCACATTAGTCCAATGTTTCACATGCATAACCAATATGCAAAACCATTCCACATTAATCCAATGATTCACATGCATAACCAATATGCAAAACCATCATTCATCATCATCAATACACTGTTTTAAAGCATTACGCAAAGCCATGAAACACCATGCAACACCATGCATCAAAACAACATTTTCAATGTATAAAAATCAAGGATCTCTTACCTTTAGCATCCTTCACATACGGCTTTCAAAACCAGCATTAAACCATGCTAAAATATGCTTACAAAACAGAATTAAGCCATGCAAAACACATGCATTTCAATCATCAACCACATTTGCTTTTAAAACCAAATCACAACACAATTCAAGAGCAAAAATCCATTCACTTACTCTTGAGCTTAGCAAAGTTGTTTAGACTTACACTAAGCTCCCAAAAACCTTCAAACCTTGGTTTAAAAGCTGAAAACCCAACTTCACTCACCGATACACAAAACAAGGCTACCCAACAAGCCTTCCAAGCATCCGAAACCTTCCGCAAACACCTCCAAAGCTCACAGATCAAACTCCCCTGTTTCAAGCACACAAAAACAGAACATTAATGCATCTTTATGCATTAAGAACACCAGCAACAAGACTCAACTCACTGCTCATCACAAATCCAACAATTCGGCTACCAAACACAACCGAAATCACCTCCAAACACTTCCAAAACTTAACCCAGCCAAGATCCATCACTTCTAACCATTTTTAAACATCATTTAACATCCAAAATGATTACAAACACATCCTTATACCTCCAGGTATAACAGATCACCAAAAACACTCCAAAAACAACCAAAAACTCAAGCCAAACTTAGGAAATTCAACCTATCCGGGATTGCATTAGTTAAACCTCAACTTCTAATCAATTTAGCATTCATTTAACATCGTTTTGACACTTCAAAACACTTCCCAAACAGATCACACGAAAATTTCACCAAAATCACCAAATCTTGCATTTTAAGCCAAAAATCAAGATTTCAATTGAAAAGCCATTAACAAAACATAAATCAAGGATTGAGAACTTAGGAATTTCAGTAAAGAACTGATAGTTTAGAGGAGAAGGACGTTCTTACCTCCAAACTTGAATTTCTCCTTTTTAGAGCCAAAAAGCTTGATGAAACAAGTTGCAAATTGAGAGGTTTTGTTGATGAGATGATTAGGAATCAAATGAGAGTTGAAATGAGAGATTTAGATGCCAAAATCAGAGAAGGAAATCTGGAGAATTGTGTTTGGGTTGAGAGAAAAGGAAAATTGAGAGAAAATGGAAAGTTAGTTAAGAAATGGTAAAAATGATTTCCCTCCACTTTCATAATCTTTAAAATCAGAATAAAGCCTTAAAATATCTTAGAAAAATCTGGAGAAACTCTTTTTGGAATAATAGCTCCTTAAAGATTCAAAGTTTCAATCCTTTATAAAACTGTCCCGCAACTTTCAAAAATTACATTTTGGTCACTAGCCAAAATGTCAACCTTCCGAACCTCATTTTCCAAAATTGATTTCACAGTTCACTTATATATATTAAAAGATGATTTTAGAACATTTTTCCATATTTTTAATGCAACCCGAACTAGGCTTTCCTAAATTCACTCTTATATATATTCGATCAGCACTTTGACCGAACCAGTCAACGCCCAAAACTTCTGAGCCCAAAACCGGGGCGTTACACGTAAGATTGGTATAAGGAGGGATACTCAAAGAGTCGATTCTTTTCCACTCGGCAAACAAGGTAAAGAGGTTAGAATCATACTTGGGAGACATAAGAAACTCTAAGTATACAATTCTTTCAGCTCTTAATTGCTTAGTCTCAGATACGTTTTGATAACGATTAAGGTCTTGATTGTCTAGAAAAGAAATATCCTTAAAAGTAGGATTAGGATTTTGGACGGGTTGATTAGAATGAGAAGTCTGACCTAGTTCACTAGGAAGACATTTGGTACATTTGGTTCTATGAGGCATAGTAAAAAAAGATATGAGTATTGGCTTAAAAATTGATTGGGTAATTTTGACAAACATTTGGTTGGCAGGGGTTTGAAAAAATTTTGGAAAAGGTTTTAGGATGGATTCAGTATAACCTTCTACAAGAAACACAATATATAGCATATATCAACAACCCAATTTCATTATTTCAACCAAAAATTCTTCAAACGTTTCAAGATTTTCAGAACACCCGTAAACCTTTTTTTTAGAAAAACTTTGAATAGGTATTAAATCATGTGAAAAGATTCTAACATATGAAACATTACATGATAAACCATATATTTCATCCATGATTTTATTAAGAAAATTCGAAATTGAAAGAATGGAATATGATGGATTTAAATAAAATACCATGATGAAATTGATGAAGATGAAAGAGGAACCCAAATTCTTGATCATGATGAGTGAATGCCAAAAGTTTGAGAGAATTTAGGATGGTTTGGTGTTGTGGCTATTTGGAATGGGAAAAAAAGGAGGGTTGAGATGATTTAAAATTATATTTTTAGGTTAAAAATATGCCCAGCCCAACCAATCCACTTGCATAGTATCGAAACCTTTAATGAAGGTTTGGAGACCATGCCAATGGTTTCAAGACCTTCTATAAAGGTTTCGAGATTGAATCTACAGTTAAGGTTTCGAGACCATGAATATTGTAACGACTCAAATTTTGGAATTTGTGAGTTAATTTTACCCCGAGTTATGGGCTCGGTGTTTTGGGCCACGAGTTGGGCCTTTGGGTACTTAGGGAAGCCTTAGTGGGCTTCCTCTATGTTGTTGGACTTGAAAGCTTGGATTGAGGGGAGATGAGGGAAGGGCATTTAGCAAAACTTCACCATTTTGAAAGGGAATGCCTTAGCAAAGGCTCATTTATAGGTTGCAAAAAGAAGTTTGGGTGACCTCACTCTTGTCTCCTCTCTTCTCCCATTGATCATTCCCCATTTTTTTGTTTAAGATTCAATACAAAGGAGCAATCTTGGTTATTTTGAGTTGTAATCTCGGACTGTGGTTTGAGGAAGTTGGATTTAGCATCAAAGAATCTATCCATCGTGGTAAGGATGGTAAAGTTTGGTGGTAGTTGAAAATATGGGTTTTGTGGGGGGTTTAGTGAGGATGAACAAGAATTGAAGGTTTAAGCACGTTTTTGTTGTTAGAATCTTCCTTAGTTGTTAGTACTTCCTTGTAGCAGTGTTGTAAGTCATTTTGCTGCATTTAATTGTAGCTAAGAAGGTCGGAGAGCACTCCAAGGACCAAGGAAAGAGGAAGGCTTAAGATGAGGAAAAAAAGGGGTTGTTTTTCAACTTTGAAGGAAGGTTAGTACACTTCCAGCTCTATTTGTTTATGCAAATCTTAATCTTTTACGGTTGTTTGATGTTTTGGTGCTTGAGTATGGTTGTCAATGTTAAACTTGAAATTGGTGATGTAATGGTGTAAAAATAGTAGGAACTCACTACAAACACCTCTCACAACATGTAAGTTCATTTTGGGATCTTTTTATAATAATTAAAGGAGTGCTAGAATGAATTTCGAGCTCCAAAATTCTAATTAAGGGCTCGAGTACAGATACAATATGAATGTAACCCCCTTAGCTCGGCCTAGACGCCCGACCCGAACTAAGAAGATTACACGGGGAAAACCAAAGTCAACTCGTTAAAGTCAACCATGATTAACGACCTTTTTTTTCCTTTTTATCTTCTCTAGATGCACAATATTAACCTATGTGTCCAGCAAGACCATTAGGAAGAAACAACACAACGATCGGAGTTCAAAAAGGGGTTCGATTGCATACATAAGACTTTTAGGGACCATTTTGCAAATTAAAGAAATTACGGGGACTTTTTCAGAATTTAAAGTTACCAATTCTTAATTAGTCATGTAACATGCCATAATGTCAAATTTTAGCTCAAACTGATCATCCAAACTCATCCAGTTGATCAAATAACATCCAAGGACCAAACTGTAACATTTCAAGACTTAAGAAGATTCTTTTAGCTGAATTTTAACTACCCATATCGATACACCTGAGCCTGTATCGATACGCGGGAAGACAATAGCAAAAGATGGGAAGAGCGTCTTGATACAGTTCCCTGCGTATCGGTACGGCCTTCAAACTTGGCTTGGGCGTATCGATATGTGGGCAATCTGTACCGATACCCCTGTACCGAGAAGCCTAGAATTGGCCTTAGTGTATCTATATACTTCCCTGTGTATCAATACACATACCAGAATAGCACATTCCAAAGGCATTTAAACATACTTGACCATATCCAAACAAGCTTAAATCATGCATACAAGTTATAATGAGCCTACTGGACATGTACACATCATCAAACAGTAAATCATACTCATCGAGCACATCAAACCATGATGAAACATTAGCTATTCAAGCATGCTTAAGAAAACAAGCTAAAGCATAGGCAAACGCTATAAGGAAACCATGAAACCAATTAGAGGCCGATTACAAGTCCAAAATCAGAAACCAAACACGCTTAAGGTAGCAACATCACCAACAAGTAGAAATCCCACCCATTGCCTCTTATTAAACTAAGGGTGAACCACATACATTGTTTAGTTAAAACTCTTGGAATCCCCTTGCTATTGGGCTGCCTTGAATGCTCAATTCTCTGTATTGATGAAACAAATGAGCGTAAGCATATAGCTTAGTGAGGATCGCTAAAACAACATTCATCAATGTATTTCATAAAACCATTGCATCAAAAAATTGCAAACTCATGCCTTTCTATAAAACATGCTCTTCTAAGCATCAATGCACTTTTCAAACCACATGCTTTAGTCATCATTAAAATAACAACATATAATCTTTTGCTCATGCTTAAACCAAGCATCACATGCATTCTAGCATAAACCACAAGCATCTCAGGCTTAAATTATTTATCAACAACATTATATTGGCTCGCAAGTGATCAATTCTCAAATCATACCAAAACCAACGCAAGTGACACAATCGAATACGTTGATTACAAGCGTTGTCCCACACGCTTCATACACACTATCGAACTACACAAGACTCACACACGAGAGCAACCCTCCGTCGTTGTGACACCCGTCGTGGAGTATAAAGGTACAAATCACAACATCTCAACACCACTCATCGGTAGTTGTATAATTCCACTAACGAGAGCACGAGACACATATTACAAGATCCACACACAGAATTAGCATCCACCGTCGTGATCTTAGCCTCAATTGTTAGGGTACTTGGATGGAGTAAATGGTACAATCACAACCCCTCGACATCCAAGGCGACTTTATTCACGGTACACCAAATCCTATAGCCGGCTAACTATATCCGATTAAAGTAACCAAAAACCATTTTCATCACTTGCCAATATAATCATTTAACATCAATATTCCATTGTTTTACAAGTATCAACACAATACCATGTTCACAAGCATAACCATGCTTAATATCAAATACATACATTTCTCAAATCCAAGGATCAACTACCAAATGCATCCTAAACAACATGTCATTAAACACCAACATTATCAATGTTCAAACATACTTTAAAACAATAAATAAAATCACATTTACATCAAGTGTATTTTCTAACAAAAACATAGTACATTTCGAGAGAGACTTTCGAATCACTTACTCTTGAGCTTAGCTTAGTGTTTCAAACTTACACTAGGCTTTCAAGACCACACTCAAAGCGTTACAAAGCTGGAAAATCCATTTCCACTCACCGATATGTGAAGCCTTGCTTGTCGATACGAAAATTACTCTTCCGAAGCCTCCAAAAACATCTCGTTTGCTCCCAGACCAAGATCCCCTGTTTTCACATAATCGAAACAAAGATCTAAATGCATTAAAATGCATTTCAACACCAGCAACCAATAACAAACTCGTTGCTCATCCAAACTACACCAATTTACCCATCCAGAACAACTGAAAACTTAATCGATTGCTTCCTAAACCAAGCCCATCAAACATACATCACCTCCAATCAATTATAAACATCAAAACATATCTAAAAACATCCTAAACCCTTCCTTATACCCTCCAGCAAGCATTACTTCATCAATTCACCTCAAAAACCCAATTAGAACTATCAAGAAATTCAAGGATCTCAAGGGTTTCGGGATCTATATCAACAAAACCTCTTTTCAACATATTAATCAACACAAAACTCAATTAAAATCAATCCAAAACAGAGCCTAACAAAACAATTACGAAAAGCAAGAGTTTCATCATATATTTTGCAAGATTTCAATCTCAAATCAAAACAATAATGAAAACTAAACCAAAAACATTAATTAGAAGCCAAAGATCTTGAGAATTTCAATAAAGAACCTATATTAAAGGTTGAGAACGGGATTTACCTCCAATCCTAACTTTCCTCAATGAATGACAAGTTTTCCTTAGCAAAAATCTTGAAGAACTTGAAAGAACTTTTGAAATTTGTTTAGGAAATAATGAGAGAGTGTTTGGGAGAAAAGAATTCTGGAGAAAGTGAGTTAGAATGGTGTTTGGCTGAAAATGAGAAGAGAAATGTAGTTACGTCAAATGAAATCTCACTTTTTTAATTATTAATCTTAATTAAATAAAAACCCCTTTATTAAATCACATTAAAATCCCTTTTAAAACACATGTCATATTAAGGAAAGGCTAAATTGCCATAAAGTTCCCTAAAGATTCTAAGATTTTGGGTCCTCTTTTGAAAATTGCATTTTTCTACAGTTTGAAAACTTTACATTTTGGTCACTACCTAAAATGTATTACTTTCGAAAGTCTTTTTGTAAAATTGATTTGACCAACCCCTTAAACATGATTTTAGACGATTTTAGCAATTTTCCCATATTTTTATCCTATCCCGATCCTTGATTTCCTTAAATCACCAAACTCTATTCGAACTATTCCCGACCGGTCCGATCCGATGTCTAAAACATCTAGGCCCAAAACCAGGGCGTTACAACTCTCCCCCACTTAAGAAATTTCGTCCTCGAAATTTTACCTGAAGGAAAGAGGTGCGGAAACTGCTTCAGCATGTCTGCCTTGTTTTCCCACGTGGCCTCCTCAACTCCCCGGTGTCGCCACAACACCTTCACAAGCTCTATCGTCTTACCTCGAAGAACTTTGCTGCTTACATCCAGAATCCTCACTAGTTCCTCATCATATGACAGATCCAGATTCAAATCTATCTCCTCAACAGGCATCACGTGCGAAGGATCCGATCCGTTCCTCCGCAACATCGAGACATGAATCACATTATGTATCTTTTCCAGCTCCGAAGGCGATCTCAACCGATATGCCACGGGACCAATACGCTCCATAACCTCGTAAGGTCCAACGAACCTTGGGCTAAGCTTACCCTTACGTCTAAATCTCATCACCTTCTTCCAAGGCGATACCTTCAAGAATACACATTCGCTAACCGTGAACTCAATCTCTTTACGCTTCAAATCCGCATAAGACTTTTGTCGATCCGATGCTGCCTTCAAACGCTCACAAATGAACTTTACCTTCTTGGTGGTTCCCTTTAACATAGCTGGCATCGAAATCAACTTTTGCCCAGCTTCATCCCAACAAAGAGGGGTTCTACATCTCCTCCTATGCAAAGCCTCGTATGGAACCATTTGAATACTTGCATGTTAACTATTATTGTAAGCAAACTAAACCAAGAGCAAGTGCTTCTCCCAAGAACCCTAAAAATCTATCACACAACAGCTCAACATATTCTCAAGCACCTAGATCACACGTTCCGACTGTGCATCCTTCTGAGGATGATGAGAAGTACTGAAATTCAATCGTGTACCCAAGGCTTGATGCAAGCATTCCCAAAATTGAGCTATAAACCTCGGATCCCTGTCCGATACTATGGATTTTGGCACACCGTGCAACCGCAAAATCTCAGTAATGTACAGCTCAGCCAACTTATCCAAGGTATATGTAGTATGCACAGGCAGGAAATGTGCACACTTCGTAAGCTGATCAACAATCACCCAAACCGAATTCTTCTTTGATGGTGACAACGACAACCCAAACACAAAATCCATGGGATTTCTCTCCAACTTCCATTCTAGGATTCTCAGAGGCTGCAACAACCCGAAGGAACCTGATGTTCAGCTTTCACCGGCTTACACACCATGCATTTACTAACGAACTCAGCCACATCCTTTTTCAACCATACCTAGTAGTACTCATCCTTCAAATCACGATACATCTTCGTACTACCAAGATGCATAGTAAAATGACTACTATGGGCTTCGGTCAGAATAGTGCGCCTCAACTCAACATCATCTGGCACCACTATTCGACTTCCAAAACATAGAACGCCGTCATCATTAAAACTGAAATCTGAAGGCTTACCCTCCGCAATGTCCTGAACATGGGGAACAAAGGAATCATCAAGCAACTGCTTATCTTTGATCAAATGAATCAGAGATGGTTTCACTTGCAATTCAGCGGTAAGACCACTATCACGCGATATGCTCAAGCAAGCAAACATCACCCTCAACTCCACGGCCACTTTCCTGGTCAAAGCATCAGCCCCAACATTAGCTTTACCAGGGTGATACTCGATCGACAGATCATAATCCTTAAGCAACTCCACCCAACGACGTTGCCTAAGATTCAACTCATTCTGAGACATGAGATACTTCAAGCTCTTATGATCCGTGAACACAACACACTTCTCGCCGTACATGCAATGTCTCTAGATCTTCAAAGCAATCACAACATCTGCAAGCTCAAGATCATGAGTAGGGTACTTACGCTCATGCACCTTCAACTGTCTAGATGCATAGGCTACCACCTTACCCTCCTGCATCAACATACAGCCGAAACCAACAATGGACACATCACTATAGATCACAAACTCCTTACCAGACTCAGGTTGAATAAGAACAGGAGCTTGCGTCAAAGCTTCCTTCAGCTTCTCAAAAGCTTGCTACCTCGCATTTGTCCACTCAAAGCGAATATTCTTCTGCAACAACTTGGTCAAAGGTGCAGCAATCTTCGAGAAACCCTCGACAAACCTTCGGTAATATCCAGCTAAACCAAGGAAACTTTGTACCTCTGTTACCGACTTAGGCACCTTCAGCTCATCACAGCCTCTACTTTGTGCGAATCAACGTGAATACCCTCATCTGATACAACATGCCCTAGGAAGACCACCTCTTTAAGCCAAAACTCACACTTACTTAGCTTGGCATACAACTGATTCTCAAACAATGCTTGCAAAATGATTCTCAAGTGTCTATCATGTTCCTCCTCGGTACGCGAATACACAAGGATATCATCGATGAACACAACCACAAACTGATCCAAGAACTCATGGAACGCATGATTCATCATGTCCATAAAAGCAACATGTGCGTTCGTCAAACCAAACGAAATCACTAAGAACTCTTAATGCTTGTACCTTGTCCGAAAAGCCGACTTATGTACATCCACATCCTTCACCTTCAGCTGATAATACCCTGGCCTTAAGTCTATATTGGATGTAACCCCCTTAACCCGGCCTAGATGGTTGACCCAAATTAAGAAGATTACACGGGGAAAACCAAAGTCAACCCAAAAGTCAACCTTGATTAACGACCTTTTTTTCTTTTTAAACTTCTCTAGATGCAAATTATCCCTAGATATAATCACAAGATCATCATATACAAAGATCATAACCATCAGATAACATTCAGGGACTCAATTACACAAATTACAACTTTGGGGACCAAATTGTAAATTCTGAAAATTATAAGGACTTAAGCCAATTTAAAGTTACCAACTTGAAATTAATCATCTTTCATGCTTCTCTGCCAAATTTCAGCTCAAACGGGCATCCCAAACACATACAATTGCACAAACAAGTTTCAAGACCAAAATGCAAACATTGCAAAACATTTAACCATCAAATTCAGAGCCCAACGGTCGAGTGTTCCGAAAAATGGAAGACCTGTTTCGAAACGCGGGACCGTTCCACAACGTGTTCCGAAACATGGCCTGGCAGTGGCCAAACTGTTCCGAAACAGTGCCTCCCGTTTCGGAACGCCCAGGCCATTTCAGGCCCCCGTTCTGATACGGTAGCACCTGTTCCGAAACAGGCTGCCCAGATTGCAGAAAATCAGCTGGTTTAACATGCAATTCACCTATCAAACATGCTCCAAAAGCCACCAAACTTTACCAGCAAGTCACACAACATTCATGGAACATAATTGCTTCAACTAAACATCAACATGGCATCAATTATGAAAAGCCCCAAATCTATAGACATTCTTCCTATCTAGCAAACCATTCAAGCATCAAATCTCCAAATAAACCACATAAAGGCCAATTACAATTACCAACATTATTAGCAACATAAATCCAACTTAGGGAGTCTAAAACATCTCCCAAAACAACAACATAGGTCCCTCATTGCCAAATTACCAAAAAGCTAATAGTGTTTAAGAAACCTTCACCATACATGAGCTTTGTTCACCACTTGGATTCTTCACCACCTTGCTGCCCTCAAATGCACTTTAATGCTCTGCATTATTGGTTTAAGAAAGAGAGAGAGCGTAAGCAAAAGCTTAGTGAGGAATGCTCATTAAAACCACACAATAATGCATTTATAAAACACCTTTATAAATCATACTTCAAGCCAACATTTAAACATGCTCATAAGCATTTAAAACAAGCAACTCATGCTTCAAGTTCATATCATGTCATATTGGCAACAAGTGATACATTCAACATAAGACTCACACATGGACTTTTAAACACCATTGTGATCTTATACTTTCCAAGGACCACACATGGACTTTTAAACACCATTGTGTCCTTAACCCCATGGACTTTTAAACACCATGGCAAGGACCACACAAGGACTTTTAAACACCTTTGTGTCCTTAACAAGAACCATCCAAGGACTTTTAAACACCTTGATGTTCTTAAATAACAAGGCTTACACAAGGAATTTTAATCACCTTGATGATCTTAACCAAGAACCAACCATGGACTTTTAACCACCATGTTGTTCTTAAATAAACAAGGCTCACACAAGGACTTTTAAACACCTTTGTGACCTTAAACATCACTTGCCAAAATGCATCATTAACAACATCAATCCACTGTTTTAAAGCATTAAACCAAGCCATAAACATCATGCATCTTTAAGCATCAAACCACATTTAAACAATGTTCAAAAACAAGGATCTCTTACCTTGAGCATCCTTCAACACATGGCTTATAATCTCAGCAAATAAACATGCTAAATATGCTTTCAAAACAGGATTTAAAACATGCAAACAACCACATTGCATACAACCAAACCATGGCTCATCATCAAGAGAGTTTTCCGAAAACTTACTCTTGAGCTTAGCTAAGTTGCTTAGACTTAAACTAAGCTCTCAAACCTTCAAAACATTGGTTTCAAGACTGAAAACCAAAATCCACTCACCGATTCCGTTTCGCCTCTTGCCGAAACACCAATCAAGCTTCCGGATCACCACCACTTGGATCCAAAGATGCTTCCCATGTTTTTAACACATCAAAGCAGAGGATTAATGCATCATCATGCATTAATAGCTTCAATGAAAGCACCTAAACCCGCTGCTCTCATCTACACTCCACTTTCGGCTACCAAACACAACCGAAAATGCATCCAAACAACTTCACAACATTAACCAGCCATGATCCATCAAATCTAAACATTCCTAAACATCAATTAACATCCAAAATGGATCTCAACACATCCTTATACCTCCAGTCATAACAGATCATCAAGATCACTCCAAAAACCATAAAAAACACAAGCTAAACTTAGGAAATTCAACCTATCCGGGATTGCATTAATTAAACCTCAATTCCTTATCAAATTAACATTCATTTAACATCAAAAATACACCTCAAATCACTGCTTAAACAGATCATACGAATTTTCATCAAAATCAAGCAAATCTTGCATTTAAAAGCCAAGATCATGAATACATCTATAAAACCTTTTATAAAACACAATTTAAGGATTGAGAACTTAGGAATTTCAGTAAAGAACTGAGAGTTTAGAGGAGAAGGACGTTCTTACCTCCAAACTTGAGTTTTCTCCCTTTTTGGAACCAAAATCTTGAAAATCTAATTAGCAAATGGTGAGGTTTTGATGAGGAGATGATTAGCAATCAAAAGAGAATTGAAAAGAGGTATTTAGGTAGCAAAATCAGAGGAAAAAGCTCTGGAGAAAGATGTTTGGTTTGAGAGAAAATGAGAGAAAAGGAAAAATGGAAAATATGGAAAGTTAGTTGGAAATGACAAAATATCTTCCCTACTTTTTAGTTTTATTTAAAAAAACCTTTAATAAATCATTTAATATCTTAGAAAAATCTGGAGAAACTCCCTTTGGGTAAATAGCTCCTTAAAGATTCAAAGTTTCAATCCTTTTTAAAACAGTCACGCAGTTTTCAAAAATTACATTTTGGTCACTAGCCAAAATGTCATCCTTCCAAACCTCATTTTGTAAAATTGATTTCACAGTTCACTTATATATATATTAAAAGAGGATTTTAGAACATTTTTCCATATTTTTAATGCAACCCGAACTAGGTTTTCCTAATTTCACTCTTTTATATTCGAACCGCACTTTGACCGAACCGGTCCAAGCCCAAAACTTCAAAGCCCAAAACCGGGGCGTTACAACTCTGCCCCCCTTAAGAAATTTCGTCCTCGAAATTTACCTGAAGGAAAGAGATACGGAAACTGCTTCAGCATATCATCCTTCCGTTCCCACGTGGCTTCCTCAACACCACGGTGCTTCCACAACACCTTTACCAACTCAATGGTCTTGCCACGAAGAACCTTGCTGTCCGAATCCAGAATCTTCACCGGTTCCTCATCATAGGTCAAATCCGGTTTCAATTCCACTTCCTCCACAGGCATCACATGCGAAGGATCTGATCTATACTTCCGGAGCATAGAAACATGAAACACATCATGAATCTTCTCCAACTCTTGAGGTAGCCTCAACTTGTACGCAACAGGACCCACACGCTCAATCACCTCATATGGTCCAATGTACCTAGGGCTCAACTTACCCTTCCGGCCAAACCTCATCACCTTTTTCCAGGGTGAAACCTTCAAAAACACACGGTCACCCACCGCATACTCTATCTCCTTACGCTTCAAATCCGTGTAAGACTTTTGTCGATCAGAAGCTGTCTTCAAACGCTCACAAATGAGCTTCACCTTCTCGGTGGTTCCTTTCAACAAAGCCGGCATCGAAACCAACCTCTGACCCGTTTCAGCCCAACAAAGAGGAGTCCTACACTTCCTCCCGTACAATGCCTCATAAGGTTCCATTTGAATACTTGCTTGATAACTATTGTTATAGGCAAACTCCACCAAAGGCAAATGTTTCTCCCAAGAGCCTTGAAACTCAATTACGCAACACCTCAACACATCCTCCAAAATCTGGATAACTCGCTCAGACTGACCATCCGACTGAGGATGATAAGATGTACTGTAATTCAACCTTGTACCCAAAGCTTGGTGCAAACACTGCCAGAAACGCGATGTAAACCTCGGATCCCTATCCGACACAATCGACTTAGGCACACCATGCAGCCGCACAATCTCAGCAATGTACAGCTCCGCAAGCTTATCCAAAGAAAACGTAGTATGCACAGGCAAGAAATGCGCACACTTCGTCAGGCGATCCACAATCACCCATACTGAATTCTTCTTCGACGGTGACAAGGGTAAACCAGATACAAAATCCATGGTAATCCTTTCCCACTTCCATTCAGGGATTCTCAACGGTTGCAACAACCCTGAAGGAACCTGATGCTCAGCCTTAACTCGCTGACACACCATGCACTTGCTCACAAACTCTGCAACATCCTTCTTCAAACCCACCCAATAGTACTCATCACGAAGATCACGATACATCTTAGTACTACCAGTGTGCATAGCAAAAGGACTACTATGACCTTCAGTCAAAATAGCACGCCTCAACTCAGCATCATTAGGCACTACTATCCGACTCCCAAAACACAACACTCCATCATCATTAAAACAGAAATCCGAAGGCCTACCCTCCGCGATATCCTGAACATGCGGTACCAAGGAATCATCCAGCAACTGCTTTTCCTTGATCAACTGAACCAAAGATGGTTTCACTTGCAACTCAGCCACAAGACCACCATCACGCGAAATACTCAAACTGGCAAACATAGCCCTCAGCTCAACAGCTACATTCCTACTCAAGGCATCCGCTACAACATTAGCTTTCCCAGGGTGATACTCAATCGTCAAATCATAATCCTTGAGCAACTCCACCCAACGTCGCTGCCTAAGATTCAACTCCTTCTGAGACATCAGATACCTCAAACTCTTGTGATCCGTGTACACAATACACTTCTCACCATACAGACAATGCCTCCAGATCTTCAAAGCAAAAACCACCGCAGCCAACTCAATGTCATGCGTAGGATAATTGCGCTCATGCACCTTCAACTGCCGTGATGCATAAGCCACCACCTTACCCTCTTGCATCAACACACATCCCAAACCAACATAGGATGCATCACTGTAGACCACAAACTCTTTCCCTGATTCATGTTGAACCAAGATAGGAGCTTGCGTCAAAGCTGCCTTAAGCTTCTCAAAAGCCTGTTGTCTCGCTTCCATCCACTCATACTTAACATCTTTCTGCAACAACTTCGTCAAAGGTGCAGCAATCTTAGAAAACCCATCCACAAACCTCCGGTAGTATCCCGCCAAACCAAGGAAACTACGAACCTCATGAACAGACTTAGGAACCTTCCAATTCATCACCGCCTCAACCTTCTGAGGATCAACACGAATCCCCTCAGCAGAAACCACATGCCCAAGGAACACCACTTCCCTTAGCCAGAACTCACACTTGCTTAGCTTAGCATAAAGCTGATTCTCCAACAAAGCTTGCAGCACAATCCTCAAATGCTCTTCATGCTCCTCCTCATTACGCGAGTACACGAGGATATCATCAATGAACACCACAACAAACTTGTCCAGGTATTCATGAAACACACGATTCATCATGTCCATGAAAGCTACAGGAGCATTTGTCAACCCAAACGGCATCACAAGGAACTCATAATGCCCATACCTCGTCCTGAAAGCTGTCTTAGGCACATCCACATCCTTCACCTTCAACTGATAATACCCTGACCTCAAGTCAATCTTAGAGAACACAGCTGCTCCCCGAAATTGATCAAAGAGATCATCAATTCTCGGCAAAGGATACCGATTCTTGATAGTCAACTTGTTCAGCTGACGGTAATCAATGCACAACCTCATAGTGCCATCCTTCTTTTTCACAAACAAGACCGGTGCACCCCAAGGCGACACACTTGGCCGAATGAACCCACTATCAAGCAACTCTTGCAACTGTGTCTTCAGCTCCTTCAACTCTTTAGGTGCCATTCTATAAGGGGTAATGGACACAGGAGTTGTATTCTTATACAGCTCAATCCCAAACTCCACCTCGCGATTAGGAGGTAAACCAGGCAACTCCTCAGGGAACACACCAGGGAACTCTCGCACAACCCTGATATCTTGCACACGCAACTCCTTAGAGCTAGGATTCATCACAAAAGCTAGATAAGCTTCACAACCTTGCCTCAGCATCCTGCTCGCCTCCAATGTAGACACCATATTGGCAAGAAACTTCACATTCTCACCAACCACAACCACCTCATAATCATCCGCAAGCTTCAACGAAACTCGCTTATTTTCACAATCCACAACAACACGATGCTCAGCAAGCCAATCCATACCTAGGATTACATCAAAACCATAGAAAGGCAACTCCATAAGGTCACCATGAAAAACATGATCTTGAACAACCAAAGGACACCTTCTATAAAGCTTTCGAGTCACAACAGTCTCACCAAAAGAACTAGTGACACGAACACCAACATCCAAAGACTCAACAGGCAAACCAAGCAATTCAGCATGCTCACGCAAGATGTAAGAGTGCGTAGATCCAGAATCAATCAAGGAAAGTAATGACAAGGATTGCAAAGTAAAGGTACATGCGATCACATCCGCGTCATTCCTTCCCTCCCGCTGAGCATACACCCTGGCTTGGCCACCACCCTCAGGCTGAATAGCCACAACATGGGCTACACCTCGGCCACCCTCCTCTCTCCGCTGGAAATTACCACGGCCGCGCCCACGACCTCTCTGTGGTGCAGCAACAACAGGAGCACGCACTTGGCCACCAGCCAACATAGGACACTCTCGCCTCAAATGATCCGCAGATCCACAGTTCCAACACCCATTTCCAGCTGCCGCAACAGGAGCTTGCACCTCCCTCACAGCTCGAGGACAATCACGCTTCATGTGACCACGTGAACCACACGTCCAACATGCACTCGGATCAGCTCTAGCATTACCTCCCCGAGCAGGCGCACCACCACCTCGCTTAGCTGAGGACTGATACTTCTGATCACGTCCCCTCTTGTTCCGTCCACCACCGGAACTATATTCAGCTGCTCGCTTGCCAGCACTTGACCCAGCACTCTTAGCAGATAAACCCAAGTTCATCTCAATATCCTTTGCTCGACCCACCAGCACATCGAAATCACTATACTCGGTAGCCAGCACATACATCTTAACCTCCATCACTAAACCATAACGGAACCTTTCACACCTCTCTCGCTCATCCGGGACAAGCTCAGGTGCGTATTGACTGAGTCGAACGAACTGCACTTCATACTCAGCCACAGTCATGCTCCCCTGGGTAAGAGACATGAACTCTCGCTTCTTTTCGTCTAGGTACCTCACACCTAGATACCTTCTCTTGAACATATTCTGGAAGAATGTCCAAGTTACATCAGCCTCAGCCATCCCAGAGATCGTGGTCGTCCACCACGTATATGCATCATCCTGAAGCAAGGATACCACACAGCCCAACTTTTGCACATCAGTGCAACTCATCTGACCCAAGATTCTCTTGGTACTCTCCAACCAAGACTCCGAACCTTCAGCTGACAAACCCCTGAACTCAGTCCCTCCCAGACTGCGCAGACGTTCCAAGGGTAGTCTAACTCCAGCATCTCCCTGATGCCCAGCTCCTCGAGCTCCAGCTACTGCAGCTTGAAAAGCTCCAGCAATAGCTTGTATCAACACTGTCATGTCAGGAACAGCTTGCCCCTGACCAGCAGCTTCAGGTCCAGCGACCCCAGCATCAGCTGCAGCTCCAGCTCCTTCACCCCCAGCACCACCACCACCCGGTGGAGGAGGTAAAACCGCACTCTCAACATTCTCTTCATTCTCATTCTCGTTTTGAGCTGCAGCTCGCACATTACTCCTTAACTCTCTACGAGGAGCCATACTCTAACAATGCAATCACAATGCAAATAAACAAAGTCAGGCCCAACAAGGTAAGCAATCCAAGTACTCAAGCTCATTTTCACTTAAAAACAACATCATTTCATTAGCTTTGATTTGGCAATGGGTACCCACAACATGCTTCACCACAGCATACAACACAATTGCAACATAATCACAATTCACTCATCATGCTTTCACTCAACAAGCATACAAAGCATACATGCTTAAATCATTCACATAACATTCCCAATTACACGAGAACCTGGCTCTGATACCACCAAATGTAACCCCCTTAACCCGGCCTAGACGGTTGACCCAAATTAAGAAGATTACACGGGGAAAACCAAAGTCAACCCGAAAGTCAACCTTGATTAACGACCCTTTTTTTCTTTTTCAACTTCTCTAGATGCAAATTATCCCTAGATATAATCACAAGATCATCATATACAAAGATCATAACCATCAGAGAACATTCAGGGACGCAATTGCACAAATTACAACTTTGGGGACCAAATTGTAAATTCTGAAAATTATAAGGACTTAAGCCAATTTAAAGTTACCAACTTGAAATTAATCATCTTTCATGCTTCTCTGCCAAATTTCAGCTCAAACGGGCATCCCAAACTCATACAATTGCACAAACAAGTTTCAAGACCAAAATGCAAACATTACAAAACATTTAACCATCAAATTCAGAGCCCAACGGTCGAGTGTTCCGAAAAATGGAAGACCTGTTTTGAAACGCGGGACCGTTCCACAACGTGTTCCGAAACATGGCCTGGCAGTGGCCAAACTGTTCCGAAACAGTGCCTCCCATTTCAGAATGCCCAAGCCATTTCAGGCCCCCGTTCCGATACGGTAGCACTTGTTCCGAAACAGGCTGCCCAGATTGCAGAAAATCAGCTGGTTTAACATGCAATTCACCTATCAAACATGCTCCAAAAGCCACCAAACTTTACCAGCAAGTCACACAACATTCATGGAACATAATTGCATCAACTAAACATCAACATGGCATCAATTATGAAAAGCCCCAAATCTATAGACATTCTTCCTATCTAGCAAACCATTCAAGCATCAAATCTCCAAATAAACCACATAAAGGCCAATTACAATTACCAACATTATTAGCAACATAAATCCAACTTAGGGAGTCTAAAACATCTCCCAAAACAACAACATAGGCCCCCCATTGCCAAATTACCAAAAAGCTAATAGTGTTTAAGAAACCTTCACCATACATGAGCTTTGTTCACCACTTGGATTCTTCACCACCTTGCTGCCCTCAAATGCACTTTAATGCTCTGCATTATTGGTTTAAGAAAGAGAGAGAGCGTAAGCAAAAGCTTAGTGAGGAATGCTCATTAAAACCACACAATAATGCATTTATAAAACACCTTTATAAATCATACTTCAAGCCAACATTTAAACATGCTCATAAGCATTTAAAACAAGCAACTCATGCTTCAAGTTCATATCATGTCATATTGGCAACAAGTGATACATTCAACATAAGACTCACACATGGACTTTTAAACACCATTGTGTCCTTAACCCCATGGACTTTTAAACACCATGGCCCATGGACTTTTAAACACCATGGCAAGGACCACACAAGGACTTTTAAACACCTTTGTGTCCTTAACAAGAACTATCCAAGGACTTTTAAACACCTTGATGTTCTTAAATAACAAGGCTTACACAAGGAATTTTAACCACCTTTGTAACCTTAACGAAGGACCAATCATGGACTTTTAAACACCATATTGTCCTTAAATACACAAGACTCATCCAAGGAATTTTAACCACCTTGATGATCTTTACCAAGAACCAACCATGGACTTTTAACCACCATGTTGTTCTTAAATAAACAAGGCTCACACAAGGACTTTTAAACACCTTTGTGACCTTAAACATCACTTGCCAAAATGCATCATTAACAACATTAATCCACTGTTTTAAAGCATTAAACCAAGCCATAAACATCATGCATCTTTAAGCATCAAACCACATTTAAACAATGTTCAAAAACAAGGATCTCTTACCTTGAGCATCCTTCAACACATGGCTTATAATCTCAGCAAATAAACATGCTAAATATGCTTTCAAAACAGGATTTAAAACATGCAAACAACCACATTGCATACAACCAAACCATGGCTCATCATCAAGAGAGTTTTCCGAAAACTTACTCTTGAGCTTAGCTAAGTTGCTTAGACTTAAACTAAGCTCCCAAACCTTCAAAACATTGGTTTCAAGACTGAAAACCAAAATCCACTCACCGATTCCGTTTCGCCTCTTGCCGAAACACCAATCAAGCTTCCGGATCACCACCACTTGGATCCAAAGATGCTTCCCCTGTTTTTAACACATCAAAGAAGAGGATTAATGCATCATCATGCATTAATTGCTTCAATGAAAGCACCTAAACCCGCTGCTCTCATCTACACTCCACTTTCGGCTACCAAACACAACTGAAAATGCATCCAAACAACTTCACAACATTAACCAGCCATGATCCATCAAATCTAAACATTCATAAACATCAATTAACATCCAAAATGGATCTCAACACATCCTTATACCTCCAGCCATAACAGATCATCAAGATCACTCCAAAAACCATAAAAAACACAAGCTAAACTTAGGAAATTCAACCTATCCGGGATTGCATTAATTAAACCTCAATTCCTTATCAAATTAACATTCATTTAACATAAAAAATACACCTCAAATCACTGCTTAAACAGATCATACGAATTTTCATCAAAATCAAGCAAATCTTGCATTTAAAAGCCAAGATCATGAATACATCTATAAAACCTTTTATAAAACACAATTTAAGGATTGAGAACTTAGGAATTTCAGTAAAGAACTGAGAGTTTAGAGGAGAAGGACGTTCTTACCTCCAAACTTGAGTTTTCTCCCTTTTTGGAACCAAAATCTTGAAAATCTAATTAGCAAATGGTGAGGTTTTGATGAGGAGATGATTAGCAATCAAAAGAGAATTGAAAAGAGGTATTTAGGTAGCAAAATCAGAGGAAAAAGCTCTGGAGAAAGATGTTTGGTTTGAGAGAAAATGAGAGAAAAGGAAAAATGGAAAATATGGAAAGTTAGTTGGAAATGACAAAATATCTTCCCTCCTTTTTAGTTTTATTTAAAAAAACCTTTAATAAATCATTTAATATCTTAGAAAAATCTGGAGAAACTCCCTTTGGGTAAATAGCTCCTTAAAGATTCAAAGTTTCAATCCTTTTTAAAACAGTCACGCAGTTTTCAAAAATTACATTTTGGTCACTAGCCAAAATGTCATCCTTCCAAACCTCATTTTGTAAAATTGATTTCTCAGTTCACTTATATATATTAAAAGAGGATTTTAGAACATTTTTCCATATTTTTAATGCAACCCGAACTAGGTTTTCCTAATTTCACTCTTTTATATTCGAACCGCACTTTGACCGAACCGGTCCAAGCCCAAAACTTCTAATCCCAAAACCGGGGCGTTACATTGGAAAACACCGAGGCTCCTCGAAACTGAACAAAGAGATCATCAATCCTAGGCAAGGGATACTTGTTCTTGATCGCCAACTTGTTCAGTTGCTGATAATCTATGCACATTCTCACTATCCCATCTTTCTTCTTTAAAAACAAGACTAGTGCACCCCAAGGTGACACACTCGGCCGGATGAACCCTCGACCCAACAACTCATGCAGATGCGTATTCAACTCTTTTAACTCTTTAGGTGCCATGCGATAAGGAGCAATGGACATCGTAGTCGTATTCTCATACACCTTGATACCATACTCAACTTCTCTGTTTATTGGCAACATAGGCAATTCCTCTAGAAAGACACCTGGAAAATCGCAAATTGTTCGGATGTCATGCACACGCATATCCTTTATGCCAGGATTCATCACATAGGTAAGGTAAGCCTCACAACCCAACCTCATCATATGGTTTGCTTACAAAGCCGAAATCACATTGGATAAGAATTTCACATTCTCGCCTACTATCACCACTTCATAATCATTGGCAAACTTTAAGGTGACCCGCTTGACATCAAAATCAACTACCGCTCTATGCTGAGTCAACCAATCCAAACCAAGGATCACATCGAAATCGTAGAAGGGTAATTCAATCAAATCCACAAAAAACACGACCTTGCACAGACAAAAGGCATCTCCTATACAACTTCCTAGTGACTACAATCTCACCAAAAGAACTAGTCACTTGCATTCCTACTTCGACCAACTCAACAGGTATATCAAGCAAATGTGCATGCTCACTCAAGATATAAGAATGCGTAGATCCATAATCAATCAAAGCCAGCAATGACAAAGACTGAAGAGCAAAGGTACTTGCGATAACATCGTTATCATTGCGCTCCTCGCACTGAGCATAGACCCTCGCAGCACCGTCTCCCTCAGGCCGAACTGCTACCACATGTGCAATGCCTCGCTGACCCTCGTCTCTCCTCTGAAAGTTCCCTCGGCAGCGCCCATGGCCTTTTTGAGGTGCAGCCGCAGTAGGTGCACGTCCTTGGCCTCCACCAGCCAACAAGGGACACTCTCGCCTCATGTGATCCGTCGAACCACAATTCCAGCATGAATTCCCTGTTACCACCACAAGAGCCTGAACCTCCCTAGCCGCTCGAGGACAATCTTGCCACAGATGACCCTGAGATCCACACGTCCAGCACAGTGGATATCTCTTATCTCGTCTCTTCTTGTTCCGTCCACCTTCAGAACTAGACTCAGCTGCTCTCTTACCAAAGCTAAAACCAACACCTCGAGATGCCAAACCCAAGTTCTGTTCAATTTCTTTGGCTCGACACACAAGCACATCGAAATCAATGTAATCCGCATCCAACATGTATGTGTTGACTTCCTATACTAGTCCGTACCGGAAGTGATCACAATGGTGCCTCTCACTAGGTATCAGCTCAGGGGCATACCAGTTGAGACGTACAAAATGGACCTCGTACTCAGCCACACAAATGGTTCCCTAAAATAGCAACATGAACTCACGTTTCTTTTCATCCAAGTATCTAACCCCTAGATACTTTCTCTTAAAGGCACCCTTGAAAAACTCCCAATCCACTTCATTGGGTTCTATTCCAGCGGTGGTAGTCGTCCACCAACTATATGCATCACCCTGGAGAAGAGAAACAACGCACCCTAGCTTGTGCACATCATTATAGCCCATTTGATCCATGATATGGATCGTGCTAGCCAACGAGGCTTCTGACGCCTCAGGAGACATACCAAAGAACTCAATAGCTCCTAGGCTCCTCAACCTCTCCAAAGGTAAACTCGTCTGCCCAGCTGCAGGGGCCTGAACATGGGCTCCGGCTACTGTAGCCTGAAATGTCCCGATGATCGCTTGAACCAGTGGCGCTAGATCACCCAAACCCGGACCAGCGTGTCCTTGATGCTCCTGCTCCCCACCTCTCGGTGGTAGCGGAGGAGGTAAGTTTTCACCATGAGGAACATCAGCCCCTTGGTCACCCTGGTCGCCCTGCTCAGCCATAGGCACTATCGTGTTTGACCTTAGCTTTCTTCTCTGACCCGTAATGCTATTTTTAACAAGGCATAACAATAAAACAAAACAAACCATTTAGGCCAACCTCAAGCAAGGATCCAAGTTCGCAAAAATATTTAATCAGTGTGATAAGGCAATGGGTACCCCGATTTCCCTCAAGCATAACATAGCATACAAGAGCATATCCAACTCATCATGCTTTCTGTCATAAAAAATCAGCACCTATCAACATCACATCAGCAACATACAATCATATCCATCTCACATATGATTTACATCCATCATGCATGGCATAAGCTCCAACATTCAATCAAAACATGCTTTTTCAATCCACATACATCAAAACATACCAAATTCACATACCATCATCCAAATTCTTTCATAACCTGGCTCTGATACCAACAAATGTAACCCTCTTAGCCCGACCTAGACGCCCAACCCGAACTAAGAAGATTACACGGGGAAAAATAAAGTCAACTTGTTAAAGTAAACATTGAATAACGACCTTTTTTCCTTTTTATCTTCTCTAGATGCACAATATTAACCTATGTGTTCAACAAGACCATTAGGAAGAAACAACACAGCGATCGGAGTTCCAAAAGGGGTTCCATTTTGCAATTTACAGAAATTACAGGGACTTTTTAGATTTTAAAGTTCCCGATAATTAATTACTCGTGTAACATGTCATCATGTCAAATTTCAGCTCAAACCAATCATCTAGACTCATCCAATTGATCAAATAACATTCAAGGACCAAAACGTAACATTTCAAGACTTAAGAAGATTCTTTTAACTGAATTTTAACTACCCGTACCGATACACCTGAGCCTGTATCGATACGCGGGAAGACAATAGCAAAATATGGGAAGAGCGTAACGATACGCTTCCCAACGTATCGGTACGACCTTCAAACTTGACTTGGGCGTATCGATACGCGGGTAATTTGTACCGATACCCCTGTACCGAAAAGCCTAAAATTGGCCTTAGTGTATCGATACACTTCCCTGTGTATTGATATGCATACCAGAGAAGCACATTCCAAAGGCATTTAAACATACTTAACCATATCCAAACAAGCTTAAATTATGCATACAAGTTATAATCAGCCTACTGGACATGTAAACATCATCAAACAGTAAATCATACTCAACGAGCAAATCAAACCGTGATGAAAAATTAGTTATTCAAGCATGCTTAAGAAAACAAGCTAAACCATAGGCAAGCGCTATAAGCAAACCATGAAACCAATTAGAGGTTGATTACAAGTCCAAAATCAGAAACCAAACATGCTTAAGGTAGCAACATCACTAACAAGTCCAAAAAGTAGAAATCTCACACATTGCCTCTTATTACACTAAGGGTGAACCACATACATTGTTTAGTTAAAACTCTTTGAATCCCCTTGCTATTGGGCTGCCTTGAATGCTCAATTCTCTGCATTGATGAAACAAATGAGCGTAAGCATATAGCTTAGTGAGGATCGCTAAAACAACATTCATCAATGCATTTCATAAAACCATTACATCATGAATTGCAAACTCATGCCTTTCTTTAAAACATGCTCTTCTAAGAATCAATGCACTTTTCAAACCACATGCTTTAGTAATCATTAAAATAACAACATATAATCTTTTGCTCATGCTTAAACCAAGCATCACATGCATTCTAGCATAAACCACAAGCATCTCATGCTTAAATTATTTATCAACATTATATTGGCTCGCAAGTGATCAATTCTCAAACCATACCAAAACCAACACAAGTGACACAATCGAATACGTTGATTACAAGTGTTGTCCCACACGCTTCATACACACTACCGGACTACACAAGGCTCACACACGAGAGCAACCCTCCATCGTTGTGACACCTGTGGTGGAGTATAACGGTACAATCACAACCCCTCAACACCACTTATCGGTAGTTGTATAATTCCACTAACTAGAGCACATGACACATATCACAAGATCCACACACGAAATTAACATCCACCGTTGTGATCTTGGCCTCAATCGTTAGGGTACTTGGATGGAGTATACGGTACAATCACAACCCCTCGACATCCAAGGTGACTTTATTCACGGTGCACCCAATCCTATAGCCATCTAACTATATCCGATTAAAGTAACCAAAACTATTTTCATCACTTGCCAATATAATCATTTAACATCAATATTCCACTGTTTTACAAGTATCAACACAATACCATGTTCACAAGCATAACCATGCTTAATCTCAAATACATACATTTCTCAAATCGAAGGATCATCCACCAAATGCATCCTTAACATCATGGCATTAAACACTGCATTATCAATGTTCAAACATGCTTTAAAAGAGTGAATAAAATCACATTTACATCAAGTGCATTTTCTAACAAAAACATAGCACATTTTGAGAGAGACTTTGGAATCACTTACTCTTGAGCTTAGCTAAGTGTTTCAAACTTACACTAAGCTCCCAAGACCACGCTCAAAGCATTACAAAGCTGGAAAAGCCATTTCCACTCACCGATACGCAAAGCCTTTCTTGTCGATAAGAAAATTACTCTTCCGGAGACTCGAAAAACGTCCCGTTTGCTCCCAGACCAAGATCCCATGTTTTCACATCATCAAAACAGAGATCCGAATGCATTAAAATGCTTTTCAACACTAGCAACCAATCACAAACTCATTGCGCACCCAAACTACACCAGTTTACCCATCCGAAAGAACCGAAAACTTAATCGATTGCTTCCTAAACCAAGCCCATCCAACATACATCACCTTTATTCAATTATAAACATCAAAACACATCTAAAAACATCCTAAACCCTTCCTTATACCTCCATCAAGCATTACTTCATCAATTTACCTCAAAAACCCAATTAGAACTATCAAGAAATTCAAGGATCTCAAGGATTTCGGGATCTATATCAACAAAACCTCTTTTCAACATATTAATCGACACAAAACTCAATTAAAATCAATCCAAAACAGAGCCTAACAAAACAATTCCGAAAATCAAGAGTTTCATCATATATTTTGCAAGATTTCAATATCAAATCAAAACTATAATGAAAACTCAACCAAAAACATTAATTAGAAGCCAATGATCTTTTGAATTTCAATAAAGAACCTAGATTGAAGGTTGAGAACGGGATTTACCTCCAATCCTTGCTTTCCTCAATGAATGACAAGTTTTCCTTAGCAAAAATCTTGAAGAACTTGAAAGAACTTTTGAAATTTTTTTAGGAATTAATGAGAGAGTGTTTGGGAGAAAAGAATTCTGGAGAAAGTGAGTTAAAATGGTGTTTGGCTGAAAATTAGAAGAGAAAGGTAGTTACATCAAATGAAATCTCTTTTTTTATTATTAATCTTAATTAAATAAAAACCCCTTTATTAAATCACTTTAAAATCCCCTTTAAAACACATGTCATATTAAGGAAAGGCTAAATTGCCATAAATCTCCCTACAGATTCTAAGATTTTGTCTCCTCTTTTAAAAATGGGTAAACTACACAGATGACCACTGAACTAAAGGTTTGGTGTCAAAATGACCACCATATTATTTTTTCGGCAAATACACCACACAACTTTTTAAATGGTTCCATTTTAGGCACACGTTGTTACAAAAAACGAAAAAGATGACGAAATTGTTAAAAAATTGGTATAATTACACATTTGGTCCTCTATATTTATACAATATATTAATTTAGTCCTAATTTTAATCTAGTAAAATAAATTAATTATTCAATAAGATGATGACATGTGTCACCACCTGATTGGAGGTGGAAAATATTAACCTGGAGATTGCTTCCAGAGGAACCGAACCTAGGACATTGTAACGCAAGGGGTGGGTGCTTGCCATTAAGCCAAGCATTTTTTTTTGTGTTTTGGGATACAATCTTTGATATATATTTAAATAGTATTAGTGCCCAGAAAAAATGAAGAAGAGGAAATGATGTTGAGGGGATTCAAACTTGGAACATTAGAGTGGAAACCACACATTCTTACCATTAAGCCAACCCTTACCTCTCGAAAATGGGATGTATTTCTTTGTCCTAGACGTTAAGACAAACCTCATGGTGGCATTGGAAGTGTTATCTCATGCCATCCCATTGGAGCGCATATTGGTTACACCCACTGCCAGTAGATTCTGGTAAAGCTTTTTCATTATGTGCTTTACCAATCCTATACACATAATTAAGCTCCACCAGAAGCTCTGTAATTGCTGCTTCCGTTTTTGCTTGATCTGCAAAGTGTAGCGTCTGCACCAACAATACATTTGACCTGCCATCTAATCATGTTGTGAGCAAGAGGAGACAGCCATTCCAGTATCCGCACCAGTGCCTGGCTCCACTCTGCTGCAAGGGAAGCATCATACATGGATGAAGCCAAAGTGTTTGCATACGGCTTCAGTTTAACACGCAATGCATTTCTCATAGTTGTAGGTAACATACAATATAGATCGTCTCTTGCATCAACGCCGATCAAGTGAGGTGACAAAACTAGTTTCTCTATCATGATAATCAAGTTTGCATAGCGGAGAGATAACGCAACACCAGCAAGTGTTGACATAAGAGCAATCAACAAGTGCTTGGTCTTGAAAATGGATAGTTTAAAGTATATATTATTGCTGGCGGACAATGTCTCCATCTTTGATTGTTTATTCTGTCCATATATTTTGGTGCAAACACCACTGAACCTCAAAGATGCACTGCCAATTGGCTTGCAGCTCTCTAAAACAGGAGAAATACTTCCAGCAGACAAGCATCCTTTAAAAGGTCCAAATGCAACATGACCAGCCCGTTTGGTTCTCAAATGCAGCTGCTTTCCATGTAAAGCAGTAGAGTGAAAATGAGATTGTACATGCTTGCTGTTTGCATTTGAACATTAAAGTGTTTAGGGTTGGCTTAGTGGTAAGCATGTGTGGTTTCCACTCTAATGTTCCAGGTTTGAATCCCCTCAATATCATTTCCTCTTCTTCAATTTTTATGAGCACTAATACTATTTAAATATATATCAAAGATTGTATCACATAGCACAATGCATTCCAAGGTCCCAAGTTCAATTCCCCTTGGAAGCAATCTCCATGTTAACATTTTTTCCACCGATTAGAGGTGGAAAATTAATTAAATAAAAATAATAAAAATAATTAAAGACTTCTAATAAGGTGGTGACACGTGTAAATATAGTATAAATTGAATAATTAATTTATTTTATTAGATTAAAATTAAGACTTAATTAATATATTGTATAAATATAGAGGACCAAATGTGTAATTATACCAATTTTTTTAACAGTTTCGTCAACTTTTTCGTTTTTTGTAACGACGTGTGGCTAAAATAGAATCATTTAAATAGTTGTGTGGCGCATTTACCGAAAAAATAATATAGTGGTAATTTTGACACCAGACTCATAGTTCAGTGGTCATCTGTGTAGTTTACCCTTTAAAAATTGCATTTTTCTACAGTTTTAAAACTTTACATTTTGCTCACTACCCAAAATGTATTACTTCCGAAACTCTTTTTGTAAAATCGATTTGACCAACCCCTTAAACATGATTTTAGAGGATTTTAGCAATTTTTACCATATTTTTATCCTATCCCGATCCTTGATTTCCTTAAATCACCAAACTCGATTTGAACCGTTCCCGACCAGTTCGATCCGATGTCTAAAATATCTAGGCCCAAAACCAGGGCGTTACAATGAATTAGACTTGATACCCCGTTAATTTTATGGCAATTCCAGTAAGTGTTTATGGAAGGTATCGATATGCGTAAGGCCTATCGGTATCGTCCCTGTTCTATCAAATTCCAATAGTTAAATGGTTATTGGTACGCTGGAGGGCGTATCGGTACACGACCCCGTGTATCGGTACGGGGTGACTAGCCAAAACTCATGTGAGTGTGAAGCCTGGTATCGATACGCTTGGAAGGATAACGGTACCGTAAAGGGTGTATCGATTCGCGTATGAGGGTATTAGTACCCTCTGGGTAATCTGCGCAAAAATGTGAGCTTTCGCCCTGGGAGCTAAAAAATTATAATGTTTGATCCGATAGACCCTAAAGGCCTAATGGATTTTAAAATTGAGAAATATCCTTATACTCGAGCATAAAGCTTTAGAACTCGGTAAATCCGTTGTGTGAATTATATTGTTAGCAACCATAGAATGGTGTGATTACGTGCTTGATGTAGAGTGCCGAGTGGGCACTTGTTTGATGAGATCCGGATACCCAATATGTGTTGCAACACCATGGTAAGAGAATTACTGAATGAAGGTTACCGATACTATGTGACTCGGGACTCATTCGAAGGTGCTCGAAGGGGAATTCTGAGTACGGGTGTATGATTAAATGCTAAGTGACCCGGCCTCACCCAAGGTGTATGTTCCGATGTTGCGTGACCCAGTCTCACCCATTGAATGTATGTTCCCAATGCTATGTTACCTGGGCCTCACTCCTATGTTGATGTGGTATGGTATGGTATGCTTGTGCCTTGTGTGCCTCATGGTTGTTATATTGCGTTTAGCATGTGTTTAGGAGACTAGTATAGCGCCAGATATCATTGTAATTGCCATATCATCTTGCTTAGCTACATGCTTGTATTTATGATTTGCATGAAGCATGGTAGAGTAGAAGTGTATCCACTAAGCTTTATGAGCTCAACGTTTTGAATCGTTGTTTCCTTATGCAAGTTTTTTAGGTGGTTGCGTTACATTCAAAGGAGCCCATCAGAGCAGGACTTCAGTTCATCGATGTGATAAAGAGTACAATACTTAGGCTTGTCAGGTGTAACCCCCTTAGCCCGGCCCAGACGCCCGACCTGAACTAAGAAGATTACACGGGGAAAATCGAAGTCATCTCGTAAAGTCAACCTCGATTAACAACCCTTTTTTCTTTTTATCTATTCTAGATGCACATTATTAACCTATATGTTCAGCAAAGCACGTAGAAGAAAAAGGGCACAATGATTGGAGTTTGATTATGGGTTCAAATACATACACTTGACTTTTAGGGACTAAATTGTAATTTCCATAAAATACAGGGACTTTCAGATTTTAAAGGTACCAACGCATAATTAATCATGTAACATGACAACATGTCAAATTTCAACTCAAACGGATCAACCAAATTCATCCAATTGGACACACAACATTCATGGACCAAAATGCAACGTTTCAGAACTTAAAAAGATTCCTTTAACGGAAATTAACGGTCCCGTATCGGTACACCTTAGCATGCATCGATAAGGGGGAAGACAGTAGCGAGTTTTGGGAAAAAGGTATCGATACGCTTCCCCGCATATCAGTACGACCTTCAACCTTTTGCCTAGGCATATCGATACGCGGGCAATTCGTACCGGAACACCTAAGCCGAAAAGCCTGAATTTAGCCTTAGTGTATCAATACTCTTCCCCGAGTATCAATACACATACCAGAAAATTACTTTCAACAGCCTTTAAGACTCATTAAACATCAAGCAACCATGCCCAATCATCCATACATATAATAGTCAATACCCCAAACACATAAGCATCAACAAACAACATAAAACAAGCATCAAACATGACAAATCAAGATGATGTATTAGCTACTCAAGCATGCTTTAAAATATAAACCATAGCATAGCTAGAATACGATAAGCAAGACCATAAGCCAAAATAGAGACCATTTACAAGTCCATCAACACAAACCAAACATGCTCAAGGTGTTTTACATCACCAACAAAACCATGAGTAGAAATCCCTCCCATTGGCTCTTATTACACTAAAGTAAAACCACATACATTGCTTAGCCAAAAATACTTTGAATCCCCTTGCTCTCTTGCTGCCACAAATGCTCAATTCTCTACATTGATTAAACAAAGGAGCGTAAGCATAAAGCTTAGTGAGAACCGCTATAAAGCCAACATTCATCAATGCATTTTGAAAACCATATCACCATCATTTGAAATCATTTGCCTTCCTTTAAAACATGCATTTTAAACACCAATCCACTTTTCGAAACCACATGCTCATAGCATCACAAATATAACAACAAAAACCTTTGCTCATACTTAAACCAAGCATCACAAGCATTCTATCATAACTCCCAAGCATCACATGCTTAAAACATAAATCACATCATTATATTGGCTCGCAAGTGATAAAAAACAAACCATATCAAAACCAACATGATTGACACAATTGGATACGCGGATTACAAGCGTTGCCCCACACGCTTCCTACAGACTACCGGTCCCTCAAGGCTCACACACGGGATTAGACCATCAACCGTGGTGACACCCGTGGTGGAGTTTAACGATACAATTACAACCCCTAAACACCAGTCATCGGTAGTCGTATAATTCCACTAACGAGAGCACATGACACAAACCACAAGATCCACACACGAGATTAGACCATCCACCGTTGTGATCTTAGTCTCAATCGTTAGGGTACTTCGATGAAGTGTACGGTACAATCATAACCCCTCGACATCCAAGGTGACTTTATTCACGCTGCACCCAATCCTATAGCCGGCTAACTATATTCGATTGAAGTAACTAAAATCCATTTCCATCACTTCCCAATATAATCATTTAACATCATCATTTCACTACTTTTCAAGCATAACTCACAATGCCATTTTCATAAGCATAAACATGCTTAAACCAAATGCATTAATCACATAAACCCAAGGATCACTTACCATGTGCAACCTTAACAAAATGGCATTAAAAACCAGCATAAATCAATGCTCAAAACATGCTTTAAAAACGTAATCAAACCGCATTTAATTCTAGCGCATTTACTTCCAAAACATAGCACATTCCGAGAGAGACTTTCAATTTACTTACTCTTGAGCTTAGCTAAGTGTTTCAAACTTACACTAAGCTCCCAAAACCATTCTCAAAGCGTTTCAAAGCTGGACAATCCTCTTCCACTCTTCGATACGCGAAACCTCGCTTGCCGACGCGAAGATCACCCGTCTGATGCCTCCAAAAATGCTTCGCTAACCTCCAGATCAAGATCCCCTATTTTACCCATCCGGAAACTAAACATAAACTCGTTGCTAACCATAAACTACACCAATTTACCCATCCGAAACAACCAAAAACTCAATCGATTGCTTCCTAAACCAAGCCGAGTTAACATACATCACTTCCAACCAATATTAAACATCAAAACACATCTAAAAACAACCTAAACCCTTCCTTATACCTACATTAAAAGCATTCTTGCAAAAACACAGGTTAAACGGATATCATTTACCTATTCAATTGATGCAACAATATACGATGACCAAAATGCAATGAATCAAAATTAGGTAAAATCCATTAACCGAATTAACCTCCAGCCATTTCGATACATTGGCTGCACCCAATGCTTTTTGGGAATTTGAATCCCAACTCAACTTATCTAATTACTTACGAACAACATTAATCATGCTTCTAATATCACATCACCGTTAAACACATAGGCTCAAATAATTACATACCGATTATTCCATATATTTCATAATTATACATGTGATCTAGAGGTGTGCTTCGCAACAATATAAAAAATTATCAAATACTCATCAAATGGTCAAGATAAAAAAAAATTGTCTATAGATTAACTAAGAACAAGAGCATATGACCATATGTACTCTTGGAAAACAAGCTAGCAATCCGATCGTTATTTTAACCATTTAAATCATTAGATCATAATTTTCAAATATACGAAGTACTAAAATAATAATACCAACATCTTACACATTAAATACAATCATCAACTAACGTGATACAAAATCAATCAAGTTATCATAACTTAAATAAAATAATTCATCCCAATATTTTACCCACATTGTCTTGTTACAAATAATAATATTGCCATAAACACACTCTTTAAATACGGTTGTCTTGGAATCACTCCTTGCCTCGAACCATGACCCCGCACTTGCTTAATTCGCTTCATTGACGGAATAAAGAGAGCGTAATGTCACGGACTTATTCTGAGAAAACGATCTGTGCGGCGTTAGCAAGCCTCGATGATGCTAACTAGCCTTGATCCTTCATGCAACGCGATGGCTAAACAAGGAACACAAGAGAAGGCAAGAGAGTTTACAAGTAAAGAACTTCTATTAAACTAAGAAGGAAGCTTTACAAGAGAGTTTTACAAGTATGCTTAAGTGGCTAATTTCTTGAGTGAGTACAAAATGAAGGGGGTGGCCCTATTTATAGGCTCCCACCTTCTCAATGGACGGTTAAGTTCGATTTGATCCAACGGTCCAATCGTTGCCTCCCAAAATATCTTCTAAGGGACTACACTATTCTATAGTATTCTACATATGTGTATACATATCTACAGCTATCCAAAAGGTTCTAGAGAGTTCCAGGGTCTTCCAGAGTTGTCTCAAGCTTTCCCGAGTCTTCCCGAGCCTTCTGGGTACTCCTGGGTGTGTCTAGACTTGGATAGAACGTCTCGGTCCTTTCTAGAACGCTGTGGCATGTCCCTAGATGCTTCATGGCCGTCCTAGGCCCTTATAGTGCCATTCTTGGTGCTTGCTTGCCTCAAAAGCGCCCAAGGAGAGGTGAGAACATCGGTTTGGATTTTAGGAGAAAACGGTGGGTTGTGACATTCTCCCCTACCTAAGCTCGTGACCCCCTCGTCGCGCCTTTGTTGAACTCTCGGAGTTGGTCCTTGAATTTCCAATGGGCTTCTTTAGTTTACCAACTCGCCTCGGCAATGGGCAAACCCTTCCACTTGATGAAGTATTCCTTATATGTTGGCACGCCCCTTCGCCTAATCACTCGGTCGGCTAACACTTCTTCAACTTCCTTGTCGAAGGATGTGACTGATCAGTGCATAAAAGTTCTATATTTTACCCATCATTTATCCTTATTTTTGCTGCACTCAAGCATGTGTAACTGCATTTTAGGTTAAGTTTCTCATCAACATCACATTTAGATAAAGTTGCGCATATACTGCTAAATTTGGTTACTTTTGCAGGTATCTGCTGTGGCAGCATCCATGACAGCATCTGTGGCAGCATTCGTGGCAGCATCCAGGGCAGCAGTCGTGGCAGCATTCAGGGCAGCAGTCGTGACAGCACGCAGGGCAGCAGTCGTGACAGCATCCAGGGAAGCAGTCGTGCCAGCACCCAGGGCAGCAGTCGTGAGAGCATCCAGGGCAGCAGTCGTGACAACATCCAGGGCAGCAGTCGTGACAGCACCCAGGGCAGCAGTCGTGACAGCATCTAGGGCAGCAGTCGTGACAGCATCCAGGGCAGCAGTCGTGGCAGCATCCAGGGCAGCAATCGTGGCAGGCGCTGGGCAGTGATGCATAAAAACTGGATGAGCAGTCAAGGAGGACGATGCTGCCATGGTTGCCGCCGTGACAGCAGAGGACGGCAGCAGTTTTGAGGAGAAGAAGCAAAGTGGACCTCGATAGATAGAGAAAATTAAGCCCGTCTGTTGTGGAAAACCATTATATTTTTCCAAGCCCTAGATTAGAAGGAATGCCAAGCCCAAAGTTCAAGGAGAGAAACTCCCAAGCAAGAAGGAGGATGATTTAAAGTTAGATTCTCTGAAGATTTAGTCTTTATTAGAGTTGTACTTTAATTTAAACTTGTATTCTTGCTATTTTAGAAAACTTGGACCCAAAGCCTATATAAGGGCATGTATTTTGACCTAGGGAGGACATCACGCAATCTCTAGCCTTCTTCCCAAAACCCTAGCCGTGTTCATCCTCTCATCATGTTCTAAATTCCCCTTAGGGCCACGGGTTGTTTTGTAAAGTAGTTGCAAGGGTTGTCTTTGTTTTAGGAATTTTCAGTTCAATAAAATAAACTTCAAGTTCTCTTATTTTGGTTATTAACATCTTGCAAGAGAATCGGGAGAGCATTGTGAGGTTATCTATTTACTTAATATCGGGAGAGTTAAGTATACGAAAGGATTAAGTGCGAGTTCTCTAGTTTATAGTTGAACTATCTCGGACCTAGGGATAGGACGAGGTTAAGTGGCTAAAGAAGAATTCAACAACATCGGTGTTCATCCTTCGATTCACGCCGGGAGGTATCATCAAAGACGTGATCATCGACAGACTTGGACCTAGGGATAGGCCAAGGCACAGCAGGGATTCTTGCCAAACTTGAAGTACGGAGTTGAGTGTTCGCTGCCACGATAAGCAACAGACTGCTGCCGCGACAGGTGTTGTCGTGACGGGGACGACGACAGAACTGGATTTCCTAGACTTAGCAATACCTGCACTATTGAGCAATTCAATACCAGCCCATTCTCTCTATCTTGATTTCTCTACTTTTATTTTACTGTATTCTTTATTATTCTCGTGACAACTTCTTAAATCATTCTTTTTACTTTCGTGCAGTAATTCTAGGTGAAGCTATTTGCCAGTCCCTGTGGAGACGATATCTAATACTTCCGTATCACTTTACTACGTGCGTCGTGTACACTTGCACTCAATTGCGATAGACACTTTTACACGCAACAAGTTTTTGGCGCCGTTGCCGGGGAATGACAACACACTCTTATCCTAGCATCTGCACTTTTCTTTTATTTTTTTTTATTTTTTCATTTTTCTATTTTTATCAAAAACTCAGGTGAAATACAGGTCTAAGGAGCATCAATATGCCAGGAAAAACCATTTGAGAGCTGATGTGGGAAAGTTCTTGCAATTACCGTAAAGGTAATCATGCATCAGAAAGTTGTCCCTATTTTTTTGGTGAATATATGGACAACCAACAGTGGAACCAACAAGAACAATATATGCCACCACAACAGCAACAGGGACAACAGATGTCGATGCCGCAGCAACAAAATTTTTTATGGTACGATCAAAACCCGCAAAATTTTTTATACCATAACAGTTTTGCTGCAGAACCCGACCTGCCCTGACAATGTCATCATCCTCAAGAGCAGTCAAAATCCTTAGAAGACACACTGCAAGCCTTCATGGCACTCACTCAAGAATTGTCAGCTTCTATGGACGCAAGTATCGCCAAGATGGATGAAATCTTGAGCAGACCGGCCCTCATTCATGCCACAGATGAACCTGAAATCCTGAGGCAATGTGACAAGGATGCCCATGTGAAGGAATACCCAACACATGATGAGTCTGAGCAACAACTTGCCATGGCAATGACCGAGGAGCCGAGATGGAGCAACACCGCAACAACGCTGAGTGAAATTCCAGAGAATGTCACTGCAGCAACCGCATCCGAGGTATTAGAGAAACCAACACCGGTGGACTCAGAATCATCAAAGTCTCTACTGATGGAGATCTACGCGCGGTCAACAGAATTTGATATAGAGAGTGATGTCACTTACCAATGTCCCATTGACTTGCAAAGTAACCTAATAAAGGACTGTCAAAATAACTGGCTGTCGCAGCAGCAAACATGACAGCAAGGGCTACATTCAACCACAACAACATTCAACGAAAACAAGGTAAGTTTGTGGTCGAATGTCAATTTGATTTTTTCTAATCATATATTCATGCCCTCAGAAACATTACCAAGAAGGGAAGACTTCATGGACTACAAAGAGAAGAGAAAGAAAGGAGCCCCCACCATGAGAATAATCACCAGATGGAGGGTGCGGATGGACTTCAAGAAGTACCGGAAACAACTCCTCAAACATCAATAGAACAGGGAGCAGTTACTTTAGGGGATGCCCCTCAAGGCACCCCAAATTTAACTTAATTTATTTTATTGCATTTTAATTTTATCTTATTTTATCTTTATTGTTTTAGGAATTAGAAATTTGATATTAGTTTTTAGTTTGTTTGTGTTATTAGGTAAACATGGAAAACCCTTGCAATGACGATACAAGCAACACGAGGAAGCTCTGCCTCCACCCCTGCCGCGGCAGCACTCATACTCTCAGGGCAGCACCCACAGCTCCTCCGACAAAGTTCAAGGAGACGGCCCGCCGACAGCTCCTCATCCAAAGCTCCAGCAGCAGCAACGACAGCCGCACAACTTAAGTTTTCTTTTTCCTTTTCTCTGCCTTGATTATATAGTATCTTTTTGTGATGTTTCACTTTTCTGTCATTTTTATTTTCTGTTTTTCATTTTTATGTCTTGTGTCATGTATTAAGGACAATGCAACCCTTGAGTTTGGGGGTAGGCAGTCCTCCTAATTATTAATATAATATTGCATTTTGTTTTAACAGTGTCGCATTTATTTTTATGCAAAAAATGGCTTAATTTACTGAACTTTTATTATCTGTCGCTGCCATCTCTGTCGTGACAGCCCCTTAAAAATATTTTAGGAAGGAAGTAGAGCCTTAGTATAGTTCTGAAAAAACTAAAACACTTTGTGACTTACTTGATAACAGACTTTCTCTAGCATACTTAGAATAGGAAACTTAGAACTTAGAGTAGAAAGAGACTAGAAACTCAGGAAACCTAGAGGTGCCTATCACTGGCTCTAGGAAAATAACTAGAGAAAAACTTCTAGAGGTGCCTATCACCGGCTATAGATAGTTAACTAGAGGTGCCTGAAATACTGGCTCTAGTAAAAAAAACTAAAAATTTTAGTAAAAAAAGGAAAACAACTAGAGGTGCCCGATACTGGCTCTAGTAATAAAAAAGAATTAAGTCTCGAAGGAAAACTCTAAACAAGCTAAGTATAATATTCTAATTGCTAGGGAAGTCTATATTCATGTATGTTCACAATAAATGCACACACATGCACGAGAACTATACTTTTGCTCTAAGTAGATCCTTAAATATTTGAACATGTGCTAAACATGAAAGGGATGGTGTTGTGGGTAAGGATTGTTCACTGACTTAAGCCAAGAAAAGATAATATATATATATATATATATATATATATATATATATATATATATATATATATATATATATATTATGTATGCATGCATGTTAGTTAGGTTGCATTTTCTTGAGGACAAGCAAAGATTCGAGTTTGGGGGTGTGATCAGTGCATAAAAGTTCTATATTTTACCCATCATTTATTCTTATTTTTGTTGCACTCAAGCATGTGTAACTGCATTTTAGGTTAAGTTTTGCATCAACATCACATTTAGATAAAACTGCGCATATACAGCTAAATTTGGTTACTTTTGCAGGTATCTGATGTGGCAGCATCCAGGGCAGCAGCTGTGGCAGCAGTCGTGGAAGCATCCAGGGTAGCAGTCGTGGCAGCATCCAGGGCAGTAGTCGTGGCAGCATCCAGGGCAGCAGTCGTGACAACACTCAGGGCAGCAGTCGTGACAGCACTCAGGGCAGCAGTCGTGACAACATCCAGGGCAGCAGTCGTGACAGCACCCAGGGCAGTAGTCGTGACAGCACCCAGGGCAGCAGTCGTGACAACACCCAGGGCAGCAGTCGTGACAGCAGTCGTGTGAGGCGGTGGGCAGTGATGCAGAAAACTGGATGAGCAGTCAAGGAGGACGATGCTGCCATGGTTGCCACCGTGACAGCAGAGGACGACAGCAGTTTTGAGGAGAAAAAACAAAGTGGAACTCGATAGATAGAGAAAATTAAGCTCGTCTATCGTGGAAAACCAGTATATTTTTCCAAGCCCTAGATCAGAAGGAATGCCAAGCCCAAAGTTCAAGGAGAGAAAATCCCAAGCAAGAAGAAGGACGATTTAAAGTTAGATTCTTTGAAGATTTAGTCTTTATTAGAGTTGTACTTTAATTTAAACTTGTATTCTTGCTATTTTAGAAAACTTAGACCCAAAGCCTATATAAGGGCATGTATTTCGACCTAGGGAGGACATCACGCAATCTCTAGCCTTCTTCCCAAAACCCTAGCCGTTTTCATCCTCTCATCATGTTCTAAATTCCCCTTAGGGCCACGGGTTGTTTTGTAAACTAGTTGCAAGGGTTGTCTTTGTTTTAGGAATTTTCAGTTCAATAAAATAAACTTCAGGTTCTCTTATTCTGGTTATTAACATCTTGTAAGTGCATCGGGAGAGCATTGTGAGGTTATCTATTTACTTAATATCGGGAGAGTTAAGTATACGAAAGGAATAAGTGCGAGTTCTCTAGTTTATAGTTGAACTATCTCGGACCTAGGGATAGGACGAGGTTAAGTGGCTAAAGAAGAATTCAGCAACATCGGTGTTCATCCTTCGATTCACGCCGGGAGGTATCATCAAAGACGTGATCATCGACAGACTTGGACATAGGGATAGGCCAAGGCACACCATGGATTCTTGCCAAACTTGAAGTACGGAGTTGAGTGTTCGCTGTCGCAACAAGCAACAGACTGCTGCCGCGACAGGTGCTGCCGCGATGGGAACGAAGACATAATTGGATTTCCTAGACTTAGCAATACCTGCACTACTGAGCAATTCAATACCAGCCCATTCTCTCTATCTTGATTTCTCTACTTTTATTTTACAGTATTCTTTATTATTCTCGTGACAACTTCTTAAATCATTCTTTTTACTTTCGTGCAGTAATTCTAGGTGAAGCTATTAGCCCAGTCCTTGTGGAGACGATATCCGATACTTCCGTATCACTTTACTACTTGTGTCATGTACACTTGCACTCAATTGCGATAGACACTTTTACACGCAACAGTGACCACGGCTGTGGTTGCTCTAGTGGAAACTCCCCTTGATTGATCTTCCAAGTCTTCATGATAAGGCTTCAACAAACTCACATGAAATACTGGATAAATCTGAAGCCTTGGTGGAAGCTGAAGTTGGTAAGACACATTGCCAACTAGTTTGATCACTGGGAATAGTCCTTCATACTTGCGGACTAGTCCCTTGTGTACCCGTCGTAGGGTCTTTAACTGCTGGGGTAGGAGCTTGAGCATGACAAGGTCTCCCTCCTTGAACTCTAGGTGCCTTCTTTTCTTATCTGTCCACTTCTTCATCCTCTTGGATGCATTGTGTAAGGATGCTCGAGCAAGCTCGTTCTGCTCATGCCACGACTTGGCAAGCTTGTAGGCTGCGGGGCTCTTCCCTTCATAGCGTGTGTCAAGGGAGAGTGGTGCTGTCGGTTGGTGTCCCAAAACAATCTCGAAGGGACTTCGGTTGGTGGTCTCGCTCCTTTGTAGGTTGTAGGAGAACTGTGCAACATCAAGAAGCTTGGCCCAATCTCTTTGATTGGCACTAACGTAGTGCCTTAAGTGAAGCTCCAAGAGAGCATTGATGTGCTCGGTTTTCCCGTCGCTTTGGGGATGGAAACTTGTTGAGAAGTTAAGGTCGAACCCTAGCATCTTGTAGAGTTCGGTCCAAAACCTCCCTGTGAACCTTGGATCCCGATCGCTCACGATGTTGTCTGGTACTCCCCGTAGCTTGACCACGTTGTGGAGAAAGAGCCTTGCTGCCTCATCCACTGTGCAATCGGGTGATGCCGCAATGAAGGTGATATACTTACTGAATCGGTCCACCACGACCATTATGCTTCCGAACCCTTTAGACTTGGGGAGAAAAGTGATAAAGTCCATAGAGACACTCTCCCAAGATTTGTCGGGTACATGCAAAGGATCTAAGAGCTCTCATGGTTGTTGTTGGACAACCTTGTCTTGTTGACACCCAAGACAAGTCCTCACGTACTCTTCTACGCCTTCATGCATCCGGGGCCATTAGTAGTAGGACTTTAAGAGTGCAAGGGTACAACGCATACTTGGATGATCGGCCCATAAGGAGTCGTGATACTCCTTGATCAACTCCTTGCGTAGATTGCCCCACTTTGGTACATAGAGACGGTTGCCTTTGGTGTAGAGTAGTCCATCACTCACCCAAAACTGTCGAGTCTTGCCCTCGTTGGCTAGGGCAATGATGTTCCTGGCAAGGGGCTCCTGATGTAGGCCCTCCTTGATCTTGTCGAGGAGTGGACTGGTAACTTGGCTTAATGTTGCGAGTTCCGCCTTCCGACTTAATGAATCGACGACTACATTTGCTTTGCCCGGCTTATACTGTAGGATGTAGTCGAACTCGGCTAGGAAATCTTGCCACCTAGCTTGCTTTGAGCTAAGGTTCTTCTGAGTTTGGAAGTAGCTAGTTGCTACGTTGTCAGTTAAGATCAAGAACTTACCCCCTAGAAGGTAATGTCGCCACACCCCGAGGCAATGAATGATGGTAGTCATCTCTTTCTCTTGCACGGTGTAGCGCCTCTCAGTATCGTTGAGCTTCCGACTCTCGTAGGTGATCAGATGCCCATCCTGCATAAGAACTCATCCTATGGCAAAATCCGCTGCGTCGGTGTGCAACTCGTAGGGCTTGGTGTGGTCGGGCAAGCTCAATACTGGCTCCTCACAAACGGCCTTCTTTAGGTATTCAAAAGCTTCTTGACAAGCTGATGACCACACTCACGGCTTATTCTTCTTCAAGAGCTCGATTAAAGGTGTAGCTCTCGCTGAATAGCCCTTGATTAATCGGCGATAGTAGTTCACCAGTACGAGGAAGGATCATAGCTCATGTACTTTGGTGGGTGGCTCCCACTCTTGAATGGCTCGTACCTTGCCATCCTCCATCATTTCCTTCCCATCCTTGATCCTATGCCCTAGGAACATGACTTCGGGTTTGGCAAAGGAGCATTTCTATTTCTTGATGAAAAGTTGGTTCTCTCGTAGAACCTTGAACACTTTACTTAGGTGTTCAACATGTTCCTTCAGGGTCTTGCTATATACTACAATGTCGTCAAGGTAGACAACCATGAATCGATCAAGGTAGAGATGGAAAAGCTTTTTCATCAAAGTGTAAAAGGTTGCTGGGGCGTTTGTTAGTCCAAAAGGCATGACTAAGAATTCATAAGAACCATACCTTGTGACGCATGTGGTCTTGGGCTCATCCCCTTCCGCAATGCACACTTGGTAGTACCGCGATCGAAGATCCAACTTGGAGAAGTATTGTGCATACCCGACCTGGTCAAATAGATCCGAGATAAGAGGGATTGGATACTTGTTTTTGATAGTGACATTGTTGAGTGCTCGGTAGTTAATGCACATCCTTAGCGAACCATCCTTCTTCTTCTAGAAAAGGACTAGTTCCCCAAATGATGCCTTGGATGGTCGGATGAACCCCACATCAAGTAGCTCTTTGAGTTGTCTCCTTAGTTCTTTCAACTCTAGGGGAGCCATGCGGTAGGGCCCCATGGCTGGTGGTTTGGTGCCGGGTTCCAACTCGATCTTGTGATTTACTTCTCTTCTTGGCGATAGCCTTCGGGGTAGTTTGGGTGGTGCAACATCCTTGAACTCATCAAGCACTTGAGCTACCTCCCTTGTAAAGTCTTCTTCGGGTATGGCCTCCTCGTCATCGTACTCACTAAGGATGGCCAAGTAGCTTTTCTCGTTTCTCTTGACGCCCTTCTTTAATTGCAAGGTAGAGAGTACCTTAGCATCTTGCTTGGTGGCCCTTGTCGTTGGCACCATGCAAGCTTGATTGCCATCCATGATGCACATGCTATTGGAAAAGGGCACGAGGAATGCTTTGACTTGATTGAGGAACTCAAGTCGTAGGACAATCTTGGAGCCGGCCATCAGCACAACGGAGAAGTCTATGTGCACTGACCATTTTCTCACAATGGTCTTGACCCCTCGTGCGATTCCATGGATGGGCTTGGCAGCTGAGTTGACTGCCTTGATGGATCTGCCTCCTCCCACGGCTTTAAGACCAAGTCTCTTAGCTTCTTCTAAAGAGACAAAGTTATGAGACGCACATGTGTCGAGCATTTCCCTTGATGCTTTCCCATTGATGGTGACGTCTACATAGAGAAATCCCTTGGCTTCGGTCTTAGGGGCGGATTGGATGACATTGAGTAAATGCATAGACCCCATTTGGACACCTTCATCTTCTTTGTCGGTGTCACCTCCTTCTCGATGCTTCGCGAGAAGCGAGTTGAGGGCATGCCTTTGCGGGCACTCTCGGACCCAATGGTCTCCATCACAGATAAAGCATTTGTTGGATGAAGGTCACTTCGACCCTCGAGTGTCCTTAGCTTTGCCTTTGTCCTTGTTATTCCATGAACACGAGTCTTTATGCTTCGGTGCGTTGTCCTCATGGTGTCCCTCCTTGCGATGGCTTTTGTCTCCCCCACCTTTGGCATGGCCACCTTTCTTGTCCTTAGACTTGTTGGACTTCTTATTGTTAGAGTAGTCAATAAGGCTTTCTGCTACGGCAATGGCATCGGCAAGATTTTGAACTCCCCTATACCTAAGCTCGGCCTTGGCCCATTGTTGGAGGTCATCCATAAAGTTGAAGAGGGAGTCTTTGTTGGAAAGATCGGGGATCTCGAGCACTGAGGTAGTGAACTCCTTTACATAGTCACGAATGCTCCTCGATTGCTTGAGCCTTCGCAAACGTGCCCTCGCTTCATCTTCGACATTATTTGGGTAGAATTGCCTTTTAAGCTCCTACTTGAAGTCATCGAAGGTAGTCATGGTGTACGTGCCCTTCTCTACGTCGCTACGCCTTCTCCTCCACCAAAGAATAGCTGTGTCGGTGAGGTAAAGTGAGGCGGTTTCGATCTTTGCGGCCTCGTCCACTATTCTCACCGCAACTAGATATTGTTCAAAGCCATACAAGAAGTTGTCTACATATTTTGCATTGCGTGCACCCGCGAAGGTCTTAGGTTTGGGCACCTCGACCTTCCTAGAGTCATAAGTGGTGCTAGGCCCGGCGGCCATGGCTCGCTTGCACAAGGCAAGGTCGCCTTGCAAGGCCTCTATTTGAGCATGAGAGTGAGCAAGCTCTTGTTGGAAAGAGTCATGTACCTTCGAGAGCTCCCCCATTATGAGATCGTGGCTTTGCCCCCTTTCCGCGCGCATGGTTTCCTCTAGCTTCACCATCATGGCATTCATGGCCGTGTGGATCTCGGCATCCTCCGCCTCAAGGCCTTCCAATCGGTTGGTAAGGTCGTCCAATTGGGTGGTCACACCCACCACATTCTCCTCGATGTGGGTAAGACGGGTCTACAATCTAGAGATCATGTCCTTGGACTTGGCTCTAGGCCTCGTCTCACTAGGCTCAACCATCTCCTCGCGCCCTCGACAATCATGCATGACTTCCGTGTCGAGTGAGCTAACTGCTTGACTCTTGCCCGTTTTTGCCATATCCCGAGTCTCGTAACTTGCTCTGATACCAACTGTCACAGACTTATTCTCACAAATCGATCCGTACGGCGTTAGCAAGCCTCGATGATGCTAACTAGCCTTGATCCTTCATGCAACGTGATGGCTAAAGAAGGAACACAAGAGAAGGCAAGAGAGTTTACAAGTAAAGAACTTGTATTAAACTAAGAAGGAAGTTTACAAGAGAGTTTTACAAGTATGCTTAAGTGGCTAATTTCTTGAGTGAGTACAAAATGAAGGGGCTGGCCCTATTTATAGGCTCTCACCTCCTCAATGGACGATTGAGATCAATTTGTTCCAACGGTCCAAACGTTGCCTCCCAAAATATCTTCTAAGGAACTACACTATTCTAGAGTATTCTACATATGTGTATACATATCTACAGCTATCCAAAAGGTTCTAGAGAGTTCCATGGTCTTCCGGAGTTGTCCCGAGCTTTCCTGAGTCTTCTCGAGCCTTTTGGGTCCTCTTGGGTGTGTCTAGACTTAGATAGAACGTCCCGGACCTTTCTAGAACGTTGTGGCATGTCCCTAGATGCTTCATGGCCGCCCTAGGCCCTTATAGTGCCATCCTTAGTGCTTGCTTGCCTCAAAAGTGCCCAAGGAGTGGTGAGAACCTCGGTTTGGATTTTAGGGAAAACGGTGGGTTGTGACAGTAAGCATATAATGCCTAGTGAGTGTGCTCAAAACGTAATACATCAATGCATTTTCAATTCAAAATCAATATTAGAAAACCGTATAAAGCCAGTCAACTTTGTCGTTTCCTAATCATTTAAATAAAACATGTTGATTAGAAACATATACATCATTCTATCATAACAATTCTTTCAATCTCAATAAGTTAATATAAAACATGCTTAATCATCAAAGCATTTTGCCATTTGTTTCCAAAACGAATCATGCATAACATCCGTATGCATCAAACCACTTTTCGCAAGTCTCATGCTTCTTTTATCATTCCAAAACATACATACTAAACCATATGCTAAACATGTATCATGGATTTCTACATAATCATTATGCAAACTTCAACTTAAGCCTTCACATGCTCATTTTTTTTTTCAAATAGCAAAGCTTAAGGAGAACCACATTATACAACATAATCCATTAAAGTGAAACAATATCAATTAAATTGTCTTTCAAGTGATCATAAATCAAGTCCCACTTTACAAAATATTACATCGGATACACGAATTCAATAAGTGTCCTCTCAACACTTCATACAATCTCAGCCGGAATTAAGGTGCGATCACAACCGACTACCATCACAACCCAATCATCGATTAGATGTATAATCTGCTAACGGGAGTTTTCGGTACCATATAACCCCTTGGTCGATAGGGTACTCATGGTGGAGTATTTAGTATACATAGAGCCCTCAACACTCGAGGCGACTTGTTATAGTGCACTATCAATCCTATGGCTGACCAACTATATCCGTTAACATTTTAAACCACAGGGCAATACCGCACTACCCATCTCCAATTAAATTATCCCTCTATATCGCTATTTCTCTTGACTTAACTCCTTTTTTTATCATTTCCTACAACACTTTAATGGCCTGCAAAAGACCACAAAGGTCGTACACTCAAAATACCAAGATCCGAAACAAAAGGCAACAACGTTCCAACTATGTTCGACATAAGCGTCTACCCTATTCGCGCGCTACCTTGAACCCTTGTAAAACCCCTTACGTGCATTTCTTTTAACACACACAATGCATTCTAATATGTTATCCAAAAATTCAATCCAACATGCTACCACTCACCCCATTCAAGATCTTAAATCGAAAATTCAACCAATTAGATTAATTCTAGAATCAATTTTACAAAATTGAGATTAGATTATGTCTAACCCACATGAATAACTCATAATACAAATAAAACATATAGATTTCATGTATCAAATCTTGATTCACTCCAATAAATTGGAAAATCAAAGCCTATCCAAATAAATTAGTAATTGAAAATGAAGATTGCTCCTCCAATCTTCCAACGTGAAATCTATTGAACAAGATGAGAGAAATCAAAATCTCTTGTGTGGCTATTGATTAGAAATGATTTAGAAAGAAAATGAATAGAAAATGAATAAAAAAGCTTAAAAGATTAAAATAGTGTTTGAGAGAATCTTGAGAGAAAAAAGAGAGATAAGTTTAGACATAGTTTTCTTTCTTGAGAAAATAATAAATGTCGTCATATTCTACTTAGAAATAGACGGTTAAAGCATTGTTTAATAAATATGCCAAATAATACCATAAAACCACTTGTAAATATTACGAAATGGTCACCTTTTAAATTAATATCAAATCACCAAAAACTCAATATCTTCCTTTAGTAATCTCATTAAAAATATTTTTCATAAATATTCGTCATTATAAATTTATCGGAAATCAATTTAACTACCTGGATTATTTTCTGAAATTAATTAATTAGCTAAAGCTTAACCTAAAACTCCAACTCGATTCTGATAATTCACTCAAAACTTCTAGCCCGATTTCTGGGGCGTTACAAGATCGTAGGTCAACGTCTGCTAGTCGTAGGAGGCCTAATTCCTCCTCTTCGGCTATGAGTTCGGGAGGTTCATCTAGAGGATCGCATGCACTGGTTTGTGCCCAGTGTGGGCGTAGACACCATGGAGAGTGTTATGTGAACGCTAAGGTATGCTATGTTTGTGGATCACCCGACCACCATCTGAGGGGCTCCCCTAAGGCCATGGATGCCACCCAGTTCAAAATCAGAGGACTTCATTCATAGCTCAGAGGGGCTGAGGTTTCGCTAGGGAAGGAGCGAACCATGTATCGGTACATCAGAGCGGGGGCACTTTCCAGTCCACTGAGAGGACACCAACAAGATAGTATGCAATCAAGGTTCAAGAGGATTGTGAGGCTACCAATGTTATCTAAGATACAATTAACTTGTTTTCAGTTCCTATAGTTGCTCTTGTAGATTATGGGTTTACACTACATTTATAGTGGAATATCTCAGCAGTAGGTGTTGCGTGTCAAAAGTCCTATCGCAATATAGTGAAAGTGTACACGACGCAAGTAGTAAAGTGATACTCAAAGTATCGGATGTCGAATCCACAGGGATTGGAAATAGCTTTAGCCATGAATTGCTGCACAAGAGAGAAAGAAAAGAGTTTAAATCGATTGGGAAATAATATTGAAGAATATTGAATATAAAAGAATGAAGATTCATGGTTAAGAATTAGGCCGGTATTGATATGCTCGATAGTGCAGGTATTGCACTGTATAAAAATTCTTGTTCTTTGTATGGCTCGTGTCACGGCAGCACCTGTTGTGGCAGCCGTCCGTTGCTGTCGCGGCAGCGATAAGCAACTCAGTTTCTTCAATATTGGCAAGAATCCCTGTTGTGACTTGTCCTATCGCTAGGTCCAAGTACTGTTGATGAACACTTCTCGGATGATACCTCCCGGCGTGAATCGAAAGGTGAATACCAATGTTGTTGAATTCTTCCTTAGCCACTTAACCTCGTCCTATCCCTAGATTTGAGATAGTTTAACCATAAACTGGAGAACCCGCACTTATTCCTTTCGTATACTTAACTCTCCCGATATTAAGTAAATAGATAATCTCACAATGCTCTCCCGATACTTTTGCTAGATGTTGAAACCAGAATAAGCAAACTTGAAGTTTTATTTTATTGAAGAGAAAATTCCTAAAACAGTACAATCCTTGCAACTACTTTACAGAATCAACGCTTAGCCCTAGGGGAAGTTTAGAACATGATGAGAGGGGGAAAACGACAAGGGTATTGGGGAAGACTACTAGAGATGAGATATCCTTCCCTAGGTTGAATTACATGCCTTTATATAGGCCTTGGGTTCAAGTTTTCTAATAAGGTAAGAATACTTGTTCAAACTAAAGTACAAATCTAATGAAGATTAAATCTTCTAAGTATATGCCTTTAATTCGTCCTCTTTTCTTGCTTTGGGTTTCTTTCTTGAACTTTGGGCTTGGCCTTCATTCTGCTCTAAGGCTCAAAAAAATATAGGAGTGGTCCACGATAGACAGGCTTGAATTCCTCTATCTGTCGAGCTCCACTTCACTTCTCCCTTCACCAATGTTGTCGTCATGGCTGCCACGGCAGTGGCCGCGGCAGCGTCCTCCTTCTCGACTCCAGTCCTGTGTTCCATCTCTGCTCCTTCGCTGTCCCGAGTCTGCCACAGCAGCTACCTGAAAAAGTAGCAAAAATCAGTAGAACTGTGCCATTTTATCTAATTGTGATGTATATGTGAAACTTTACCTAAATGCAATGAATTATGCTTGAATGCAGCAGAAATATGGGTTAAAAAGGGGTATAATATAGAACTTTTACACACTCAACAGTAGGGTATTCCTACCGAGGATCTTGAGATAGGAGTCCGTGTTTCTTGTTCTTTGGGGTATGATGTTTTGGTGGATAAGGTGTATCGAAGGTGTTTGATTGAGGTTCAAGGTTCGATATTTTTGGCTAACCTGATGGAGTTGCCATTTCAAGATTTTGATGCAATTGTAGGAATGGATTGAGTGTTTGAGCATGATACACGATATGGTTGTAGAGAAAAGAGCCTTAATCTTCGTGATTTAGATGGAGCTAAGTTGTTGGTGAAAGGTGAGAGAAATCCTTGCCTTTCCTCCGTAGTGTTAGCTTTGGCGGAACAAATAATGATACAACAAGGTTGTGAGGCCTTCTTAGCCAATGTAGTTGATACAAATACGGGGAGACTAAAGCCCAAGAGCCTCCGGACCGTTAGTGAGCTTTTTGATGTGTTTTTGGAAGAGTTGCACGGATTACCTCCAAATCGTGAACTAGAGTTTCAATAAAATGTGATGCCTGGCACAACACTAGTTTCTATTGCATCGTATCGTATGGCACCAACTGAATTGAGGGAGCTAAAGAATCAGATTCAAGAGTTTATGGAAAGGGGTTTTATTCGACCGAGCATCTCACCTTGGGGTGCACCGGTCTTGTTCGCTAAAAAGAAGGATAGGTCAATGAGGATGTGCATTGATTACCATCAGCTTAAAAAGGTAACGGTGAAGAATTGTTATCCCTTACCAAGGATAATGACATGTTTGACCAGTTGAGAGGTGCCCATGTGTTCTCAAAGATCAACTTGAGATCGGGTTACTATCAGTTGATGGTAGTAGAAGAGGATGCTTAGAAAACTGCCATCAGGATGCGATATGGACACTATATGTTCTTGGTCTAGGGCTTGGCCTTCATTCTGCTCTAGGGCTCAAAAGATATAGGAGTGGTCCATGACAGACCGGCTTGAATTCCTCTATCTATCGAGCTCCACTTCACTTCTCCCTTCACCAATGTTGTTGTTGCGTGTAAAAGAGTCTATCGCAATTGAGTGCAAGTGTACATGTCGCAAGTAATAAAGTGATACTAGAGTATCGGATATCGTCTCCACAGGGACTGGGCTAACCCTTTCCTTCGCTATCTGCACAAGGGGAAAAGAATAGATTAAGATATTGTCACGAAAATAATAAAGAAAACTGGAAAATAAAAGTAGAGAAATTAAGATAGAGAGAATGGGCTGGTATTGAATTGCTCAGTAGTGCAGGTATTGAAGAGTTTAGGAAATCCAGTTCTGTCGTCGCGCCCGTCGCCGACAGCACCTGTCGCGGCGGCTGTCCGTTGGCTGTCGCGGCAGTAAACACACCAACTCCGTACTCCAAGTTTGGCAAGAATCCCAGATCTGCCTTGGCCTATCCCTAGGTCCAAGTCTGTCGATGATCACGTCTTGATGATTCCTCCCGGCGTGAATCGAAGGATGAACACCGATGTGTATGAATTCTTCTTTAGCCACTTAACCTTTCCCTATCCCTAGGCACAAGATAGTTCAACTATAAACTAGAGAACTCGCTCTTATTTCTTTCGTATACTTAACTCTCTCGATGCTAAGTAAATGGATAACCTCACAATGCTCTCCCGATGCTCTTGCAAGATATTAATAACCAAAATAAGAGAACTTGAAGTTTATTTTATTGAACTGAAAAATCCTAAAACAAAACAACCCTTGCAACTACTTTACAAAACAACTCGTGGCCCTAGGGGGTTTTTAGAACATGACGACGGCGGGTAAACGGCAGGGGGATTTAGTTTATCGGTTATGGGGTATGATGTGTGGATTCTCTCCTAGGTTAAAATACATGCCCTTAAATAAGCTTTGGGCTCAAGTTATCTAAGGTAACAAGGATTACAACTTTAATTAAAAGTATGAATCTAATAAAGACTTAATCTTCAAGGATCCTACTTTTCAGCCGTCCTCCTTGTTTCTTGGGATTTTCTCTCCTTGAACTTTGGCTTGACATATCTTTTGATCCGGGGCTTGGAAAAATATTTGGTTTTCACACGACAGACGAGCAGAATTTTCTCTATCTATCAAGGTCCACTTTGCTTTTTCTCTCCGCAAAACTGCTGTCACCATGCTGTCACGGTAGCACCATGGCAGCAACGTCTTCCTTGATTGCTCATTCCAGATCTTCTGCATCGCTGCCTAGCGCCTGCCACGATTGCTGCCCTGGGTGCTGTCACGGCTGCTGCCCTGGGTGCTGTCGCGGCTGCTGCCTTGGGTGCTGTCACGGCTGCTGTCACGGCAGCTCCATGGCAGCATCGTCCTCTTCGTCTGCTTGTCTAGTTCAGCTCTTCTGCTTCTCTGCCCCGTGCCTGCCTTCACCGTCTACGACGGCGGAAACCTGCCAAAAACAGCCATTTTTAGTAGAATCCGTGCCTTCTATATATTTGTGATGTTTTGCTATAAACTGACCTAAATGCAATGAAATGGTGCTTGAATGCAGCAGAAATATGGGTTAAAAGGGTGTAAATAATAGAACTTTTACACACTCAACAGTTGTCGTCTGTGCTGCCACGGCAGTGGCTGCGGCAGCGTCCTCCTTCTCGACTCCAGTCCTGTGTTCCAACTCTGCTTCTTCGCTGTCCCGAGTCTGCAACAGCAGCTACCTGCAAAAGTTGCGAAAATCAGTAGAAACTATGCCATTTTATCTAATTGTGATGTATATATGAAACTTTACCTAAATGCAATGAATTATGCTTGAATGCAGTAGAAATATGGGTTAAATAAGGGGTAAAATATAGAACTTTTACACACTCAACACACCCCCAAACTCAAGTTCTTGTTTGCCCTCAAGGAAATATGACCTAACTAAAATAAAAAACAAGTTTATGGTTTGGCTTAATTCAGTGAACCTTTCATTACCTACCACACATTCCCTATCACGAACAATACCTTGTCAGACATTTATGGATTTATTCGGAACCATGCTATAGGTCTCGTGTACTGTGTGCATGTTTTGTGAACAAATACGTGTATAGACTCATTTAGTTTACTAGAATAGTTAAGCTACTTACTTGAATTTTTATGCCAAATTTCATTTTCTTGGAGGCAATTCTTAGGCCCCTTTAGTTTTTCCTGAAATAGACTCGATGTTTTTCTTTATTTTAAGCTGACTAGAGCCTGTTTTTGGGCACCTCTAGCTAACTTCCTAGAGCCAGGGTTAGGCACCTCTAGGGCAACTCAAGAGATTAAGTTGTCCCACTCTAGTTTACCAATATAAGTGTAGACAGCATAAGAGTCACAAAGGGTGTTCTTAAAGATCAGAACTATAGCAAGGCTCTAAAGTGTTCCTAAACATTTCCTAAAGGCACTACCACGACAGAGTATGTCACGGCAAGTAAGTTTAGTTCAAAGACTTAAGCCAAATGATTAAATTTTTGACAAAAATAAACTAAATAATAACTAACACTTAGACACAATTTTAAGACACAAAATACACTTCATTACTGGAGGGATGCCACCCCCAAACTCGAGGGTTGCATTGCCCTCAATGCATGATGATATGTAAATGAAAAACAGAAAAAAAAACAAAGTACATCACAAAATAAATAAAACAACAGGACATCAAAAATAAGATAGAAACTTAAATTGAGGAGCTGTGATCGATGTTGCTGCTGTTGATCTGTAGCTGCCGGCGGGCAGTGACCTTCATAGTAGGGGCCGACAGAGTGCTAGGGGAGGCAGATGCAGTTTTCTTTTTGGCCTCCCTTGGCGGCTGGATACGAGTAGATGAGATTTGGGGTGGCTTTTCCAGCACTTGTACCTCATCTTCGGAGCTGTTGCTGCTGCTACTACTGCTGGCAGACTTGCCCTGGACGGAGGGTCCTTCACCAGCTTTGTTGGTCTTCTGCCACTTCATTGGAGTGAACTCCTTGGAGAGGTTTCGAGCAACAGAGGGCTCCCTGTCAGAGTCCTTCCAGACGGATGATGAGGAGAACCCTTCGAAGTAGTCGTCGTTGAGTTCTGGCAGCGACTACTTTCTCTTCTCGCCTCTGGAAGTGGTAGTGGCAGTTTGGCTGCCGCCTTCAGCTGTCGCTGCCGGTGTAGGAGTAGAGGCAGCGGATGGAGTCTTCGGTGTGGCGGTAGGAGTAGGAGTAGGTGTGGGGGCAGCAAAATATTGTTCTGGGAAGGCAGGGAAGGGTACATTTGCAAAATTTAAATCATTTTGAATAAAATGTATCGTTGCTGCCGTGAAGTCCCTTATGAAGCTCATCAGACCGAGCTGCCTTTCCTCCATATTTTTTAGTATGGCTAGAATCTGAGTGGAGGCATCTGTTGGAGGGGCTGCTGCTGCGGCAGGTTCTGGCTGACTGGGCCTGTCGGCTCCTCTGCTGTGGCATTAGGGTTGAAGTAGGACAGTGGGATTACTGCTTTCAACTCCATGATGCTGGAGATGTTACACTCCGTCCACCCTTTCCTTCGGACTTTAAAGTCTTAGGCAATTTCTGGAACGTTGTGGGCTCGACATATTTCAGTGTGAGGTACGGCAAGACAAGAGGTCCTGATGGTCGGAGAGCACATTCCAAAATTCCCTCCCTTATGTATCGGCCGACGTTGATGGGTCTTTCATTTAGAATTGAATGTACAAGTGCTAACCTGGGTCGGTCGACCGTACTGTTATGGGAGGATGGCATGATTCTCTTCTTCACGAAGTGGTTCCATAATTTGGCCTCGAGAGTTAGTTGAGTTCTTTTCACCGTCCACCGATGTTTTGGGTCGGTGTTCCATTCTGTCCCCTCCTCCGTCACTTCTGCCATCACCGCATCATAGTCTGTCGGCGACAGACTTTCGACGAACCTCTTGTGGGCATCCTTCTTTCTACTGACATAGAGGCCATAGAGAATGTTGATGTAAGAAGGCTCAAAAGAAAGTTCTTTACCTTGCACCATCACGGTCGTAGTATCCTTGCTGTCGACAACATCATAAAATTCCCGGACCAGCGTGACATTCATTTCTTCCGGCAGGGCAGCAAAGTGCTGCCACTTAAAGGCATGGATCTTCTTCGCGATGAAGGGTTCAAGCCATAGGTTTCCTGTGGGCTCGGTGTAAAGAAAACCCCTTTCTTCCCACATCTCCCTCTTCTGGAAGGAGTGATAATATCTACCGACAGAGTCGGTGGAGGCGAAGCGGTTTGGGATGGCACTATGGCTAGGTGTGCTCACGGCTATAGCAGAGCTGGAGGCAGCACTTCTGCGAGTTTGTCTGCTAGTCATGGTTGCAAGGTTTGTGGAAAATAAAGAGAAATTTGAGATCTAGAGGAAGCAAGTTGAGAGAGTAAAAGTGAGGTGAAAAATAAATAGTGAATGGGGGTTTATATAGATGGATGATTTTCTTCCCGTTGGAGCTGTAACGGCATGTGCAAATAATGGGGCCAGCTATTACGCGGTTTTTGACGCGTCTGTCATGTGTTTCCGTGTCTACTGCGCGTCTATTACGCGTTTGCGTGTCTGCCGCGATAGCTCGTTGACAGGTTGTATTTCCGCGTCTGTCGCGACAACTGATGACAGGCTGTGACGACAGACTCATCCGTTGGGCTTTTTGGGCTGCTGTTGATATAGTGGGATGGTTCACTTCTTCTCCTCTCCTTGTTTCCCTTATTTCCTAAAAATAATTAAAATAAAATCTTAGTTCCTAAAAATAAAATAAAATAATTCTTAATTCCTAATAATTAAATAAAATAAAATAAAATAACTAAGTTAGATTAGGGATGCCTTGAGGGGCATCTCCTAAAGTAACTACTTCATGCATCCTTGGGGCTTCAGTCCCCTGATAATGCTTTAGTCTTCGTCCGTTGACTTTGAATTGGTGCCCGTCTTTTAAAGATTTGATCGTGATGGCACCATTGGGAAAAACTTGCACAACTTGAAAGGGGTCGGACCATCTAGATTTAAGCTTTCCTAGGAAAAGTTTCAACCTAGAGTTAAACAACAACACAAGCTACCCTGGGTAGAACTGTCGTGGCAGCAACTTCTTGTCATGCCACCTTTTGGTTTTATCTTTGTAACTCTTTGCATTGTCGTAGGCCATTGCTTGAATTTCTTCAATTTCGTTCAAGTCAAGTAGCCTCTTATGTCCTGCCTTATCTAAGTCCATGTTTACTGCCTTGATGGCCCAGTAAGCTCTGTGCTCTATCTCGGCAGGTGAGTGACATGTTTTCCCATATATAAGCCTGTAGGGTGACATTCCAAATGGTGTTTTGAATGTTGTTCTATAGGCCCAGAGTGCAACATTGAGGTGTAAATACCATTCTTTTCGAGTAGGTTTAACATCTTCTCAAGAATGTTCTTTACTTCCCGATTGGATATTTCGGCCTGTCCATTGGTTTGAGGGTGATATGTTGTTGCAATCTGGTGCTTTACGCCGTATTTTCTTAAGGTAGTAGTGATTACCCTGTTATCGAAATGTCTCCCTTCGTCACTTATGATCGCCTTAGGTATGCCAAACCTGGAGAAAATGTTTTTGTGCAGAAATCTCTGAACAGTCTTGGCATCATTTTTCTGCGTGGCGATCGCTTCAACCCATTTGGATATATAATCCACTGCCAGTAGGATGTAGAGGTTCCCACATGATGCTGGGAAAGGTCCCATGAAATCGATCCCCCATACATCGAAGATTTCGACTTCTAAGATGTTTTGCAGTGGCATCTCATGTCTTCTTGAGATGTTCCCAGTCCGTTAGCACTTGTCACAACTTTTGTAGAAGGCTTGTGCATCCTTGAACAGTGTGGGCCAATAGAGACCAGATTGCAAAACCTTGGCAGCGGTTTTGTTTCCACCTAAGTGTCCTCCATATGGGGAAGCATGGCAGTGGTGAAGCACAACTTCCTGTTCATCATGTGGTACACACCTCCTGATAATTTGATCTGCACAATGTTTGAAAAGAGGAGGTTCGTCTCAATAATAATGTTTTGCATCATTTTGGAACCTCTTCCTTGCTTGGAAATTAAGTTCAGGAAGGAGTAGTTTGCTAACAATGTAATTAACAAAATCACAGACCAAGGAAGTTCAGAAAACTTACCTGTCGCCATGGCTGTCGCGGCAGTGCTTGTGGCAGCAAACAACTGTTCACCAGGGAAGGTCTCTAGTATGTTGGTCTTGTCTGTTGGTAGACTCTTTCCAATCTCTAATCTCGACAAGTGGTCTGCTACTTGGTTTTCTGTCCCCTTTTTATCCTTGATTTCAATGTCGAACTCTTGCAGCAACAGAATCTAACGTATCAGTCTAGGTTTTGCATCTTTTTTAGCGAACATATACTTCAATGCTGAATGGTCTGTATGGACCACCACCTTTGTTCCAAGTATGTACGGATGGAACTTGTCAATTGAGAACACCACTGCTAACAGTTCCTTTTCTGTTATGGTGTAATTCACTTGGGCATCATTCAGTGTTTTGTTGGCGTAATAAATTACATGGAAGAGTTAATTCTTCCTCTGCCCTAGTGTTGCCCCTACAGCATAGTCACTGCATCACACATTATTTCAAATGGTAAACTCCAGTCTGGCGGCTGTACGACTAGGGCTGATACTAGTTTCTCTTTTAGGATTCTGAATGCCTCAGTACATTCAGTGTTGAAGTCAAAGGGACGATTCTGCTCCAGTAGGTGGCATAAAGGCTTTGTAATCTTCGAGAAATTTGTAATAAATCTTCGATAAAACCCATCATGCCCTAAGAAACTTCGTATTCCCTTGACTGTAGTGGGTGGCGGAAGCTTTTCAATGACTTCTATTTTCACTCTGTCTACCTATATTTCGCGGCAGCTTACTTTGTGGCCTAGGACTATCCATTCATCCATCATAAAGTGGCACTTTTCCCAGTTTAACACCAAATTCGCTTTTTCACATCTTTCGAGTACCTTATGTAGGTTGCTTAAACAACCTTCAAAGTTATCTCCAAAGACGGAAAAATCGTCTACGAATATTTCCAGGAAGTCCTCCACCTTGTCGGAAAATATCGCCATCATGCACCTTTGGAAGGTTGTTGGTGCATTGCAGAGTCCAAATGGCATTCTCCGAAAAGCATACGCGTTGTATGGGCATGTGAAGGTAGTTTTCTCTTGATCCTCCGGTGCAATAGCTATATGGTTGTACCTTGAATAACCATCAAGAAAACAATAATAAGGTTTCCCCGCTAATCTATCAAGCATTTGATCAATAGAAGGTAGGGGAAAATGGTCTTTCTAGGTAGCTTTGTTAAGCTTCCGGTAATTCATACAAACCCTCCAACCGGTCACATTTCTGGTTGGGATTAGTTCGTTCTATTCGTTGGTCACCACGGTTAATCATTCCTTTTTAAGAACACACTGCATCGGGCTCACTCACTTACTATCCGAGATGACATAAATTATTCTGGTGTCAAGCCATTTGATAATTTCTTTTCTCGGCACTTCTCGCATAGCTTCGTTTATGCATCTCTGGGCATCAATGGTCGGCTTATAATAATCCTCTAGGAGAATTTTGTGCATACATAGTGTCGGACTGATGCATTGGATGTGTCAGCTACCGTCAATCCAATAGCCTTTTTATGCTGTTGCAGCATCCCAATTAGATGTTGTTCATGTTTCTACATTAACTTGGAAGAGATGACTACGGGCAACGTATCATTTAATCCAAGGAAAACATATTTAAGCTGCCCTGGCAGGGGCTTAAGGTCTAAAACAGGTGGTTCTACAGTTGAAAGCTTTTGGATTATGTGTTCATTCGAGGTATAGTTTAGGGGCTCGAATAACTTACCTGGACGATTGCCTATGCAATTTACATCCTCATGACCTTCAGTGTCAGATATGTCTGAATCGGAGGAGTCACTGTCGTTGTTGTTGCCGTGACAGTCTTCCAGATGACTTTCGTGGCAGTGACCAAATTTTATGTCATGGCAGCTCGACCTGATGCAGGGTTGGTCAAGGATTACTTCAGTGATAGCCTTGCATTCTTGTTCTGCATCAGCATGTTTAATTGCTTGGAGAACATTGAGTTTGATCTCTTGATTGGTGCGTTCTCATCTGCTTCACAGTCTAAAACAAGAAAGTCAGCAGGAAAAATGAACTTATCCACTCTTACAAGAATATCTTCGATCTTCCCTTCTGGTTGTGCGTAAGAGCGGTTTGCCAGCTGCAGCATGATTGCCGTGTGTCGTGCTCGTCTAATACCTAATTTCTGAAACACATATTTTGACATTAAATTTATACTAGCACCTAGATCACATAGTGCCTTACCCACGAATTTTTCACCAATTATGCACGGTATGATGAAGCTCCCAGGATCCTTCTTTTTTGGGGTGTATGCCTATGCATGATAGTCATGCATCCCTCTGTCATTTTTACCGTTTCGAATTCCCCAAGTCTGAATCTTTTTGACATGCCATCCTTGAGAAATTTTGCATAACCGGGCATCTGTTTGATGGCCTCCAACAGTGGTATATTGATGTGCACCTGCTTAAAAATATCGCAGATCTTTTTGAGCTGGTACTCCTATTTCTGCTTTTGTAACTACTGTGGAAAAAGGGTGGAGGACGGTAATATTCACGACGTCCTTCACATGGTATTCGAATTTGAGGAGGCTTAGGTTATTCAGCATTCTTTTTCTTGCTCCTCTATCCCTTCTTATGTCGTGGCATGTATGTCAGCAGCAGGTTTTCCTCTTCTACCAGGGCAGTGTTCGTGGCAGGTGTTTCTAGGGCTGGTTCCTCAATCGGTTTGGTTTTCATCTCTGTCCCTTGCAGTTGTTTCCCACTCCTAGTTGTAATTGCTTTACACTGCTCATGTGTGGGTTTTCTAGCGAATTCAGTATCACTAGGGAATCCTCCGTTTTGCCTTGCCTTAATATGCTGGGAAACCTGGACCATCTGTGTCTCCAGCGATTTCAGTGTAGCCTCATGGTTAGTCATTCTCATCTCTGTTTTGTCCATGAATAACTCAGTCTTCTTGACGAAGTGATCCATGTTTTCCATGTAAGCTCCTGTCTGTGACATAAATGTGGCCAATGTTTGTTCCAGTATACTAGGTGCGGCTGCCGGCTACTGTTGTGGTTACTGCCGTGTCAGGATTCTGGGTGCCTCTTGGTTTTGGTTGTTCTGCACCTGAGGATTTAGTGTGTTGTTTGGATTGCACCAAGAGAACTTGAGATCTTTTCTCCAATTGGGATTGTAATTGTTGGAGTCGTAATTTCTCTGCTTATTGTAATTTCCAACATACATCCCTTCCTCTAGCTGTAACGGGTAGTCTTCCGAACTGTGATTCCCACTGCAAGTTTCATATACCTCTTCTACAGAATAGACAGGTTTTGAATCTTTCTTCAACAAATTTTCCATTTCCTTTGTGAGGTATGCAACATGTGTCTTCAGGGAATTGTCGGCTTCATAGTCTTTTACAGCTAACACTCGTTTACCTCTCCTCGCTGTAGGAAATTGCTCGTAATTCTTCGCTAACTTTTTCAATACTACCATTGCTTCGTATGGATCTTTATCCAACAACAGTCCATTTGTTGTTGAATCTATTCTCATACGGGTGTGTGTGTTGGCAACATTGTAGAATTTGATGACTTGATTCCACACAGGGAATCCATGTATCAGGCAGTTCATCAGAAGAGTTGTAAACATGTCACATGCCTCGTGCATTGGCTCACCATCTTCTTGTTGAAAAGTAGCAATTTCATTACGTAATCGCTCAGATAAGTGAGAAGAATTAAAACGAGATAAAATTCACGAGTGAGATCTGCCCAAGTCCGTATTGAACCCGACGTTAGTTTATTCCACCACGTTTTAGCTCTGTCTCTCAGTGAATGAGGGAATAACCGGAGCCTTAGTATTTCCGGATTTTTTCCTGGTAATCGAAATGATCTACAGATTTCTTGGAACGTTTTCAGATGTTCTCAGGCATCCTCTGTTGCAGCACCACTAAATTGGCCAACGAAATTGATCATGCTGAACATAACAGGTTTCAGCTCGAAATTCTCAGCTTCCACGTCTGGCTAGGTGGTCTCCAGTTCCACGTGATCGTTGATCATGTAATCACGGTAGGACCGTCGTGCGGCCTCGGCAGCAGGCCGTTCGTTCCCTTCATCTAGGGAAGGATCTTCAAGATTCCTCAGGTGATTTACCCCATTATGCGTTGCTTCTAACTGTTCCTCAAGATAATCGTTTCTGGCTATCAAGAGGCGGATTCGGATCCTCAGGTTGCACGAACGTTCGATTCCAGGATCTAGTTTGTACTCAGGTTCTTTGCCTCGTCTTGATCTGCGTATAAGCAAACGAAAAACCTTTGTGAAAAGCACAGGGTAAAAATTCCCATTAAAAACAGAAAAATTAAGAAGTGCAGTAAAAGTAAGGGTAAAGATATGTTGTCAGTCCCTGGCAATGGCGCCAAAAACTTGTTGCCTGTGTAACCCCCTTAACCCGGCCTAGACGGTTGACCCGAATTAAGAAAGTCACACGGGGAAAACCAAAGTCAACCCGAAAGTCAACCTTGATTAACGACCCTTTTTTTTTTCTTTTTAATCTTGTCTAGATGCACATTAGCCCTAATTGTGATCACACAAACATCATACTCAAAGATCACAAACATCAGAGATCAAACAGGGACCCAATTGAACAAATTACAACTTTAGGGACCAAATTGTAATTTCTGATAAATATGAGGACTTAACTCAAATTAAAGTTACCAGCTTGTAATTAGTCAGGTTTCATGCTTCTCTGTGAAATTTCAGCTCAAAAGGACTTCCCAAACTCATACAATTGCACAAACAAGATTCGGGACCAAAATGCAAACATTTCAAAACATTTAACTGCCAATGTCAGCCCCTAACGGTCACCCGTTCCGAAACAGGCAGAGCCCGTTTCGAAACGCGGGGCCGTTCCGCAACCGTACCGCAACACGGGCTGGCAGTAGCCAAATCGTTTCAGAACGGTCCCTCCCGTTTCGGACGCCTGAGCTTGTTTAAGGCACCTGTTCCGAAACGGGTGGCACTGTTCCGAAACACCTTGCACAGATTGCCCCAAAATGCATACTTAAACATGCAATTAAACATCCAATCATGCTCCAAATGCTACCAAACTTTACCAGCATGCAATTCAACATATATAAGACATACTTGCATCAACAATTCATCAAAACAACATCATTTACGAAAAGCCCCAAATCTATAGGCATGCTTCCTACACAAGCAAGCCATACAAGCATAAACTTCCAATTCAAGCATATTAAGGCCAACCACAAAAACCAGCATTCTCATCAACATTCAACATACTTAGGGAGTTCAAAACCTCTCCCAAAACATACACATAGGTCCCCCATTGCCAAATTACCAAAAGCTAGAAATGTACTTAAGAAACCTTCCATACTTTGAGCTTTACTTTCACTTGATTGCTTGCCCTTCTTGCTGCCCTCAAGGTACTCTAATGTTCTGCATTATTGAATTAAGAAAACGAAAGAGAGCGTAAGCAAAAGCTTAGTGAGGAATGCTCATAAAACCATTCAATAATGCATTTATAGAACATTTATAAATCATGCTTCAAATCATCAATTGCTCATGCTCAAAAGCATACTTAAAACAAGCATCTCATGCTTCATATCATAACATGTCATATTGGCCACAAGTGATAAGTTTCATTTCTTTAAAAACAAGTTCATCAACTTTCACCCCAAGGACTTTTAAACACCTTGGCCCCAAGGACTTTTAAACACCTTGGCCCATGGACTTTTAACCACAATGGAAAGGACCACACAAGGACTTTTAACCACCTTTGTGTCCATATCAAGTTTCACCCCAAGGACTTTTAAACACCTTGGCCCCAAGGACTTTTAAACACCTTGGCCCCATGGACTTTTAAACACCATGGCCCCATGGACTTTTAAACACCATGGAAAGGATCACACAAGGACTTTTAACCACCTTTGTGTCCATAACAAGAACCATCCAAGGACTTTTAACCACCTTGATGTTCTTAAGTAAACAAGGCTCACTCAAGGACTTTTAACCACCTTAGTGACCTTAACCTTTTCAAAACATCACTTGCCAATATACATCATTTTCATCATTTAATCCACTGTTTTAAAGCATTAAACCAAGCCATATACATCATGCATTTAAAAGCATCAAACCACATTTAATCAATGTACAAAAACAAGGAACTCTTACCTTGAGCTTCCTTCAACATATGGCTTACAAAAACAGCAATTACCATGCTAAATCATGCTTTCAAAACAGTATTTAAATCATGCAATAAACCACATTGCATCACAACAAAATCATGGCCACCACTAGAGAGTACTTTCCGAAAACTTACACTTGAGCTTAGCAAAGTTGTTTAGACTTAAACTAAGCTCCCAAGACATTGGTTTCAAAGCCGAAAACCATTTTCACTCACCGATTCCACTTAGCCTCTTGCCGAAGCACCAAATCAAGCTTCCGGATCAACAACTCTTGGATCCAAAGATGCCTCCCCTGTTTTAACACATCAAAGCAGAGGATTAATGCATCATCATGCATTAATTGCTTCAATGAAAGCACCTAAACTCGCTGCTCTCATACACACTCCATTTTCGGGTACCAAACACAACCGAAAATGCATCCAAACCACTTCTCAACAAAGCCCAGCCATAAACCATCAAAACCTAACATCCTTTAACATCATTTAACATCTAAAAAGAGCCCAATAACATCCTTATACCTCCAGCAACATCAGATCCACAAGATCACCTCAAAAACAACCAAGAAACACAAGCTAAACTTAGGAAACTCAACCTATCCGGGATTGCATTAATCAAAACTCAATTCCTTATCAATTTAGAGTTCAAATATCATCAAAAACACATCTCAAATCACAGATTTAACAGATCACACGAAAATCACCAAAAATCACCAAATCTTGCATTATAAGCCAAGATTCAATTCACAACTCAAAAGCCTTTAATAAAAAATCAATTAAGGATTGAAAACTTAGGAATTTCAGTAAAGAACTGATAGTTTAGAGGAGAAGGACGTTCTTACCTCCAAACTTGAGTTTCTCCTCTTTTTGGAATCAAAAACCTTGATGAATCAAGTAGCAAATGATGAGGTTTTGTAGATATGTTGATTAGGAATCAAAAGAGAGTTGAAAGGAGAGATTTAGGAGAGAAAATCAGAAACAATTCTCTGGAAAGAAAGTGTTTGGGTTGAGAGAAAATGAGAGAAAGAAAATTGGAAAGTTAGTTAACAAAATAGCCAAAATGGCTTTCCCTCCTCTTTTGATATGTTTTAAAATCAGAATAAATCTCAAAATATCTTAGAAAAATCTGGAGAAACTACTTTTGGAATAATAGCTCCTTAAAGATTCAAAGTTTCAACCCTTTCGAAAACAGTCACCAAACTTTCAAAAATTACATTTTGGTCACTAGCCAAAATGTCACCCTTCCAAAACCTATTTTCCAAAATTGATTTCACAGTTCACTTAATTATATTAAAAGATGATTTTAGAACATTTTTCCATATTTTTAATGCAACCCGAACTAGGCTTTCCTAATTTCACCTCTTTAGATTCGAACAGCACTTTGACCGAACCGGTCAACGCCCAAAACTACCAAGCCCAAAACCGGGGGGTTACAGCCTGTCAAAAGTCCTATCACAATGTAGTGCGAGTGTACACGACGCAAGTAGTAAAGTGATACTCAAAGTATCAGATGTCGAATCCACAGGGACTGGAAATAGCTTTAGCCTTGAATTGCTGAACAAGAGAGAAAGAAAAGAGTTTAAATCGATTGGGAAATAATATCGTAGAATATTTAATATAAAAGAATGAATATTCAGGGTTAAGAATTAGGCCGATATTGATCTGCTCGGTAGTGTAGGTGTTGCGCTGTATAAAAATTCATGTTCTGTGTATGGCTTTTGTCATGGCAGCACCTGTCGTGGCAGCGGTCCGTTGCTGTCGTGGCAGCGATAAGCAACTCAGTTTCTTCAAGCTTGGCAAGAATCCCTGCTGTGACTTGTCCTATCCCTAGGTCCAAGTAATGTTGATGAACACTTCTCCGATGATACCTCCCAGCGTGAATCAAAGGGTGAACACCAATGTTGTTGAATTCTTCCTTAGCCTCTTAACCGCGTCCTATCCCTAGATCTGAGATAGTTCAACCATAAACTGGAGAACCCGCACTTATTCCTTTCGTATACTTAACTCTCCTGATATTAAGTAAATAGATAATCTCTAAATGCTCTTCCAATACTCTTGCAAGATGTTGAAACCAGAATAAGCAAACTTGAAGTTTTATTTTATTGAACAGAAAATTCCTAAAACAGTACAATCCTTGCAACTACTTTACATAATCAACCCTTAGCCTTAGGGGAAGTTTAGAACATGATGAGAGGGGGAAACGAAAAGGGTTTTGGGGAAGATGACTAGAGATGAGATATCCTTCCCAAGGTCGAATTACATGCCTTTATATAGGCCTTGGGTTCAACTTTTCTAATAAGGTAAGAATACAAGTTCAAACTAAAGTACAACTCTAATTAACATTAAATCTTCTGAGTAGATTCCTTTAATTCGTCCTCTTTTCTTGCTTTGGGTTTCTTCCTTGAACTTTGGGCTTGGCCTTCATTCTGCTCTAAGGCTCAAAAAAATATAGGAGTGGTCCAAGATAGACAGGCTTGAATTCCTCTATCTGTCGAGCTCCACTTCACTTCTCCCTTCACCAATGTTTTCGTCATGGCTGCCACGGCAGTGGCCGTGGCAGCGTCCTCCTTCTCGACTCCAGTCATGTGTTCCATCTCTGCTCCTTCGCTGTCCCGAGTCTGCCACAGCAGCTACCTGAAAAAGTAGCGAAAATTAGTAGAACTGTGCCATTTTATCTAATTGTGATGTATATGTGAAACTTTACCTAAATGCAATAAATTATGCTTGAATGCAGCAGAAATATGGGTTAAAAAGGGGTATAATATAGAACTTTTACACACTCAACAGTAGGGTATTCCTGCCGAGGATCTTGAGATAGGAGTCTGTGTTTCTTGTTCTTTGGGGTATGATGTTTTGGTGGATAAGGTGTATCGAAGGTGTTTGATTGAGGTTCAAGGTTCGATATTTTTGGCTAACCTGATGGAGTTGCCATTTCAAGATTTTGATGCAATTGTAGGAATGGATTGGTTGTTTGAGCATGATACACGATTTGGTTGTAGAGAAACGAGCCTTAATCTTCGTGATTTAGATGGAGCTAAGTTGGTGGTGAAAGGTTAGAGAAATCCTTGCCTTTCCTCCGTAGTGTCAGCTTTGGTGGAACAAATAATGATACAACAAGGTTGTGAGGCCTTCTTAGCCAATGTAATTGATACAAATGCGGGGAGACTAAAGCCCAAGAGCCTCCGGACCGTTAGTGAGCTTTTTGATGTGTTTTTGGAAGAGTTGCATGGATTACCTCCAAATCGTGAACTAGAGTTTCAATAAATGTGATGCTTAGCACAACACTAGTTTTTATTGCATCGTATCGTATGGCACCAACTGAATTGAGGGAGCTAAAGAATCAGATTCAAGAGTTGATGGAAAGGGGTTTTATTCGACCGAGCATCTCACCTTGGGGTGCACCGGTCTTGTTCGCTAAAAAGAAGGATGGGTCAATCACGATGTGCATTGATTACCATCAGCTTAACAAGGTAACGGTGAAGAATTGTTATCCCTTACCAAGGATAATGACATGTTTGACCAGTTGAGAGGTGCCCATGTGTTCTCAAAGATCAACTTGAGATTGGGTTACTATCAGTTGATGGTAGTAGAAGAGGATGCTTAGAAAACTGCCATCAGGATGCGATATGGACATTATATGTTCTTGGTAATGTCGTTTGGGCTTACAAATGCACCTGCAGCTTCTATGGACTTCATAAATCGGATCTTCTTGCCTTGTCTAGATCAATTTGTGGTGGTCTTTCTTGATGACATTTTAGTTTTTTCACGCTTATCGAAGGAGCACGATTATCATCTTCGTGTTGTCCTTTAGACCTTGAGGAAAAGGTAAATTTTTGCCAAGTTTAGCAAGTGTTAGTTTTTACTTTCTGAAGTGGCGTTTTTTGGGCCACATTGTAGCGGTATATGGGATTCGTGAAAGATTTAGATTGTAGTTGTATGGAAATCATTTAGAAATATCAAGAAAGTCTGTAGTTTTCTTAGGCTTGCCAGATATTACCGATGCTTCGCCAAGGGCTTTTCTATAGTAGCGACATCTATGACTAAATTGTTACAAAAAGGAGTTCCGTTTGAGTGGAACAATAAGAGACAACAAAGCTTTAAATAGTTGAAGGCGTACCTGACAGAAGCCCAGTTTTAACGTAACCTGAGACGGGTAAGGATTATGTGGTTTTCATTAATGCCTCGTTGAATGGGTTTGGTTGTGTTCTCATGTAAGAGGGAAAGGTGGTAGCTTACGCCTCAAGACAATTCAAGCCTCGTGAAAGGAATTACCCTACGCGTGATTTGGAGCTAGCTACATTTATCTTCATGTTGAAGATTTAGAGGCACTATCTGTATGGAGAAAAGTGCTACATCTACACCGGTCATAAGAGTTTGAAATATTTCCTTACACAAAGTGATTTGAATTTGAGACAAGGGTGTTGGATTAAGTTGTTGAAGGATTATGATTGCAGTATTGAGTACCATCGCGGTAAAGCTAATGTCATTGCTGATGCTTTTGAGCTGAAAGCCCATGTCGGACTTAAGGGCAATGTTCGCCCGATTGAGGATGATTGGGGATGGTGGGTTGTTAACTGTGCTTCATGTGGAGCCTTCCTTGGTGCAAGAGATTAAGAGGACACAAGTGCTAATTGAAAATCTAGTAGCAAAGATTGAGATGGTTCAAAGTGGAGAAGTGTCACACTTCGAAGTACGAGATAGGGGAATCTTGTACTTCAAGGGTGATTTATGTGTTCCAGTTTTGGAGGAGTTTAGGGACATCATTCTTTGAGAAGCGCATCGTGGCACGTTTTCTGTGCATTTGGGCAGCAATAAAATGTACCAAGATCTTTGTTCTTTTTACTGGTGTCCTAGCATGAAGAGAGATGTCTCGGAGTTTGTAACAAGATATCTTGCTTGCCAGCAAGTTAAGGCGGAACATCAGGTTCCTTCGGGCTTACTTCAGACTATTTAGATTCCACAATAGAAGTGGGATCGTGTGAACATGGATTTTGTGACGGGTCTATCTGTGACTCAAAGGAAACATGATGCAATGTGGGGGATAATGGATCGTTTGACTAAGTCTTCTCATTTCCTACCAGTGCGTATGGATTTTACGCTTAGAGTTTGGCACGGATGTACATCCAAGAGATTGTGCGGTTGAATGGAATGCCATCTTCAATCATATCAGATAGAGATCCTCGGTTCACAGTGAGACCGTATAAGAAAATTCATGAAGCTTTGGACACAATGTTGCATTTCAGTACCGCTTTTCGCCCTCAGATTAATGGTCAGTCCAGGCGAGTCATTCAAGTCTTAGAAGATATGCTTCAGTGTTGTGTTATCGACTTTGACAAGAGTTGGAAGGACCAGTTACCACTTACTGAGTTTTCTTATAACAACAGTTTCCAATTGAGTATCAAGATGGCTTCTTTTGAGGCTTTGTTTGAGAAAGTGTGTTGAACAATCTTATGTTGGATCGAGCTCAACGAGAGAAGGATAGTGGGATCAGATTTAATTAGACAACCCGAGGAGAAGTTTTATATCATAAAAGAAAGATTGCAAGTGGCTTTTGATCACCAGAAAGCTTACGCAGATCGAAAGTGTAAGCACATCGAGTATGATGTTGGTGATAAGGTGTTTCCTAAGGTGTCACCGTGGAAAAGGGTAATTCGTTTTGGGTGGGAGGGCAAGTTGAGCCCGAGGTTTATTGGGTCATATAAGATTAATTAGAAGGTTGGATATGTGGTGTACTGGCTAGCCTTGCCTCTAGATATGGTGCACATCCATATTGTATTCCATGTGTCTATGTTGAGGCGTTATCGTTCTGACACTTCGCATTTTATTCCTTTAGAGGAGATTGAGATCAACACCAACTTGACGTACGATGAGGAGACAATAAGAGTTCTTGATAAGGGGTTCAAGGAACTTCGCAACAAATGTGTACCTTTGGTGAAGATGCTTTGGATGAATCATGGGGTCGAGGAAGCCACATGGAATGTAGAAAAAGACATGAAGCTATTGTACCCGCATTTGTTTCCAAAAGGTAAATTTCGAGGACAAAATTTGTTTAAGGAGGGGAGGGTTTTAACGAACCAGGTTTCAGAATTTGTATGCCGGTTTAACCTTAGTTGTGTGCTCGGTGTGTTAGGCCGTGAGTTGGGCCTTTGGGTGCTTAGGGAAGCTTTAGTGGGCTCAGTTTAACTATTTTGTATTGACTTATTTCCAAAATTTGTCGGATTTATGGAATTGCTTATATTTTGGACTAAATCTAGTGGCAAAATTTTATGAATGGGTTGGCTTGAGGCCCAAATGTGACGTCGGGTTTAGAGTGTTACAAATATGGTGTCGAGACCTCTGGCCTAAATTAATAAAAGTGTCAATTTTAAGTCCTATTTTACTCTGGAAATACATTCTAACATGTTTATGACTATTATGAGCATTAAAGACACTTTGAACTAAGATCAAAGGTTTATGAAACTAAATCAAACAAACTAGCTCCAGTCACGAGTTTTAGGTTTTGAAAATTCACACTAAAGGGGTGTTTGGTAAACAACTTTTTGAAGAGCTTTTAGCTTATTTGGGCACAAATAGTTGATTAGTATTCAAACCCTCTATTTCTAGTGTTTGGTAAACACCTTTTTGAAAGAGATGGTTGTGCAAATTAAGGTAAAAGAGAAAACGCTAGAAAATCCAGTGGATTGGAAGAGCTAATTTGCAAAATAAGATGTTAAATGACGTACTTGACCATGTTATTTCCAGAATTACATCATTGACATTAAACATAATCTAGTGAAATAGCCATCTAGGGAAAATTAAATATGTTTATTCGTTTCTGCAAAAGTCTTTACAAGTTTTTCACCGAGGGAATATTATAATGGAGCATTTTCAGTTTTGCACTTATTCTTTTTCTAAATTCTCAAGTTTACTCTACGTTCTTCTTCATTTACATTCCCATCCATAAAAATCAAATGTGGATTTGACTGTTTTTATGAGGTGTTTTCTCTTGGTTTGTTTCATTCATTGAAGTTACAAAAATATGAAAAGTTTTATATAATTCTTGTTTTAAACTCCAAAAAATAGAAAAAAAAGTGTTGTGATTTTAGGTCGAATGATTTTCAGAGTATTTGAAGTTGTGATTTGTGTTTTTCAAGTCGAGTGGTTACAAATTTGATTCATACCCTTATTTATCATTTTACCCGTATCAACTATCAGTTAAGTTTTACCAAACACTTTTATATAAATAGTTAACCAAATTAGTTTCTCAAATAAGCTAATAAAATCAATTGGTCAAACCAGCCACTGCAATCAACTACTAGCTATCAGGCGTTTGGCAAACACCCCCTAAGTGTAGTAGCTTAAATGGTCAAAATAGACTAGAAGTGAAAAACATAACTTCCCTTACTATCTGCATGTAAGAACCATATAAAGTCACTCAAGCATGTATTCCAAGCAAATTCAAGTAAAGAATAACATGTAACCACATAAGTCATGAAAAATCGGCACAAAGGCTTAAGGTGGGTTTGTAAGGCCTAACTCTCTCCTAAGTTTCCAAAATCTTTCTTCATCTAAAGGCTTAGTAAAAATATCAAGGTGTCATCCAACTTCTCTCATCACCATCTCCCATGAGTCGACACGATTTAGTTAGATCCATTTCGTCTATACTTGAAAAGACTTGGGTGGTAGATTTTTCTTATATACCGTAAAGCCAATATGGCCGCCAACTTCATGGCTTAATTCGACGTTCCTTCATATGGATTCTTATTTTTCCTCGATAAATCACCTCTTGATTTATTTGAGCTACTACAACGTGATATTTATGGTTCCTCTTATGTTCGTATGAAGGATACTTAAAGTATCCTCTTTAGCCTCATTTTTCATTAAAAAATTCTAAATTTGAACATAGTCAATGGACTAAAATTATAATATAACCTAAATTTAATACAAAATATTTTTATAAAGTGAAGGGGTTGTCTCGGCATGGGTGGTCCTGGACATGTGCACTAGGAGCAATTGTACATGACCCTAAAAAATAAGAGTCTCAAATGAGTTAACTTAAATGTTTGCAAGGAAAAACTCATTTTTTCATTCTAAAGTCAGTATACCATATACACGTGTCAACAAAAATCTATTTTTAAAATTAAGGGTAATTGCACAAAACCCCTTAAATCAGTGAACTACCATATATCTAGAATTAACCCTGAAATATAATGTCAACTAAAACTAATACAATTTCTTTTATTTCTACCCACGAATTTGATTGACAATGCAAAATTAATTTTATATTAATATAATTTGTGATAGTAGCTTTATTAAAATCAGTGTTGGTGGCTAGCCTGAGAGCTTCAATCGCACCTTATCCACTTCGCCAGCAATCGAATCACCAAAGAAGCACTTGATCTCATTTCACTCTCTAGAGCATGTGTCAGATCCATTTAGCATTGTTTTTTAAAACGTATTTTTTTACAAATTTTTTTTAGAATTGTATGTAATTTTAGAGTCGGATGCTTTGTTAAACATATAACTTTTGAAAAAGGTATATGTTTGAAAAGTATTTTTAACCCAAATACAAAATTTTGAATTTATAACTTCTGTGGTTGAATATTTTTTTTTGGGAGTCAAATTACAAATTTTAACGTTCATTTTCTATTTTATGATTTGTTTATTTTATAATTATAAACTTATAACTTTTTTCCAAGACTTGATTATATTATTAATAAATTATTTATTAGTTTTAAAATTGTAAAATTTTTAATGTCAATTTTTTATATAAAATTATTTTAAAATTTTATATATTTTCATAGAGCACATACAATTGTTAAAAATATTTATTTATCAAAGAAAATATTTTTTTTTTGTAATTTAAGTTGATATATTTTATATCGGCATAATGTCAAAGTTAGCCATCAAAGTTGGACCTTTTGATCTCTTTAGCCCCTATTCTTTTTTGGTGCAGTTCAACCCTTAACGTTTTATTTTCTATCAAAATTCACCCTCATTAGATGAAAACCGTCAGTCAACAAGCGCTAATCGTATAAGGATGATGTGGCAGTCTAATGTGGCATATGGAGATGTTGTGGTAGTGCCACGTGTAAAATGAAGGTGTCGTGACAAAGATGGCATGTAAAAAAATAATTTTTAAACTATTTTTAATTAATTGACGTCCAATAGTAAAATGACAAATGTCATCTTATTAATTGTTAGATTTTGGATGAAAGAAAAAAATGCTACCTAGGGGACTCGAACCAAGGCTAATGAAAATAAAATCACTCCCACAACGCACAAGGAAAAATCTTCGCTTGATACACATTGTTGCAAACATATTATATAATGTATTCAGATTTCTGAATATTAATTAATTAAAAAATCTTCATGTGCCAGTGAATACCGCTTCTTGGTTCAGTCGAGTTTGCCCATAAAAATCTCCCTATCAACTTATTAATTTCGTCCACACTTCCTTCAAAAAGAAAATTTAGTATTTCTTATTTGGTGGTTTAGTGAAAATCGAAGGTGTTCTTCATCCTTCTGTTCTTCTTTACTCACCTTTCTGTCCTACAGAATTTTCATTCATAATTCCTTCTGAAATCTCTTCTTCCATATCTTCATTGTCTTCCTTCATCACTTATTCGATCCTTCTTTTTGTTGGGAGCAAGGCGGCTAAGCTACAAGTTCCCGGATGCAATCTAAAGCCTCTCTTGGGCAGGAAAGCACCCTATTATATCTGGTTAAGAAATGCAAGGTTGTTAAACATTATACATTACCCAAAGATTTTCTATCCTCCAAACTAAATTGTTAACCAAAAGTTTCAGGTCCCCTTGTGAACAAAGCAGAGGACAATGAAGATGTCATCATCGAACAGCCCAAACTTATAACGTGACCAACATTTAACAACAACATCAACAAAAAAACAAAGGATCAAAGCCAACTTACAATTCTTATAGTAGTGATCAACAAGTGATAGACTTAAATTCCAAATTCAGATCAACCATGACCAGAAAACTGCAGCTAAGCTTAAAACTTAACTACCAGCAAGTTGTTGTCACCAATTTCAAATTAAAAAACCAAACACCTCATAACCGAAGAGTTCAACTCACATCAGTGCAAAGAACTTAGATGCAAAAGCTAACGAGAACAAACTTGCAGAATCTAAGAGGCCTTAACTCAATATTGAACAAAATTACTCTTGTTAAGAGATTCAACACAAAGAATATCCACCAAAGGCAATTGCACTAAAGAACCGTGGAAAGCTAACATAGATCACTTGGCTAAAACAATCATTGCACTTGTATTATTAGAATCTCAACACAATGCTAACTCCAGCAAATTAGAACTATCACCAAAATTGTATCCCAAACGATTAATATCCAAAGTTGCTATATTGAATTGTAATAAGCTACGGAATTCGAACTTTCACGCAAACTAAAAAAAAGAAACTAAACTAAGAACTGAACCACGAAGAAACTAACCAACATATGACCAAATCTGATCAAACAGAGAGTTCGCAGATGTTGATTGGGGAAATCATCAGAAACCGAGCGGCCATTCCGATTTAATCAGCTACAGCTCAAATATGAGATCATATCGAAAACTTAATAAGTCTTGTACGGCAGATTCAAATCTGAGATCTAAAAAATGTAGATGAAATGGTAGATATACAAACCACTTGGCCAGATTTAGATGATGTAGAACGAGAAAATGAATGACATATGAGAAGCGCATGCGGATAATGAATCGTAATGGTGGTGGAGTTTGTGAGATGAAGGTGATGAGCGGCTATGGTTAGAGTAATATATCAACAATTGGATTACACTCTGATGATTGGCAATAGCCCGATAACCCATTTATAACCTAAATGACTAACAAACTCTTAAAAAATTATCGGGCTTCAACAATTGGCCCAACAACTTCTAACAATTCATAACAGAAATATATCAATATTAACTTCTAATGTATAATGTATTTAGATTTCCAATTATTAAATAAATAAAATTAAGACAGAACATTTCTACAAAACAAAGGGTCGCCTCATTCTTTCCCAAATTTCATGAACCCGAGAACTTTTAAACCTAAATTTTCAGTTATCTTTCCCTCTCAATCAAAATAAAATTCACTCAATTCTAGAACTTTCCATTAACAAATAATCTAGGTCGATCCAAGGTGAACATATTATTTTGAAGGAAATTTTTCTAGACCCCATCAGTGGAAAAACTGAGTTCTCTAAACATCTTATTTCATCTCGATGAGATTAGTCGCTCAATTTTATGCTTTCAATTTCCTTTGGTTAATATTTGCACCACATAATTATGATAGACTAGAATCTCATGCCTACCACTTAAGATTATAACATTTGCTTCAGCTTCATTTGAAACTCACAAAAGTGTAACCTTACAAAGCAAATGAACATAGAATCAACAATGAATTCCCATGTCAGCTAGTAGTTCTCATCGGTGGGGATTTTGGACTTGTGTGAGATGAGTGACCACACAGGGCCCCTAAATAAAGATGGGCCCCAAATGAGTTGAATTAAATGTTTGTAAGGGAGCTAAATTTTTTGGTTTAATAAATTACAAGAAAATAATGACTTTAAAGAGTCCCATAATAATTTTTTTACTAAGATAAAAATATATTTTCAAAAAAAACTTATACTAGAATTATAAATTAAAGGGCCTCGTTTTAATAGACTGCACAAGACCCTGTAAACCTTTGAACTGCCCCTGGTTCTCTATCACAGTTCTTCATCCCAAAGATCATGCAGTTATACAAGATTCCATTGGAGCAGAGAACGGTGGTATATAGTCAAAATAAAGAATGGAGGTGACCAAACCTAGATTATTTGTTAATGGAAAGTTCTAGAATTGAGTGAATTTTATTTTGATTGTGAGGGAAAGATAACTTGAAATTTAGTTTTGAAAGTTCTAAGTTCATGAAATTTGGGGAAGAATGGGGTGACCCTTTGTTTTGTACCATTGTTATGTCTTAATTTTATTTAGGCTTAACTATGAAATAGGTGCTCAAACTTTGTCACTTTTTTTACAATAGGAGCCTAAACTATTTTGGCTGAAATATGTGCCCAACGTTTCATTTTTGTCCGTTTTAAAGTCAACATGTCAAAAAAATTCATCACCCAATTATAGCTTGACACGTAGCTTTTTTTAAAAAAACAAACTAAAAATAAAATAAACTAAAAATATCCCAAGATTTTAAATAAATTCCAAAAGTCCCAAATCCTTAAAACCTAAAACCCCAAATTTCAAAATTGGCATCATCTTCTTCTTCGTCAGAATTATTTTGGGCGATGACCTTCATGTTGTCGATTGAGTTTTAATACTTATGTTGATTGTAGATAAATAAGGTTCTTCTCCTTTGATGAAGAATCGTATGTTCTTTTTTAATTTTGTTGTTTTTCCTTTGGTATGCTTTGCTAGAGTCATACTACGTCTGCTTTTTTCGCCTGCTTGCATGGTAGTATTTTGTCTTCAGTTTTGTAGTTTTGTTTGTCTTTGTGACAATATTGTTTTCTACTATGGCAATTTAGTGTTCAAATAATAAGAATTGTCGAGCGTTTCTAGTCACAAGACGATCGACGGTCTGGTATTTTTCTAATTCCTTTATGGTAGTTTACCAATATGCCAAGAACTCGCAGCGGAAAAACTCTTGATTCATAGAGCTTTTTGGTCAAAGTACATCATTGCTGGATTTCATGCAGAAGACTATGTAAGTTTTTGGCAAAGTGATGTGTTTTGCTTCTTATGTCTTTTACACCCTTTGGAGTTTACTTATTTATTTTTCACATTAGATTTTAAATGGTTGTGGTGTGATCCTTTTATAATCCTTTTCACTTTAAATTCAATCCAATATGCTTTTTTTTTGTTAAAAAATAAATAAAAAACAAAAACACTCTTTAAAAATACTCTTACACCACACTATTAAAAAGCAATGGTTGGTTCAAAAATAAAGAAACAGGGCAAGTTCCAATGATGCAATAATTACTTTTTTGACCAATGATGCAGTAATTATTCCTAAAGATGTGCTTGTGATATTTGAAGATAAGAGCCTTATCATCTTAATTCTAACATTAAAAATATTTATGCGCATTTGCATATAGAGAAATATGGTTGTTGGCACTAACTAAAACACAAGCTTTTTTTTACCCAAAGTGGAAGTGGGGTAGCTTTGCCTTTGTTGTTTTTTTGAATGAAGCTTTTGTCTTTTAATATGTGGGTAGCCTTAAAGGCGGCCAAGCAAAAGTAAAAGAAGATATGCAGAGAAACTGTAGGCACGTGTAGGTGTTCTCCTTTTATGAGCGCAAGTGCACACTCTTATCAAGTTATAATATAAAAGATATCGTCTCTCACAAGGATTGGAGCAGCTACTATGAGAGGTTTCCTGCATAAGGATTCAATAAATGCACTATTAAATCTCTAAATGTGGAAATATAAAAACACAAGTAAAATAATGATAGTGATGATAGGGAGAGATAAGATCGATAGATTGGGTAAGGTAATTGTAGCTCAGTAGTGTGTACACTGCATTGTAAAGCCTAAGTGTGTTTGTGTTGCCATGATCTGCTGTTTCGGCGGGTAATGGCGGATGGCAGCTGCGACCTTGTCATGCGGCCGCAGCGGATCTCTACTCTTGCAACTTTCACTGTCTCGGTAGGTGGAATATAAATATGTCATGGCGGCATATCTGGAAGATACTCCAAGTTCGGCAGAGCAAGTCTAAAGTGATCCTTCCAATGTCCAGGCAAGGGTTCTGTCACCACGTGATGTAGGCAATACCTAGCAATCTCAGCGTAAACCTAACACATGCAGTCGATGTTTGGTTGCTCCTTTAAGCTGCTGAAATTCTAACTTATGTCTAAGCTAAATTAGTCAACACCTCGACATGATGAGACCGTGCTTAATCCTTTCTGAGTGTTACTCTCTCGTGTCCGACAAATGCATTTCTTCAACTGAAATTTTGGAATTAATTGAAGAAGTGAAGAACATGAATTAAGCAAACTTAGAATATTTTATTGAAAACACACTTAAACTATTACAAGTGTTTCTCACAATTACTTTACATACAAAAACCTAAACCCTAGGAGTTTTGGGCCGCGACCTCCAACACCACCAATCTATCTAGCTACCTCTCTGATATGCATCCATCTATCCGAGCATCTAAGCATAAGCATGCCCCTATACCCTCACATACATTGGGTATATATAGGGCTCATGGCCTAAGTTTGTGTCCTCCTTGAAGTAGAAGTCCTTAAAGTAGATTTACATTAAATCCCGACTCCTTTTTGACTTGAATGTGGACTCTTTGGACGTTGCCTTCTCCCGCAAGTAAGGATAAGTACTCATACTTATCAATCTTGGATCAGCTCTACAGGCCGCTACAGGCTTCAGAAAATTGCAAGACTGGGATCATTGGGCTTAGGGAATTTCCCTCTTTTAATCGCAACCCATCTTGGCTAAGTCGGTGTGACTTCTACCTAGGCGGCACTCGGTGGCATTTCTGCTACGACGACGTCCTTAGCGGCATCTGGAACTTCTTTAGTACAACTCTTTTTGTTCCTAGCTTTCATGTCCTCTCCTCTACACAACTACAACACCTAAAAATAAAAACTAAACTAAAACAGTATCTTTTCTTAACCAAACATAAAACATTCAATAAAGGCATGGTAAAAGAGAAAATATTGTTATTTTGCATGCAATGCACCTAATTATGCCTAAATGATCTTAAGAACAACAATAATAAGGGCGTAAATGTGTACAAAATATAGAACTTGTGGACACTCTACACACCCGAAACTCAAACTATTGCTTGTCCTCAAGCAATGCAACCTAACAAAATTAATAGAAAATTAGCCTTTAACTTGATTTCTTACCTCAAGGTCGTGGCACCTATTTAATGTTAGTGATAGGGAATGGTATGAAATAACTTAGATTTTAATTTTCTTAGTGCAAGTGTAGTGTGTGCAGGTATGTGTCCATGCTAAACATGCTGAGATAACTAAGTTAATTGAGAATGCTTAAAATAATTAAATTACTAAAAAGGATATGAGTTGTTGCATTGGCAGCACAGTTAGGCACTTCTTTCCTCTTTTATCTGATCATGGCTTTAAGGGCTTCAGCTCATCACAACTATTTATCTGGGCCTGAATCTAAGATAGGTGCACTCTACGAAACTTCAAACCCTTTGAATAGAGTCATCCTGTGAAGGCTTTCATTCACTCTTGCTAATTTGTCTGTCACTTGGTTTAGATACTTGGACTTTGATAGCAGCGGAGTGTCTTTGCTCATGATCCTTCCTAGACACTATTTCGAGCACCTCTAGGGTATTGAACATCCTGACTAGAGCCTGTTTTGGCCACCTCTAGGGTTTTCAACATCTTTGTGCTACTGCCGTGGCGGCAAACATGTATTTAATTAAGAAAATTTTATCAAGTAAAGCAGGCAGTGTTAAACTTAGAACTCAAGAAAAAATTCAGCATTTAATAGACAATGTAAGAATAATTGGCAAAAAGAAAAATTTTCTAAGTATTTTTCATGGTTCTTCCCATGGTTAGGTTAAATTAAAGTATGATGCGAATATAGGTAGCCGGCTAACTATCATAGGCACAAGTTTTAAGCTAAAAATTTCTACTTCATTAAGTGTTTAGGGCAGAATTTACATATGCTCATATATGCTACTAAATGAACCTAAAGACAAAGAAAACAAAGAGGAATATTCCCCCAAACTCGAGGTTGGCATTGTCCTCAATGCCTTACAAAACATAAAACATAAAAAAAACATAAAACGAAAAAGGAAAACAGAAAAATAAAAGAAAACATATAGATAAAGAAAGATTAAAAAGAAAAAGGAAATATGTTATAGACTAGAAAGTTCCCCTCTGTTGTTGCTGCGTCGGATGAGGATTCTGCAGAGGCGGGCAGGACTAAGCGGCATGTGGCAGAAGGTCTAGCGAAAGGGCTCTTCTTCATGCCACAAGACGATTGGATGCGACTGGGGGTGGGTTTCTTGGATGGTCCTTCTAGCTGAGGTTCAGATCCTCCACCTCGAGGCTCAATTGCTGGCTGCTTCATCTTCTTTTGTTGCCTCTACCAGTTCGTCATCGAAGGAGTTAGAAATCTCAATGTCTGAGTCATCGACATCTTTGGCAACAACCTCCTTTGCTGCTGGGGAGGCGCTGGTAGTCTGCTCCTCTTTCTCCGACTCTGATGAGGAGGTGAGGTCGTACGACTGGATGGGATTAGGCGAGGTCCTTTTCTTAGGGCGGATGTGCGCCCCCTCGCTGTCGGCGGCGGCTGGAGTGGCAACTGGTCTGGGTGTGATCTTCGTCGATTTGGATGCTACTAACTCCGTTGGGAATGTGGGCATCTGTGAGCTGTCGTTATGGTATTTGTCTAGCAAGTAGGCCACAAAGGCTTCTTGTACCTCAGCAATATATTTGGTGAAGATCACCTGTTTTTGCTCGATCCTTTGGCAGCTTTCTACGAGGCTATGTAGTTGGGGGATCACGACGGACGGGAGGGCATCATCACTACTACCTGCTGCGGCTGGGGTTGCAGCAGGTTAGGATGGCGGTTAGGTGGTTGATGGCATTTCCGGCTCCAGCTCCTAGATCATCTAGAGGCGTGCCTTTCTTGTCCACCCTTCCTTGGCGGCAATGATTGTATCCTTGGGGTGCGGCGGCACGCGGAAGTTGGCGCATAGGCATGTGATGACTGCAGGGAAGATGAGAGCTCACTTGGCGTTGGGCTTGTCTACATGGGCATAGATCTCCTCTAGAATCACTTCGCCAACGTTGATTGGCCGCCCGTTCATAATGTTGTGGATAAGAGCCAGCCGCGACCTATTGACTGTTGATCCGTGCGAAGTGGGCATCAGGCGGCGCTGGACGAAGTTGCTCCAAAGAACGACCTCCGACAGTAGATCATGGTAGTTGACTGAACCATTATTCTTGCCGGTTAGCCACTTGGTGTTGGGCAGGCAAATTTCTTTCTTGATCTTTTCATAGTCAGCCGTCGTATGATACGACCTCGATTCTTCATCCGGATTCCCGCTGATGTCTATGTTGTAGAATCTATTGATGGTTTCCACCGTGAACTTGGCTCCTTCATCGTGGACATAGACAAAAGGGATTCCCAGCGTAGGCTTGTGGGCATAGAACTCTCGCACCTGATTGTTGTTAATCCCTTCTAGCTGTCGTGTGAAAATGTCCCAAACCAAGTTGTGATCCCTTTCGAATATAGCGTGTTCAAGGCCAAAATCCTCATTTGGTCTGGTGTATTGGAACCCTATTTCTTCCCAGAGTTGGCGCTCGGTGAAGTACTACTTGTAGGTTGCTACGACAGCAGGGTTTAAGAACCTTTGGAAGGTAGGCTTGGAAGTGGAGGCGAGTTGTTTTGATGTTGCCATAGTCGAGAGAACGATTGTGTTTTCCTAAAAAAAAGAAAAAAGAAGTTGCAAGAAAGTAAAGCAAGCGAAATCTTGAAAGCAAAGATTAAAAAGAAGAATTGAGAGTAAAGGAGAGAGCAAAGTGAAGAACGAGGGGAGAGAATAGTTGGCCTTATATAGCGCTTCTCTCTACTGCTTTGGCAGACACGTTGCCAATGGACGACATTGATTGCGGCACGAATAATGGGATCCCAGCTGTTATGTAGATAGCGTTTCCTCTCGCGGTTGCAAATGTGGCCATTGCAGCTAGCCGTTATGAAGCCGCTACCCGTTCTGCTCATCTTACTTGGCCGCTGGTTGGGCTTCTCCTTTATTCTTTCATCATTCTTTGTCTTTCCTTCATTCCTAACTTGAAATAAAATAAATATAAAAATTAAATAAAAATAACTGAAAATTAAATCTAATTCTAATGCATAAAAATAAAATAAAAAAATCAGGTTATGTTGGGTTGCGCTTTCCACAAACATAACCACTTTCTGAGGGCTTTGCGTTTGGCTTTTCATCCGGGCATGACCTTCCCCTCCTCAGGTGGATGTTGGCTGCCATCTTTGCTGCCCTGTCGAAACATACTGTTGGGTTTTATGGTGCTCGATTTCTTCAACCGTTCTTGCTGACCAAGTGGTGTAGAAGTGGAATTTTGGGTGATACAGGTGTGGAAGCTAAAAAGATAAAGACAAGATGATTTATAGCAGTTAAACCTTCTAACCAAGGTCTACATCCACTACCTTAGCTCCCCACTAAGGATTTCCAATCAATCCATTATTGATATGTCCCTTTTTCTATGCTCACTAGTTTTTGTCTATTACAAGAAATTAAACAATAAAGCCCTAAGAAAAATTCTTGATCATTGTGTTGTTGACAATTGAAGCATTAGTCTTCTCTTGATGCTTGGAGGTCCCTTTTATACTCCTAATTGAGTTTGTAGTCGTTACCAGCCGTTGGGGTTAAATTAGTGCCGTTGGAGACTTTATTTCCCACCATAAATGTAGTTCTACAGCCTACCGTATCGGTACACGTTGAGGCATATCGGTATGCCCTTCTCCAGAACTAGTCGTTGGGCTCTTTGTCAGCCTATGCGTATCGATACGCTTGAGGGCGTATCGGTACGATATGTTGTTTAAAAGCCTGTTGGGAAATAGCCGATGGGGTTGTTAAAACAGGGATCATTACGCCTAATATACGTATCGAAACGACCCCTATCCGTATCGATATGGTCTCACCGGTATCGGTACGGGTTTTGGCAGATTCAAAACTTGGGCAAAAGGGTATCGATACGGGGTATACCATATCGGTACGGGCTTGTTGAAAAAACAGTTTTGACTACTTTAAAGCATTTAAAACTTTGCCAAAAACCTTTTTAAATACATCAAACATATTTTCAAGTTGTTTGGACTTAAAGACATGCTTTAAATTCTTTTCAAATTAGTCCAAAACATTTTTCAATTATTATATCAAAACATTAGTTCTACAATCTCCCCCCTTTTGATATAATAAAACTAACTTGAAAAATTGTTTGGGATTTCTCCCCCTTTGTGAAATACATTTTGAATAAGAGAATTAAGATTTAAAATCAATTAAAGCTGCCCCTTATTCATTTGAAAATTCAATATTTCAAATCATTTCTCCCCCTTTTTGTTATATAAAAAAATTAAAAAAAAAACTTTTAAGCTCAAAATAACAATAGAGGCTTAAATTTAAAAAAATTAAAATGTTTGGTTTTTAAAGCGGCTCCCCCTTATTCAAAGCATCATCAAAAGATATTAGTCACAACATATGATAATCTAGTTGAAATATATAAAAATAAATCAAATAAAAGCAAGAACAACTTGATTTTACCACACTTGAACACAAGGGAGGATGTGAAGCCTTCCTTCTTCAAGTGTTCTTCCTTGTGTGTATGGAGCTCCCCCTCAATATTTGACTTGATCAATCTCCATCACATCTATCGTAAGACAATCAAATAATTTTCTGTATCCAAAATGCTTTGGATCCACAGACGTTAGTAGCATAAGATTTAGTCTCCTTAGGAATCTATTTTTCCATTTCATCATTTTTAATTGAAGTACTTAGTCCTTTTGGGACCCAAATACTTCTATAAACTTTACCATTTACAAATCTAGGGACACTATATTGTCTTACATAAAAATTTGATTTTCCAACATTATTTTTCTTTTCAAGTTCTTTGGAAATCAAATCTTTTTATTCTTGCACTTTATGAAGCAAATTTTGTAAATCAAAACATTTTTGCTCAAATTCTTCTAATTTCGCTTCAAGTTCAATTTTGGTTTTAGAAATCAAGTCATTTTGAATTTTCAAATTTGAAATCACTTTCTTGTTTTTCAAAATGTGATTTTTAAATTCTAAAACCAAATCGTCATAGGCATCTTGTAATTTATCAAAAGAATATGAACATGAAGTAGTGAATTAGAAGTTACCCTTGAATTTTCTTCGATGGACATAAGGAAAAGGTTGGCTTGTTCATCGTCGGTGGAGTCTTCATCCCTCCAAGTAGCCACATATGCCTTCTTCTCATGGCTTGAAGTGATTGCCCTCTTCTTCTTCATAGATTCTCGTTCGAATTCTTTCAAGGCTTTCTTCATGAAAGGGGAACACTTCTTGAAGAGATGAACTATCTCTTCTTCTTCATCCTCCTCTTCAGTTGAATCTACATGATGGCATGTGGAGGAATTGAGAGCAATGTCATTTGTGTTGATGTCAAGCCTTTTGAGCTTCTTCTCCCCCATAGCTCTAATCTCTTCCTTCTTCTTCTCCTCTTTTTTGTTTTTCTTCATAATTTGGTGAGTGAGAAGTGACCCCATGAGTTCATCAAGCTTCAAAGTCTTGAGATTTTTGGCTTCGATGATGGCGGTCCTTTTTGAGTCCCATGACTCGGGAAGGGTGAAGATGAGCATTCAGACAAGCTTCTCTTCCGGGATGGCTTCTCCAAAACCTTTGAGTCCATTGGTGATGGTGGAGAACCTATCAAACATCTTCTCAATGTTCTCTTCTGGGTCCATCTTGAAGTTTTCATACTCTAGGTTGAGGAGCCCAATCTTGGTCTCCTTTACATCATTTGTCCCCTCGTATGTAACTTCGAGCTTGTCTCAAACTCCCTTGGCACTCTCGCAAGAAGACATCTTCTCATAGATGTTGGGGCCAAATGCACAAAAAAGGATGTGCAATGCTTTGCAATTAAGCTCCATCTTCTTGCGATCTTCGACACTACATTTCGCCTTGCTTCGTTGAGGCACAAATGGATCGTCTTCTACTATGTCCCAAATCTTGTAGTCCTTTGACTTTATGAAAAACTCCATCCTTGTCTTTCAATGGGCATAGTGTGTTCCGTCGAAGAAGGGCGGTTTGTCGATGGATTGCGCAATAGAGCCAGTTTTTTGAAATGTTGATCGAGCTTGCTAGATCTTCTCAATAGGGTGTTAATCCTCTTCAATTGAGCCAAGCTCTAATACCAACCGTTGGGTTTTATGGTGCTCGATTCCTTCAACCGTTCTTGCTCGCCAAGTGGTGGAGAAGTTGAATTTTGGGTGATAGAGGTGTGGAAGCTAAAAAGATAAAGACAAGATGATTTATAGTGGTTCAACCTTCTAACCAAGGTCTACATCCACTACCTTAGCTCCCTACTAAGGATTTCCAATCAATCCACTATTGATTCGTCCCCTTTTCTAGGCTTAGGAGAAAACCCTTAAAAAACCAATCAAGCTTTTTACCCAAAGCTTAATCTAACCCTCTTTAAAAAGAGATGAAAAATAAGCAAACTCAAATCCCTCTAATAGGTATTTGTTTGCACAATTAAGCTCTCACCCAATCCAAAAACACTTGAGAAAATAAAACAATTTTGGCCAACTAGTGTTTGTCTATTACAAGAAATTAAACAATAAAGCCCTAAGACAAATTCTTTATCATTGTGTTGTTGACAATTGAAGCATTAGTCTTATCTTGATGCTTGGAGGTCCCTTTTATACTCCTAATTGAATTTGCAGCCATTGGGGTTGAATTGGAGTCGTTAGAGACTTTATTTCCCACCATAAATGCAGTTTTGTAGCCTACCGTATCGGTACACGAGGAGGCGTATCGGTACGCCTTTCTCTATGTAACGCCCCGGTTTTGGGCTCAGAAGTTTTGGCGTTGACCGGTTCGGTCAAAGTGCTGATCGAATATGTAAGAGTGAATTTAGGAAAGCCTAGTTCGGGTTGCATTAAAAATATGGAAAAATATTCTAAAATCATCTTTTAATATATAAAAGTGAACTGTGAAATCAATTTTGGAAAATGAGGTTCGGAAGGTTGACATTTTGGGTAGTGACCAAAATGTAATTTTTGAAAGTTGCGGGACAGTTTTATAAAGGATTGAAACTTTGAATCTTTAAGGAGCTATTATTCCAAAAAGGATTTCTCCAGATTTTTCTAAGATATTTTATGACTCAAATCTGATTTTAAAGATTTAGAAAAGGAGGGAAAATCATTTGTAACTAAATTTCCAACTAATTTTCCATTTTCTCTCAAATTCTCTTTTCTCTCATTTTCTCTCTACCCAAACAAGATTCTCCAGATATCTTTCTCTGATTTTGACATCTAAATCTCTCATTTCAATTCTCAATTGATTCCTAATCATCTCATCATCAAAACCTCTCAATTTACAAGTTGGTTCATCAAGCATTTTGGCTCTAAAATGGAGAAATTCAAGTTTGGAGGTAAGAACGTCCTTCTCCTCTAAACTATCAGTTCTTTACTGAAATTCCTAAGTTCTCAATCCTTGATTTATGTTTTATTAAAGGCTTTTCAATTGAGATCTTGATTTTTGGCTAAAATGCAAGATTTGATGATTTTGGTGAAAATTTCGTGTGATCTGTTTAAGCAGGGTTTTGAGGTGTTAAATTGATGTTAAATGAATGCTAAAATGATTAGAAGTTGAGGTTTAATAAATGCAATCCCGGATAGGTTGAATTTCCTAAGTTTGGCTTGAGTTTTTGGTTGTTTTTGGAGTGTAATTGGTGATCTGTTATGCCTGGAGGTATAAGGACGTGGTTGTAATCATTTTGCATGTTATTTGATGTATAAAAATGGTTAGAAGTGATGGATCTTGGCTGGGTTAAGTTTTGGAAGTGTTTGGAGGTGATTTCGGTTGTGTTTGGTAGCCAAATTGTTAGATTTGTGATGAGCAGCGAGTTGTGTTGATGTTGTTGGTGTTTTAATGCATAAGGATGCATTAATGTTCTGTTTTTGTGTGCTTGAAACAGGGGAGGTTGATCCTTGAGCTTTGGAGGTGTTTTCGGAAGGTTTCGGAAGCTTGGAAAGCTTGTTGGCTAGGCTTGTTTGGTAATCGGTGAGTGAAGTTGGGATTTCAGCTTTTGAAACAAGGTTTGAAGGTTTTTGGGAGCTTAGTTTAAGTCTAAACAACTTTGCTAAGCTCAAGAGTAAGTGGATGAGTTTTTGCTCTTGGATTGTGTATGTTTTGGCTTTAAAAATCAAAAGTGGATGATGATTGATATGCATGTGATTTGCATGGTTAAATTCTGTTTTGTAAGCATGTTTTAGCATGGTTTAATGCTGGTTTGAAAGTCAATTGAAAAGGATGCTCAAGGTAAGAGATCCTTGGTTTAGTGCATTGAAAATGTGGTTTTGATGCATAGTGTTGCATGTTGTTCATTGGCTTTGTATTATGCTTAAAAACAGTGAGTTGATGATGATTAATGATGATAATTGTGCCTTTTGCATATTGTTTATGCATGTGAATCATTGAGCTAATGATGTGGTGGTTTTGCATTATGTGTATGCATGTGAATCATTGAGCTAATGATGTGATGGCCTTGCATTATGTTTATGCATGTGGAACATTGGATATTATGGTAAGATGGTTATGTTGGCAAGAGATGTGAATGGTTCTTGGTTCGTTGATCGGGTATAATTAGCCGGCTATAGGATTGGGTGCACCGTGAATAAAGTCGCCTTGATGGCGGAGTGGTCAAGTGTGGACCGGGTAAACTCCCCTCAAGTATTCCTAACGAGATGAGGTCAGTGGAGGGTGTGCCCACGGGAGGACCTCGGTTGCTTAAGGTCGTAGTGGAGGTTGTTGCCCACGGTAGACCTTAGTTGAGTAAAGGTTATAAGGTGGTTAAAAGTCCTTATGTGAGAACCTTGTACTTGTTAAGATCACAATGGCAATGGTTAAGTCCATGTGTGGATCTTGTGTGTGATGTCCCGGATCTCGTTAGATGATGTCTACAACTACCAATCGGTTATGCAAAGGTTGTATGGTGGTTGAAAGTCCATACGGAAAAGACCTTGTGCATGTCAAGGGTGTATGGCGGTTGAAAGTCCATACATGGTAACCTTGAGGAAAAGCTAAGGTTGTATGGTGTTTAAAAGTCCATACATGGGAACCTTAGGTTGTTAAGGTCAAATGGAGGTTGTTGCCCATTTGGAAGACCTTGGATTGGGTAGTGTGTAGGAAGCGTTGGGACACGCTTGTAATCCGCGTATCCGATCGGGTTGAAAAGTGGAAAGTGATTATGGTTGATCTCTTGGAAGCCAATATAATGTTCTTGATCATGTGAAGCATGGGATTGCTTGAAATGATGCATAGTTGCATGTGAAGCATGGGATTGCTTGAAATGATGCATGGTTGCATGTGAAGCATGAGATGCTTGAATTGATGCATGTTTGCATGAGAAGCATGAGATGCTTGGTAAGATGCATTGTTGCATGAGATGTGTATGATGCTAGTGAAAGCATGTTACTTGTATGTTGAACAAGTGTTGGTTATCATTTGATAAATGATGCATGAGAGCATGGATCACCTATGTTGCATTGGAGTCATGTATGACTTGATGTTAAAGGCATGTGATGATGATGCTATGGTTTTATGTTGCCTTGATTAAATGCATGAAATGGTTTGATTGAATTATGGTTTTAAGTGGTTTCTTGCTTGATGTGGTTTCCAAGTTAAAGAAAGGTATGTTGTGGAAAGGATATGTTTTCCATGGTTTTATTTAAAGCTTGGCATATGGTGTTTATGCATGATTTGAACTTGATGTTGAAAAGAGTTTTCGAACATGGTTTTGGAAAGCAAATCGGGTTGGTTTTAAAGTGTTTTAAAGACCCGCTGCATTGATGGTGTTTTGGTTTTGAGCATTCCTCACTAAGCATTTTGTGCTTACGCTCCTTTTTGTCCATCAATGCAGATTCTTGAAGTTTGGGCAGCAAGGAGCAAGGGATTCAAGGTGGACTCCAATGGAGATGTATGTCTCGGTGAATAGATATAGTTAATAAGGGCAATGGGGTAGAATCTCTCGGATTGTTGTTATTGTGATCGTATGTGTTGATCATGAATGTTTAAATGCTGTTGTTAATGTTGTTGAAACGTGATTTGGCTTAATTGAGGTTGCTTTGGAAGGTTTGTGCTTAAAGGGTTGCTTGTGTAGGAAGCATGCCTATAGAATTGGGGCTTTTCATATGTGTTGGTTATATGTTGAATTGTTGATGCAAGTATGTCTCTTTTATGTTGAATTGCATGTTGGCAAAGTTTGGTGGCTTTTGGAGCTTGTTTGAATGGTTAATTGTGTGTTTGAGTGAGCAAAATGCAGCATTCTGGGCTTGGTGTTTCGGAACAGGTAACACCGTTTCGGAACGGGTGCCCTGCATGAACCCAGGCGTCCGAAACGGGTGCCACCGTTCCGAAACGGAATGCATTCTGCCAGACCCCCGTTGCGGAACGCGTTGCGGAACGGCCCCGTGTTTCGGAACGGGCTTGGCCTGTTTCGGAACGGGTGACCGTTGGGGGCTGACATGGGCGGTTAAATGTTTCAAAATGTTTGCATTTTGGTCATGAATCTTGTTTGTGCAATTGTATGAGTTCGGGATGTCCGTTTGAGCTGAAATTTGGCAGAGAAGCATGAAACATGATTAATTTTAAGTTGGTAACTTAAAATCTGGTTAAGTCCTTAAAGTTTTCAGAAATTACAATTTGGTCCCTAAAGTTGTAATTTGTTCAATTGGGTCCCTGTTTGATCTCTGATGTTTGTGATCTTTGAGCTTGGTGTTTGCGTGATCACACATAGGGTTAATGTGCATCTAGACAAGATTTAAAAGAAAAAAAAAGGGTCGTTAATCAAGGTTGACTTTCGGGTTGACTTTGGTTTTCCCCGTGTAATCTTCGTAGTTCGGGCCAACCGTCCAGGCCCGGCTACGGGGGTTACATTTGGTGGTATCAGAGCTGAGTTGCGAAGGTTGGGGAAAACAGTAAGTTGTTGTGGTAAGTGTGTTTGATGTTTACCTTGTTGTATGGTTGAAAGCTGGTTGAAGCATGTGTTTCTGAGTATGCTGTTGATGTTTTTGAGCATGTTGCTGATGTATGCAAGCATGATTTGTGGTTATGAATCTTGGTTGAGTTCATGTGGATATGTGTTGATGCTATGAGCTGATGCTATGCATGATGAATGTGTTTTGAGCATGTTATGTTGCTAATGTGCTGGTGCTGTTGGATGTTGTTGGTGTAAGCATGATCAAGGCATGTTGTTGAGATGCTTGATGTTGTGATATTCATGTTGTGTTGACTGTTATGTCATGTAAAGGGGGAGGATTCGGGATACCCATTGCCTTATTAATATAGCTATTGTGTTATTTTGGAGTTGGAGTTTGAATCCTTGCTTAATGCTGGTCTAACAGGTTTTGTTTGTTTGTTGTGATTGTATGTTGTTTGTTGTTAGTGGTATGGAGAAGATGATGAAAGAATGGAGGATGAGTGAAATGGTTGCTGCCTTGGGGCAAGTTGTTAAGTCAAAGGATTCACCCTTTTGTAGAGGTGTTTTGTCTCAGTCTTCTGTGACTGAAGTTGAGATGGTAAGGCAAGGGAAAGAAGCTGGTTCCGGGATGGAAAGTTCATTATCTGTTGTTCAGGAGGTGTTGAGAACATCTCAGGCTGCGGTTGAGGTAGAGTCAGTGGATGTGCTGGCTAGGTGTGTGGGTTTGCCGAAGCAGCATTTGTTTGATTTGGGTGCTGTAGAGTACCATGGTTCTTCCCCGGAGATGTTTGAGGCCTGGTTGGCCAATGTAGTTCTGATTTTGGATCAGGAGGGCTGTGATTATGCCTGTAAGCTGGGGAGTGTTGTTTCTCTGATGCTGGAGGATGCTTGTTCTTGGTGGACATCTGTGGCTGTGGCGTCACATATCCTTGATATTGATTGGGATTTCTTCGTGTCTGCTTTCTATGAAAGGTATCTTGGAAGGGAATTTCCAAGGGTTGAACAAGGTGTGGGTAGTGCTGCTGGTGAGCAAGAGTTGACTGAGCAAGGAGTGGAGGCTCAGTCATCTGTTTGTGACCGTTGTAAAAGGCAACATGTTGGAAATTGTTGGGGCGCAGGTGTTTGTTGGAATTGTGGTTCTAAGTTGCATGTTAAGCGTGATTGTCCTCTTGGAGTGAAGTCAGCTTTGGTGTTAGCCAAAGGATCTTTGAAAGGTCGTGGGCGCGACCGAGGCGAGGTTCAGAAGTGGCAGAAAAAGCAGAAGGTTGTGAAGAGTTTGGAAGATGAAGTTTGCTGGAAGTGTGGGTCTGCTGGACACATGAAGCGTGATTGCTTGATGTTGGCGCGGAACAACCAAGGTTTCTTATCGCAAGGAGTTGGAGGTGACCCTGGTGTGTTTGTTGGTGCTGCAGTTGTGCCGCAGAAGGATGTTGGTTCCGCAAGGAAGAGAGCTCGTTCGATGAAGCTTCAGGGTGGTGTTGTGTTTTCAGGTAACCTTGCTAAGTGATCTTTGCTTTAGTTGCTTAGTTTAGTTTCTGTTGGTTTTTCCTTGCGTGGTAAGTCTAGTCTTGTTGCTAGCATGTTTGGGGTAATGATAGTTGTGGTTTGGTGATATCTTTGGTGTGAAGAAGGCTTTAGTGAATATCTTGTGGTTAATGGTTGTTGGTATGATGGAGTTAGATAAGTTAAAGGTGAGTAAGGGGTTGTTCTTAGACAGATTTTGAGGATGTCATTGGAGGGTGTGAACTGGCATTCATGCACAGTTTAAAATCATTGTTATATACTATATTATATATGTTGGTCCATGCATACATGTGGCATGACATTAGAGGTTTTGCATACATGTACATCAGGCATTGATAGGGCATGTAGGTGATCATGCATACGATGTTCACGCTCGCTAATAACTAATCGAATCTGTTAGTGTTGTGGTTGGATTAAGTGGAATGATGGGTTTGTAGAGGTTGTTTGGTGCTGAGTGAGAGTGGAATGGCTTGTTGGTAGAAGGATAGTGTTTGATGCTCTGAGAGTTTAGTGGTTTGGTGGTGAAGGGTATCTGTTTGAGGTTAGTATCTGCTAAGTGGTTTGTTTAGTTTAAAGAAAGTGGTAGTTCCTTGGTGCTAAGTGATGTTGCAGTTTGGGGTTGTGTTTCCCAAGTGCTGAGGTAGTTTAGCTTTTAAGTTGTTGTGAAGGGTTGTGTTGGTTCTTAGTAATCTTTGAAGAGTTCTGAAGCTGTTGTGTGTGTTTTGGTTCAGTGATGTTCTGGTAATGCAAGTGTTCTGGTTGAGTTTGTAGTGAAGGGCTGTGGAAGATCGGAGATTTTCATTGGTTGTTTGGGTTCTTGTGAGAAGTGGTTGGCTAGTTGTGGTTAAGAAAGTTCTGTTTGAAGTCTGTTGATGGTATGTGGAATGGCTGAGGGTTTCAAGTTGGGTTTGAGATGTAATTTTTGGTTTTTGTGTAAATAGTGCTGGTGAGCTGTTGTGGTAATGTAGTTGACAGATGTGAGGGATTGTCAGCTTCGTTGGAGAGTTTGTGTAAACAGTTGATGTTAAGGATTTCTGCTTGTTGGGAAAATCTTTGGAAAAGGTTTGGGAATCGCAAGAGTTTTAGAGGCTGAGAGGTTGCCTAGCGGCTAAGTTGGTTTGGTTGCTGTTTCTGTGTAAACCAGTTATGGAGGTTATGTGCTACAGTGTTGTCTGCTGTAAGAGCCAAAGTTTTCAGGTTGATGTTGGGATTGTGCATAATCTGGTTGTGTGGAAGGTTGGGTTGTGGTTACCCTTGAGAGTGTGGATTTGTGAACAGTGAGTGGTGGAAGTTTTGTGTGGAAAGTGATCAGTGGTGTTGGTTAAGGCTTTTGTGTTGCCTTGTGTGTGTTGCTTGAAAAGGTTGTTGTTCTCTTTTCGCCGGTTGAAATTTCGAGGACGAAATTTCCTAAGGGGGGGAGAGTTGTAACGCCCCGGTTTTGGGCTCAGAAGTTTTGGCGTTGACCGGTTCGGTCAAAGTGCTGATCGAATATGTAAGAGTGAATTTAGGAAAGCCTAGTTCGGGTTGCATTAAAAATATGGAAAAATATTCTAAAATCATCTTTTAATATATAAAAGTGAACTGTGAAATCAATTTTGGAAAATGAGGTTCGGAAGGTTGACATTTTGGGTAGTGACCAAAATGTAATTTTTGAAAGTTGCGGGACAGTTTTATAAAGGATTGAAACTTTGAATCTTTAAGGAGCTATTATTCCAAAAAGGATTTCTCCAGATTTTTCTAAGATATTTTATGACTCAAATCTGATTTTAAAGATTTAGAAAAGGAGGGAAAATCATTTGTAACTAAATTTCCAACTAATTTTCCATTTTCTCTCAAATTCTCTTTTCTCTCATTTTCTCTCTACCCAAACAAGATTCTCTAGATTTCTTTCTCTGATTTTGACATCTAAATCTCTCATTTCAATTCTCAATTGATTCCTAATCATCTCATCATCAAAACCTCTCAATTTACAAGTTGGTTCATCAAGCATTTTGGCTCTAAAATGGAGAAATTCAAGTTTGGAGGTAAGAACGTCCTTCTCCTCTAAACTATCAGTTCTTTACTGAAATTCCTAAGTTCTCAATCCGTGATTTATGTTTTATTAAAGGCTTTTCAATTGAGATCTTGATTTTTGGCTAAAATGCAAGATTTGATGATTTTGGTGAAAATTTCGTGTGATCTGTTTAAGCAGGGTTTTGAGGTGTTAAATTGATGTTAAATGAATGCTAAAATGATTAGAAGTTGAGGTTTAATCAATGCAATCCCGGATAGGTTGAATTTCCTAAGTTTGGCTTGAGTTTTTGGTTGTTTTTGGAGTGTAATTGGTGATCTGTTATACCTGGAGGTATAAGGACGTGGTTGTAATCATTTTGCATGTTATTTGATGTATAAAAATGGTTAGAAGTGATGGATCTTGGCTGGGTTAAGTTTTGGAAGTGTTTGGAGGTGATTTCGGTTGTGTTTGGTAGCCAAATTGTTAGATTTGTGATGAGCAGCAAGTTGTGTTGATGTTGCTGGTGTTTTAATGCATAAGGATGCATTAATGTTCTGTTTTTGTGTGCTTGAAACAGGGGAGGTTGATCCTTGAGCTTTGGAGGTGTTTTCGGAAGGTTTCGGAAGCTTGGAAAGCTTGTTGGCTAGGCTTGTTTGGTAATCGGTGAGTGAAGTTGGGATTTCAGCTTTTGAAACAAGGTTTGAAGGTTTTTGGGAGCTTAGTTTAAGTCTAAACAACTTTGCTAAGCTCAAGAGTAAGTGGATGAGTTTTTGCTCTTGGATTGTGTATGTTTTGGCTTTAAAAATCAAAAGTGGATGATGATTGATATGCATGTGATTTGCATGGTTAAATTCTGTTTTGTAAGCATGTTTTAGCATGGTTTAATGCTGGTTTGAAAGTCAATTGAAAAGGATGCTCAAGGTAAGAGATCCTTGGTTTAGTGCATTGAAAATGTGGTTTTGATGCATAGTGTTGCATGTTGTTCATTGGCTTTGTATTATGCTTAAAAACAGTGAGTTGATGATGATTAATGATGATAATTGTGCCTTTTGCATATTGTTTATGCATGTGAATCATTGAGCTAATGATGTGGTGGTTTTGCATTATGTGTATGCATGTGAATCATTGAGCTAATGATGTGATGGCCTTGCATTATGTTTATGCATGTGGAACATTGGATATTATGGTAAGATGGTTATGTTGGCAAGAGATGTGAATGGTTCTTGGTTCGTTGATCGGGTATAATTAGCCGGCTATAGGATTGGGTGCACCGTGAATAAAGTCGCCTTGATGGCGGAGTGGTCAAGTGTGGACCGGGTAAACTCCCCTCAAGTATTCCTAACGAGATGAGGTCAGTGGAGGGTGTGCCCACGGGAGGACCTCGGTTGCTTAAGGTCGTAGTGGAGGTTGTTGCCCACGGTAGACCTTGGTTGAGTAAAGGTTATAAGGTGGTTAAAAGTCCTTATGTGAGAACCTTGTACTTGTTAAGATCACAATGGCAATGGTTAAGTCCATGTGTGGATCTTGTGTGTGATGTCCCGGATCTCGTTAGATGATGTCTACAACTACCAATCGGTTATGCAAAGGTTGTATGGTGGTTGAAAGTCCATACGGAAAAGACCTTGTGCATGTCAAGGGTGTATGGCGGTTGAAAGTCCATACATGGTAACCTTGAGGAAAAGCTAAGGTTGTATGGTGTTTAAAAGTCCATACATGGGAACCTTAGGTTGTTAAGGTCAAATGGAGGTTGTTGCCCATTTGGAAGACCTTGGATTGGGTAGTGTGTAGGAAGCGTTGGGACACGCTTGTAATCCGCGTATCCGATCGGGTTGAAAAGTGGAAAGTGATTATGGTTGATCTCTTGGAAGCCAATATAATGTTCTTGATCATGTGAAGCATGGGATTGCTTGAAATGATGCATAGTTGCATGTGAAGCATGGGATTGCTTGAAATGATGCATGGTTGCATGTGAAGCATGAGATGCTTGAATTGATGCATGTTTGCATGAGAAGCATGAGATGCTTGGTAAGATGCATTGTTGCATGAGATGTGTATGATGCTAGTGAAAGCATGTTACTTGTATGTTGAACAAGTGTTGGTTATCATTTGATAAATGATGCATGAGAGCATGGATCACCTATGTTGCATTGGAGTCATGTATGACTTGATGTTAAAGGCATGTGATGATGATGCTATGGTTTTATGTTGCCTTGATTAAATGCATGAAATGGTTTGATTGAATTATGGTTTTAAGTGGTTTCTTGCTTGATGTGGTTTCCAAGTTAAAGAAAGGTATGTTGTGGAAAGGATATGTTTTCCATGGTTTTATTTAAAGCTTGGCATATGGTGTTTATGCATGATTTGAACTTGATGTTGAAAAGAGTTTTCGAACATGGTTTTGGAAAGCAAATCGGGTTGGTTTTAAAGTGTTTTAAAGACCCGCTGCATTGATGGTGTTTTGGTTTTGAGCATTCCTCACTAAGCATTTTGTGCTTACGCTCCTTTTTGTCCATCAATGCAGATTCTTGAAGTTTGGGCAGCAAGGAGCAAGGGATTCAAGGTGGACTCCAATGGAGATGTATGTCTCGGTGAATAGATATAGTTAATAAGGGCAATGGGGTAGAATCTCTCGGATTGTTGTTATTGTGATCGTATGTGTTGATCATGAATGTTTAAATGCTGTTGTTAATGTTGTTGAAACGTGATTTGGCTTAATTGAGGTTGCTTTGGAAGGTTTGTGCTTAAAGGGTTGCTTGTGTAGGAAGCATGCCTATAGAATTGGGGCTTTTCATATGTGTTGGTTATATGTTGAATTGTTGATGCAAGTATGTCTCTTTTATGTTGAATTGCATGTTGGCAAAGTTTGGTGGCTTTTGGAGCTTGTTTGAATGGTTAATTGTGTGTTTGAGTGAGCAAAATGCAGCATTCTGGGCTTGGTGTTTCGGAACAGGTAACACCGTTTCGGAACGGGTGCCCTGCATGAACCCAGGCGTCCGAAACGGGTGCCACCGTTCCGAAACGGAATGCATTCTGCCAGACCCCCGTTGCGGAACGCGTTGCGGAACGGCCCCGTGTTTCGGAACGGGCTTGGCCTGTTTCGGAACGGGTGACCGTTGGGGGCTGACATGGGCGGTTAAATGTTTCAAAATGTTTGCATTTTGGTCATGAATCTTGTTTGAGCAATTGTATGAGTTCGGGATGTCCGTTTGAGCTGAAATTTGGCAGAGAAGCATGAAACATGATTAATTTTAAGTTGGTAACTTAAAATCTGGTTAAGTCCTTAAAGTTTTCAGAAATTACAATTTGGTCCCTAAAGTTGTAATTTGTTCAATTGGGTCCCTGTTTGATCTCTGATGTTTGTGATCTTTGAGCTTGGTGTTTGCGTGATCACACATAGGGTTAATGTGCATCTAGACAAGATTTAAAAGAAAAAAAAGGGTCGTTAATCAAGGTTGACTTTCGGGTTGACTTTGGTTTTCCCCGTGTAATCTTCGTAGTTCGGGCCAACCGTCCAGGCCGGGCTACGGGGGTTACACTCTAGAACTAGTCGTCGGGCTCTTTGTCAGCCTATGCGTATCGGTACGCTTTAGGGCGTATCGGTACTGTATGTCGTTTAAAAGATTGTTGGGAAATAGCCGTTTAGGGTTGTTAAAACAAGGATCGGTATGCCTAATATGCGTATCAAAACGACCCCTATATGTATCAATAAGGTCTTACTCGTATCGGTACGAGTTTTGGCAGATTCAAAACTTGGGAAAATGGGTATCGATACGGGGTATACCGTATCGCTACGGGCTTGTTGAAAAACCAATTTTGACTACTTTAAAGCATTTAAAACTTTGCCAAAAACCTTTTTAAATACCTCAGACATATTTTCATGTTGTTTGGACTTAAAGACATGTTTTAAATTCTTTTCAAATAATTCCAAAACATTTTTCAATTATTATATCAAAACATTAGTTCTACACATACACCAAAGAAAACAAAGAGGCATAAAATATTTTTTTTGAATTATAAAATAAATAGAAATTTAATGTGTAAAAACTATAGTAGAAGTGCAGAAATTCAAACACAGTTGTTGTTGCAAATCCCCGGCAACGACACCAAAAACTTGTAGGGGCGTGTAGGTGTTCTCCTTTTATGAGCGCAAGTGCACACTCTTATCAAGTTATCGTATAAATGATATCTTCTCCCACAGGGATTGGAGCAACTACTATGAGAGGTTTCCTGCACAAGGATTCAGTAAATGCACAATTAAATCTCTAAATGTGGAAATATAAAAACACAAGCAAAATAAAGATAGTGATGATAGGGATAGATAAGATCGATAGATTGTGTAAGGTAATTGTTGCTCAATAGTGTGTAGACTACATTGTAAAGCCTAAGTGTGTTTTTGCTGCCATGATCTGCTGCCTCAACGGGTAATGGTGGATGGAAACTGCGACCCTGTCACGCGGTCGCAGCGGATCTCTTCTCTTGCAACATTTGCTGTCTCGACAGGTGGAATGGAAATATGTCCTGGCGGCAAGACATGAAGATACTCCAAATTCGGCAGAGAAATTCTAAAGTGATCCTTCCTATGTCTAGACAAGGATTCTGTCACCACGTGATGTAGGCAATACCTAGCAATCTCAGTGTAAACCTAACACATGCAGTCGACATTTTGTTGCTCCTTTTAGCCTCTGAAATTCTAACTTATGTCTAAACTGAATTAGTCAACACCTCGACATGATGAGACCGTGCTTAATCCTTTTATGAGTCTTACACTCTCGTGCCTGACAAATGGATTTCTCCAACTAGACTTTTGGAACAAATTGAAGAAGTGAAGAACATGAATTAAGCAAACTTGGAATATTTTATTGAAAACACACTTAAACTATCACAATTTTTTCTCACAATTACTTTACATACAAAAACCTAAACCCTAGGAGTGTTGGTGTAACACCCTGGTTTTGGGCCTAGATGTTTTAGACATCGGATTGGACCGGTCGGAAACGGTTCGAATCGTGTTAGGTGATTTAAGGAAATCAAGAATCAGGAAGGGATAAAAATATGGTAAAATTTGCTAAAATCCTCTAAAACCATGTTTAAGAGATTGGTCAAAACAGTTTTACAAAATAAGCTTTGGAAGTTGTACATTTTGGGTAGTGACCAAAATGTAAAGTTTCAAAACTATGGAAAAATGCAATTTCAAAAGAGGAGGAAAAAATCTTAGAATCTTTAGGGAGCAATGTTGCAATTACACCTTCCTTAAATTGACATGCGTTTTAAAAGGATTTTTAGATGATTAAAATAAAAAGGATTTTATTTAATTAAAATGTTAAAATAGAATAATGGGAAGTTTTCATGTAACTAACTTTCATTATTCAGCAAAATCATTTTCTCAACACTCTCCCTTTGATTTCTAACTCGTTTTCCAGAACTCTCTTCAAACTCTTCAAGCTTTGTGAAGGAAAAAACTTGTCAATCACTAAGGAAGGCAAGGATTGGAGGTAAATCCCATTCTTAACCTTCAATCTAGGTTCTTTATTGAAATTCCCAAGATCTTTGACTTGTAAATGTTGTTTTTGGCTGAGATTTGATAATAGTTTTGATTTAAGATCAAAATCTCGCAAAATTGTGATTTAAATCTTGATTTTCGGATTGGTATTGATGAGCTCTGTTTTGGATTGGGTTTAATTGAGTTTTGACTTGATTATTATGTTTAAAAAGGGTTTTTGATAAAATAGATCCCGAAATCCTTGAGAACCTTGCATTTCTTGATGGGTTTAGTTGGGTTTTTTAGGTGAAAGGTTGGTGTTATGCTTGCGGGAGGTATGAGGATAGGTTTAGGTTGTTTTAGATGTGTTTTGATGCTTATAAATGGTTGAAAGTGATGTATGTTGGCTGGGCTTGGTTTAGGAAGAAATCAATTGAGTTTTCGGTTGTTTCAGATGGGTATATTGGTGTAGTTTTGGTGAGCTACGAGTTTGTGTTTAGTTGCTGGTGTTGAAATGCACTTTAATGCGTCAGCGAGCGAGATTTCGTGTAACGGTGAGTGGAAAAGGATTTTTCCAGCTTTGAAACGTTTTGAACGTGGTGTTGGGATCTTAGTGTAAGTTTGAAACACTTATCTAAGCTCAAGAGTAAGTGAATCGAAAGTCTCTCTCCGAATGTGTTATGTTTTGGTTTAAAATGCACTTGATTTGAATGTGGTTTGATTTACTATTTTAAAGCATGTTTTGAGCATTAATGTTGCTGGTTTTAAATGCCATTATATTAATGATGCACATGGTAAGTGATCCTTAGATTTATATGTTTTATGGGATTGGTTTAAAGCATGATATTGCTTGTCGAAATGGCATTGTGATTTATGCTTGTAAAACAATGAAATGATGTTGATAAAAGATTATATTGGCAAGTGATGGTAAATGGCTTTGGTTACTTTAATCGGAGATAGTTAGCCAGCTATAGGATTGGGTGCACTGTGAATAAAGTCTCCTTGGATGTTGAGGGGTTGTGATTGTACTGTAAATTCCATCCAAGTGCCCTAGCGATTGAGGAATCGGCGTCACCACGATGGAGGTTGGCTCTCCTAGGTGGACTTGGTTAAGTGTCACAACGGTGGAGGATTGTTCCCGTGTGTAAGCTTGGTTAAGGTGACTACAATGGTTGAGGTAGCTCCCATGTGTAAGCCTTGTTTTGTGTCGCGGCTCTCGCTAGTGGGTTATACAACTACCGATGAGTGATGTTGAGGGGTTGTAATTGTACCGTTAAACTCCATCACGGATGTTGAGGGGTTGTGATTGTACCGTTAAACTCCACCACGGGGGTCACAACGGTTGCTGGTCTAATTCCGTGTGTGAGCCTTAAGTGTCTGGTAGGGTGTTTGAAGCGTTTGAGACAACGCTTGTAATCCATGTATCCGATTGTGTCAATCGTGTTGTGTTTTGAAATGGTTCTTGTTATCGATCACTTGTGAGCCAATATAATGGTGATGATATAATGAGTTAATGATGAACGCTTATTTTGAGAAAGCATATGATGCTTGAGAGTTATGCTAGAATGCATGTGATCCTTGGTTTAAGCAGGAACAAGGTTTTTGCTGTTGTAATTAATGATGCTATGAGCATGTGAATTTGAAAGAGGAAGTGTTGTTTTTTAGTGCATGTTTTAAAGGAAGGCATGTGTTTACAAAGAATGATGATTTGGTTTTTAAAATGCATTGATGAATGTTTTGGTTTTAAAGAGGTCCTCCCTAAGCTTTATGCTTACGCTCATTTGTTTCATCAATGTAGAGAATTGAACATTTTTTGCAGCAAGCAAGCAAAGGATATCCATGTATTTTGGCTAAACAATGTATATGGTTTAACTTTAGTGTAATAAGAGGCAATGGGAGGGATTTCCACTCATGTGTTTTTTTGGTGATGTTAAACACCTTATGCATGTTTGGTTTATGTCTTAAGACTTGTAAATGGTCTTTACTCGGTTTGTGGCCTTGTTTATGGTGATTTGGCTATGTATTGGGTTATGCTTTAAAAGCATGTTTGAATAGTTAATGTCTCTCTATGAATTGCCATGCTTGATGCTTATATGGTGAATATTTGATGATGCATAAGTGTTGGTGTGATGTTTATAACATGCATGGATGATTAGGACATGATTAGATGATGTTAAAAGTGTTTTTGGGGCTATTTCTTGAGCACTTCTGGTATGGGTATCGATACTCGGGCAAGTGTATCGATACCCTTAAGATAAAATGGTACATGTGTATGGATACGGGCATCGGGTGTATTGATACGCCTGTGCAAACTTTGAAGGGCGTATCGATGCAGTTGGGAAGTGTATCGATACCCTTAGGCTAAAATGGTGCATGTGTATTGATACATGCATCAGGTGTATTAATACACATGTGCAAATTTAGTAGGGTGTATCGATAGCCGAGGGAAGTGTATCGATACCCTTTCTCAACTTTGGCTACTGCCATTTTGCGTATCGATACGGGGTAAGGCGTATTGATACGGGTAGTTTAAATTCAGTTAAAAGAATCTTTTTAAGTTTGGAAATGTTGCATTTTGGTCCTTGAATGTTGTGTATGCAATTGAATGAGTTTGGATTATCTGTTTGAGCTAAAATTTGGCATGTTGGCATGTTACATGACTAATTGAAGATTGATAACTTTAAAATCTTGAAAGTTTCTGTATTTGATGGAAATTACAGTTTAGTCCCCAAAAGTCAAATGTATGCAATTGAACCCCTAATTGAACTCTGATCCTTATGTCATTTTCTCCTAATCGCTTTGATGAACATATAGGGTAATAATGAGCATCTAGAGAAGATAAATGAAAAAAGGGTCATTAATCGAGGTTGACTTTAATGAGTCGACTTCGGTTTTCCCCATATAATCTTCTTAGTTTGGGTCAGGCGTCTAGGCCGGGCTAAGGGGGTTACAGTTGGGTCGCGACCTCCAAAACCTCCTATCTATCTAGATACCTCTCCGCTATGCATCCATCTATTCAGGCGTCTAAGCATAAGCATGCCCCTATACCCTCACATGCATTGGGTATATACAGGGATCATGGCCTATGTTTGAGTCCTCCTTGAAGTAGAAGTCCTTAAAGTAGCTTTACATTAAATGTTGACTCCTTTTTGACTTGAATGTGGACTCTTTGGACGTTGCCTTCTCCCGCAAGTAAGGATAAGTACTCATACTTATCAATCTTGGATAAGCTCTACAGGCCGCTATAGGCTTTAGATAATTGCAAGATTGGGCTCGGGGACTTGCAGTCTTTTAATCGCAACCCATCTTGGCTAAGTCGGTGTAACTCCTGCCTGGGCGGCACCCGGTGGCATTGCTGCTACGGCGGTGTCACGTGAAAATAAAAACTAAAATAAAACAATATCTTTTCTTAACCAAACATAAAATATTCAATACATGTATGGTAAAAGAGAAAATACTGTTATTATGCATGAAATGCACCTAATTATGCCTAAGTTTTAGAACAACAATAATAAGGGAAGGAATGTGTACAAAATATAGAACTTGTGGACACTCTATAGAAACCCAACCATAACCATATACAATATTGGTAGCACAATTAACTGAGAATTGAGTAATGGGATGAGGTTCGTATTCATTAGATTGACCACCAGTTGGAACACCTATATAACCGTCAATGGATTCTGGAGCAAGTTCAAACTCTTTCCCCATGAGATAAGACTCTATACCAAGAACAGGATTTGTGCCATTAGGTGAACCAACAAATTCAACATTGGCAAAGAAAGCTCGGACAAGCCTAAGATTGGTATAAGAAGGGATACTCAAATAGTCGAGCCTTTTCCACTCGGCAAACAAGGCAAAGAGGTTAAAATCATACTTGGGAGACATAAGAAACTCTAAGTATATGGTTCTTTCGACTCTAAATTTCTTAGTCTGAGTTATGTTTCGATAACGATTAAGGTCTTGATTGTCTCGAAAACAAATATCCTTAAAAGTAGGATTAGGATTTTGGACGGGTGGATTAGAATGAGAAGTTTGATCTAATTCACTAGGAACATATTTGATTTAGGAGGCATAGTAAAAAAAGATATGAGTTTTGGCTTAAAAATTTGGTTGGGTAATTTTGACAAATACTTGGTTGGTAGGGCTTTGAAAAAAAATTGGAAAAGGTTTTAGGATGGATTGAGTATAAGTTCCTGGAAGAAACACAATATATAGCATATATCAACAACCCAATTTCATTATTTCAACCAAAAATTCTTCAAACGTTTCAAGATTTTAAGAATACCTATAAACCTTTTTTTAAACTTTAAATAGGTATTAATTCATGTGAAAAGATACTAACGTATGAAACATTACATCATAAACCATTTATTTAATCCATGATTTTATCAAGAAAAATTGAAATAGAAAGAATGGAAAAAAGATGTCTTTAAATAAAATACCATGATGAAATTGATGAAGATGAAAGGGGAAACCAAATTCTTGATAACGAGTGAAAGCCAAAAGTTTAAGAGAATTTGGGATGGTTTGGTGGTCGTTTGGAATGAGAAAAAAATAAGGGTTGAGAAGATTTAAAATTATATTTTTAGGTTAAAAATATGCCCAACCCAACCAATCCGCTTGCATGGTATTGAAATCATTAATGAAGGTTTGGAGACCATGCCAATGGTTTCGAGACCTTCCATGAAGGTTTCGAGACCCTAACTGTATAATCGAATTCTGATTGAATCTACCCTTAAGGTTTCGAAACTGTGAATATTGTAAAAAAACCTAGATTTCGGAATCCATGTGTCAATTTTACTCGAGTTGTGGGCTCGGTGTTTTGGGCCATGAGTTGGGCCTTTGAGTGCATAAGGAAGCCTTATTGGGCTTCCTCTATGTTGTTTGGCTTGGAAGCTTTGGTTGAGGGGAGATGAGGGAAGGGCATTTAGCAAAATTTCACCATTTTTAAAGGTAATGGCTTAGCAAAGGCTCATTTATGGGTTGCAAAAAGAAGTTTGGGTGACCTCACTCTTGTCTCCTCTCTTCTCCCATTGATCATTCCCCCTTTGTTTTATTTAAGATTCAAGAAAAATGAGCAATCTTGGTTGTTTTGAGTTGTAATATCGGATTGTGGCTTGGGGATGTTAGATTTAGCATCAAAGGATCTATCCTTCGAGATAAGGATGGTAAAGTTTGGTGGTAGTTGAAAAACATGGGTTTTGTGGGGGTTTAGTGAGGATGAACAAGAATTGAATATTTAAGCACGTTTTTTAAGAATCTTCCTTAGTCGTTGGTACTTCCTTGTAGCAGTGTTGTAACTCATTTTGCAACATTTGATTGTTGCTGAGGTTAGAGAGCACTCCAAGGACCAAGAAAAGAGGAAGGCTTAATCTGAGGAAAAAAGGGGTTGTTTTTCAGCTTTGAAGGAAGGTTTGTACACTTCCAGCTCTATTTGTTTTTGTAAATCTTAAACATAAAGTCTTTTATGCTTGTTTGATGTTTTGCTGCTTGAAATGCTTGAGTATGATTGTCAATGGTAAAACTTGAAATTGGTGTTGAAATGCTATAAAAAGAGTAGGAACTCACTTAAAACACCTCTCATAACCTATAAGTTCATTTTGGTATCTTTTTATAATGATTGGGGGAGTGTTGGGATGAATTTCGAGCCCTATAATTCAAATTATGGGCTCGAGTACCGATACAATATGAGTATGAAGGCTGGTATCGATACGCTTGGAATGATATCGGTATTGTTGGGATTTATTGTGCTCGATTCCTTCAACCGTTCTTGCTGGCCAAGTGGTGGAGAAGTGGAATTTTGGGTTATAGAGGTGTGGAAGCTAAAAAATAAAGACAAGATAATTTACAGTGGTTCAACCTTCTAACAAAGGTTTACATCCACTACCTTAGCTTCCCACTAAGGATTTCCAATCAATCTACTATAGATTCGTCCACTTTTCTAAGCTTATGAGGAAACCCTTACAAAACCGGTCAAGCTTTCTACCCAAAGCTTTGATCAAACCCTCTTTACAAAGAGTAAAAATAGGCAAACTCAAATCCCTCTAATAGGTATTTGATTGCACAATTAAGCTCTCACCCAATCCTAAAACACTTGAGCAAATATAACAATTTTGGCTCACTAGTGTTTGTCTATACAAAGAATTGACAATTAGGCACTAAGACACATTTTGATCATATGTTGTATTACAATTGAAGCATTAACCATTACTTGATGCCTGGAGGTCCCTTTTATACTCCTAATTGAGTTTGTAGTCGTTACTAGCCGTTGGGGTTGAATTGGAGCCGTTGGAGACTTTATTTCCCACCATAAATACAATTCTACAACTCCCCGTTTTGAAACTCTTGACCCTGTTTCGAAACACCCTTGAAATAGAAAGAGTCGTTGCAGCACCCGTTTCGGAACACCCTTGGCTGTATCGAAACGGTCATATCGAAATGCTTGTTCCAGTGTCGAAACGCCCTGCAATTAAAAGGTAGTTGGGAAATAGCCATTGGGGTTTTATGATTGTTGAGGTCATTGCCACATAGGCGTATCGAAACGGGTAAGACCGTATCGAAACGCTCTGCAAAAACCCTCATCCAGATAAGGCCCGTTTCGAAACAGACAAAGCTGTTTCCGAACATTTTGCCACTGTAAAGCTCTGTATCGAAACACCTAGAGGCGTTTCGAAACGCCTAGATGGTTTTGTTAAATTTGGCTTTAAAAACATTTTAAAACCTTTTTGAAATATCCCATAAACATAATTTCAAGTTATTTGGACTTAAAAGTGATTTTGAATTCTTTTTAACTTTTTCCAAAACATTTTTCAATTATTATATCAAAACAATAATTCTACAATCTCCCCCTTTTTGATATAATAAAACCAACTTGAAAAAATTATTTGGGATTCTCCCCCTTTAAGTTTAAAAATGTGAATAAGAGATGAAAAATTGAAAAGTTTGAAAAAAAAGTAAGTATAGCTCCCCTTTATTCATTTAAAAATACAATTTTTCAAACCAAACTCTCCCATTTTTGTTATATCAAAAAGAATTCAAAGGACATTAAGTTCAAAATAACTTAGGAGGTTAAAAATAATTGACACAAATAAGAATTTTGGTTTTAAAATGGCTCCCCTTACTCAAAGCATCATCAAAAAATGTTAGTCCAACATATGATAATCTAGTTGAATTAAAAAGAAATAAATCAAATTAAACAAACAATAGCAACTAGATTTTACCACACTTGAACCCAAGGGATGATGTGAAGTCTTCCTTCTTCAAGTGTCTTTCTTTGTGTTTATGGAGTTCCCCCTCAATTTTTGACTTGCTGATCACTCTCCATCACACCTATCATAAGACAATCAAGTAATTTTTGGTATCCAAATTGCTTTGGATCCATAGACATTTGTGGCACAAAATTTAGTCCCTTTAGGAATCCATTTTTCAATTTCATCATTTTTAGTTAAAGTACTTAGTTCTTTTGGGACTCAAATACTTCTAAAAACTTTACCATTTACAAATCTAGGGACACTAGATTGTCTTACATAAAAAATTGATTTTCCAACATTATTTTTCTTTTCAAGTTCTTTGGAAAACAAATCTTTTTCTTCTTGAAATTTATGAAGCAAATTTTGTAATCAAAACATTATTGTTCAAACTCATTGAGTTTTGCTTCAAGTTCAATTTCGGTTTTAGAAATCAAGTCATTTTGAATTTTTAAATTTGAAATCACTTTCTTGTTTTTCAAAATGTGATTTTTAAATTCTAAAACCAAATCGTCATAGGCATCTTGTAATTCATCAAAACAATATGAACATGAAGTAGATGAATTAGAAGTTACCATTGAATCTTCTTCGATGGCCATAAGGCAAAGGTTGGCTTGTTCATCGTCGGTGGAGTCTTCATTACTCCAAGTAGCCACATGTGCCTTCTACTTATGGCTTGAAGTGTTTGCACTCTTCTTCTTCTTCATGGATTCTCGTTCAAGTTCATTTAAGGCTTTCTTCATGAAAGGGGCACACTTCTTGAAGAGATGAACTATCTCTTCTTCCTCATCCTTCTCTTCACTTGAATCTACATGATGGCATGTGAAGGATTTGAGAGCAATGGCATTTGTGTTGATGGCAAGCCCTTTGAGTTTCTTCTCCCCCATAGCTCTTCTCTTCCTTCTTCTTCTCCTCTTCTTTATTTTCACTCATTATTTGGTGAGTGAGAAGTGACCCCATGAGCTCATCAAGCTTCAAAAATTTTGAGATTCTTGGCTTCGTGATGGTAGTTCTTTTTTGAGTCCCATGACTCGGGAAGGGACTAGATGAGCTTTCGGACAAGCTTCTCTTCCGGAATGACTTCTCCATAACCCTTGAGTCCATTGGTGATGGTGGAGAATTGGTGGAACATCTTTTCAATGTCCTCTTCTGGATCCATTTTGAAGTTTTCATACTATAGGTTGAGGAGCCCGATCTTGGTCTCCTTTACTTCGTTTGTCCCCTCGTATGTAACTTCAAGCTTGTCCCAAACTTCCTTGTCACTCTCGTAAGAAGACATCTTCTTGTATATGTTGAGACTAAGTGCACAAAAGATGAAGTGCAAAGCCTTGCAATTTAGCTCCATCTTCTTACGATCGTCGGCACTCCACTCCGCCATGCTTCCTTGTGGTACGAACGGGCCATCTTCTATGATATCCCAAAGCTTGTAGTCTTTGGATTTGAAAAATAACATCATCCTTGTCATCTGTAACACCCCAACTTTGGGCTTAGAAGTTTTGAGTTTGAACCGGACCGGTCGGATTTTCGGTTCGAATATAAAAGGTGGTTTTAAGGAAAGCCTAGTTCGGGATGCATTAAAAATATGGAAAAATATCCAAAAATCCTCTTTTATTATATATAAGAGAAAGGTGAAATCAATTTTACAAAATGAGGTTTGGAAGAGTGACATTTTGGGTTAGTGACCAAAATGTAATTTTTGAAAACTGGGTGACTGTTTTAAAAAGGATTGAAACTTTGAATCTTTAAGGAGCTATTTACCCAAAAGAGTTTCTCTAGATTTTTCTTAATATTAATCAATTTAATTAATGGTTTTAATTAAGTGTAAAAAGGAGGGAAAAGATATTTTGGCATTTGTAACTAACTTTTCTCTAAATTTCCATTTTCTTTTCCATCAACTTTTCTCTCAACCCAAACACATTTCTCCAGCAAAATTTCCTCTGATTTTGACAACTAAAGATGAGATTTCAATCCTCAATTGATCTCTAATCAATTCTACAACAAAACCTTGGCATTAGCTTATTGAATTTTCAAGAATCTTGGTTCCAAAAAGGGAGAAACTCAAGTTTAGAGGTATGAACGTCTTTCTCCTCTAAATTCTCAGTTCTTTACTGAAATTCCCAAGTTCTCAATCCTTGATTTGAGTTTTATTAAAGGTTTTGATGTTGAGATCTTGATTTTGGCTTAAAATGCAAGATTTGGATTTAATTTTGAAGAAATTCGTAATAATTGATTGGGCTCTGTTTTGAGATTTCTTTTTGATGTAATTTGGATGACTAAATGATGTATAATTGAGGTTTGATCAATGCAATCCTGAATAGGTTGATTTTCCTAAGTTTTTACTTGTGAAAATGGTGGTTTTTGGGGTGATCTTGGTGTTTTGTTAATGCTGGAGGTATAAGGACGTGTTTGGGATCATTTTGGATGTTAATTGATGTTTATAAATGGTTAGAAGTGATGGATCTTGGCTGGGTTAAGTCTTGGAAGTATTTGGAGGTGATTTCGGTTGTGTTTGGTAGCCGAAATGTTGGATTTGCAAAGAGTAGCGAGTTTAGGTGTGTTGCTGGTGTTTTTAATGCATTATGATGCATTAATCCTCTGTTGTTATGTGCTAGAAACAGGGGAGAATGATCCGTGAGTAATAGAGGTGGCGTTGAAGGTTTTCGGATGCTTGGAAGGCTTGTTGGCTAGCCTAGTTTGTGTATCGGTGAGTGAAGTTGGGTTTTCAGCTTTTAAACCAAGGTTTGAAGGTTTTGGGAGCTTAGTTTAAGTCTAAACAACTTAGCTAAGCTCAAGAGTAAGTAAATGAAATTTCTCTCTTGGTTTGTGTTATGAATTGGTTTTTAAAGCACTTGTGATTGTTGGATGCAATGCATGTGATTTGCATGTTTTAAATTTTGTTTTGAAAGCATATTTTAGCATGGTTTAATGCTGGTTTTGAAAGTCATGTGTGAAGGATGCTCAAGGTAAGAGATCCTTGGTTTTGTACATTGGAATTGTGGAATTGTTGCATAGTGTTGCATGTTGTTTAATGGCTTTGTGTAATGCTTCAAAAACAGTGGATTGATGATGGTAATTGGTGGTTTTGGCATTTTGGTTATGCTTGTAAAACAATGGATTATTGTGGTAAAATGGTTATATTGGCAAGTGATGTAAGTGGTTCTTGGTTACTTTGATCGGATATAGTTAGCCGGCTATAGGATTGGGTGCACCGTGAATAAAGTCGCCTTGGATGTGGAGTGGTTGTGATTGTACCGGTGACTCCATCCAAGTACACTAACGAGATGGTTAAGAACACCATGGTGGTTAAAAGTCCTTGGGTGGGTCTTGTGTTAAGGTCATAATGGTGGTTAAAATTCCATTTGAGGACCTTGTGTATGTTAAGGTCATATGGTGGTTAAAATTCCATTTGAGGACCTTGTGTTTGTTAAGATCACAATGGTGGTTTAAAGTCCATGTGTGGATCTTTTGTTGTATGTCCCGTGATCTCGTTAGTGATTTTATACAACTACCAATGGGTAATGGTAAGGTCATAATGGTGGTTAAAATTCCATTTGAGGACCTTGTGAATGTTAAGGTCATATGGTGGTTAAAAGTCCATATGAGGACCTTGTGTATGGTAAGGTCATAATGGTGGTTAAAATTCCATTTGGGGACCTTGAGATTGGTAGTGTGTATGAAGCGTGGGGACAACGCTTGTAATCCGCGTATCTGATCGTGTCTTGCGTTATGATGGTTTGTGGATTATCACTTGGAAGCCAATATAATGTTCTTAAATATGATGAAGCATGTGATGCTTGAAATGATGCATGGTTGCATGAGAAGTGTGTAATGTTTTATGAATGCATGTTTACTTGTTAGCTTGAACAAGAGTTTATTTTCTAATGAGAATGGTGCATGTGTGCATGAAATCTCTTTAGTGCATTGAAGTCTTGCGAAGACTTGTTTTTAAAGGCATGTAATGCAAAAATTGATTTTGTGGTTCATATGTTGCATTTGTTTAATGCATGAGATAGATTGAATGAGTAAGTGGTTTTCAAAGGTTTCTTGCTTTGAGATGATTTCCAAATATGAGAAAAGTATAAAGTAAAGTGGAAGTGTTTTCCAAGGATTTTGTGTTTAACTTTGCATATGGTGTTCATGCATGGAATGGTTTAATTGATGGTTTTGCAAGGTTGTGCTTTGAAGTGAATTACTTAGCTTTCCTAAGCTAAGGGTTGGTTTTCATGTTTGAGTAATGCATGATTTAAAGCATGTTGTTAAAAAGGGGTTTTCAAACATTGCTTTGGTTTATCGAATTGTGTGGCTTTTAAAAGAGGTTTTATGTCTCGCTGCATTGATGGTGTTTTGGTTTTGAGCATTCCTCACTAAGCATTATGTGCTTACGCTCCTCTTTGTCCATCAATGCAGATATTTGAAGTTGGGACAACAAGAAGCAAGGGATTCAAGGAAAACTCCACTTGAGATGTATGTCTCGGTTAATAGCTATAGATAATAAAGGCAATGGGGGGAGAGTCTCTTATGTTGATGTTTAATGAGATTGTGTATGTTGGACAAGTTTGGTTTATGATTTTGAATTATGTGGTTTAACGGTTGCAACGTTTGAATCTTCTTATTCTTTAGTCGTTATGTTATGCTTCTTGTTTTAAAAGCATGATTGAGTGTTGGATGTGTTGAATGAGTTGGTGCACCTAGGGGTGGTTTTGTATCTAGATTTTGATGCAATTATGTTCCCTGAGTGTTGAATGTCTTGCTGGTATAGTTTGGTTGCCTTTGGAGCATGTTTGATGGATCAATTATGTAGTAAACCAGCAAAATTTCTGCAATCTGGGCAGCCTGTTTCGGAACAGGAGCTACCGTATCGGAACGGAGGGCCTGAAATGGCCTAGGCGTTCCGGAACGGTTTTGCTACTGCCAGGCCCTGTTCCGGAACTGGTTTCGGAACGGTCCCGCGTTTCGGAATGGATCTTCCCTGTTCCGAAACACCCGACCGTTGGGCACTGAAATTGTTGGTTAAATGTTTTGAAACCTTTGCGTTTTGGTCCTGATCTTTGTATATGCAATTGAATGAGTTTGAGAAGTCCATTGGAGTTGAAATTTGGCAGAGGAGCATGAAATATGATTAATTTCATATTGGTAACTCTAAAGTTGGATAAGTCCTTATAATTTTCTGAATTTACAATTTGGTCCCTAGATTCATGTTTTGTGCAATCGAGTTCCTAAATGTTTCTGATTGCGATGATCTTTGAGTATGCTGATTGTATGAACATATCTAGGGTTAATGTGCATTTAGATAAGATTAAAAATAAAAAAAGGGTCGTTAATCAAGGTTGACTTTCGGGTTGACTTTGGTTTTCCCCGTGTAAACTTCTTAATTCGGATCAACCGTCTGGGCCGGGTTAAGGGGGTTACATTTGGTGGTATCAGAGCTGAGTTGCGAAAGCTTAGGGAAAGGGTAAATTGTTGTAATATGTGTTTGATGTTTATTCTGATGTGTGGTTGAAAGTCGGTTGAAATGCGTGTTTTTGAGCGAATTGTTGATGTTTTAGCATGCTTTTTGATTGTGAATCTTCATTGAGCTAATGTAGTTTTGTGCTGATGTTATGCTGGTGTTGTGAGCTAATTTTATGAATAATGAAAGTGTAATGGGTATGATATGTTGATATTTTGCTGTTACGAGTGAATGTTGTTTGCTGAGAGCATGATCGAAATATGTTAATTGATATGCTCGATGTTGTGATATCCATGTTTATTGACTTTTATGTCATGTAAAAGGGGAGAATTTGGGATACCCATTGCCTTATTATTATAGCTATTGTGTTATTTTGGAGTTGGAGTTTTGAATCCTTGCTTAAAGCTAGTCTGATCGATTTGTTTGTTTTGTTATGATTGTTGTTGTTATAGCATGTTGAAATCGATGAGAGAATGGCAGTTAGGTGAGATGGTTGCTGCTTTAGAGCAGGTTGTTAAGGCGTGGAATTCACCTTTTAGAGGAGGTGTTTCGTCTCAGTCTTCTGTGCCTGGAGTTGAGGGAGTGAGGCAGGAGGAAGAAGCTGGTTCTATGATGAAGAGTTCATCATCTTTAGTTCAAGAGGTGTTGGGAATATCTCAGGCTGTGGCAGAAGTAAGGCCTGTAGACGTGCCGGCTGTGGGATGTGCGGGTTTGTCGAAACAACGTTTACATGATTTGGGAGCTGTGGAGTATCATGGTTCGACACCTGAGACGTTCGAGGTCTGGTTGGCCTGTGTAATTCAGATTTTGGATCAAGAAGGTTGTGACTACGCTTGTAAGCTAGGAAGTGTTGTCTCATTGATGTTGGAGGACGCTTGTGTCTGGTGAACATCTGTGGCGGTGGCATCGCACATCCACGATATAGATTGGGACTTCTTTGTGTCTGCTTTTTATGAAAGGTACCTTGGAGAGGAATTCCCAAGGGTTAAGCAACGTGGGGGTGTGGTTTCAGTTTATGAAGGTGAGAAGAGTTTAAGCGAGAGAGTTGTGGGTACTGACCTCGGGAGCGGTCAGTGTAAAAGGCTACGCGATAGAAGGTTTTGCTTGAATCGAAGTCTGGGTGGTAGTGCAAATCTGGGGCAAGTGCTGCATGATCAAGGAGTGGAAGCCCAGCTACCGGTGTGTGACCGTTGTGGAAGGCGCCATGTAGGAGGTTGTTGGGGCGCAGGAGTTTGTTGGAACTGTGGTTCTAAGGAGCATGTGAAGCGAAATTTTCCTCAAGTGCTGAGATCAGCTTCAGTGGTAGCAAAGGGGTCTCTGAAGGGTCGTGGGTACGGCCGAGACGAGTTTCGAAGGTGGCAGGAAGGGCAGGGAGGTGTGAGGAGCTTGGAGAATGAAATCTGTTGGAATTGTGGGTCTGTTGGACATTTGAGACGTAATTGTTTGAAGTTGGCTCGGGGTGTTCGGGGTTCTTTACCGCAGGGAGATGGTGATGACCTTAATGTGTTAGCTGGTGCTGCAGCGGTGCGGCTGGAGAATGATGGTTCTGCGAGGAACAGAGCTTGTCTGTTGAAGCTCCAGGGCAGTGAGGTGTTTACAGGTAACCTTGTTAAGTAACCTTTGCCCTAGTTATCTTAGTTTGGTTTCGGTTTGGTTTTTCCTTACGTTGTGGGTATGGTCTAGTTGTTGGCATGTTTGGGATATTAGAATGGTAGGGTTAGACAAGTTGGAAGTGAGATAGGAGGTTGTTCCTAGACGGATTCTGAGGATATTATTGGTGGGTGTGAACCGACATACATGCACAGTTAAAAATCATTTGTTATATGCTATATTATATATGTACTGGTCCATGCATACATGTGACATGACATTAGAGGTTTTGCATGCATGTACATCAGGCATTGATAGGGCATATTGGTGATCATGCATACGTACGTTCACACTCGCTAATAGTTAATCGGGTTCGTTAGTGTTGTGATAGGGTTAGGTTGGATGTTGGGTTTTGAAAAGTTGTTTTGGTGCTAGGAGAATGTTAGAAGTAATAGAGGGTATTAAGTGAGCTGTCAGTAATAGTGAGTGCGATATAGCATGTTGGCGGAAGGAAGGTGTTTGGCGTTTAATCAGTTTAGCGGTATGGTGGTGAGGAGATTACCGGTTGAAGTTAGAACCGGTCAGGTGGTTTTGAATAGCTAGTAGAAGTGGTAGTTCCTTGGTGTTAAGTGATGTTGCAGGTTAGTGGATGTGTTACCAGAGTGCTGAGGTAACTTGGCATTGATGTAGTAGTAGAAGGGTTGTTTTTGTAGGTGATGGTTCGTAGCAACCTTTGAGGAGTTGAGAAGAGGTTGTGTTGAGGGTTGTAGAAAAGGTTTGGCCTGGGAGAATAGAAGTTTCGTAATCTTAATATGTATGTGTGTATAGAAAGGGCAGTGTCCTGGTAAGGCTAGTGTTGTAGTTAAAGTTTGAAGTGGAAAGGCAATGTAAGTTCCAGGGCCATTGTTGGTTGGACAGGTTCTTGTGAGAAGTGGTTGGCTAATTGTGTATAAGTAAATTCCTTCTGAAGTCAGCTGGTGGTGTGTGGAACGGCTAGCGGAGTCAAGGTTGGGGTTTTGTGACGTAATTTTCGGATGTTGTGTGATTAGTCCTGGTGAGCCGTTATGGTGATGATAGCGGCGGATGTGAAGGAATGTTAGCAATATGTTGAGAAGTTTGAGTAAGTAGTTGATGCTTAAGAATTTTTCTTTGATGTGGTAACCTTTGGAAGAGGATTAGTAGTGGTGTGAGGGGTTTTAGAAGCAGTGAAGGTTGTGGGTCACATGGTGGCTGAACTGGATGGGTTGGTGTCACCGTGTGTACAAGTTTTGGGAGTTATGAGTTAAGGTGGTGTATGCTGTAAAAGTTTGGAGGTTCTTCAGTTTGTTGTTGGGGCTATGTGCAGTTCGGAAGTGTGAAAGGTTAAGATGTGGTTAACATTTGAGTGTTCTGGAATTTGTGAACAATATGTGGTGGTGTTGAGTTTGGGTGGAGTTTTGTGAGGAGAGTGTTTAGTGGTGGTTAAGTCTCCTGTGTTGCCTTGTGGGTTGCTTTGAGAAGTTTGGTTGTTCTCTTTTCGCCAGTTGAAATTTCTAGGACGAAATTTCCTAAGAGGGGGAGAGTTGTAACACCCCAACATTGGGCTTAGAAGTTTTGAGTTTGAACCGGACTGGTCGGATTTTCGGTTCGAATATAAAAGGTGGTTTTAAGGAAAGCCTAGTTCGGGATGCATTAAAAATATGGAAAAATATCCAAAAATCCTCTTTTAGTATATATAAGAGAAAGGTGAAATCAATTTTACAAAATGAGGTTTGGAAGAGTGACATTTTGGGTTAGTGACCAAAATGTAATTTTTGAAAACTGGGTGACTGTTTTAAAAAGGATTGAAACTTTGAATCTTTAAGGAGCTATTTACCCAAAAGAGTTTCTCTAGATTTTTCTTAATATTAATCAATTTAATTAATGGTTTTAATTAAGTGTAAAAAGGAGGGAAAAGTTATTTTGGCATTTGTAACTAACTTTTCTCTAAATTTCCATTTTCTTTTCTCTCAACTTTTCTCTCAACCCAAACACATTTCTCCAGCAAAATTTCCTCTGATTTTGACAACTAAAGATGAGATTTCAATCCTCAATTGATCTCTAATCAATTCTACAACAAAACCTTGGCATTAGCTTATTGAATTTTCAAGAATCTTGGTTCCAAAAAGGGTGAAACTCAAGTTTAGAGGTATGAACGTCCTTCTCCTCTAAATTCTCAGTTCTTTACTGAAATTCCCAAGTTCTCAATCCTTGATTTGAGTTTTATTAAAGGTTTTGATGTCGAGATCTTGATTTTGGCTTAAAATGCAAGATTTGGATTTAATTTTGAAGAAATTCGTAATAATTGATTGGGCTCTGTTTTGAGATGTCTTTTTGATGTAATTTGGATGACTAAATGATGTATAATTGAGGTTTGATCAATGCAGTCCTGAATAGGTTGATTTTCCTAAGTTTTTACTTGTGAAAATGGTGGTTTTTGGGGTGATCTTGGTGTTTTCTTAATGATGGAGGTATAAGGACGTGTTTGGGATCATTTTGGGTGTTAATTGATGTTTATAAATGGTTAGAAGTGATGGATCTTGGCTGGGTTAAGTCTTGGAAGTATTTGGAGGTGATTTCGGTTGTGTTTGGTAGCCGAAATGTTGGATTTGCAAAGAGCAGCGAGTTTAGGTGTGTTGCTGGTGTTTTTAATGCATTATGATGCATTAATCCTCTGTTGTTATGTGCTAGAAACAGGGGAGAATGATCCGTGAGCAATAGAGGTGGCATTGAAGGTTTTCGGATGCTTGGAAGGCTTGTTGGCTAGCCTAGTTTGTGTATCGGTGAGTGAAGTTGGGTTTTCAGCTTTTAAACCAAGGTTTGAAGGTTTTGGGAGCTTAGTTTAAGTCTAAACAACTTAGCTAAGCTCAAGAGTAAGTAAATGGAATTTCTCTCTTGGTTTGTGTTATGAACTGGTTTTTAAAGCACTTGTGGTTGTTGGATGCAATGCATGTGATTTGCATGTTTTAAATTTTGTTTTGAAAGCATATTTTAGCATGGTTTAATGCTGGTTTTGAAAGTCATGTGTGAAGGATGCTCAAGGTAAGAGATCCTTGGTTTTGTACATTGGAATTGTGGAATTGTTGCATAGTGTTGCATGTTGTTTAATGGCTTTGTGTAATGCTTCAAAAACAGTGGATTGATGATGGTAATTGGTGGTTTTGGCATTTTGGTTATGCTTGTAAAACAATGGATTATTGTGGTAAAATGGTTATATTGGCAAGTGATGTAAGTGGTTCTTGGTTACTTTGATCAGATATAGTTAGCCGGCTATAGGATTGGGTGCACCGTGAATAAAGTCGCCTTGGATGTGGAGTGGTTGTGATTGTACTGGTGACTCCATCCAAGTACACTAACGAGATGGTTAAGAACACCATGGTGGTTAAAAGTCCATGGGTGGGTCTTGTGTTAAGGTCATAATGGTGGTTAAAATTCCATTTGAGGACCTTGTGTATGTTAAGGTCATATAGTGGTTAAAATTCCATTTGAGGACCTTGTGTTTGTTAAGATCACAATGGTGGTTTAAAGTCCATGTGTGGATCTTGTGTTGTATGTCCCGTGATCTCGTTAGTGATGTTATACAACTACCAATGGGTGATGGTAAGGTCATAATGGTGGTTAAAATTCCATTTGAGGACCTTGTGAATGTTAAGGTCATATGGTGGTTAAAAGTCCATATGAGGACCTTGTGTATGGTAAGGTCATAATGGTGGTTAAAATTCCATTTGGGGACCTTGAGATTGGTAGTGTGTATGAAGCGTGGGGACAACGCTTGTAATCCGCGTATTCGACCGTGTCTTGCGTTATGATGGTTTGTGGATTATCACTTGGAAGCCAATATAATGTTCTTAAATATGATGAAGCATGTGATGCTTGAAATGATGCATGGTTGCATGAGAAGTGTGTAATGTTTTATGAATGCATGTTTACTTGTTAGCTTGAACAAGAGTTTATTTTCTAATGAGAATGGTGCATGTGTGCATGAAATCTCTTTAGTGCATTGAAGTCTTGCGAAGACTTGTTTTTAAAGGCATGTAATGCAAAAATTGATTTTGTGGTTCATATGTTGCATTTGTTTAATGCATGAGATAGATTGAATGAGTAAGTGGTTTTCAAAGGTTTCTTGCTTTGAGATGATTTCCAAATATGAGAAAAGTATAAAGTAAAGTGGAAGTGTTTTCCAAGGATTTTGTGTTTAACTTTGCATATGGTGTTCATGCATGGAATGGTTTAATTGATGGTTTTGCAAGGTTGTGCTTTGAAGTGAATTACTTAGCTTTCCTAAGCTAAGGGTTGGTTTTCATGTTTGAGTAATGCATGATTTAAAGCATGTTGTTAAAAAGGGATTTTCAAACATTGCTTTGGTTTATCGAATTGTGTGGCTTTTAAAAGAGGTTTTATGTCTCGCTGCATTGATGGTGTTTTGGTTTTGAGCATTCCTCACTAAGCATTATGTGCTTACGCTCCTCTTAGTCCATCAATGCAGATATTTGAAGTTAGGACAGCAAGAAGCAAGGGATTCAAGGAAAACTCCACTTGAGATGTATGTCTCGGTTAAAAGCTATAGATAATAAATGCAATGGGGGGAGAGTCTCTTATGTTGATGTTTAATGAGATTGTGTATGTTGGACAAGTTTGGTTTATGATTTTGAATTATGTGGTTTAACTGTTGCAACGTTTGAATCTTCTTATTGTTAAGTCGTTATGCTATGCTTCTTGTTTTAAAAGCATGATTGAGTGTTGGATATGTTGAATGAGTTGGTGCACCTAGGGGTGGTTTTGTATCTAGATTTTGATGCAATTATGTTCCCTGAGTGTTGAATGTCTTGCTGGTATAGTTTGGTTGCCTTTGGAGCATGTTTGATGGATCAATTATGTAGTAAACCAGCAAAATTTCTGCAATCTGGGCAGCTTGTTTCGGAACAGGAGCTACCGTATCGGAACGGAGGGCCTGAAATGGCCTAGGCGTTCCGAAACGGGTAGAACCGTTCCGGAACGGTTTTGCTACTGCCAGGCCCTGTTCCTGAACTGGTTTCGGAACGGTCCCGCGTTTCGAAACGGATCTTCCCTGTTCCGAAACACCCGACCGTTGGGCACTGAAATTGTTGGTTAAATGTTTTGAAACCTTTGCGTTTTGGTCCTGATCTTTGTATATGCAATTGAATGAGTTTGAGAAGTCCGTTGGAGTTGAAATTTGGCATAGGAGCATGAAATATGATTAATTTCATATTGGTAACTCTAAAGTTGGCTAAGTCCTTATAATTTTCTGAATTTACAATTTGGTCCCTAAATTCATGTTTTGTGCAATCGAGTTCTTAAATGTTTCTGATTGCGATGATCTTTGAGTATGCTGATTGTATGAACATATCTAGGGTTAATGTGCATTTAGATTAGATTAAAAATAAAAAAGGGTCGTTAATCAAGGTTGACTTTCGGGTTGACTTTGGTTTTCCCCGTGTAAACGTCTTAATTCGGTTCAACCGTCTGGGTCGGGTTAAGGGAGTTACATCATCTAATAAGCATAATTGGTCCCGTCGAAAAAGGGCGGTTTGTCGATAGATTGCGCCATTGAGCCGGTTGTTAGAAATGTTGATCGAGCTTGCCAGATCACCTCAATAGGATGTTAATCCTCTTCAATTGAGCCAAGCTCTAATACAAATTGTTGGGATTTATGGTGCTCGATTCCTTCAACCGTTCTTGCTCGCCATGTGGTGGAGAAGTGGAATTTTGGGTGATAGAGGTGTGGAAGATAAAAAAGATAAAGACAAGATGCTTTATAGTGGTTCAACCTTCTAACCAACGTCTACATCCACTACCTTAGCTTCCCACTAAGGATTTCCAATCAATCCACTATTGATTCGTCCCCTTTTCTAGGCTTGGGAGGAAACCCTTACAAAACCGATCAAGCTTTCTACCCAAAGCTTTGATCAAACCTCTTAACAAAGTGATAAAAATAAGCAAACTCAAATCCCTCTAATAGGTATTTGTTTGCACAATTAAGCTCTCACCCAATCCTAAAACACTTGAGCAAATATAACAATTCTGGCTCACTAGTGTTTATTTATACAAGGAATTGACAATTAGGCACTAAGACACATTTTGATTATATGTTGTATTACAATTGAAGCATTAACCATTACTTGATGCTTAGAGGTCCCTTTTATACTCCTAATTGAGTTTGTAGCCGTTACTAGCTGTTGAGGTTGAATTGGAGCCGTTCGAGACTTTATTTCCGACCATAAATGCAGTTATGCAACTCCCTGTTTTGAAACGCTCGACCTTGTTTTAAAACACCATTGACATAGAAAGAGCCATTGTAGTCTGATGCATCACCCGTTTCAGAACACCCTTGGCCGTATCAAAACGGTCGTATCGAAACACTTGTTCTCGTATCGAAACGCCTTGCAATTAAAAGGTAGTCGGGAAATAGCCGTTGGGGTTTTATGATCGTTGAGGTTATTGTTACATAGGCGTATCAAAAAGGATAAGACCGTATCAAAACGCTATGCAAAAACCCTCATCCAGATAAGGCCCGTTTTGAAATAGGCAGAGCTATTTCAGAACGTTTTGCCATTGTAAAGCTTCGTATCGAAACACCTAGAGGCGTTTTGAAACGTGTGGATGATTTTGTTAAATTTGGCTTTAAAAACATTTGAAAACCTTTTTGAAATATCGCATAAACATAATTTCAAATTGTGTGGACTTAAAAGTGATTTTGAATTATTATTAACTTTGTCCAAAACATTTTTCAATTATTATATCAAAACATTAGTTCTACAGGTACCCTGAAAGGTGTATCGATACGCGTGTGAGGGTATCGGTACCCTCTGGGTAATGTGCCCAAAAATGTGAGTATTTCCCTAGGAGCTAAAAAATTATAATGTTTGATCTGATAGACCCCTAAAGGCCTAATGAATTGTAAAGCTTAAGAAATCGGTAAATGCCTTGTGTGACTTATATTGTTAGCAACCATAGGATGATGTGGTATGTACTTGATGTAGTGTGCCGAGTGGGCACTTGTTTGACGAGATCCGAATACCCAATATGTGTTGCAACACCATGGTAAGAGAATTACCGAATGAATGTTACTGATACTATGTGACTCGGACCTCATTCGAAGGTGCTCGAAAGGGAATTCTGTGTACGTGTGTATGTTCTGATGCTAGGTGACTCGGCCTCACCCAAGGTGTATGTTATGATTCTACGTGACCCGGTCTCACCCATTGAGTGTACGTTCCCAATGCTATGTGACCTGGGCCTCACTCTTATGTTGATGTGGTATGGTATGGTATGCTTAGGCCTTGTGTGCCCCATGGTTTTTATATTGGGTTTAGCATGTGTTTAGGCGACTAGTGTAGCACCAAGTATCATTGTAATTGCCTTATCATCTTGCTTAGCTACATGTTGCATGAATCATGGTATAGTGGAAGTGTATCCATTGAGCTTTATGAGATCAACGTTTTGAATGGTTGTTTCATTAGACAAGTTTTTGGGTGGATGCGTTACATTCAAAGGAGCCCATCGGAGTAGGACTTCAGTTCATCAATGTGATAAAGAGTACTATACTTAGGCTTGTCGAACAATTTATTCATAGGACCCTTGATTTATGTCTGTAACTCTATTTAGATTTGCTAATCATGTCAAATGCTTTTAATTACCTTGTTTTAAACTGGAGCTCCCATGCAAATGATTTAACTATTTTGTATTGACTTATTTCCAAAACGTTGCCGGATTTATGGAATTGCTTATATTTTGGGCTAAATCTAATGGAAAAATTAATGAATGAGTTGGGCTTGAGGCTCAAATGTGATGTCGAGTTTAGAGCATTACATTTAATTGTATCAGAACCTAGGTTTAGCCGGTTCTAGGAAACTATGAGGGTGGTTGATAATCGTAAACAAGTGGTGTCTAGTGAATACGTGCCCATAATTTGAAGTTGTAATCATTATACTAAATATTCAATGGACTAATATTGTTTGTTTATCTGTGCAAAGTTTGAATCGTGCCTAGATGTGCACACGACCACGAAGAAAGTTGGGGCTCTTGAGAGGAGAGTGGCGATGACTATATCCCTGAGACCGATGAGAGATTTGAGGATGTGAGGCGACATGGAGCCAACTACTTTACCCACTTGCATAGGTCCCTTTATTGCATTTTGAGGGTCATTCCTAGGCCATCTACTACCCCTCGTTAGGCTATGATAGAGAGGCTTTGCTATCATGGTGCAACAGATTTCTTTGGGTCGGGACAAGATAATTCGATCAAGGCGGACTTGTGGTTGAGAGATACCCATTGAATCTTGCTTTAAATGGGGTTGGAACTCAAAGACAAGTTGAAATGCATACTTTCCCTTGTTGAAGGAGAATGCTCGTGAGTGGTGGGAGACCATGAGTTAGGATGGTATCCTAACCAACCCACTTGGGATGATTTCCTTAATGAGTTTAAGATATCGTGGGGGTAGACCATATGGACAGCTAGAGAGATCGGTTCACGCATCTGGTGCAAGGGAAGTGGCTATTTTTTAGTACGAGCAAGAATTTCTACAATTGAGTAGGTATGCCTCAGAGTTGGTTGCTACATAAAAGATGAAATGCAAGAGGTTCTGCAAGGATTTGAGGAAGGAGATAAATATGTACCTGACAGCCAATCCACCAAAGGTGTTTTCTGATTTAACCACTAGTGCCAAATCCTTTGAGCAAGTACAAGGGCTGACTTATGACCATGCAAGAGGTCATGGAGGTTCGAGTGGAGAGAGTCATTCCAACTCAAATCAGTCTCAGTCCCACATTAGGAGGTATAGAGGAAATTGGACCCAAGGAAAAGGAGCATCAAATCAGTCTGCTAGATCAAATCTGTAACCCCTTTGACTCGATCTAGACGATAGACTCAAACCTAGAATGTCACATTGGGTTTGCCGAAGAAAACCCAAACTATCTTACTCGAATTATGGTCCATTTTTTCTTTTAACTCTTCTAGATGCATTATCAAGACTTATATAGTGTTAATACAAGCAACGATTCAACCTTCATTCGATTCGAATGTTAATAAGGCACTCATTTACAAATACAAGCATTTTAGGGACCAAAATGTAAATCTGAATAATTACAGAGAGTTACCCTTGTTTTAGGTTACCAATTGTTAATTAGTCATATTTCATGGTAGCATGTTAAATTTCAGCTCCAACGGATAATAAATAAGCATCCAATTTAGCAAAATACGATTTAAGTACTAAATTGTAAAATAGACAAAATACAGGAACTAACATGTTTATAAAAGATTTTTACAGAAATTAGATACATTAAAAGCATGCTTTCAAAAACTCAGGTTAAACAAACATCATTTACCTATTCAATTGATGCAACAACATACGGTGACCAAAATGCAATGAATCAAAACTAGGTAAAATTCATTAGTCGAATTAACCTCCAACCATTTCGATACACTACCTGCTCCCAATGCATTTTGGGAATTTGAATCCCAACTCAACTTATCCAATTACTTACGAACAACATTAGTCTTGCATCTAATATTACATGACCGTTAAACACATAGGCTCAAATAATTACATACCGATTATTCCACACAATTCATATTTATACAAGTAATCTAGAGGCATGCTTCACAATAATATAAAGAATTATCCAATACTCATCAAATGGTCAAGATCTCAAACATAGTCTATAAATCAATTAAGAAACGAGAGCATATGACCATATGTACTCTTGGAACACAAGCTAACAATCTGATCGTTATGTTAACCATTTAAATCATTAGATCATAATCGTCAAGTATACAAAGCATTAAAATAATAATACCAACATCTTACCCATTGAACACAATCATCAAATAACGTGATACAAAGTCAATCAAGTTATCATAACTTAAATAAAACAATTCATCCCAATATTGTACCCACATTGTCTTGTTACAAATAATAATATTGCCATAAACATACTCTTTAAATACAGTTGTCTTGGAATCACTCCTTGCCTCGAACCACGAGCCCGCACTTGCTTAATTCGCTGAATTGACATATGTGAAGAGAGCGTAAGCATATAATGCCTAGTGAGTGCGCTCAAAAAGTAAAACATTAATGCATTTTCAAATTAAAACTGATATTAGAAAACCGTATACAGCCAGTCAAATTTGTCCTTTCCAAATCATTTAAATAAAAAATGCTTATTAGAAACATATACATCATGCTTTCATAACAATTCTTTCATTCTCAAGACGTTAATGTAAAACATGCTTAATAAAATCAAAGCATTTTCCTGTTTGTTTCCAAAACGAATCATGCATAACAACCATATGCATCAAACCACTTTTCAAAAGTCTCATGCTTCTTTCATCTTTCCAAAACATGCATATTAAACCATATGCTAAACATGTATCATGGTTTTCTAGCATAATCATTATGCAAACTTCAATTTAAGCCTTCACATGCTTATTTTTCCAAATAGTAAAGCTTAAGGAGCACCACATGCATAAACCACATTATACAACATGATCCATTAACATGATACATTATCAATTAAATTGGCTTTCAAGTGATCATAAACCAATTCGCACTTTACAAAATATTACATTAGATACATGAATTCAACAAGCGTTCTCTAACACTTTATACTATCTCAACCGGAACTAAGGTACGATCACAACCGACTACAATCACAACCCAATCATTTGTTAGATGTATAATCTACTAATGGGAGTTTTCGGTACCATATAACCCATTCACCGTTAGCGTACTCGTGGTGGAGTATTCGGTACACATAAACCCCTCAACACCCGAGGCGACTTATAATAGTGCATTATCAATCCTATGGCAATCCAACTATAACCGATAACATTTTAAACCACATGTCAATACCGCACTGCCCATCTACAATTAAATTATCCCTCCATATCGCTATTTCCCTGGACTTAACTCCCTTTTTTATCATTTCCTACATCACTTTAATGGCCTGCAAAAGACCACAAAGGTCGCACACTCAAACAGACCAAGATCCCGAACTAAAGCAACAACGTCCCAGCTATGTTCGACAGAAGCGTCTGCCATGTTCGTGCGCTGCCTTGAACCCTTGCAAATCCCCTTACGTGCATTTTCTCAAACACACACAATGCATTCTAATACGATCCAAATATTCGATCCAACACGCTACAACTCACCACATTCTGGAACTTAAATCTAAAATTCAACCAATTAGTTTAATTCCATAATCAATTTCATAAAATTGAGATTAGATTATATCTAACCCACAAGAATAACTCATAATCCAAATAAAACATTTAGATTTCATATATCAAATCATAATTTACTCTTTAGCTTCTAGAAATTAAATTAATCCATTAAAATTCATTTAACATCAAAAGACAATAGAGTTGATAGAAAGTCAACACAATATAATTAGGAGATCATTAGAAAATCAAATCTTACCCAAATAAATTGGAAATTGAAAATGAAGATTGCTCCTCCAATCTTCCAACGTGAAATCCATTGAACAAGATGAGAGAAATCAAAATATCTTGTGTGACTATTGATTAGAAATAATTTAGAAAGAAATTGAATAGGAATTGGGAAAAAAATCGAAGAAGATTAAAATGGTGTTTAGGAGAATCTTGAGAGAAAAAGACAGATAAGTTTAGACATAGTTTTCTTTCTTGAGAAAATAATAAACGTCGTCATTTTTTACTTAGTAATAGATGGTTAAAGCTTTATTTAATAAATGTGCCAAATAATACCATAAAACCATCACTTTAGTTCCATTTACAAAATAGTCACCTAAAATCACTTGTATATATTACGAAATGGTTACCTTTTAAATTAATATGAAATCTACCATTTAATAATTACCCAATACTCAATTTCATTAAAATATTTTTCACAAAAAAATAATCATGATAAATTTATCGGAAATCAATTTAATTACCCAAATTAGTTTTTTGAATTAATTAATTAGCTAAAACCTAACCCAAAACTCCAACCCGGTTTTGATAATTCACTCAAAACTTCTAGCCCAATTTTCGGGGCGTTACAAGATCGTAGGTCAACGTCTACAAGTCATAGGAGGTCTAATTCCTCCTCCGCGACTATGAGTTCGGGAGATTCATCCAGAGGATCGCATGCACCAGTTTGTGCCCAGTGTGGCGTAGGCACCATGGAGAGTGTTTTGTGAACGCTAAGGTATGCTATGGTTGTGGATCACCCGACCATTATCTGAGGGATTGCTCTAAGGCCTTGGATTCCACCCTAGTTCAAAATCAGAGGACTTCATTCACAGCTCAGAGGGGCTGAGGTTTCACTAGGGAGGAGCGAGCCCTATGTGTAACCCCCTTAACCCGGTCTGGACGGTTGACCCGAATTAAGAAAGTCACACGGGGAAAACCAAAGTCAACCCGAAAGTCAACCTTGATTAACGACCCTTTTTTTTCTTTTTTTAATCTTGTCTAGATGCACATTAGCCCTAATTGTGATCACACAAACATCATACTCAAAAATCACAAACATCAGAGATCAAACAGGGACCCAATTGAACAAATTACGACTTTAGGGACCAAAAAAATGTAATTTCTGAAAACTTTAAGGACTTAACCAGATTTTAAGTTACCAACTTAAAATTAAACAGGTTTCATGCTTCCCTGCCAAATTTCAGCTCAAACGGACATCCCGAACTCATACAATTGCACAAACAAGATTCAGGACCAAAATGCAAACATTTTGAAACATTTAACCGTCCATGTCAGCCCCCAACGGTCACCCGTTCCGAAACAGGCAAAGCCCGTTTCGAAACACGGGGCCGTTCCGCAACGCGTTCCGCAACGGGGGTCTGGCAGTAGCCAAACCGTTCCGGAAAGGTGGCACCCGTTTCGAACGCCTGGGTTTATGCAAGGCACCCGTTCCGAAACGGTGTCATCTGTTCCGAAACGCCCAGCCCAGATTGCAGCATTTTGATCACTCAAACACACAATTGATCATTCAAACATGCTCCAAATGTCACCAAACTTTACCAGCATGCAATTCAACATAAATATGACTTATAGGTATCATTAAATCAACAATTTAACTTCATATGCAAAAAGCCCCAAATCTATAGGCATGCTTCCTACACAAGCAACCATTAAGCACAAACTTCCAATTCAGTCTCATTAAAGCCAATACATGTTCCACAACATTAACAACAACATTAAAACATACTTGTCCGAACATAAACGAACACAAAACACATTCCAAGAGATTCTACCCCCATTGCCTTTATTAACTATAGCTATTCACCGAGACCTACATCTCAATTGGAGTCCACCTTGAATCCCTTGCTCCTTGCTGTCCAACTTCAAGAATCTGCAATAATGGACAAAAAGGAGCATAAGCACATAATGCTTAGTGAGGAATGCTCAAAACCAAAACACCATCAATGCAGCGGGTCATTAAACACTTTTAAAACAAACCCGATTTGTTTACCAAAGCCATGTTTGGAAACCCTTTTCAACATCAAGCTCAAAACCATGCATTGCACATACATAGAAACCAACCCTTAGCTTAGCAAACTAAGAAAACCTTTTCAAAGAACAACTCGCAAAAATCAACCATTTAGCCAATCCATGCATAAACACCTTATGCAAAGCTTAAAACAAAACCATGGAAAACACTCCCATTTCACAACATACCTTTCTCAAACTTGAAAGCCATTTCAAGCAAGAAACCTTTTCAAAACCATAACTCAAATAATCCATCACATGCATTAACCAAGGCAACATAAGAACCATAACATCATCTTCACATGCCTTTAAAAACAAGTCTTAACAAGACTCCAATGCAATAAAGATATTTCATGCTCACATGCATCATTTACCAAATGATAATCAACACTTGTTCAACTTAACAAGTAAACATGCATTCACAAGCATTATACACTTTACATGCAACCATGCATCTTTTCCAAGCATCTCATGCCTCACATGCAATTATGCATCATTTCAAGCATCCCATGCTTCTTTACAATCAAGAATATCATATTGGCCTTCAAGTGATCAACCACATCCACTTTTCAACTCAACATCCAATCGGATATGCGGATTCCGAGCGTTGTCCCTACGCTCCCTACACCCTACCAATCCAAGGTCTCCCAAATGGACTTTTAGCCACCATTTGACCTCAACATCCTAAGGTTCCCATGTATGGACTTTTAAACACCATACAACCTTAGCTTTTCCCCAAGGTTCCCATGTATGGACTTTTAACCACCATACAACCTTGACATGCACAAGATTCCCATGTATGGACTTTCAAACACCATACAACCTTTGCATTCACCGATTGGTAGTTGTAGAACATCACTAACGAGATCCGGGACACCCTACACAAGATCCACACATGGACTTAACACTGCCATTGTGATCTCAACAAGCACAAGGTTCTCACATATGGACTTTTAACCACCATATAACCTTTGCTCAACCAAGGTCCTCGAATGGGCAACACCTCCATTATGACCTCAATCATCTCGTTAGGATACTTGAAGGGAGTTTCCCGGTCCACTCTTGACCACTCCACCTCCAAGGCGACTTAATTCACGGTGCACCCAATCCTATAGCCGGCTAACTATATCCGATCAACGAACCAAGAACCACTTACATCACTTGCCAAAATAACCATCTTACCATGTTAATCCAATGTTCCACATGCATAAACATAATGCAAAACCATCACAACATTAGCCCAATGATTCACATGCATAACCAATATGCCAAAGGTAACATTTACCATCATCAATTCACTGTTTTAAAGCATCATACAAAGCCATTGATCAACATGCAACACTATGCATCAAAACCACAATTACCATGTGCAAAACCAAGGATCTCTTACCTTGAGCATCCTTCACAAATGGCTTTCAAAACCAGCATTAAACCATGCTTAAAAATATGCTTTCAAAACAGATTTAAACCATGCAAAACACATGCATATCATCCATCAATCACAATTGCTTTAAAAGCCAATTCACAACACAATTCAAGAGCGAAAACCATTTACTTACTCTTGAGCTTAGCAAAGTTGTTTAGACTTAGACTAAGCTCCCAAAACCTTCAAACCTTGGTTTTAAAGCTGAAACCCAACTTCACTCACCGATACACAAAACAAGGCTAGCCAACAAGCCTTCCAAGCATCCGAAACCTTCCGCAAACACCTCCAAAGCTCACGGATCAAACTCCCCTGTTTCAAGCACACATAAACAGAGCATTAATGCATCTTTATGCATTAAAACACCAGCAACAACAACACAACTCGCTGCTCATCACAAATCTAACAATTCGGCTACCAAAAACAACCGAAATCACCTCCAAACACTTCCAAAACTTAACCCAGCCAAGATCCATCACTTCTAACCATTTTTAAACATCATTTAACATCCAAAATGATTACAAACACATCCTTATACCTCCAGGTATAACAGATCACCAAAAACACTCCAAAAACAACCAAAAACTCAAGCCAAACTTAGGAAATTCAACCTATCCGGGATTGCATTAGTTAAACCTCAACTTCTAATCAATTTAGCATTCATTTAACATCATTTTGACACTTCAAAACACTGCCCAAACAGATCACACGAATATTTCACCAAAAATCACCAAATCTTGCATTTTAGCCAAAAATCAAGATTTCAATTGAAAAGCCATTAACAAAACATAAATCAAGGATTGAGAACTTAGGAATTTCAGTAAAGAACTGATAGTTTAGAGGAGAAGGATGTTCTTACCTCCAAACTTGAATTTCTCCTTTTTAGAGCCAAAAAGCTTGATGAAACAACTTGCAAATTGAGAGGTTTTGTTGATGAGATGATTAGGAATCAAATGAGAGTTGAAGTGAGAGATTTAGATGCCAAAATCAAAGAAGAAAATCTGGAGAAATGAGTTTGGGTAGAGAGAAAATGAGAGAAAAGGAAAATTGAGAGAAAATGAAAAGTTAGTTAAGAAATGGTAAAAATGATTTCCCTCCACATTTCACAATCTTTAAAATCAGAATAAGCCTTAAATTATCTTAGAAAAATCTGGAGAAATCCTTTTTGGAATAATAGCTCCTTAAAGATTCAAAGTTTCAATCCTTTATAAAACTGTCCCGCAACTTTCAAAAATTACATTTTGGTCACTAGCCAAAATGTCAACCTTCCGAACCTCATTTTCCAAAATTGATTTCACAGTTCACTTTTATATATTAAAAGATGATTTTAGAACATTTTTCCATATTTTTAATGCAACCCGAACTAGGCTTTCCTAAGTTCACTCTTATATATTCGATCAGCACTTTGACCGAACCGGTCAACGCCCAAAACTTCCAAGCCCAAAACCGGGGCGTTACACTATGTCAGGACATCAGAGCGGGGGCACTTCCACTACGAGGGCACCAGCAAGATAGTATGCAGTCAAGGCTCAAGAGGACTGTGAGGCTACTGATGTTATCTAAGGTACGCTTACATTGTTTTCAGTTCCTATAGTTGCTCTTGTGGATTCAGGGTCTACACATTCCTACATTCGTAGTGGAATATCTCAGCAGTAGGGTATTCTTGCCGAGGATCTTGAGATAGGAGTCCGTGTGTCTAGTCGCTTGGGGTATGATGTTTTGGTGGATAAGGTGTATCGAAGGTGTCTGATTGAGGTTCAAGGTTTGATATTTCCGGCTGACCTGATGGAGTTTCCGTTTCAAGAGTTTTATGCTATCGTAGGAATGGATTGATTGTTTGTGCATGATGCACGATTTGGTTGTAGAGCAAAGAGCCTTAACCTTCGTGATTTAGATGGAGCTAAGATGGCGATGAAAGGTGAGGCAAATCCTCGCCTTTCCTCTATAGTGTCTACTTTCGCGGCAAAAATAATGATACAACAAGGTTTTGAGGCCTTCTTATCCCATGTAGTTGACACAAATATGGGGAGTTCGAAGCTCGAGAGCCTCCAGACTGTTATTGAGTTTGCCGATGTGTGTTTGGAAGAGTTGCACAGATTACCTCCATATCGTGAACTAGACTTTCGGATAGATGTGATGTCTAGCACAGCACCAGTGTCCATTGCATTGTATCATATGGAATTAATTGAATTGAGAGGGCTAAAGAATCAAATTCAAGAGTTGTTGGAATGAGGTTTTATTCGATTGAGCATCTCACCATAGGGTGCGTGGTGTCTTTTTCATCAAGAAGAAGGATGGTTCAATGAGGATGTGCATTGATTTCCGTCAGCTCAAAAAGGTAATGGTGAAGAACTGTTATCCCCTACCAAGGATAGATCACCTGTTTAACCAATTGAGAGTTGCCCATGTGTTCTCAAAGATCAACTTGAGGTCGGGTTACTACAAGTTGAAGGCAATAGAAGAGGATGTTTACAAAACCGCCTTCAGGATGCGATATGGACATTATAAGTTCTTGGTAAACCAGATCTTTTATGGACTTGATGAACCAGATCTTCCAGCCTTATCTAGATCAGTTTGTCTTGGTCTTCATTAATGACACTTTGGTTTATTCGTGCCTATAGAGGGAGCACGATTATCATATTCGTGTTGTCCTTTAGACCTTGAGGGAAAGGCAACTTTTTGCCAAGTTTAGCAAGTATGAGTTTTTACTTTTTGAAATTGTGTTTTTGGGCCCCAATGTAGCAGCAGATGGGATTCGTGTGATCCGCAAAAGATTCAGGCTGTGGTTGAGTGGAAACCACCTAGAAATATCACGAAAGTTCGTAGTTTTCTTGGGCTTGCCAAATATTACCGACATTTCGCCAAGGGCTTTTCTATCATAGCACATCTATGACTATATTGTTACAGAAAGGAGTTCTGTTTGAGTGGAACGATAAGAGACAACAAAGCTTTGAATAGTTGAAGGCGTACTTGATAGAAGCCCAGTTTTAACGTAACCCGAGCCATGTAAGGATTATGTGGTTTTCATTGATGCCTTGTTGAATGATTTTGGTTGTGTTCTCATGCAAGAGGGTAAGGTGGTAGCTTACACCTCGAGACAATTCAAGCCTCATGAAAGGAATTACCCTACGCGTGATTTGGAGCTAGCTGCATTTATCTTCACGTTAAATATTTGGAGGAACTATCTGTATAGAGAAAAGCGTTACATTGTAAAATCAATGTTTGATTTTGATATAACAAATAATCTAAGGACTAAATTGCAAAGGAAATAAATTTTTAAGTACTCAAAAGACTCACATTTGACAAGTAAAATTTATACATAAAATGTTTTCAAGTCAAAACTTAAACCCCATAAATTTTTTTAAGTGCTTCAAAGCCAAAACACTCAAAATTACCCAGGCATTTCGAAACACCCCAAAGTGTTTCTATATGTTTTGCCAATTGAAACGTCCGTTTTAATACGGACTAATATATTTCAAGACAAGGGTTTCTATTTCAATACAGCCTTCAGCTGGGCTTTTGATTTTTAAGTATCGTTTCGAAACGAATCATACCGTTTCGATACAAGGGATAAGTATTTTTAGAAACGAGCATTAAATGAACTAGCCGTTACTTGTCGAACCAATTTTGTGAAAAATTGGTTAAGTGTTCCGATACACCCATTTGATATTTCAAACACCAATTTACAGTTTTAAAACGTTTCGATACATCCTATAGCAGTCTTGATATGACCATGTTTTTACACTTAAAGGCATTTTACAGTTTCAAACTGATTCGATACGGCCTATAGCCATTTCTATACGGGTCCCATTTACAAAGGCTCTTTCTTTTTATGGGTGTCCGTTTTGATACAGGGCCTCGTGTTCTGAAATGGGTAGTTGCATTACAGCATTTATGGAGGGGAAGAGAGCCCCAACGACTCTATTTATGATCTCAACCACCCCAACGGCTAGAAATCAATGAGATGGTATAAAAGCAAGTCTCAAAAGCACCAACAACAACAATTGAACCTAAAAGCAACGTCCAAGCAATCCAATCCAAACACTAAGCACTTATTATCAAATTCTTGTACCCAACTCTTAGAGTTCTATGTGTAAATCAAATTTGTGAGTTTGAGGAGTGTTTGTAATCAATTTGGGCTATATTTATCTTGTGAGAGATCAATTGTAATAGCCAACACGTTCTTTGTAAGTGAGAGTCTTTTGGTTCAATATTTGGGTAGAAAGATTGATCATTTTTGAAGGTTGCCTCCTTAGCCTAGAAAAAGGGAAGAACAAATTAGTGAAGAGTTTGTTGAAAATCCTTAGTGGGAGCTAAGGTAGTGGATGTAGAGCTTGTTTAGAAGTTTGAACCACTATAATTGCCTTGTCCAATATTTTTAATTGTTTCTTTTGCTCCCTTCAATTTTTAAATTTTCAATTCACCTTTTCTTGGCCATATCGGTTAATTCGATCAAGTAAAAAATTGGTATCAGAGCCTACCTTTTTGAAGGCTTCAAAAGCACTAGAGAAGATCCTAGAAGAGTGTTGATCAATTTCCAAGTCAAGCCATGACATCTACCTCCGGGCCAAGCATGTATGAGTCACAATCTATCACCAAACCACCCTTCTTCAATAGGGATAATTATGCTTATTGGATGAACCAAATGCACCTCTCCATCATTTCAAACGATTACACCATATTGGATGTGATAGAAGATGGATCAATCATTCCAATGAAGAGATATGAAGAAGGAAGGCTTGTTCCAAAAAAGAAGGTGGAGATGAGTGAAGAGGATATAAAGAGATTGCAAGTGAATGACAAAACCTTGCACATGCTATTTTTCTCACTTGGACCAGACATCTACTCCAAAGTGTCCTCGACCACAAATGCCAAAAAAGTGTGGGACACTCTTGAGACCACTTACGAAGGAACAAGCGATGTAAAGGAGACGAAGATCAGCATTCATAATCTTAGTTACGAGAACTTCAAGATGGAGGCCGATGAGACCGTAACGAAGATGTTTGATCGCTTCTCCATCATCATGAATGGTTTAAAGGGCTTCGGAGAGATCATCCCCAAAGACAAGCTTGTCCAGAAGCTACTCTATTCACTTCCCAAATCATGGGAAGAGAATCGCAATCATCGAGGAAAAGAATTTGAAAACCTTAAAGCTCGATGAGTTGGTAGGATCTCTCCATACTCATGAGATCATGAAACAAGGGGGAGAAGAAGAGAAGAGAAAAGAAGAGAGAAGAGTAGTCAAACAAGAGGTAGAAAAGAAGAAACAAGGAGTTGCTCTCAAAGCCTCTCTACCACAAGTGGAGAGCACTTCTAGTGGGGAAGACGAGTTTGAAGAATTGGCTATGATAGCCAAAAGATTCTCAAGGTTCATGAAATCAAACCATGGTAGAAAGTTTTCAAGAAGAAAAGACTTCAACAACAAGAATAAAGAAGAAGAGAAAGACCAACTCGTTTGCTATGAGTGCAAGAAGTCGGGTCACATCCGCATTGATTGCCCTCGACTAAAGAAGAAGAACTTTAAGAAGAAGAAGAAGCTCAAGGCTCAAGTAGTAACTTGGAGTGGTGAGGAGTCATCATCCGAGGATGAGGAGCATGAAGTAGCTAACCTTTGCCTCATAGCCCTTGCAGAGGAATCTATGGTAAACTCTAACTCACAATCTCTTACTTATGATGAACTCTATGATGCATATGATAAGTTGCAAGAAGTTTACGATGAATTGGTTGAAAAATATAAAGAGTCTATTTTGAAAAAAAAATAAAAATATTTCCGATTTAAAATCTCAAAATCTGTCTCTTTCAAAAATCAATTCCGAATTGGAAAAAGAAAGATTTATACTTGATAAATCTTTCAAATGAGCTTAAAAAGAAAAAAAATTATGTTGAAAAACTTCTTTCTGATTTCCAAGATTATCACACTAAGGAAGTAGATAATCTTAAACCTTCTCTTGCTATTGGGAAAAATGGTTTTGACAAGGGTAGTTCTTCAAAGACTCAATACGTAAAGAGAAAGAATTTTAACTACAAACAAAGTTGCTCTAAAAGGCATTATAGAACTAAGAGGATTAGAAGTGTATGGGTACCAAAATCAAAGAACTAATCTTTGTTTGTATGGGGAGCATTGCTACAAGGCCAAAGCTTCAAGTCAAAACACATGGTACCTTAATAGTGGATGCTCAAGACATATGACTGGAAACAAGAGTAGGTTCATAGAGCTCAAGCCAAAGCATGGTGGAGTGGTAACTTTCGATGAAGACTCCAAAGGTCATATTGAGGGCATTGACTCTATTGGTAATCACTCATCCATTCTTATTGAAAATATATTGCTTGTCAATGGTCTTAAACATAATTTATTGAACATTAGTCAACTTTGTTACAAAGGTTTTGATGTTCATTTTGATAAAAATGGGTGTAAAATTGTGAACATTAAAACAAATAGAATAATTCTCATTGGTCATCGCATAGGAAACATTTATATGGTGTATTTTGATGACATACATTCATCCCTTGCATGTTTAGTTGCACATGATGAGAATGATGCATGGTTGTGGCATAGAAAACTAGGGCATGCTCGCATAAGTGTTTTAGAAAAGTTGGTTTCCCAAAATCTAGTTAGAGGTTTACCCAAACTAAAATTTTCATTAGATAAAATATGTGATGCTTGTGCTAAGGGTAAACAAAAGAGAACCTCATTTAAACTCATTAATGATGTTTCAACTAGTAGGGTGTTACAGTTAATCCACATTGATTTATTTGGGCCTTTTAGAACTATGAGCTTGGGTGGTAATTCATATGCATTTGTATTGGTAGATGACTTTTCTACACACACTTGGGTTCTATTCTTAAGTAATAAGGATGCGGCTTTAGAAATTTTTATCACATTTACAAAACTTACCCAAAATGATCTTGATCTTAAAATCTAACATATTAGAAGTGATCATGGAACTGAGTTTCCAACTATGGGTTTTGAAGATTATTCTAATGAAAATGGTATTAGCCATAATTTTTCGGCTCCTCGCACTCCTAAACAAAATAGGGTAGTTGAGAGGGAAAATAGAACTTTAGAAGAGATGGCTAGGACCATGCTTTCTGAAAATAATTTACCTAAGTACTTTTGGGCGGAAGCCACTAATACGGCTTGTTATATTATTAATAGAGTAATGATTAGGCCTATTTTAAAGAAAACATCTTATGAGATTTTGAAATCCAAAAGGCCTAACATTAGCTATTTCCACCTTTTTGGTCGTAAATGTTTTGTTTTAAACAATAGAAAGACAACTTAGGTAAATTTGAAGCTAAAAGTGATGAAGCAAAATTTTTGGGTTATTCCCTAAATTCTAAAGCCTATCGGGTATTTAATAAAAGAACAATGGTTGTTGAAGAGTCTATACATGTTTTTTCGATGATAACCTCCTTTCGAGGAAGGAAACTTGTGATAATAATGACGTAGGGATTATTGAAGCCATTGATGGAGGACAAACATCAAATGCGGATGAGATTCCAACTAAAGAAGAAGAAGCACAAGATCTACCTCTTAAAGCCTTGAAGGACTTGGCACTTGAGGAAAAGGAGGTGACATACCCAAGGGAGTTCAACTATGTTAAGGTGGTGAAATCTTGGGCGATCCATCCAAGGGGGTAACTACTAGATCCTCTCTCAAACTTATGAATCATGTTGAATTCATCTCTTGTTGATAGGCCTAAAAATATCAAAGAAGCATTAAATGATAATTTTTGGATATTGGATATGCAAGAGGAACTCAATCAATTTGAGAGAAGTAGAGTATGGACATTAGTTGATAGGCCTAGTAATCAATCTATTATATGAACTAAGTGGGTATTTACAAACAAACTAGATGAGAGTGGTAACATAGTGAGGAACAAGGTTATGCTTGTTGCTCAAGGTTACACTCAAGAAGGGGGAATTGATTTTGATGAAATATATGCACACGTAGCTAGAATGGAAGCCATTAGGATGCTTCTTGAATTTTCATGCTATCATGATTTCAAGCCTTTTCAAATGAATGTGAAAAGTGCTTTTCTAAATGGTTTTGTAAATGAAGAAGCGTATGTTGAACAACCACAGGGTTTTGAAGATCCTAGAGCTTGGTATGAAGGGCTTTCAAACTATCTAATGCTCTTTATGGTTTAAAGCAAGCTCCTAGAGCTTGGTATAAAAGGCTTTCAAACTTTTTAATTAAAAAATGTTTTGAAAATGGCAAGGTGGATACTATACTTTTCATTAAAAGATATGGCAATGACATCTTAGTACTTCAAATTTATGTTGATGATATTATTTTTGGTTCTACAAATGAAATTTATTGCCAAAAAATTTCTAAGCTAATGCAAGGTGAATTTGAGTTGAGTATGGTGGGAGAGCTCTCATTTTTCTTGGGGCTCCAAATCAAACAACGGAAAGATGGAACCTTCATAAATCAAGCAAAACACATAAAGGACATGCTCAAGAAGTTTAGCTTGGAGAACGTAAAGCCTCAAGTCACTCCAATGAGCTCATCAATAAAGCTTGACAAAGATGAGGGAGGTAAGTGTGTCGATTCTAAGCTTTATATATCTATGATTAGCTCTTTTCTTTACTTTATCGCAAGTAGACCGGATATTATGTTTAGTGTTTGCTTGTGTGCTAGGTTTCAAGCTAGCCCTAGAGAATCACACCTAGTTGCCATTAAGAGAATTGTTAGAAACTTTAGAGATATACATAGTTTAGGTCTTTGGTATCCTAGGGATTCCTCCTTTCACCTTCATGCCTTCTCCAATGCGGATTATGAGGGAAGTAAGATTGATAGGAAAAGTACCTCTGGAACATGTCAATTCTTAGGTAGTATGCTCGTATCTTGGTTCTCTAAGAAACAAAATAGCGTAACCTTATCTACCACTGAAGCGGAGTATATATCCTTAGGAAGTTGTTGTGCTCAAGTTCTTTGGATGAAACAACAACTCTTAGATTATGGTGTTCAAGTAGATACCATACCCCTTAAATATGACAACACTAGTGCCATTTGTCTCACTAAGAATCCCATCCAACACTCAAGAACCAAACATATAGAAATTAGACATCATTTCATTAGAGATTTCTTAAAAAATTATGTAGTTCTAGAATATGTTGATACTTTGAACTAATAAGCGGACATATTTATCAAACCTTTAGATAAAGAATGATTTTGGACCCTTAGGAGAGAGTTAGGTCTAACTAGGCTTTCTTGACCCTTTTAGGTCCCAAATGACCAAAAATGTGCTTGAAATTACTTGATGCTCATGCTTGTGTTGATTTACCTCCTTTTTCATCTATTCTTGTTTTTAGGAGGAGTATGCAACTATTTTAGTTCATTTAACATGCTCATATATCATTTACATGCATTTAGGCTCGATCTAAGTTGGCTTTTTGGACTTAAAACTGCCCTATGCATTTTTTTGGCAAAGGTGTATCAAAACAGTTACATATGTTTCGATACGGGATTGATCTAGGTTGGTTATAGTAATGGATCGTATTGAAACAATCTCTTAGCATTTCGATACAAGTTCGCAGTGTTGTTCCGAAACAGGGTCAACCTGTATCGAAACAAGTCTCGTACCGAAACAACTCGAAAGCATTTTGAGACCCCGTTCCGATACGCCAAGTGGCGTATCAATAATTCTCCGTGCAGATTGTTTTAAATGGTCATTAATGAGTATCAAACTTTAATTGAAACACCAATTCTCTCAAACCCTATATAAACTCCTCAAATCCCTTGATTTTTCACATCAAAACCTAAATTTATTTAGGGTTTTCATTCTACACATTAAGGCTAAAGCTTTGCAAGCAATTTGGTGCACTAATCATCCCTCATTCATCCATTATCCTATATCAAGGTATAAACCCTTTTCTTCTCTTTTTAAATTTTTGTTTGATTTTCTTTAATGTTTTTACTCAGTTTTTGTATAGTATATATACTTATAGTATGAGTTTTCAAGTTTTTGCAAAAAATCTTCAAAATCTTAAAATATTTTATTCGAATATAAAATTATACAATATATTTTTAAAATATATTTTTCAAAATTATTTTTACCAAAAATTTATTTTATGTTTGTATATGTTTTTAAACTATATTGTATAGATTTTTATACACCTTGACTATTGGATTTAATTTGGTTGATTTACGCATACATGTGTTTTTGTGTCTTGATTTATTTCCAGATTTCAAAAATTGGTTCTAGGAAGAGAATATGAATCGATGAGGCTGGTGGAAGTTCTAACGTAGATGAAGATTCCTCTCGTCCCAACCTCACTCTACTCTATCAAAAGAGACTTCGAAACAAAGACGTCAATATCAACTTCAAGCCCTTTCAATATCATACAATCCATCATGAGCGTATTGTCTCTATACCCTTCTTGGATTCTAAACGCTTTCAATTTCACTATCTGACTCTATTAAGGCGTTGGAATTTCTTACACTTTTAGCAAACCTGGTACTTTGTACCGTAACATGGTTCTCATCTTCTATGTCAATGCCCGATGTATCTCCAATGCCGATAATTCTCAAGTTGCGACCCCTGAACCTCAATCTCAAGTTGCTCCACCAAACAACGAAGCCCTTATGACTCTCCTTACCGAGAAATTCAATGGCTTGTGAACCCACACGGACTTCGGTTTTGCCACTCTTGACACTCACCTTTCTTCCGTTGAGGGACGTATCCAAAATGTTGAGAATCGACTTCTATGGCGAGTGGTGACAATTTCGAATGAGCAACGCCAATGATGAAGATAAAGTTGACGATGAGCCTTAGATCTTTGCATTCTGTTGCATATCATCTAGTTTAGGATTTCCCTATTTATGCACCTATCTATGTTTTTTCTTTAAGACCTATGCTTTGATCTATTATTTTTAAGTATTAAGTTTGGATATTATGTTTGGATATTGATGTAACCCCCTCGTCCCGGTCTGGCCGGATGACCGGTCCGAGTGAGCTACACGGGGAAAACCGAGTGAAAACCCCTTAAGGATTCCCCCTCGGTTAGCAACCCTATTTTTTCATTTTAAATCTTGTCTAGATGAGTATTTAATCCTATGTGATCATACAGCGGAACAACATTCACGAGGCAAACAAACGAACTCAACCCAACATGTTACAGCCAAATTTTAAGCTTAAACTGCAGGCGGTATCGATACACTTAAGGGGTGTATCGATACCCCTTGACTAGGTCAACTGGTCAAAGTCAACTCGTGGAGACCGTATCGATACACCCAAGGAGTGTATCGATACCCTCCCCAACGGTTGACTTCCCACGGTCAACGCTAAGGTGACCGTATCGATACGCCAAAGGCCCGTATCGATACCGAACTGGACAATAACTCCAGTGACCAAAAAGGTATCGATACGCCACCTCGCGTATCGAAACACGAGGCCTGAAACAAGAAGGCCGTATCGATACGGGACCAACCGTATCGATACCCCCTCCACTGCAAAGCCTCCAAACTCAGCTAAAACTAACAAGATTCGGACCTAGATGCAATTTAGGACTTCCCTAGACCCAAACAAGCATTCATACAACATTATCAGAATCAATATTTAACCATACAAGCACCCAACGAGTACACACATTAAGGAAATCATGCAATTGATCAAAGATGACATTTAACCATTCAAAGAAGGCAAACAAACAATTAAGGTCTCATGCTTCAACATACATACACTTAGACATTCTCACAAGGCACATGACCAACACACAAGGTAAGCAATTTAGACATGGTTTACAAATCCATCAATATAAGGCATTAACACATAAAACCAACGCAACGGAGTCTAGATACAAGCTCCTATGACACGTAGCATTTCCCATTGCTAGACTACTACATTATTTAATTAAACCATACTTGAGCAAACTACCACACGCTTGGACGCCCTTATCTTGCTCCTTGCTAACTCCAAGCTAAAGATCTGCATTGTCGGAAAAAGGAGAGCGTAAGCATAAAGCTTAGTGAGCGGAGCTCTAAAACATAACTACGACAATGCAGGGTTCAAAGCTTTCTTTAAAATAAAGGTCAACGCATACAAATCATCCAATGACCTAATCTTTCTACTAACATACAAGTTCAACCACAATTCAACAATATAGGCATTTAACATGGCATTACACTTCATGGTATGCATGAGGACATAATCCTAGATTAAAGCAAGACCATAAAAGAGAATGATATAGTGAGATACAACATGAGCACACATGGTATGCACAAGCATAACCAAAACACACACGGTGAGACTACACATCACCGTTTCGACTAGTAGTTTTCCAATGGGACTACACATCAAAGTACTCTTCTACTAGTCACTACCGGCGGGACTACACATCACCGGAGTCTTATACCACTCGCTACCGGCGGGACTACACATCACCGGAGCAACGACAACCATCACGTAAGGTTCGACACCAACCATGCAACACGATATACAATCACTAACATGCGACATGTACTCACTATATCATGCACAACAGAAACAAGTTGCAACAAAATCCACAATTAGGCATCACTTACTACTTACAATCTTACCAATCACAAATGATCTTACTCACCATTTTCGTACATAATGTAACCCCCTTAACCCAGCCTAGACGGTTGGACCGAATTAAGAAGTTTACACGGGGAAAACCAAAGTCAACCTTGATTAACGACCCTTTTTTCTTTTAAAACTTATCTAAATGCATATTAACCCTAGATATGTTCATAAGATCAGCATACTCAAAGATCAGCACAATCAGAAAACATTTAGGAACTTGAATTAAGAAGTTTACACGGGGAAAACCAAAGTCAACCCGAAAGTCAACCTTGATTAATGACCCTTTTTTTCTTTTAAAACTTATCTAAATGCATATTAACCCTAGATATGTTCATAAGATCAGCATACTCAAAGATCAGCACAATCAGAAAACATTCAGGAACTTGATTGCACAATTTATGAATTTAGGGACCAAAATGCAAATTCTGAAAATTATGAGGACCTAACAAACTTTTGAGTTACCATTATGAAACTAGTCATGTTTCATGCTGCTCTGCCAAATTTCAACTCAAACGGACATCTCAAACTCATTCTATTGCATAAACAAAGTTCAGGACCAAAACGCAAGGATTTCAAAACATATAACCGTCAATTTCAGTGCCCAACGGTCGGGTGTTCCGAAACGGGGATGGTCCGTTCCGAAATGCGGGACCGTTCCGAAACAAGTTCCGGAACATGGCTTGGCAGTGGCAAAACCGTTCCGGAACGGCTCTACCCGTTTCGAAATGCCAAGGCCATTTCAGGCCCTCTGTTCCGAAACGGTAGCACCTGTTCCGAAACAGGCTGCCCAGATTGCAGATTTTCTTCTGGTTTATCATGCTTTCAACCGATCTAACATATTCCAAAGACCCTCAAATCATACCAGCAAGTCATTATATACTTAAGGAACATAATAGCATCATCCATTCTCAATCATGACATCAATTAAGGAAAAACCCAATTCTATAGGCATGCATCCTATATTGAAAACCATTCAAACACCAAAATCACCAAACCAACCTCAAAAGACCATTTACAAGTTCCACCATCATCAAAAGCATGAAACCAACTTAGGGAGTCCAAAACATCTCCCAAAAACACAAGTTAGGTTCCCATTGCCAAATGCCCAAAAGCTAATAGTGTTAGGAAAACATTCACCATACATGAGCTTAGTTCTTCACTTGGATTCTTGACCTCCTTCCTGCCCTTTATGCACTTCAATGCTCTGCATTATTGGTTTAAGAAAAGAGATAGCGTAAGCACATAGCTTAGTGAGGAATGCTCATTTAAAACATCACAATAATGCATTTATATAAACTCCTTTTCAAAACCTTTAGTTTAAACCACATTTGATCATGCACATATGTATAAAAACCAAGCATTTCATGCTTCCAAATCATTAACATGTCATATTGGCTTTCAAGTGATAATCATAACCATCTTTCCATTCAAAACACAATCGACAATCGGATACGTGGATTACAAGCGTTGTCCCATACGCTTCATACACACTACCAATATCAAGGTGGAGCAATGGTAAAATCACAACCCCTCAACACCCGTGATGGAGACTATGGTACAATCACAACCCCTCCACATCACTCATTGGTAGTTATATAACTTCACTAATGAGATCACAGGACATACAACACAAGATCCACACATGGACTTTTAACCACCATTGTGATCTTACCATACACAAGGTCCTCAAATGGAATTTTAACCATCATTATGACCTTAGGACAAGACCCACCCATGGACTTTTAACCACCATGGTGTTCTTAACCATCTCGTTAGTGTACTTGGATGGAGTCTACGGTACAATCACAACCCCTCGACATCCAAGGCGACTTTATTCACGGTGCACCCAATCCTATAGCCGGCTAACTATATCTGATTCAAGTAACCTTTAAACAAACACATCACTTGCCAATATACATCATTTAACAACATTAATCCACTGTTTTAAAGCATTTAACAAAGCCACAAATAATCATGCATTACTATGCATCAAAACCACATTTAACAATGTTCAAATCAAGGATCTCTTACCTTGAGCATCCTTCAACACATAGCTTATAAAACCAGCATTAACATGCTAAAAATATGCTTTCAAAATAGAATTTAAACATGCAATTAAAACACATTGCATTCAACCAAATCATGGTTCATCAACAAGAGAGTTTTTCCGAAAACTTACTCTTGAGCTTAGCTAAGTTGTTTAGACATAAACTAAGCTCCCAAAACCTTCAAACATTGGTTTCAAAGCTGAAAACCCAATTCCACTCACCAATTCCGTTTCGCAACTCGCCGAAACACCAATCAAGCTTCCGGATCAACACCACAAGGATCCGAAGATGACTCCCCTGTTTTAAACACATCAAAGCAGAGGATTAATGCATCATCATGCATTAATATCTTCAACCAAGACACCTAAACTCGCTGCTCTCATCAAAACTCACATTTCGGCTACCAAACACAACCGAAATCACATCCAAACATCTCTACAACACTACCCAGCCAAGATCCATCAATTCCAAACACCCTTAAACCTCAATTAACAACCAAAAAGGATCTAATCACGTCCTTATACCTCAAGCTATAGCAGAACATCAAGATCACTCCAAAAACCACCAAAAACTAAAGCAAAACTTAGGAAAATCAACCTATTCAGGATTGCATTGATTAAACCTCAATTTCACATCAATTATACATCCAAAAATCATCAAAAAGACATCTCAAAACAGTACCCAATCATTTCATACGAATTTCATCAAAATTAAACCAAATCTTGCATTTTAAAGCCAAGATCAAGAACACAATTACAAAACCTTTAATAAAACACAAATCAAGGATTGAGAACTTGGGAATTTCAGTAAAGAACTAAGTATTTAGAGGAGAAGGACGTTCATACCTCTAAATGTGAGTTTCTCCCTTTTTGGAACCAAGATTCTTGAAAAATTCAATAAGCAATTGCTAAGGTTTTGATGTAGAAATGATTAGAGATCAAATGAAGGTTGAAATCTCATCTTTAGATGTCAAAATCAGAGGGAAATGTGCTGGAGAAAAGTGTTTGGGTTGAGAGAAAAGTTGAGAGAAAAGAAATGGAAAATTTGGAGAAAAGTTAGTTATGATCACAAAATATCTTTTTCCCTCCTTTACATTTAATTAAAAACCATTAATTAAATCTTTAATATTAAGAAAAATCTGGAGAAAACTCTTCTTGGGTAAATTAGCTCCTTAAAGATTCAAAGTTTTAATCCTTTTAAAACAGTCACCAAGTTTTCAAAAATTACATTTTAGTCACTAACCCAAAATGTCACAACTCCAAACCTCATTTTGTAAAATTGATTTCACCATTCTCTTATATATAATAAAAGAGGATTTTAAGATATTTTTCCATATTTTTAATGCATCCCGAACTAGGCTTTCCTAAAATCACCCTTTTATATTCGAACCGCAACCCGACCGACCCGGTCCAAACCCAAAACTTCTAAGCCCAAAATTGGGGTGTTACACATAACCCGCATCAACTTACACACATCTTGCAAGGCATATCAACATCAACATCATTACCATCACACATGATCAACGATATAATATTAAGAAATCATACTTCTTCCCAAATTATTTAAATTTCGTGCTTAACAAAACATCACCACAAGTAATGAAAACAATTGGAAAAAGGAGGAAATTGAAGGGGCAATTCATATCAACTTACTCTTGAATTTAAAATTGACTTTTCAAGCCCAAACCAAACTCTTTCAAAACCATCTTTGAACCAAAACGATACTTGAAAACATTTTTATATCTACATGCTTGAACAAACCTTTGAAAATCAAATTAAAACATTAACCACTCACCTCACTTCCTTAAGCAAATCAAGCAAAGCCGACTCAAGCCTCCATGACTTCCGAAATCGATCCCGAAACTTTACCAACGCAAGTCCTTGCTTCTAATCAACCCAACACAAGTAAATTAACCTCAAATCAGTCCACAACACAACGTAGCAAACCCGGAATACAACCCAAGCACAAAACACATGTTTTTCGAGCCAAGAACAACCCCAAAAAGCCATTCCCGAGCAGCCCCTTTGCGCGGTCCAAAACCGATGATTCCAATTCTTTTAACACGCCTAATAGCTTCAAAAACAACCCCTAACTATCATACAACCATCAGCCCTCATTTCCCAACATAAAACACACCCAAAATCAACCTTTAAACCCTTCAAAACCCCCTCCAAAACCCAAATACGAATTTCTCAATAAACCCAAGTAAAAATGATATATGTTGGACCATTCGGGCTACAAATAACACATATAATGATAAGAATTCAAAAGCTTCAACATTGGACAACAAAGTTAGGATTTTTAACTTAAAAGTTCAAAAACTCAAAACATGAAACAATGAGTTTTATGAAAAACTAAATACATGGAGAGAAAGAGGAAGGTGAGGACAGCTCAAAAGTACCATTACCTTTTAAAAATCATCAAGGATGAAGGATGGAGGAGATGAAATAGAAGCTTCAATGGTGGGAGGGGGTTTCACGTTGGATTGTGTTTGGGAGGTAGAAGATGACACAAATTTTGGGTGTTTGAAATTAAAAAGGTTTTTTATTTTTACAAGACCACATATTTACGAAACTGCCATTAATGAAATGGCTATTGGGCTTGGGTTTAAAAATTGGATCCAACACCTTTGTTTTATTTGAAAACAAAAACCCGAACCATTATTTAATTTATTTAAATTATAAAACCGAACCCGAATAATATTAAAACATTATTTTCACCCGACCCCTAAACCCGGGTCTTACAACCCTCCCCTACTTAAGGAAATTTCGTCCTCGAAATTTATCGAACAGGAAGAGTCACTGAAACACGCTCCTCTACACTTTCTTTCTCACCACAACATACTCACCAACTCGGTAGACTCATCACACAACATTTGCTATCTGACATTAAGATCTCAACTGATTCTTCAAGGCATGTCGACTTCAAACTCAACTCGATCTCTTCTACAATATATCACAGAACAGGTCTGACTCACACTCCCGTTTTATAGACACACAGGCACATCACAAATCTCTTTCTAACGCTGGTGGTGACCGCAACAGATAAACAACAGGACTAGCCCTATTCACAATCTCATACAACACTGTTTGATTACCCAACCCAAAACCTTTTCTGACTGATCATCAGACCTCAACATACAACCAAACACTATGCAGATGTCTTCAAAATAATCTAGTCAAAACTCGAATCTCTATCGGCCACTATCGATCTCAAGACATTGTACAACTCAAGATCTTGCTAAGGCACAACTCCGCCATCTTACTCACGGTACAAGTAGCTTGAACATGTATAAAATGAGCACACTCGATGTAACTATCATTGCTTACTCGGCTAAACCCTCTCGTAAGAAATCAAAGGCGAACCGGACACAAAGTTCCTCAAATCTATTTCCCACTTTCATTAAGAATCTTCCACGGATGTAACAAACTAGAAGAAACTGATGCTCGGTCTTGACACGCTGGCAAATTACACGCTTACTCTCATACTGAACCACATCATTCATCAACTCAATCCGGGAGTACTCATCTTCAACCCACAATACGTCTTCATACAACTCAGATGCACTACAAATGAATTGTCGTATGCTTCGGCGAACACAATACGTCTTAAAACACTAGGCCAATCGGTACAACTGTTCTGTCTCTGAAATGCAAAACTCTATCATCTCTGAACTGTACTCTGAAGGTTCTCTTTCTTATATGCCTTGCACGTGAGGTGCAAAGAACCTGTCTTGCAACTGTTTCTTCTTAAGCATTCCGACTCAATGTAGGTTTAACATGAAACCCGACCACGAAACCACTATCATCCGGTAAACTAAATCCGACAAATCCAACTCGTAACTCCACTACTAATCTAGCAACAATATAACTCGAAGCATCGGTTACTACGTAGACTCTCTTCGGATGGTACTCAATCTTGAGATCTCAATCTTCATGCAATTCTAACAACTCATGTTGTTCAAGTTTCAACCCTTCCTAAGTCTTCCAATATTTCAAGTTCTGACGATACATACACATACATTGTGCATTTCTTACTATCCGAGCCTTGTCTCTAAGTCTTCGAAGCAAATACAACTGTAATTAACTCTATGTCTCATATCGGATAACTCTTCTCTCGGTCTTTCAACTATCTCGATGAATAAGCCACAATCTTCCATCTTGCATAAGCACACAGCCTAACTCTACATGTAACACCTCACTATGGTTCACAAATTCTTTCTCTGACATTGGCTGGATCAAGGTCGAAGCCTTCATCAAAGTTTCTTTAAGTTTCTCAAGGGCTCATTGTCTCGCATCTAACCAAACAAACTGAACATTCTTCTGTAACAATCTGTCAAGGAGCAGCTATCTTCAAAGGATCATTTACAAACCTTCGATAGTAGCAATGCTAGACCTAGGAACTATAGATACCTGTCACAGTCTTCAATTTCTTCCAACTAAAATCTTCTTCTGACTACTTAGGATTTACTCTAATACACTCGGCTAATCTACATGTCCTAGGAAGACATCTTCATTAACTTGGAGTTCACGCTTGCTCAACTTGGCATACAACTGATTCTCTAAAAGGATCTACAACCCTAACTTCAAGGCTTGTCATGGTCTTCTTCGGTACGTGAATATACCCACGTATCATCTAAGAGAGCTACTACAGACTGATCAAGGACTTAGGAAAACATTATGCTCAACATCTCTATAAAAGTAACTAACACACTAGTCAATCAAAACGGCATAACTCAAAACCCAAAGTGATCACATCTGCCCAGAAAGTTGTCTTCAATACTTCAACTTCTCTCACTTTCAACTGGTAATAATCGGATCTCAAATTAATCTTCAAATAGACTGAAGCACACACTAACTGACCAACAAATCACTGACACTCGGAATCGGATACTAATTATTCACTGTCACTTGTTTCAACTGTCTGAATTCTAAACATATTCTCGTACTGTCACTCTTTCTTCTTCACAAATTGTACTGTCATACTCTAAGATGACGTACTAGGCCTAACGAGTCTAAGGTCTAACAAATCTCAAAGTTGGTTCTTCAACATTCTCGAATCCTTCGGAAATCACAAGATATAGAGCAATCAAAACAGGAGCGAACTCGAATACGATCTCAAAAACAAACTCTTCTTCTCTAACAGGAGACAAACCAGTAAATTCTTCCAAACACTTTTAGGAAAACACAAACTATTCTAACATTCTGTGGTCTAATCCTCACTCAAAATCAAATCCATCACATTGGCTAGGCAAGCCTGTCAACTAACTCAATCAATCTTTGACCTCTAAAGCTGGATCAACATTCGAAACGAAATCCATATTCCCACCTACCATTACAATCTCATAGTCAGCCGTAAGCTTTAAGAAAACTCCCATTGTCTCAAAGTCTACCCTAACTCTATGTTCTACAAGCTAATCCATGCATAGTTTCACATCAAATCGTAAGAAGTAATTCCATCGCATCAACTGAAAACACGTGCCACTGAACCATCAACAGACATCCCTTGTACAACTTTCTGACCACGGTTGTATCCTCGAAGGAGCTAGTAACACTAACACCTACCACTAGTACCTCACAAGGTGGATTTCAACAGCTTCGCAAACTCACTCAAAATACACGGACGCGTATATCCAAAATTAATCAGAAAACAAGCCCAATGTCTGTATCGAGGAATTACTTGCTACAACATCGACATCATTCCGAAGCCAAATCTTAGTTCATCACTTCTCTTACCATCTCATGTCAAGATCGGTCACATTGTTCTCCCCCAACAGAAACCAACCCATGTGCCTGTTGACCCAAACAAACAAACTGCACTCCAAACTCTGGTACGGTCATACTGCCCTGAACTAAAACGACGAACTCTCTCACCGTTCACATCCTCAAAAACCTCAGATTCACGATTACCAGCTCTAGGCCCACGCCTCGGCCTCAAACTTACCAAGGACAAGAATACAATACTAAACAAAACACACAAACAAGAATATTTAGGGTTAGCAAGAGCAAGGGTCCAATGTGCTCAAGTATATTCCTTTACAACAATATTTTTAAATAAGTAATAGTAGCAATGGGAACTCGACACTACGCTTCAACACAAGCATCATGCTAACACATGCTTTCAAACACCGTACTAACAAGCAAACATTAAGCATACATGGAAAAACATTCACCGAGACATAACAACATCATAACACATCAAACTTACCTCACTTACCTACCCGAGGTCTCGGAAACCTCAGGCTGTGATACCAATAAATGTATCCCCCTCGTCCCGGTCTGGCCGGATGACTTGTCCGAGTGAGCTACACGGGGAAAACCGAGTGAAAACCCCTTAAGGATTCCCCCTCGGTTAGCAACCCTATTTTTTTTCATTTTAAATCTTGTCTAGATGAGTATTTAATCCTATGTGATCATACAGCGGAACAACATTTACGAGGCAAACAAACGAACTCAACCCAACATGTTACAACCCAATTTTAAGCTTAAACTGCAAGCGGTATCGATACACTTAAGGGGTGTATCGATACCCCTTGACTAGGTCAACTGGTCAAAGTCAACTCGTGGAGACCATATCGATACACCCAAGGAGTGTATCGATACCCTCCCCAATGGTTGACTTCCCACGGTCAACGCTAAGGTGACTGTATCGATACGCCAAAGGCCCGTATCGATACCGAACTGGACAGTAACTCCAGTGACAAAAAAGGTATCGATACGCCCCCCTCGCGTATCGAAACACGAGGCCTGAAACAAGAAGGCCGTATCGATACGGGACCAGCCGTATCGATACCCCCTGCACTGCAAAACCTCCAAACTCAGCTAAAACTAACAAGATTCGGACCTAGATGCAATTTAGGACTTCCCTAGACCCAAACAAGTATTCATACCACATTATCAGAATCAATATTTAACCATACAAGCACCCAACGAGTACACACATTAAGGAAATCATGAAATTGATCAAAGATGACATTTAAGCATTCAAAGAAGGCAAACAAACAATTAAGGTCTCATGCTTCAACATACATACACTTAGACATTCTCACAAGGCACATGACCAACACGCAAGGTAAGCAATTTAGACATGGTTTACAAATCCATCAATATAAGGCATTAACACATAAAACCAACGCAACGGAGTCTAGATACAAGCTCCTAGGACACGTAGCATTTCCCATTCCTAGACTACTACATTATTTAATTAAACCATACTTGAGCAAACTACCACACGCTTGGACGCCCTTATCTTGCTCCTTTCTAACTCCAAGCTAAAGATCTGCATTGTCGGAAAAAGGAGAGCGTAAGCATAAAGCTTAGTGAGCGGAGCTCTAAAACATAACTACGACAATGCAGGGTTCAAAGCTTTCTTAAAAATAATGGTCAACGCATACAAATCATCCAACGACTTAATCCTTCTACTAACATACAAGTTCAACCACAATTCAACAATATAGGCATTTAACATGGCATTACACTTCATGGTATGCATGAGGACATAATCCTAGATTAAAACAAGACCATAAAAGAGAATGATATAGTGAGATACAACATGAGCACACATGGTATGCACAAGCATAACCAAAACACACACGGTGGGACTACACATCACCGTTTCGACTAGTAGTTTTCCAATGGGACTACACATCAAAGTACTCTTCTACTAGTCACTACCGGCGGGACTACACATCACCGGAGTCTTATACCACTCGCTACCGGCGGGACTACACATCACCGGAGCAACGACAACCATCACGTAAGGTTCGACACCAACCATGCAACATGATATACAATCACTAACATGCGACATGTACTCACTATATCATGCACAACCAAAACAAGTTGCAACAAAATCCACAATTAGGCATCACTTACTACTTACAATCTTACCAATCACAAATAATCTTACTCACCATTTTCGTACATAACCCGCATAAACTTACACACATCTTGCAAGGCATATCAACATCAACATCATTACCATCACACATGATCAACGATATAATATTAAGAAATCATACTTCTTCCCAAATTATTTAAATTTCGTGCTTAACAAAACATCACCACAAGTAATGAAAACAATTGGAAAAAGGAGGAAATTAAAGGGGCAATTCATATCAACTTACTCTTGAATTTAAAATTGACTTTTAAAGCCCAAACCAAACTCTTTCAAAACCATCTTTGAACCAAAATGATACTTGAAAACATTTTCATATCTACATGCTTGAACCAACCTTTGAAAATCAAATTAAAACATTAACCACTCACCTCACTTCCTTAAGCAAATCAAGTAAAGCAGACTCAAGCCTCCATGACTTCCGAAATCGATCCCGAAACTTTACCAACGCAAGTCCTTGCTTCTAATCAACCCAACACAAGTAAATTAACCTCAAATCAGTCCACAACACAACGTAGCAAACTCGGAATACAACCCAAGCACAAAACACATGTTTTTCGAGCCAAGAACAACCCCAAAAAGCCATTCCCGAACATCCCCTTTGCGCGGTCCAAAACCGATGATTCCAACTCTTTTAACACGCCTAATAGCTTCCAAAACAACCCCTAACTATCATACAACCATCAGCCCTCATTTCCCAACATAAAACACACCCAAAATCAACCTTTAAACCCTTTAAAAACCCCTCCAAAACCCAAATACGAATTTCTCAATAAACTCAAGTAAAAATGATATATGTTGGACCATTCGGGCAACAAATAACACATATAATGATAAGAATTCAAAAGCTTCAACATTGGACAACAAAGTTAGGATTTTTAACTTAAAAGTTCAAAAACTCAAAACATGAAACAATGGGTTTTATGAAAAACTAAATACATGGAGAGAAAGAGGAAGGTGAGGACTGTAACCCCCTTAACCCGGCCTAGACGGTCGACCCGAATTAAGAAGATCACACGGGGAAAACCAAAGTCAACCCGAAAGTCAACCTTGATTAACGACCCTTTTTTTCATTTTACTCTTGTCTAGATGCACGTTAACCCTAGATATGTTCACAAGTTTATCATACTCAAAGATCATAACAATCAGAGAACATTCAGGGACTCAAATGCACAAATTACAACTTTAGGGACCAAATTGTAAATTCTGAAAATATAAGGACTTAACCCAAATTAAAGTTACCAATGTGAAATTAATCATCTTTCATGCTTCACTGCCAAAATTCAGCACAAACGGACATCTCAAACTCATCCAATTGCATAAACAAGATTCAGGACCAAAATGCAAAGGTTTCAAAACATTTAACCAACAATTTCAGTGCCCAACGGTCGAGTGTTTCGGAACAGGGAAGACCCGTTCCGAAACGCGGGACCGTTCTGAAACTGGTACCGAAACAAGACCTGGCAGTGGCCAAACCGTTTCGGAACGCCCAGACCATTTCAGGCCCCCGTTTCGATACGCTAACACCTGTTCCGAAACAGGTTGCCTAGATTGCAGAAAAATTGCTGGCTCATCATACAATTGACCCATCAAACATGCTCCAAATGCAACCAAACTTTTCCAGCAAGTCATTCAACATATAAGGAACATAATTGCATCAACCAAACATCAACATGGCATCAATTATGAAAAACCCCAATTCTATAGGCATGCTTCCTACTTAGCAAACCATTCAAGCATCAACATGCCAAAACCACCTCATAAGGCCAATTACATGTTCCAACCTTATTAACAACATAAAACCAAACTTGTCCAACATACACAATCCCATTAAACATCAACATAAGAAATTCTTCCCCCATTGCCTTTATTATCTATAGCTATTACCGAGACATACATCTCAAGTGGAGCTCTCCTTGAATCCCTTGCTTCTCGTTGTTCCAACTTCAATTATCTGCATTGATGGACAAAAAGGAGCGTAAGCACATAATGCTTAGTGAGGAATTCTCAAAACCAAAACACCATCAATGCAGCGAATCATAAAACCACTTTCAAAAGCATCATAATTTGATAAACCAAAGCAATGTTTGAAAACCCTTTTGACAACATGCTTAACCTCATGCATTTCTCAAACATGAAAACCAACCCTTAGCTTAGAAAGCTAAGTAATCCTTTTCAAAGCACAATCTTGCAAAACCATCTATTTAACCAATCCATGCATGAACATCATCATATGCAAGATTAAATACAAGATCCTTAAAAAGCATTTCCACATCACATCATACTTTTCTCATTCTTGAAAATCATTTCAAAACAAGAAACCTTTTAAACATCACTTGCTCATTCGATTAACTACATGCATTAAACAAATGCAACATATGAACCATAAACTCAACACTTGCATTACATGCCTTTTAAACAAGCCTTTACAAGACTTCAATGTACTAAAGAGATTTCATGCACACATGCACCATTCTCAATAGATCATAAACACTTGTACATGCTAACAAGTAAAACATGCATTCATTAAGCATTATTCACTTCTCATGCAACCATGCATCATTTCAAGCATCTCATGCTTCATTACATTCAAGAACATTATATTGGCTTCCAAGTGATAAACCATATCCACTTTTCAACTCAACAACAAATCGGATACGCGGATCACAAGCGTTGTCCCCACGCTTCATACACACTACCAATCTCAAGGTCCCCAAATGGAATTTTAACCACCATTTGACCTTACCATACACAAGGCTCTCATATGGAATTTTAACCACCATATAGCCTTAACATTCACAAGGTTCTCATATGGAATTCTAACCACCATATAACCTTAACACTCACAAGATCCTCATATGGAATTTTAACCACCATATGACCTCAACATGCACAAGGTTCCCCCATATGGAATTTTAACCACCATATGACCTTAGCATCAACCATTGGTAGTTGTATAACATCACTAACGAGATCCGGGACATACTTCACAAGATCCACACATGGACTTTACACCACCATTTTGATCTTAACAAGCACAAGGTCCTCAAATGGAATTTTAACCACCATTATAACCTTTGCTTACCCAAGGTCCTCAAATGGGATTTTAACCACCATTATGACCTTAAAACCCACCCATGGAATTTTAACCACCATGGTGTACTTAACCATCTCGTTAGTGTACTTGGATGGAGTTACCGGTTCACACTTAACCACTCCACATCCAAGGCGACTTTATTCACGGTGCACCCAATCCTATAGCCGGCTAACTATATCCGATTTAAGTAACCAAGAACCACTTACATCACTTGCCAATATAACCATCTTACCACATTAATCCAATGTTTTACAAGCATAACCCAAATGCTAAAACCAACATTTACCATCATCAATCCACTGTTTTTGAAGCATTACACAAATCCATTAAACAACATGCAACACTATGCATCAATTCCACAATTTCAATGTACAAAACCAAGGATCTCTTACCTTAAGCATCCTTCACATTTGGATTTCAAAACCAGCATTAAACCATGCTAAAATATGCTTTCAAAACAGAATTTAAAACATGCAAATCACATGCATTGCATCCAACAATCACAATTGCTTTAAGAACCAATTCACAACACAAGCCAAGAGGGAAAATCCATTTACTTACTCTTGAGCTTAGCAAAGTTATTTAGACTTAAACTAAGCTCCCAAAACCTTCAAACCTTGGTTTTAAAGCTGAAACCCCAACTTCACTCACCGATACACAAAACAAGGCTAGCCAACAAGCCTTCCAAGCATCCGAAACCTTCCACACCACCTCTAATGCTCACGGATCAATCTCCCCTGTTTCAAGCACATAACAACAGAGGATTAATGCATCAGAATGCATTAAAAACACCAGGAACATAACTCAACTCGCTGCTCTACACAAATCCAACATTTCGGCTACCAAACACAACCGAAATCACCCCCAAACACCTCCAAAACTTAACCCAGCCAAGATCCATTACTTCTAACCATTTATAAACATCAATTAACATCCAAAAAGAATCTAACCACGTCCTTATACCTCCAGCTATAACAGATCATCAAGATCACTCCAAAAACAACTAAAAACTCAAGCAAAACTTAGGAAAATCAACCTATTCGGGATTGCATTGATTAAACCTCAATTCCTCATCAATTTAACATTCATTTATCATCAAAAAGACACCTCAAATCACTGCTTAAACAGATCATACGAATTTTAACCAAAATAAACCAAATCTTGCATTTAAAAGCCAAGATCAAGAACACAACCTTAAAACCTTTTATAAAACACAAATTAAGGATTGAGAAATTAGGAATTTCAGTAAAGAACTGAGAGTTTAGAGGAGAAGGACGTTCTTACCTCCAAACTTGAGTTTCTCCCTTTTTGGAACCAAAATCTTGAAAATCCAATTAGCAAATGGTGAGGTTTTGTTGAAGAGATGATTAGAGATCAAATGAGGATTAAAATCTCATGTTTAGACATCAAAATCAGAAGGAAATGCTCTGGAGAAAATGTGTTTGGTTTGAGAGAAAGATGAGAGAAAAATGGAAATGAAACTTTAGGAAAAGTTAGTTAAATGGCTAAAATATCTTTCCCTCCTTTTTACCTTTATTTTAAACTATTAATAAATCATTTAATATTTAAGAAAAATCTGGAGAAACTCCTATTGGGTAAATAGCTCCTTAAAGATTCAAAGTTTCAATCCTTTTAAAACAGTCACCCAGTTTTCAAAAATTACATTTTGGTCACTAACCCAAAATGTCACTCTTCCAAGCCTCATTTTGCAAAATTGATTCCACCATTCTCTTATATTTAATAAAAGATGATTTTAAGACATTTTTCCATATTTTTAATGCAACCCGAACTAGGCTTTCCTAAAAATCACCTTTTATATTCGAACCGCACTTTGACCGAACCGGTCCAAACCCAAAACTTCTAAGCCCAAAATTGGGGTGTTACAAGGACAGCTCAAAAGTACCATTACCTTTTAAAAATCATCAAGGATGAAGGATGGAGGAGATGAAATAGAAGCTTCAATGGTGGGAGGGGGTTTCACGTTGGATTGTGTTTGGGAGGTAGAAGATGACACAAATTTTGGGTGTTTGAAATTAAAAGGGTTTTTTATTTTTACAAGACCGCATATTTACGAAACTGCCATTAATGAAATGGCTATTGGGCTTGGGTTTAAAAATTGGATCCAACACCTTTTTTTTATTTGCAAACAAAACCCGAACCATTATTTAATTTATTTAAATTATAAAACTGAACCCGAATAATATTAAAACATTATTTTCACCCGACCCCTAAACTCGGGTGTTACAATTGAGGAATTATTTTGCTTTGATTTATTAAGCTTAATGAAATTACGTTGCTTTAATTATGCTTTGGCTTGTGCTATATTGCTTTATCTCATGATTATATTCCTTTATTGATTTTGGTTTAACAAAAAGGGGGAGAAGAGTTAAGCTAAATTTTTCAAAATCTTTTTCAAAACCTAGCTTCAATTTAAGGGGAGTTTAATTAAAAATTTACTTTGGTTTTGTTATATAAAAAGGGGGAAGATTGTAAAACCAATGTTTGATTTGGATATAACAAATAATCTAAGGACTAAATGGAAAAGTAAATAAATTTTTAAGTGCTTAAAAAACTCACATTTGATAAGTAAAATTTATACTTAAAATGTTTTGAAGTCAAAACTTAAACCTCATAAAATTTTCTAAGTGTTACAAAGCCAAAACACTCAAAATTGCCCAAGCGTTTTGAAACACCCTCAAAGTGTTTCGATAAGTTTTGCCAATGGAAACATCTATTTCGATACGAACTAATCTGTTTCAAGATAAGGGTTTCGAAATTTGCTTGCTCTTTTTGACACATCCTTCATCTGGGCTTTTGATTTTTAAGTATCGTTTCGAAACGATCATACTGTTTCAATATAGAGGATAAGTATTTTCAAAAACGAGCATTAAATGAACTAGCTTGGGTGTTCATTTTACACACAATAGCTCTTTTTTTTGGGTGTCTATTTCGATACAGAGCTTCGTGTTCCGATATGGGTAGTTGCAGAATACCATTTATGGAAGAAAGAGAGATCCCCAGCGGCTCTATTAATGATCTCAACCACCCAAACGGCTAGAAATCAATGTGATGGTATAAAAGCAAGTCTCAAAAGCACCAGCAACAACTATTGAACCTAAAAGCAACATCCAAGCAATCCAATACAAACCCTAAGCACTTATTGCCAAATTCGGGTACCCAACTCTTAGAGTTCTTTGTGTAAATCAAATTTGTGTGTTTGTGTAACCCCCTTAACCCGGCCTAGACAGTTGACCCAAATTAAGAAGATTACACGGGGAAAACCAAAGTCAACCCGAAAGTCAACCTTGATTAACGACCCTTTTTTTCTTTTTAAACTTCTCTAGATGCAAATTATCCCTAGATATAATCACAAGAACATCATATACAAAGATCATAACCAACAGAGAACATTCAGGGACTCAATTGCACAAATTACAACTTTGGGGACCAAATTGTAAATTCTGAAAATTATAAAGACTTAAGCCAATTTAAAGTTACCAACTTGAAATTAATCATCTTTCATGATTCTCTGCCAAATTTCAGCTCAAACGGGCATCCCAAACTCATACAATTGCACAAACAAGTTTCAAGACCAAAATGCAAACATTGCAAAACATTTAACCATCAAATTCAGAGCCCAACGGTCGAGTGTTCCGAAACAGGGAAGACCTGTTTCGAAACGCGGGACCGTTCCGCAAAGTGTTCCGAAACATGGCCTGGCAGTAGCCAAACTGTTCCGAAACAGTGCCTCCCGTTTCGGAACGCCCAGGTCATTTCAGGCCCCCGTTCCGATACGGTAGCACCTGTTCCGAAACAGGCTGCCCAGATTGCAGAAAAATCAGCTGGTTTAACATGCAATTCACCTATCAAACATGCTCCAAAAGCCACCAAACTTTACCAGCAAGTCACACAAAATTCATGGAACATAATTGCATCAACTAAACATCAACATGGCATCAATTATGAAAAGCCCCAAATCCATAGACATTCTTCCTATCTAGCAAACCATTCAAGCATCAAACCTCCAAATAAACCACATAAAGGCCAATTACAATTACCAACATTATTAGCAACATAAATCCAACTTAGGGAGTCTAAAACATCTCCCAAAACAACAACATAGGTCCCCCATTGCCAAATTACCAAAAAGCTAATAGTGTTTTAGAAACCTTCACCATACATGAGCTTTGTTCACCACTTGGATTCTTCACCACCTTGCTGCCCTCAAATGCACTTTAATGCTCTGCATTATTGGTTTAAGAAAGAGAGAGAGCGTAAGCAAAAGCTTAGTGAGGTATGCTCATTAAAACCACACAATAATGCATTTATAAAACACCTTTATAAATCATACTTCAATCCAACATTTAAACATGCTCATAAGCATTTAAAACAAGCAACTCATGCTTCAAGTTCATATCATGTCATAATGGCAACAAGTGATACATTCAACATAAGACTCACACATGGACTTTTAAACACCATTGTGATCTTATACTTTCCAAGGACCACACATGGACTTTTAAACACCATTGTGTCCTTAACCCCATGGACTTTTAAACACCATGGCCCATGGACTTTTAAACACCATGGCAAGGACCACACAAGGACTTTTAAACACCTTTGTGTCCTTAACAAGAACCATCCAAGGACTTTTAAACACCTTGATGTTCTTAAATAACAAGGCTTACACAAGGAATTTTAACCACCTTTGTAACCTTAACCAAGGACCAATCATGGACTTTTAAACACCATATTGTCCTTAAATACACAAGACTCATCCAAGGAATTTTAACAACCTTGATGATCTTAACCAGGAACCAACCATGGACTTTTAACCACCATGTTGTTCTTGAATAAACAAGGCTCACACAAGGACTTTTAAACACCTTTGTGACCTTAAACATCACTTGCCAATATGCATCATTAACAACATTAATCCACTGTTTTAAAGCATTAAACCAAGACATAAACATCATGCATCTTTAAGCATCAAACCACATTTAAACAATGTTCAAAAACAAGGATCTCTTACCTTGAGCATCCTTCAACACATGGCTTATAATCTCAGCAAATAAACATGCTAAATATGCTTTCAAAACAGGATTTAAAACATGCAAACAACCACATTGCATACAACAAAACCATGGTTTCAAGACTTAATCCACTGTTTCCAAAAACTTACTCTTGAGCTTAGCTAAGTTGCTTAGACTTAAACTAAGCTCCCAAGCCTTCAAAACATTGGTTTCAAGACTGAAAACCAAAATCCACTCACCGATTCCGTTTCGCCTCTTTCCGAAACACCAATCAAGCTTCCGGATCACCACCACTTGGATCCAAAGATGCTTCCCCTGTTTTTAACACATCAAAGCAGAGGATTAATGCATCATCATGCATTAATAGCTTCAATGAAAGCACCTAAACCCGCTGCTCTCATCTACACTCCACTTTCGGCTACCAAACACAACCGAAAATGCATCCAAACAACTTCACAACATTACCCAACCATGATCCATCAAATCTAAACATTCCTAAACATCAATTAACATCCAAAATGGATCTCAACACATCCTTATACCTCCAGCCATAACAGATCATCAAGATCACTCCAAAAACCATCAAAAACACAAGCTAAACATAGGAAATTCAACCTATCCGGGATTGCATTAATTAAACATCAATTCCTTATCAAATTAACATTCATTTAACATCAAAAATACACCTCAAATCACTGCTTAAACAGATTATACGAATTTTCATCAAAATCAAGCAAATCTTGCATTTAAAAGCCAAGATCATGAATACATCTATAAAACCTTTTATAAAACACAATTTAAGGATTGAGAACTTAGGAATTTCAGTAAAGAACTGAGAGTTTAGAGGAGAAGGACGTTCTTACCTCCAAACTTGAGTTTTCTCCCTTTTTGGAACCAAAATCTTGGAAATCTAATTAGCAAATGGTGAGGTTTTGATGAGGAGATGATTAGCAATTAAAAGAGAATTGAAAAGAGGTATTTAGGTAGCAAAATTAGAGGAAAAAGCTCTGGAGAAAGATGTTTGGTTTGAGAGAAAATGAGAGAAAAGGGAAAATAGAAATTATGGAAAGTTAGTTGGAAATGACAAAATATCTTCCCTCCACTTTTTATTTTATTTAAAAACCTTTAATAAATCATTTAATATCTTAGAAAAATCTGGAGAAACTCCCTTTTGGTAAATAGCTCCTTAAAGATTCAAAGTTTCAATCCTTTTTAAAATAGTCACACAGTTTTCAAAAATTACATTTTGGTCACTAGCCAAAATGTCATCCTTCCAAACATCATTTTGTAAAATTGATTTCACAGTTCACTTATATATATTAAAAGAGGATTTTAGAACATTTTCCCATATTTTTAATGCAACCCGAACTAGGTTTTCCTAATTTCACTCTTTTATATTCGAACCGCACTTTGACCGAACCGGTCCAAGCCCAAAACCGGGGCGTTACAACTCTCCCCCCTTAAGAAATTTCGTCCTCGAAATTTACCTGAAGGAAAGAGATACGGAAACTGCTTCAGCATATCATCCTTCCGTTCCCACGTGGCTTCCTCAACACCACGGTGCTTCCACAACACCTTTACCAATTCAATGGTCTTGCCACGAAGAACCTTGCTGTCCGAATCTAGAATCTTCACAGGTTCCTCATCATAGGTCAAATCCGGATTCAATTCCACTTCCTCCACAGGCATCACATGCGAAGGATCTGATCTATACTTCCGGAGCATAGAAACATGAAACACATCATGAATCTTCTCCAACTCTTGAGGTAGCCTCAACTTGTACGCAACAGGACCCACACGCTCGATCACCTCGTATGGTCCAATGTACCTAGGGCTCAACTTACCCTTCCGGCCAAACCTCATCACCTTTTTCCAAGGCGAAACCTTCAAAAACACACGGTCACCCACCGCATACTCTATCTCCTTACGCTTCAAATCCGCGTAAGACTTTTGCCGATCAGAAGCTGTCTTCAAACGCTCACAAATGAGCTTCACCTTCTCGGTGGTTCCTTTCAACAAAGCCGGCATCGAAACCAACCTCTGACCCGTTTCAGCCCAACCAAGAGGAGTCCTACACTTCCTCCCGTACAAAGCCTCATAAGGTGCCATTTGAATACTTGCTTGATAACTATTGTTATAGGCAAACTCCACCAAAGGCAAATGTTTCTCCCAAGAGCCTTGAAACTCAATTACGCAGCACCTCAACATATCTTCCAAAATCTGGATAACTCGCTCAGACTGACCATCCGACTGAGGATGATAAGATGTACTGAAATTCAACCTTGTACCCAAAGCTTGGTGCAAACACTTCCAGAAACGCGATGTAAACCTCGGATCCCTATCCGACACAATCGACTTAGGCACACCATGCAGCCGCACAATCTCAGCAATGTACAGCTCCGCAAGCTTATCCAAAGAAAACGTAGTATGCACAGGCAAGAAATGCGCACACTTCGTCAGGCGATCCACAATCACCCATACTGAATTCTTCTTCGACGGTGACTAGGGTAAACCAGATACAAAATCCATGGTAATCCTTTCCCACTTCCATTCAGGGATTCTCAATGGTTGCAACAACCCTGAAGGAACCTGATGCTCAGCTTTAACTCGCTGACACACCATGCACTTGCTCACAAACTCTGCAACATCCTTCTTCAAACCCACCCAATAGTACTCATCACGAAGATCACGATACATCTTAGTACTACCAGGGTGCATAGCAAAAGGACTACTATGACCTTCAGTCAAAATAGCACGCCTCAACTCAGCATCATTAGGCACTACTATCCGACTCCCAAAACACAACACTCCATCATCATTAAAACAGAAATCCGAAGGCCTACCCTCCGAGATATCCTGAACATGCGGTACCAAGGAATCATCCAGCAACTGCTTTTCCTTGATCAACTGAACCAAAGATGGTTTCACTTGCAACTCAGCCACAAGACCACCATCACGCGAAATACTCAAACTGGCAAACATAGCCCTCAGCTCAACAGCTACCTTCCTACTCAAGGCATCCGCTACAATATTAGCTTTCCCAGAGTGATACTCAATCGTCAAATCATAATCCTTGAGCAACTCCACCCAACGTCGCTGCCTAAGATTCAACTCCTTCTGAGACATCAGATACCTCAAACTCTTGTGATCCGTGTACACAATACACTTCTCACCATACAGATAATGCCTCCAGATCTTCAAAGCAAAAACCACCGCAGCCAACTCAATGTCATGCGTAGGATAATTGCGCTCATGCACCTTCAATTGTCGCGATGCATAAGCCACAACCTTACCCTCTTGCATCAACACACATCCCAAACCAACATAGGATGCATCACTGTAGACCACAAACTCTTTCCCTGATTCAGGTTGAACCAAGATAGGAGCTTGCGTCAAAGCTGCCTTAAGCTTCTCAAAAGCCTGTTGTCTCGCTTCCGTCCATTCATACTTAACATCTTTCTGCAACAACTTCGTCAAAGGTGCAGCAATCTTAGAAAACCCATCCACAAACCTCTGGTAGTATCCCGCCAAACCAAGGAAACTACGAACCTCATGAACAGACTTAGGAACCTTCCAATTCATCACCGCCTCAACCTTCTGAGGATCAACACGAATCCCCTCAGCAGAAACCACATGCCCAATGAACACCACTTCCCTTAGCCAGAACTCACACTTGCTTAGCTTAGCATAAAGCTGATTCTCCAACAAAGCTTGCAGCACAAACCTCAAATGCTCTTCATGCTCCTCCTCAGTACGCGAGTACACGAGGATATCATCAATGAACACCACAACAAACTTGTCCAGGTATTCATGAAACACACGATTCATCATGTCCATGAAAGCTGCAGGAGCATTTGTCAACCCAAACGGCATCACAAGGAACTCATAATGCCCATACCTCGTCCTGAAAGCTGTCTTAGGCACATCCACATCCTTCACCTTCAACTGATAATACCCTGACCTCAAGTCAATCTTAGAGAACACAGCTGCTCCCCGAAATTGATCAAAGAGATCATCAATTCTCGGCAAAGGATACCGATTCTTGATAGTCAACTTGTTCAGCTGACGGTAATCAATGCACATCCTCATAGTGCCATCCTTTTTTTTCACAAACAAGACCGGTACACCCCAAGGCGACACACTTGGCCGAATGAACCCACGATCAAGCAACTCTTGCAACCGTGTCTTCAGCTCCTTCAACTCTTTAGGTGCCATTCTATAAGGGGTAATGGACACAGGAGTTGTATTCTCATACAGCTCAATCCCAAACTCCACCTCGCGATTAGGAGGTAAACCAGGCAACTCCTCAGGGAACACACCAGGGAACTCTCGCACAACCCTGATATCTTGCACACGCAACTCCTTAGAGCTAGGATTCATCACAAAAGCTAGATAAGCTTCACAACCTTGCCTCAGCATCCTGCTCGCCTCCAATGTAGATACTACATTGGCAAGAAACTTCACATTCTCACCAACCACAACCACCTCATAATCATCCGCAAGCTTCAACGAAACTCGCTTATTTTCATAATCCACAACAGCACGATGCTCAGCAAGCCAATCCATACCAAGGATTATATCAAAACCATAGAAAGGCAACTCCATAAGATCAACATGAAAAACATGATCTTGAACAACCAAAGGACACCTTCTATAAAGCTTTCGAGTCACAACAGTCTCACCAAAAGAACTAGTGACACGAACACTAACATCCAAAGACTCAACAGGCAAACCAAGCAATTCAGCATGCTCACACAAGATGTAAGAGTGCGTAGATCCAGAATCAATCAAGGAAAGTAATGACAAGGATTGCAAAGTAAAGGTACCTGCGATCACATCCGCGTCATTCCTTCCCTCCCGCTGAGCATACACCCTGGCTTGGCCACCACCCTCAGGCTGAATAGCCACAACATGGGCTACACCTCGGCCACCCTCCTCTCTCCGTTGGAAATTACCACGACCGCGCCCACGACCTCTCTGTGGTGCAGCAACAACAGGAGCACGCACTTGGCCACCAGCCAACATAGGACACTCTCGCCTCAAATGATCAGCAGATCCACAGTTCCAGCACCAATTTCCAGCTGCCGCAACAGGAGCTTGCACCTCCCTCACAGCTCGAGGACAATCACGCTTCATGTGACCACGTGAACCACACGTCCAACATGCACTCGGATCAGCTCTAGCATTACCTCCCCGAGCAGGCGCACCACCACCTCGCTTAGCTGAGGACTGATACTTCTGATCACGTCCCCTCTTGTTCCGTCCACCACCGGAACTATATTCAGCTGCTCGCTTGCCAGCACTTGACCCAGCACTCTTAGCAGATAAACCCAAGTTCATCTCAATATCCTTTGCTCGACCCACCAGCACATCGAAATCACTATACTCGGTAGCCAGCACATACATCTTAACCTCTGTCACTAAACCATAACGGAACCTTTCACACCTCTCCCGCTCATCCGGGACAAGCTCAGGTGCGTATTGACTGAGTCGAACAAACTGCACTTCATACTCAGCCACAGTCATGCTCCCCTGGGTAAGAGACATGAACTCTCGCTTCTTTTCATCTAGGTACCTCACACCTAGATACCTTCTCTTGAACACATTCTGGAAGAATGTCCAAGTTACATCAGCCTCAGCCATCCCAGAGATCGTGATCGTCCACCACGTATATGCATCATCCTGAAGCAAGGATACCACACAGCCCAACTTTTGCACATCAGTGCAACTCATCTGACCCAAGATTCTCTTGGTACTCTCCAACCAAGACTCCGAACCTTCAGCTGACAAACCCCTGAACTCAGTCCCTCCCAGACTGCGCAGACGTTCCAAGGGTAGTCTAACTCCAGCATCTCCCTGATGCCCAGCTCCTCGAGCTCCAGCTACTGCGGCTTAAAAAGCTCCAGCAATAGCTTGTATCAACACTGTCATGCCAGGAACAGCTTGCCCCTGACCAGCAGCTTCAGGTCCAGCGACCCCAGCATCCGCTGCAGCTCCAGCTCCTTCACCCCCAGCACCACCACCACCCGGTGGAGGAGGTAAAACCGCACTCTCAACATTCTCTTCATTTTCATTCTCGTTTTGAGCCGCAGCTCGCACATTACTCCTTAACTCTCTGCGAGGAGCCATACTCCTTAACCCGGCCTAGACGGTTGACCCAAATTAAGAAGATTACACGGAGAAAACCAAAGTCAACCCGGAAGTCAACCTTGATTAACGACCCTTTTTTTTCTTTTTAAACTTCTCTAGATGCAAATTATCCCTAGATATAATCACAAGAACATCATATACAAAGATCATAACCAACAGAGAACATTCAGGGACTCAATTGCACAAATTAAAACTTTGGGGACCAAATTGTAAATTCTGAAAATTATAAGGACTTAAGCCAATTTAAAGTTACCAACTTGAAATTAATCATCTTTCATGCTTCTCTGCCAAATTTCAGCTCAAACGGGCATCCCAAACTCATACAATTGCACAAACAAGTTTCAGGACCAAAATGCAAACATTGCAAAACATTTAACCATCAAATTCAGAGCCCAACGGTCGAGTGTTCCGAAACAGGGAAGACCTATTTCGAAACGCGGGACCGTTCCGCAACGTGTTCCAAAACATGGCCTGGCAGTAGCCAAACTATTCCGAAACAGTCCCTCCCGTTTCGGAACGCCCAAGCCATTTCAGGCCCCCGTTCCGATACGGTAGCACCTGTTCCGAAACAGGCTGCCCAGATTGCAGAAAAATCAGCTGGTTTAACATGCAATTCACCTATCAAAAATGCTCCAAAAGCCACCAAACTTTACCAGCAAGTCACACAACATTCATGGAACATAATTGCATCAACTAAACATCAACATGGCATCAATTATGAAAAGCCCCAAATCCATAGACATTCTTCCTATCTAGCAAACCATTCAAGCATCAAACCTCCAAATAAACCACATAAAGGCCAATTACAATTACCAATATTATTAGCAACATAAATCCAACTTAGGGAGTCTAAAACATCTCCCAAAACAACAACATAGGTCCCCCATTGCCAAATTACCAAAAAGCTAATAGTGTTTTAGAAACCTTCACCATACATGAGCTTTGTTCACCACTTGGATTCTTCACCACCTTGCTGCCCTCAAATGCACTTTAATGCTCTGCATTATTGGTTTAAGAAAGAGAGAGAGCGTAAGCAAAAGCTTAGTGAGGTATGCTCATTAAAACCACACAATAATGCATTTATAAAACACCTTTATAAATCATACTTCAATCCAACATTTAAACATGCTCATAAGCATTTAAAACAAGCAACTCATGCTTCAAGTTCATATCATGTCATAATGGCAACAAGTGATACATTCAACATAAGACTCACACATGGACTTTTAAACACCATTGCGATCTTATACTTTCCAAGGACAACACATGGACTTTTAAACATCATTGTGTCCTTAACCCCATGGACTTTTAAACACCATGGCCCATGGACTTTTAAACACCATGGCAAGGACCACACAAGGACTTTTAAACACCTTTGTGTCCTTAACAAGAACCATCCAAGGACTTTTAAACACCTTGATGTTCTTAAATAACAAGGCTTACACAAGGAATTTTAACCACCTTTGTAACCTTAACCAAGGACCAATCATGGACTTTTAAACACCATATTGTCCTTAAATACACAAGACTCATCCAAGGAATTTTAACCACCTTGATGATCTTAACCAAGAACCAACCATGGACTTTTAACCACCATGTTGTTCTTGAATAAACAAGGCTCACACAAGGACTTTTAAACACCTTTGTGACCTTAAACATCACTTGCCAATATGCATCATTAACAACATTAATCCACTGTTTTAAAGCATTAAACCAAGCCATAAACATCATGCATCTTTAAGCATCAAACCACATTCAAACAATGTTCAAAAACAAGGATCTCTTACCTTGAGCATCCTTCAACACATGGCTTATAATCTCAGCAAATAAACATGCTAAATATGCTTTCAAAATAGTATTTAAAACATGCAAACAACCACATTGCATACAACCAAACCATGGCTCATCATCAAGAGAGTTTAGAGGAGAAGGACGTTCTTACCTCCAAACATGAGTTTTCTCCCTTTTTGGAACCAAAATCTTGGAAATCTAATTACTAAATGGTGAGGTTTTGGTGAGGAGATGATTAGCAATCAAAAGAGAATTGAAAAGAGGTATTTAGGTAGCAAAATCAGAGGAAAAAGCTCTGGAGAAAGATGTTTGGTTTGAGAGAAAATGAGAGAAAAGGGAAAATAGAAATTATGGAAAGTTAGTTGGAAATGACAAAATATCTTCCCTCCACTTTTTATTTTATTTAAAAACCTTTAATAAATCATTTAATATCTTAGAAAAATCTGGAGAAACTCCCTTTGGGTAAATAGCTCCTTAAAGATTCGAAGTTTCAATCCTTTTTAAAACAGTCACGCAGTTTTCAAAAATTACATTTTGGTCACTAGCCAAAATGTCATCCTTCCAAACCTCATTTTGTAAAATTGATTTCACAGTTCACTTATATATATTAAAAGAGGATTTTAGAACATTTTTCCATATTTTTAATGCAACCCGAACAAGGTTTTCCTAATTTCACTCTTTTATATTCGAACCGCACTTTGACCGAACCGGTCCAAGCCCAAAACTTCTAAGCCCAAAACTGGGGCGTTACAGTTTGGGGGAGTGTTTGTAATCAATTTGGGCTATATTTATCTTTTGAGAGATCAATTGTAATAGCCAACACCTTCTTTGTAAGTGAGAGTTTTGTGGTTCAATCTTTGGGTAGAAAGATTGAACATTTGTACAGATTGCATCCTTAGCCTAGAAAATGGAAGAACAAATTATTGAAGAATTTGTTGAAAATCCTTAGTGAGAGCTAAGGTAGTGGATGTAGAGCTTGTTTAGAAGCTTGAACCACTATAATTGCTTTGTCCAACTTTTTTAATTGTTCCTTTTTCTCCCTTCATTTTTTTAAATTGGCAATTCACCCCCTTCTTGGTCATATCGGTTAATTCGATCCACTCAACAATTGGTATCAGAGCCTACCTCTTTGAAGGCTTCGCAACCATAAGAAAAAATAATAATTCTAAAGTATTTTTAATTAATTGACGTCCAATAGTAAAATGACACGTGTAATCTTATTAATTGTTAGATTTTGGATGAAAGAAAAAAATGCTACCTAGGGGACTCGAATCGAGGCTATTTAAAATGAAATCACTCCCGCAAACCACAAGGAAAAATCTTCACTTGATATATATTTTTGAAAACATATTATATAATGTATTCATATTTTCGATTATTAATTAACTAAAAAATCTTCACGTGCCAACGAATACCGCTTCTTGGTTCAGTCGAGTTCGCCCACCAAAATCTCCCTATCAACTTATTGAGTTCGTCCAAAATTCCTTCAAAAAGAAAAATACGTATTTCTTATTTGGTGGTTTGCTGAGAATCGAAGGTGTTTTTCATCTTTTCGTTCTTCTTTACTCACCTTTCTATCCTACAAAATTTTCATTTATAATACCTTCTGAAATCACATCTTCCTTATCTTCATTGGCTTCCTTCATCACTTATTCGATCCTTCGTTTTTTGGGAGCAAGGCGGCTAAGCTACGAGTTCCCGGATGCAATCTGAAACCTCTCTTGGGCAAGAAAGAACCCTATTATATCTGGTAAAGGAATGCAAGGTTGTTAAACACTATACATTCCCTAGAGATTTTCTATCCTGCAAACTTAGTTGCTAACCAAAAGAGGCTTAAATTCCTACAATAACATCAACAAAAAAAGAAACAGCAACATCAACAAAAAATAGAAGATCAAAGCCAACTTACAATTCCCAAAGTAGTGATCAACAATTGATAGACTTAAATTCCCAATTTAGATCAACCATGACCAGAAAACTACAACTAAGCTGAAAACTTAACTACCAGCAAGTTGTTGTCACAAATTTCAAATTAAAAACCAAACACCTCATAATCGAAGAGTTCAACTCGTATCAGTGCAAAAAAACTTAGATGCAAAAGCTAAAGAGAATGAACTTGCAGAATCTAAGAGGCCTTAACTTAATCTTGAACAAAATTACTCTAATTAAGAGATTAGACACAAAGAATATCCACCAAAGGCAATTGCACTAAACAAACATGGAAAGATAACATATACCACTTGGCTAAAACACTCACTGCATTTGTATTATTACTATCTCAACACAATGCTAACTTCAGCAAATCATAACTATCCCCAAAATTGTAGCCCAAACGATCAAGATCCAAAGTTTCTAGATTGAAGTGTAATAAGCTACAGAATTCGAACTTTCACGCAAACTGGAAAAAAAACTAAACTAAGAGATGAACCATGAAGCAACTAACCAACAGTCGACCAAATCTGATCAAACAGAGAGTTCGCAGATGTTGATTGCGGAAATCATCAGAAATCGAGCGGTCATTCTGATTTAAACAGCTACAACTCAAATATGAGATCAGATAAAAAACTTGATGAGTCTCGAACGATGGATTCGGATCTGAGATCTAAAAAATGAAGATGAAATGGTAGATATACGAACCACTTGGCCGGATTTACATGATGTAAAACAAAAAAATGAACAGAAAATGAGAAGCGCATGTAAATAATAAATCATAATGGTGTAAGGACCTGGCTCGTATACCATATGAGAAAGCATACGTGATACCCGGAGTAGGTTAACGGTGGTGGAGTTTGTGAGATGAAGGTGATGAGCGGCTAGGGTTAGAATAATTGTATATTAAAGATGTAAAAGTGAATTGGCTTTTATTAAAAATTGGATTACAATCGGATGATTGTCAATAACCCGATAACACCCATTTATAACCTAAAAGACTAACAAACTCTTAAAAAATTATCGGGCTTCAACAGTTGCCCAACAACTTCTAACAATTCATAACAGAAATATACCAACCTTAACTTCTAACATATAATGTATTCAGATTTCCAAATATTTGATTAAATAAATATATAAAATTAAGACAGAACATTGGTGCAAAACAAAGGGTCACCTCACTCTTTCCCAAATTTCATGAACCTTAGAACTTTCAAAACTAAATTTTCAGTTATCTTTCCCTCTCAATCAAAATAAAATTCACTTAATTCTAGAACTTTCCGTTAACAAATAATCTAGGTCGGTCCAAGGTGAGCATATTATTGTGAAGGAAATCTTTCTAGACCCATCAATGAAATAATTGAGTTCTCTAAACATCTTATTTCATCTTGACGAGATTTAAGTCGCTCAATTTGATGCTTTTGATTTCCTTCGGTTTTTATCGGCACCACATAATTCTGATAGATTAGAATCTCATGCCTACCACTTAAGATTAGAAACTTGCAAAAGTGTAACCTTACAAAGCAAATGAACCTGGAATCAACAATGAATTCTCATGTCAGTTAGTAGTTCTTATCGGTGGGAATTTTAGGCTTGTGCGAGATGCGCAACAGCACAGGACCCCCAAAAAAGAGGGCCCCAAATAAGTTGAACTAAATGTTTGTAGGGGAGATAAATATTTTGGTTTAATAAATTATAAGAAAAAAATAAAGAATGACTCTAAAGAGGCCCATAATATATTTTTACTAAGATAAAAATATATTTTAATAAAACTTATACTAAAATTATAAATAAAAGAGCCTCGTTTTAATCAACTGCACAGAACCTTGTAAACTTTTGAAATGCCTCTGGTACTCAATCACAGTTGTTCATCCTCAAAGATCTTGCAGTTATACAATCTTCCATTGGAGCAGAGAACGATAGTATAGAATCAAAATAAAGAATGGAGGTGACCGAACTTAGATTATTTGTTAATGGAAAGTTCTAGAATTGAGTGGATTTTATTTTTGATTGAGAAGGAAAGATAACTTGAAATTTAGTTTTGAAAGTTTTAAGGTTTATGAAATTTGGGGAAGAATGAGGTGACCCTTTGTTTTGTACCAGTGTTTTGTCTTAATTTTATTTAGGCTTAACTATAGAATAGGTGCTCAAATTTTGTCACTTTTTTACAATAGGAGCCTAAACTATTTTTTGGTTGACATATGTGCCTAACGTTTCATTTTTTGCCGTTTTAACGTCTACTTGTAAAAAAAATTCATCACCCAATTATAGCTTGATACATGGATTTTATTTTTTTAAATTTTAAAAACAAACTAAAAATAAAATAAATTAAAAACATCTCAAGATTTTTAAAAAATTCAAAAAGTCCTAAATCCTTAAAACCTCAAACCCCAAATTTTAAAATTGGCGTCATTTTCACCGTCGATAGCCTCGTCGAACCTCACCACCGTTCTCGCCGGAGTTTCCCGTCCATTTCTCCCAACACCCATCGCCGATAACCGGCAGGAGGCGCATCAATCGGGCGACAAACGATGAACGCGAAAGGCTTCAACGGTTCGACGTCTGATTGGCATGCCTATCTTTGGTTATCGACGATGGGTGGTTGGGGGAAATGGGCAGGGGACTTCATCGACGGTGGTGGTGAGGTCCGGCGAGGCTATCGACGGCGAAAATGACACTAATTTTGGGATTTTGGTGTTTGGGTTTGGGACTGTTTTGAAATTTTTGAGAAGTTTCTGTTTTTTTATATATTTTTTTCAATTTTTGAAAAAAAATTAATAAAAAAAATAAAAAAAACATGTGTCAAATTCTAATTGAGTCTTAAATTTTTTAAAAGACGTTACCTTAAAACAGTAACCGAATGAAACTTTAGCCACCTATTTCAGACAAAAAGAAATGTTAGGCACATATGTCAGCCAAAAAATAGTTTAGGTACCTATTGTAAAAAATAACAAACTTCAGGCACCTATTTTATAGTTAAGCCTTTTATTTATTTAATTAATTAATAATTAGAAATCTGAATACATTATATAATATGTTTGCAACAATGTACATCAATTGAAGACTTGTCCTGGTAGTTTTATTCTCAATAGCCTTGGTTCGAGTCTCCTAGGTAGCTTGTTTTTACTTTCATCCAAAATATAACCTATAATAAGTCATCTTACTATTGGACGTCAATTAATTAAAAATGGTTTATGTAACACCCGTGTTTTGGGGCTAGGAGTTAGTCGGGTTTGTAGTCCGAGTCAATAAAATTAAATTAAAACAATTCAACCTAAATTGTTATGAAATTGAGCTTTAATAAAGAGGGGAGGGACTTACATTGCAATTTTCCCCAAAAGATTTTAAAAGGATGACAACTTTTGAAAGTTGTCATCTTCTCCCCCTTTTCCCCCATTATTTCACGTGAAAAACACCCACCACCATCTTCAAACCCTCTCAAACTTCAAGCTACTATTTCCATTGTGTATCTCCCTCAATTCAAGGTGTTTTTCAAAGGTAATCATGTTTTCTAACTCTCCTCTCTATTCCCTATCCATACATGGTCTTAGATTTTAAAGATATGAACTTTTGAAAATTAGGGTTTGATTTAAAGTTTGGGTTTTTAAGGGGTTTTTCATCTTGTTTTGATAAATTGAGTTGGGGCTTTGTTTATTCAAGTTAAAATGCACATTATATGTTAAATTGGTTGAATTTTAATGAAAACCCGAATTGGGTTCTTAGACCCATTTTTGAGATGTCAAAAACTCCATTTTGTGTGGGTTTTAGAGTGAAATTAGAGGGCTGATGGTATATGTATGCTAGGAGGATGTTTTGGGACCATTTAGAGGTCATTTGGGTGTTTGAAAATGGAATTTTCTGCTGGGTAAAATAGGAGTACGAAAATGGGAATTTTGGTGATTGTTTGGGTTGGAAATTGTTGGAGCTTGGCTTGCACCTATGGGTTGATGTTGTGGCTGAATTTAGCGATCATTTGTGAGTATAAAATGTGTTGGAAACTTGAGTTTTGGTCAAGGTTTATGGGCTGCTCGAATTTGATGAAGTTGGGGTTTGATCATGACTTGAAATGTTGGGTTTGATGTTTAAATTGTATTCCGGGTTAGCCACTTTGATGTTTGAGTTGATTTGAGGTTGTTTTGCTTGTGTTGAGGTGTTTAGAAGAGAGGTTTGGGTTGGTGAAGCCTTGGGAGCAAATCCGGAAATTGAAGACCATGGTTGCTTAGTACTTGAGCTTGGAGGTAAAGGTGAGTGGTTAAATATTTCTAAAATGGTTTTGAGTATTGGTTCAAGCATGTGAACCTAGGATGGGCTTGGTAAACCCACCTAGAGTTGGGACTAGAGTGGTAGCCTAATCCCAAGCTTTGATTAGAGACTTTGGTTGCACTCTTTAAAGGTTGTATATGCCTCGTGTTAAATTGTGATGGTGTTGATTATGTATATGTTGTATACATGTATGTTGAGGCATGTTAGATGCATTGTTATATGCATGTTGATGATAGATATTATATTGTTATACACATGTGCAAAATATGATGTGATATGGTTGTTAATGATGTACATGTGGTGTTGTCATGTGAAATTAGATTATGAGGTGATTGCTTGATCTGAGGATCATGGTGAGTACATGCTAGGCATGGAAATGTGGTTTGTGCATTACGGTAAGTCATGGTGAGTACGTGCTAAGCACGGAAGTTGTTAATAAATGGTATTGTGGAATGTGTTAGTATCGGCACTAGTATGCTTGGGTACAAATGATCGATCATTAGGATGTTTAGTGTGCACACGTGAGTCAAAATGCGCGCGTGGTCTTGATGATGGTAGTCATCAAGATGGAGTACGGGTTCGCTCGGAAATCTTCTTAATTATAATAGTCGGTGATGAGTGGAATCCCATCGACGGGCGTGAGGATGAGTGGAATCCCCTCCGCATGAAATGAGGCGTGAGGATGAGTGGAATCCCCTCCGCGTGAACGGAGATGAGTGTAATCCCACCGTCAGGTAATGGTTGTGTTGTTGGATGTGAGTTCCAACGATTATCCTCGTATTCGAGTCATAGCTAGGTGCCAATACGAATTGTGGTTTATGTTGCCAATATGTGATTTATTGTGAGCCAATGTGATTTGAGATGTGTTGCTAACATGGTTTAAAATATGTGATTTCATATGTTGTGGATTTAGACATGTTGAGCATGACATGATAACGGATATATATGTTCATGCATCATCTATAATTATGGCTCGTGGGGACCGGAGGTAAGATCATGCATTTCATTGTGGTAATTGCTCGTGCTTGGACCCTGCATTGTCGAAGCTTTGTTTTATGAGCTTACCCTCACTAAGCTTTTATGCTTACGCTCTCTTTTGTTCGACAATGCAGATCAGTAGCTTGTGGGTGGCAAAGGCAAGGAAAGGTCTCCAAGGGTTGCTCTTGGTTAGCTCAAGTATGAACTTTAATTTGTAGATTGTAATGGTTAAGCAATGGGATAGGTGTTGTTTATTTGTGCTATTGTTGGTTGCTTGGGAGCATGTTTAAACTCCTTAATTATGTTGTTTTTGATTGGCTTGTTGATGCCATGTTTTAATTGTAATCCATGCCTAAATTCCTTATCATGAATGTTGACTATGTGCCTTTGGTTTCAAGTCAAAGCATGCTTATATGGTTGGGTTGTCATAGGATTGATGTTAGTGTGTTGGTTGAAGTCCTAGAGGGATTTAGAGGCATAGTTGTGCCTTAAATCAGCTAAAACTTGTAAGTTCGTACCAGGGGTATCGATACGGTTGGTCCCGTATCGATACAGCCTTCTTGTTTCAGGCCATGCGTTTCGAAACGCGAGGGGGGCGTATCGATACCTTTTTGGTCACTGAAGTTACTGTCCACTTCGGTATCAATACGGGTCCCTGGCGTTTCGATACGATCATCTTAGCGTTTACCGTGAGAAGTCAACCGTTGGGGAGGGTATCAATACACTCCTTGGGTGTATCGAAACAGTCTCCACGGGTTGACCCTGACCAGTTGACCTAGTCAAGGGGTATCGATACACCCCTTAAGTGTATCGATACCGCCTGCAGTTTATGTCTAAAATTTGGCTGTTAAATGTTGGTTTGGGTTCGTTTGATTGTCTTGTGTATACTGTTCCGTTGTATGATAACTTAGGATTTAATATTCCTCTAGACAAGATTAAAACAAAAAAAAGGGTTGCTAACCGAGAGGGAACCTTAACGGGTTTCGCTTCGATTTTCCCCGTGTGGCCCACTCGGACCGGTCATCCGGCCAGGCAGGTAAGTGAGGGAAGTTGTGTTTTGTGATTGATATGCACGGTGTTTGCTTGCCATGTAAGCATGTTGCTTGTTATCCGTGAATGTTGTAATGTATGATTGTTTGATTGAGAATGTATGTTGTTTGATAGTACGCATATGTTTGCTTGTTTAGCAAGTAAGCCTTGTTATATGCTTGGTTGAGCGTGTATGTGTGTTGATTTGTTTGAAACATGTTTCGTAGAGTCCCATTGCACCTATTACTTCGAAAAAGAGATTTTAAGTGAAGGAAACATACTTGAGCCACTTGGAAGCCTTGCCTTGCTAACCCAATCTTGTATGTTTTACTATTGATGTTGTTGTCGATTTAATTGCTTTTTGGTAAGTATAAGTCGTAGTTTCTGAAAAGGTGGACGATGTTGAGAGAGTCCATCACCTCAGTTAGAGAGGTATGGTTGTACCGGAATTGAGGTACAATTTGTTCGTTTGAGACGGTGTGTATGAGGGTTGATTCATGTGGATGAGGGACGATGTGATCAACTCTGGCATTAGTTGGTAAGAAGAAGTGAAGGCCTATGAGTGGGAGTCAGAGTGGTGTCGATGTTTTATCAGATAAGCCCTTGGTACAATATTAAGTTGTTTCCTCCAGTTGATTCCGAATCTGTATTTCTTTACATTGTTAGCAAACATGCACGTTTGAATATGCCCGGCGAAGTGTTAGAGGTAGGTACGAGTACCTTAGTTCTTTTAGCAAGATCAAGGTAAGGGTTTTGTGTGAGTGATCTGAGACTCAGAAATGCTAGTTGGTGATCGTTGGGGTTCGGCCTACGGTTTTAGTACAGGACAACCGGTCAGTATCCGTAAGTGGGAATCGATTTGTGTGATTGGGCCAGTGTGCGTCTGAGTTGTTTTCCAGCATGGTTGTCTGTGTGTGCTCAGAACTGCGTTTTTGAAGTTTCAAAATGCTCTAAGAACAGTCTAGAAGAGTCAGATTTTGTTGAAGAACCGGTCTGAAAACAAGAGGACCGAAGACTATCAGTTGTGTACATGTGAAGTTGCAATTTCTGCGGATACCTCCTTTTGTTTGAGCATGTAAGAAATTAGATATCCTTGCTGAGACCTTAGATGTGGGGACACATGTGACTAGCCTTTGGGAGATAGTAGTGATTAGAAAGATGTACATAAGATGTTTGTTGGTGGTTCAGAGTCACTAGTTTCTAGTAGATGTGAAGTGATCGTCTTCCTACGGTTTTGATGTACCTTTGACAAGGTTTGGCTTGAAGAGCACAGAGTTAGTGTATACGTTGAGACAAAGAGAGAGAGTTTCCTTGAAGTTGCAGATTTCTGTGTGACTGTAGTAGTAGGTGAGGAGGTGAACTTCTTGTCGAATGTTGATCCAGCTTTGGAGGTTGAAGATTGATTGAGTTTAGTTGGCAGGCTTGCTTAGCAAGTGTGATGAATTTGATTTTGAATGAAGATTAGACCGCGAAATGCTAGAATAGTTTGTGTTTTCCTAGATGTGTTTGGAAGATTTACCCGGTTTGTCTCTTGATAGAGAAGAATCGTTTTTTATTCAGACCGTCTCTGAGGTTGCTTCTGTTTTGTTAGCTCTGTAACTTATGAATCCCGGAAGAATTGAGAATGTTGGAGAAATAACTTCGAGGTTAGTTGGACCTTAGACTCATTAGGCCTAGTACGTCATCTTAGAGTATGACAGTACAATTTGTGAAGAAGAAAGAGTGACAGTACGAGAATGTGTTTAGATTTCAGACAGTTGAAACGAGTGTCAGTGAATAATTAGTATCTGTTTCCGAGTGTCAGTGAATTGTTGACCAGTTAGTGTGTGCTTTAGTCTTTTTGAAGATTAATTTGAGATCCGTTTACTACCAGTTGAAAGTGAGAAAATTTGAAGTACCGAAGACAGCTTTAGAGGCGAAATGTGATCACCTTGAGTTCTGAGTTATGCCGTTTTGTTTGACTTGTGTATTAGTTACCTTCATAGAGATGTTGAACATAATAATTTCCGAGTTCCTTGATCAGTTGTAGTAGTTCTCATAGATGACACATGAGTATATTCACGTACCGAATAAGGCCATGACAAGCTTTGAAGTTAGTGTGGTAGATCCTTTTAGGGAATCAGTTGTATGTCAAGTTATGCAACGTGAACTTCGAGTTAATGAAGATGTTCTCCTAGGGCATGCAAATCATCTGAGTGTATTAGAGTAAATCCCAAGTAGGCAAAAGAAGATATGAGTTGGAAGAAATTCAAGACTGTGACAGATATCTATAGTTCCTAGGTCTAGCATTGTTACTTTCAGAGAATTGTGAATAGTCTTTTGAAGATAGTTGATCCATTGATAGATTGCTACAGAAGAATGTTCAGTTGTGTGGTTAGATGCGAGACAATGAGCCCTTGAGAATCCGAAAGAAACTTTGATGAAAGCTTCGACTTGGATCCAGCCCATGTCAGAGAAAGAATTTGTGAACCATAGTGATGTGTTACATGTAGAGTTAGGTTGTGTGCTTATGCAAGAAAGAAGATTGTGGCTTGTTCATTAAGATAGTTGGAAGACCGTGAGAAGAGTTATTCGATATGAGACATAGAGTTAACTACAGTTGTAATTGCTTCGAAGACTTGGAGACAAAGCTTGTGTAGTAAGAAATGCACAGTGTGTATGTACATATCAACAGAACTTGAAATTTGAAGACTTAGGAATGGTTGGAACTTGAACAACATGAGTAGTTAGAATGGCTTGAAGACTGTGATCTCAAGATTGAGTACTATCTGAAGAGAGTCTACGTAGTAACCGATGTTCCAAGTTATTTTGTTGATAGATTAGTAGTTGGGTTGCGAGATGTAATTGCCGAATTCAGTTTACCGAATGATAGTAGTTTCGTGGCTGAGTTTCACGTTAAACCTACTTTGAGTCAGAATGCTTGAAGAGAAACAGTTGCAAGACAGGTTCTTGGCACCTCACGTGCAAGACATAGCGGAAAGAAAACCTTCAGAATACAGTTCAGAGATGATAGAGTTTGTGTTGTTAGATATGGAATTGTTGTACTGATTGGCATAGTGTTTTGAGATGTATTGTTTTGGTCGAAGCACACGGTAGTTCATGTGTATTGCATCTGAGTAGTATGAACACGTATTGTGGGTTGAAGATGAGTACTTCCGGAATGAGTGGGTGAATAATGTGGTTCAGTATGAGAGTAAGTGTGTAAATTGCCAGCGTGTCAAGACCGAGCTTCAGTTTTCTTCTAGTTTGTTACATCCGTGGAAGGTTCATAATGGAAGTGAGTAATAGAGATTCGAGATTTCAACAAGATTATTTTTGAAGACGTTTGTATAGTGTTTGGTTACAAGTTGAAGTCAGATGGTCAGTTAGAGAAAGTTATGAGTCAAGTGTTCAAATAGTGTTGTATGAGATTATGAATCGGGCTAGTAAAATTGTTTATTTGTTGCGGTTACCACCAGAGTTAGAAAGGGGTTGGTGATGTGATTTGTGTATCTATGATTCGGGAGTGTGAGTTAGATCTGTTCCGTGCTATGTTTGTTGAAGAGATTGAGTTGAGTTTGAAATTGACATGCCTTGAGTAATCAGTTGAGATCTTAGTGTCAGATAGCAAATGTTGTGTGGTAAGTCATTCGAGTTGGTTAAAATGTTGTGGTGAGAAGACAAGGGAAGTATGGAGGAGCATGTTTCAGTGACTCTTATTGTCCGATAAATTTCGGGGACGAAATTTCCTTAAGTGGGGGAGAGTTGTAACACCCGTGTTTTGAGGCTAGGAGTTAGTCGGGTTTGTAGTCCGAGTCAATAAAATTAAATTAAAACAATTCAACCTAAATTGTTATGTAATTGAGCTTTAATAAAGAGGGGAGGGACCTACATTGCAATTTTCCCCAAAAGATTTTAAAAGGATGACAACTTTTGAAAGTTGTCATCTTCTTCCCCTTTTCCCCATTATTTCACGTGAAAAACACCCACCACCATCTTCAAACCCTCTCAAACTTCAAGCTACTATTTCCATTGTGTATCTCCCTCAATTCAAGGTGTTTTTCAAAGGTAGTCATGTTTTCTAACTCTCCTCTCTATTCCCTATCCATACATGGTCTTAGATTTTAAAGATATGAACTTTTGAAAATTAGGGTTTGATTTAAAGTTTGGGTTTTTAAGGGGTTTTTCATCTTGTTTTGATAAATTGAGTTGGGGCTTTGTTTATTCAAGTTAAAATGCACATTATATGTTAAATTGGTTGAATTTTAATGAAAACCCGAAGTGGGTTCTTAGACCCATTTTTGAGATGTCAAAAACTCCATTTTTGGTGGGTTTTAGAGTGAAATTAGAGAGCTGATGGTATATGTATGCTAGGAGGATGTTTTGGGACAATTTAGAGGTCATTTGGGTGTTTGAAAATGGAATTTTCTGCTTGGTAAAATAGGAGTACGAAAATGGGAATTTTGGTGATATTTTGGGTTGGAAATTGTTGGAGCTTGGCTTGCACCTATGGGTTGATGTTGTGGCTGAATTTAGCGATCATTTGTGAGTATAAAATGTGTTGGAAACTTGAGTTTTGGTCAAGGTTTATGGGCTGCTCGAATTTGATGAAGTTGGGGTTTGATCATGACTTGAAATGTTGGGTTTGATGTTTAAATTGTATTCATGGTTAGCCACTTTGATGTTTGAGTTGATTTGAGGTTGTTTTGCTTGTATTGAGGTGTTTAGAAGCGAGGTTTGGGTTGGTGAAGCCTTGGGAGCAAATCCGGAAATTGAAGACCATGGTTGCTTAGTACTTGAGCTTGGAGGTAGAGGTGAGTGGTTAAATATTTCTAAAATGGTTTTGAGTATCGGTTTAAGCATGTGAACCTAGGATGGGCTTGGTAAACCCACCTAGAGTTGGGATTAGAGTGGTAGCCTAATCCCAAGCTTTGATTAGAGACTTTGGTTGCACTCTTTAATGGTTGTATATGCCTCGTGTTATATTGTGATGGTTTTGATTATGTATATGTTGTATACATGTATGTTGAGGCATGTTAGATGCATTGTTATATGCATGTTGATGATAGATATGATATGGTTATACACATGTGCAAAATATGATGTGATATGGTTGTTAATGATGTATATGTGGTGTTGTCATGTGAAATGAGATTATGAGGTGATTGCTTGATCCGAGGATCATGGTGAGTACATGCTAGGCATGGAAATGTGGTTTGTGCATGACGGTAAGTCATGGTGAGTACGTGCTAAGCACGGAAGTTGTTAATAAATGGTATTGTGGAATGTGTTAGTATTGGCAATAGTATGCTTGGGTACAAATGATCGATCATTAGGATGTTTAGTGTGCACACGTGAGTCAAAATGAGCGCGTTGTCTTGATGATGGTAGTCATCAAGATGGAGTACGGGTTCGCCCGAAAATCTTCTTAATTATAATAGTCGGTGATGAGTGGAATCCCATCGACGGGCGTGAGGATGAGTGGAATCCCCTCCGCGTGAATTGAGGCGTGAGGATGAGTGGAATCCCCTCCGCGTGAACGGTGATAAGTGTAATCCCACCATCAGGTAATGGTTGTGTTGTTGGATGTGAGTTCCAACTATTATCCGCGTATTAGAGTCATAGCTAGGTGCCAATACGGATTGTGGTTTATGTTGCCAATATGTGATTTATTGTGAGCCAATGTGATTTGAGATGTGTTGCTAACATGGTTTAAAATATGTGATTTCATATGTTGTGGATTTAGACATGTTGATCATGACATGATAACGAATATATATGTTCATGCATCATCTATAATTATGACTCGTGGGGACCGGAGGTAAGATCATGCATTTCATTGTGGTAATTGCTCGTGCTTGGACCTTGCATTGTCGAAGGTTTGTTTTATGAGCTTACCCTCACTAAGCTTTTATGCTTACGCTCTCTTTTGTTCGACAATGCAGATCAGTAGCTTGTGGGTGGCAAAGGCAAGGAAAGGTCTCCAAGGGTTGCTCTTGGTTAGCTCAAGTATGAACTTTAATTTGTAGATTGTAATGGTTAAGCAATGGGATAGGTGTTGTTTATTTGTGCTATTGTTGGTTGCTTGGGAGCATGTTTAGACTCCTTAATTATGTTGTTTTTGATTGGCTTGTTCATGCCATGTTTGAATTGTAATCCATGCCTAAATTCCTTATCATGAATGTTGACTATGTGCCTTTGGTTTCAAGTCAAAGCTTGCTTATATGGTTGGGTTGCCATAGGATTGATGTTAGTGTGTTGGTTGAAGTCCTAGAGGGATTTAGAGGCATAGTTTTGCCTTAAATCAGCTAAAACCTGTAAGTTCGTAGCAGGGGTATCGATATGGTTGGTCTCGTATCGATACGGCCTTCTTGTTTCAGGCCATGTGTTTCGAAACGCGAGGGGGGCGTATCGATACCTTTTTGGTCACTGAAGTTACTGTCCATTTCGGTATCGATACGGGTCCCTAGCGTTTCGATACGGTCATCTTAGCGTTGACCGTGAGAAGTCAACCGTTGGGGAGGGTATCGATACACTCCTTGGGTGTATCGAAACGGTCTCCACGGGTTGACCCTGACTAGTTGACCTAGTCAAGGGGTATCGATACACCCATTAAGTGTATCGATACCGCCTGCAGTTTAAGTCTAAAATTGGGTTGTTAAATGCTGGTTTGGGTTCGTTTGATTATCTCGTGCATGATGTTCCGCTGTATGATCACTTAGGATTTAATACTCCTCTAGACAAGATTAAAACAAAAAAATAGGGTTGCTAACCGAGGGGGAACCTTAACGGTTTTCGCTTCGGTTTTCCCCGTGTGGCCCACTCAGACCGGTCATCCGGCCAGACCGGGACGAGGGGGTTACAGTTTAAAAATTTATAATTTTTTAGATGTTATCTTTGGCACGTCATCTTCACTTTACACGTGACACTGTCACGTCATCTTCAAACGCTCAACGCCTGTTGACTGACGGTTTTCATTCAACGACAGGTGAATTTTGATCGAAAATGAAACGTTAGGAGTTGGAGTTAGATTACTCCAAAAAAATAGGGAGGCTTATTTTGACTTTATGCCTTTTATATATTTTAACTTTCAAAATTTTAGATATCATTTAAATATATATTTTTTAACTTACAATATCATGTCAAAATAATCCTTTATTTTTTTAAATGTACTTTTTAACAACAATGCTAAACACTTAAATTTAAAATTTAAAAAAACAAAGAGAATTAAAAATCCATTAATAAAAAACTATTCACTTCGCTCTTTCCATTTTATCTGGGAAAGTTTTTTTCAAAAGTAATTCTCTTGACTTCTTCTTCTTCGTCAGAATCGTTTTCAGACGGTCTTCATGTTGTCGACTGGGTTTTAATACTTATGTTGATTGTAGATAAATAAGGTTCTTCTCCTTTGATGAAGAATCGTTTGTTCTTTTTTAGTTTTGTTATTTTTCCTTTGTTTTGTTTTGCTAGAGTCATACTACATCTATTTTTTTGGATTTTTCCGTCTGCTTGTATAGTTGTATTTTGTCTGCATTTTGCAGTTTTGTCTGTCTTTGTGACAGTATACTTTGCTACTATGACAATTTAGCGTTCAAATAACAAGAATTATCGAGCGTTTCTAGTCACAAGACGATCGATAGTCTAGTATTTTTATGATTCATTTATTGTAGTTTACCGATGTGTCAAGAACTCGCAGCGGAAAATGCTTGGTTCATAGAGCTTTCTGTGTTGAATTAAAATCCTCAATTGTAGGCACATATGTAAAATGTACGATGCTATTATAAAGTGTGACACAAAATCAAGTGACCAATTATATTAGGCGTGTCATGGGTATTAAAGTGACATGGAAATAAAAGTGTAGATACCATAAGATATATTTATAATTAGGGGCAAAGTTATAAATTATTTAGTAGTTTAATTTAATAATCAACTATATAAAGAGGTAGTGGTCCCCAAGAAATAAGTTAACTTGTTTTTTCTCTCCTTCTCGTCAGAGAGATAACTATCTTATTGTTAGATCAATACCAAAGTTTTGGGATTTCCACATCAAGATTCAAGATTTTCAATTTATCAATGAATTTAAGTACGCTTCTGCATTCAGTTTATTCGGTTTATTATTCTTGATGATTTGACATGATAGATCATGGGTTTTAGGTTTTATATCTATTATGTTTTGGTTCGAACAAGTGGCATCAGAGTCTCCTCATGTTGAATCATCGAGAATCAAATAATTAATTTTTTTTAGAATTACTACGGTTTGTGTATTATGATGCGAGATTCCGGTTAAGGAATTGCGTTGAATCTTTTGATTTTAGGGTTCTATGAATATAGATTGTGCGCTTCCATTGCTTTGAAAAGAAGCAGATTTTATTTATATATTTATTTTAAATAATAATAATAAATAATAAATCAATTAAAATCACGTTGGTAAATACCATAAATGTAATTCGTGGATTTCGAATGTTCTATTTTGGTTGCACTTTTTTTTCCCTCAGAATTATAAACCATGAACTTTGTATTAGGTAAAGCAATTGCAATCTTTTAAGGATTAGGCTAAATTTGTTATGCTATCGTAACTGTATAGCTTAATTCAAGCAAATATATTTTGCTTATTGGGATACATTCGTCCATGCTTGCTGCAAAGTTCATGACCTTTAATTTCTCTAAGAAACATTAAAGGTTTTAATGGCTACCGATTCTATGGTTAACAACAATTGATTTAATTTTTTTTTTATCATATCGTGAATTTTAGAACCATTAAAACCATGGAGGGTTAATATGTTTGTTTCGGATTTAGTATTAGATATACATTGTTATTACTTTATAAAATATATATTTGATTTAAAATATATATTCAATTTGGTTTGATCAATAATTTCACTTTTGATCATTAGGTTATTATGGATATATTAAAACTTTTGTGATTATTATATGAATTACTCATTTGTATGATACTTTTGATTTTGGCTTTTAATTTAAAAATTAGTTGTTTTGAATTAGACTTTAATTTCGGCAAATGCATGCTTAAGGAATTTTTTTTTGAAAAACAGTCAAAGATATCAATTTATTCGATTTCTGATAGCCATATTCAGACAACATTATTTTGGGTTATTTTAGAAACTTAAGTGTTATCAGAAATTTCAGTTTTGACTGTTACAAAATTTTAAATTTGGATATCGGTATATTTATATTATATATTTTAAGATAAATTAATTGAAACATTAAGTCACCAAAGTGACCCCTATTGTGAAAATATAGAAAGTTTTGTGCATATAAGTCGGATTATGTTAGTATTAATCGGCCCAAAGGAAGGTTAATAATTAACATTATTACGTGTGCAACTATGGTAATAAACATGTGATCATTATTCAATCTTATATGTGAGCAATAAATCGGCCCAAAGGAAGATTTCTACTTGACATATTCTTATTATCAATGTTTGATTATTGTACCAAGATATCACTTGCAAGTTAATGTTTTGTCCAAAGATAAAACATTAATGGAGTGTTCGGTATCTTGATATCAGGTTTACATTTATTCAAATTTATTATTATTTTGGTTATCTTTAAATTTGATTGAAAGATAAATTAAGACAAATAATTTGAAACAATTAAATTCATATTTTGGCTTTAGATGTCTAATATTTTAATGAATTAATTGAAACATAATGTTACCAAAGTGACCGCTTTTGTGTAGATTAGTTTATTTAAAATATTAAGATAATTTTGGGTTTTTGTAATTCATGCGTCTATTAATTGGCCCAAAGGAAAGTTAATATTTGGCAGAATTACAACGACAACTGTGGCTATAAATGTGTGACAATTATAAGGTATTTTATGTGAGAAATACGTTAGTCCAAAGATTAGCCTATTGTTTGAGATAGTTTATTTTCAATGTTTGATTGCTACAACAAGAGTACCGCTTACAATTAATATTACTGTCCAACGACTTGATATTAATGGTGTGCTTGGTATCTTGAGAGGAACAAACCATTATTTTGAATTTATTTGTTTACTAATGAATATTTATGTGAGCTTGTTTTTATTTTATTTTATTTATTTATTTTTGTTATATTTAGGTAATTTATCTTTGCTATCACAATATCTGTTAAATACATTCTACACTCATGTTTAGTGAAACTAATTTCAAGGAATAAGAAAAGAAATTTACATATGATATTTGGTTGTATGAACATAGACTTTACACTAAGGAAAGAACATTTTGCACCTCTCACAGCGGTAAGCACCGATAAAAGGTATTTTAAGAGGTGAGATCGTTCGAATTGCATGCGTCTAATGATCATAAAGCAGAATGTTGAGTGTGTAAAAGTTCTATATTTTACCCCTTATTTAACCCACATTTCTGCTGCATTCAAGCATAATTCATTGCATTTAGGTACATTTTAACATATACATCACAATTATATAAAATGGCACAGTTGCTACTGATTTTGGTTGCTTTTATAGGTACCTGCCGTAGCAGACTCAGGACAGCAGTGGAGCAGAGTTGGAACACAGGATTGGAGCCGAAAAGAAGGACGTTGTAGTGGCAGCCATGACGACAACAATGGTGGAGGAAAAAGTGAAGTGGAGCTCGTCAGATAGAGGAATTTAAGTCGATCTGTCGTGGACCACCCCTATATTTTTCTAAGCCCTAGATCAAAATGAAGGCCAAGCCCAAAGTTCAAGGAAGAAATTCAAAGTAAAGAAAGAGGACGAATTAAAGGTGTCTACTTTAGAGATTTAATCTTAATTAGAGTTGCACTTTAGTTTGAACTTGTACTCTTACCTTATTAGAAAATTTGAACCCAAGGCCTATGTAAAGGCATGTAATTCGACCTAGGGAAGGAGATCTTATTCTCTAGCTGTCTTCCCCAAAACCCTAGTCGTTTCCCCCTTCTCATCATGTTCTAAACTTCCCCTAGGACTAAGGGTTGATTCTGTAAAGTAATTGCAATGATTGTATTGTTTTTAGGATTTTTCTGTTCAATAAAATAAACTTCAAGTTTGCTTATTCTTGTTTTCAACATCTTGCAAGAGTATCGGGAGAGCATTGTGAGATTATTTATTTACTTAATATCGGGAGAGTTAAGTATACGAAAGGAATAAGTACAGGTTCTCCAGTTTATGGTTGAACTATCTCGGACCTAGGGATAGGACGAGGTTAAGTGGCTAAGGAAGAATTCAACAACATATGTGTTCATTCTTCGATTCACGTCGGGAGGTATCATCCAAGACATGTTCATCGACAGAATTGGACCTAGGGATAGGGAAAGTCATAGCAGGGATTCTTGCCAAGCTTGAAGTACAGAGTTGTGTGATCGCTGTCGCGACAACAACAGACTGCCGCTGCCGCAAGTGCTGCCGCGATAGGAACGGCGACAGAACAGGAAGTTCTATACAGTGCAACACATGTACTACTGAGAAAATCAATATCGGCCTATTTCTTTACCTGAATATTTTAATCTTTTATCTTCAATATTCTTTATTATTCCTCTACAAATAATTAAACTCTCTTCTTTCTCTCTTGTGCAGCATTCCAATGATAAATCTATTTCCAGTCCTTGTGGATTCGACATCCGATACTTCGTGTATCACTTTACTACTTGCATCGTGTACACTTGCACTCTATTGCGATAGACTATTGTACACACAACAAATTTTTGGCACCGTTGCCAGGGACTGGCAACATATCTTTACCCTACTTTTACTACACTTTCTTTTTCATTTTTCTGTTTTTATTAGTACTGTTCACCCTGTGCTATTCACAAGGTTTTTCGTTTGCTTATGCGCAGATCTAGACGAGGCAAAGAACGTGAGTATCAACTAGACCCTGAAAGCGGACGCTCGTGCAATCTCAGGAACATAGTCCGTCTTTTCATAGCCAGAAACGATTATCTTGAGGAACAGTTAGAAGTTATGCATAACGGGAGGAACAACCAAGGGAATCCCGAAGATCCTATCGGGGATGAAGGAAACGGACAGCCTACTGCTTCCATGGCCGCACGACGATCATGCCGTGATTACATGATCAATGATCATGTGGAACTGGAGACCATCTTGCCAGACGTAAAAGCTGAAAATTTGAGCTGAAACCTGTGATGTTCAGCATGATCAATTCCGCTGGCCAATTTAGTGGTGCTGCTACAGAGGAGGCCAGAGAACATCTAAAAACGTTCCAAGAAATCTGTGGATCGTTTAGATTACCAAGAGTAAATTCGGAGATACTGAGGCTTCGGTTATTTCCTCATTCACTGAGGAACAGAGCGAAAACTTTGTGGAATAAACTAACGTCGGGTTCAATACGAACTCGGGCGGATCTCACTCGTGAATATTTATCTCGTTTTAATCCTTCTCATTTATCTGAGCGATTACGTAATGAAATTGCTACTTTTCAATTGGAAGATGACGAGCCAATGCACGAGGCATGGGACAGGTTTACCACTCTTCTGAGGAATTGCCCGATGCACGGATTCTCCGTTTGGAATCAAGTCATCAAATTTTACAATGATGCCAACACACATACTCGGATGAGAATAGATTCAGCATCCAATGGACTGTTGTTGGATAAAGATCCAGACGAAGCCATGGTAGTATTGAAAAATTTAGCAAAGAATGAAGAGAAATTTCCCACAGTAAGGAGAGGTAAACGAGTGCTAGCTGTGAAGGATTGTGAAGCCGACAATTCCCTAAAGACACAGGTTGCGTACCTCACAAAGGCAGTAGAAAACTTGCTAAAGAAAGACTCAAAACCTGTCTACTCTGCAGAAGAGGTATGTGAAACTTGAAGTGGGAATCATAGTTCGGAAGACTGCCCGTTACAGCTAGAGGAAGGGATGTATGTTGGAAACTATAAGAAGCCAAGAAATTATGACTCCAACAATTACAATCCCAACTGAAGGAAAGACCCCAAGTTCTCATGGAGTAACCCAAACAACGCATTGAATCCTCAAGTGCAGAACACTCAAAACTAGGGGGCACCCAGAATTCTGACACGACAACAACCGCATCAACAGCCGCAGCAGCAGCCGGCAGCCGCACCTAGTATACTGGAGCAGATATTGGCCACATTTATGTTACAAATAGGAGCTTACATGGAAAACATAGATCAATTCGTCAAGAAGACTGAGTCGTTCATGGATAAAACAGAGATGACAATGACTAACCATGAAGCTACACTGAAATCACTGGAGACACAGATGGGTTAGGTTTCTCAGCATATTAAGCCAAGGCAGAACAGAGGATTCCCTAGCGATATTGAGGTCGCTAGACAACCCACACATGAGCAGCGCAAAGCTATCACAACTAGGAGTGGGAAACAACTGCCAAGGCCAGAGATGAAAGCTGTATCGATTGAGGAACCAGCCCTAGAAAAATCTGCCGCAAACACTGCCCCGACAGAAGATAAACAACTTGCTGCCGCCACACCTGTCACGACAGCAAAAGGGATAGAGGAGAAAGACAAGAAGGATGAAGAACCTAAGCCTCCTCAGATCCGAATACCATGTGAAGGACGACTGGAAGATTATCGTCCTCCACCTCTTTTTCCACAACGGTTACAAAAGCAGAAACAGGAATACCTGCTCAAAAAGATCTATGATATTTTTAAGCAGGTTTACATTAATATACCGCTGTTAGAGGCCATCAAGGAGATGCCCGGTTATGTGAAATTTCTCAAGGATGCTACGTCGAAAAGATCCAGACTTGGGGAATTTGAAACGGTAAAAATGACAGAAGGATGCATGATTATTCTGCACAGGCATCCACCCCATAAAAAGAAGGATCCTGGGAGCTTCATCATACTGTGCATAATTGGTGACAAATTCTTGGGTAAGGCACATTGTGATCTAGGTGCTAGTATTAATTTAATGCCAAAATTTGTGTTTCAGAAATTAGGTATTAGACGGGCACGGCCCACGACAGTTATGCTGCAGCTGGCAGACCGCTCTTACGTACAACCAGAAGGGAAGATCGAAGATATTCTGGTAAGAGTGGATAAGTTCATTTTTCCTCCTGACTTTCTTATTTTAGACTATGAAGCATAAGAGAACGCACCAATCATCCTGGGGAGACCCTTCCTAGCCACAGACATATCACTAATTGATGTAGAGAAGGGAGAACTTACAATGAGAGTAAACGATCAAGAGATCAAGCTCAATGTTCTCCAGGAAATTAAACATGCTGATGCAGAAGAAGAATGCAAGGCCATCACTGCATTAATCCTTGACCAACCCTGCATCCAGTCGAGCTGTCATGACATAAAACTTGGTCACTGCCACAGCAGCCATCTGGAAGACTGTCACGGCAACAACGACGAAAGCAGCTTCTCAGATTCTAACATATCTGATACTGAAGGTCAGAAGGAGGTAAACTGGATAGGAAATCGTCCAGGTAAGTTATTCGAGCCCCTAAACTATACCTCGAATGAACACATAATCCAAAAGCCTTCAACTGTAGAACCACCTGTTTTAGACCTTAAGCCCCTACCAGGGCAGCTTAAATATGTTTTCCTTGGTTTGAATGATACGTTGCCCGTGATCATCTCTTCAAAGTTGATGCAGAAACAGGAACATCAGCTGATAGGGATGCTACAACAGCATAAAAAGGCTATTGGATGGACGATAACTGATATTCAAGGCATCAGTCCAGCACTATGCATGCACAAAATTCTCCTAGAGGATGATCATAAGCCGGCCATTGATGTCCATAGACGTTTAAACGACGCTATGCGAGAAGTGGTTCGAAAAGAAATTATCAAATGGCTTGACGCTGGAATAATTTATGCCATCTCGGATAGTAAGTGGGTGAGCCCGGTGCAGTGTGTTCCTAAGAAGGGAGGAATAACCGTGGTGACCAATGAAGAGAACGAATTAATCCCAACCAGGACTGTGACCGGTTGGACGGTTTCTATGGATTATCGGAAGCTTAACAAAGCTACCCGGAAAGACCATTTTCCCTACCTTTTATTGATCAAATGCTTGATAGATTAGCGGGGAAACCTTATTATTGTTTTCTTGATGGTTACTCAGGTTATAACCATATAGCTATTGTACCGGGGGATCAAGAGAAAACGACTTTCACTTGCCCATACGGCACTTATACTTTTCGGAGAATGCCATTTGGACTCTGCAATGCACCATCAACATTCCAGAGGTGTATGATGGCGATATTCTCCGACATGGTGGAGGACTTCCTGGAAATATTCATGGATGATTTTTTCATCTTTGGACACAGTTTTGAAAGTTGTTTAGGAAACCTACAGAAGGTGCTCGAAAGATGAGAGAAAGCGAACTAGGAGTCGACAAGGTAAGCTGTCGCGACATAGAAGTCGACAGAGCAAAGATAGAAGTGATTGAAAAGCTGCCGCCACCCACCACAGTCAAGGGAACTAGGAGTTTATTGCAAATTTTTCGAAGATTATCAAGCCATTATGCCACCTACTGGAACAGAATCGTCCCTTTGACTTCATTACTGAATGTACTGAGGCATTCAGAATCCTGAAAGAGAAGCTGGTAACAGCCCCAATTGTACAACCACCAGACTGGAGTTTGCCACAACAGAAAAGGAACTGTTAGCAGTGGTGTTCTCGATTGACAAGTTCCGTTCATACATACTTGGAACGAAGGTGGTAGTCCACACAGACCACTTTGCACTAAAGTATATGTTTGCTAAAAAAGATGCAAACCTAGACTAATACGTAGGATTCTACTGCTGCAAGAGTTCGACATTGAAATCAAGGATAAAAAGGGGACAGAAAACCAAGTTGCAGACCACTTGTCAAGATTGGAGATGGGAAAAAGTCTACCGACAGACAAGACTAACATACTGGAGACTTTCCCTGACGAGCAACTGTTTGCTGCCACAAGCACTGTCGCGATAGCCATGGCGGCAGGTAAGTTTTCTGAACTTCCTTGGTATGTTGATTTCGTTAATTACATAGTTAGTGAAATATTACCTCATGAACTTAATTACCAAGCAAGAAAGAGGTTCCAAAATGATGTTAAACATTATTATTGGGACGAACCTCTTCTTTTAAAATATTGTACAGATCAGATCATAAAGAGGTGTGTACCACAGGATGAGCAGGAAGTTGTGCTTCACCACTTCCATGCTTCACCATACTGAGGACACTTAGGTGGAAACAAAACCGCTGCCAAGGTTCTGCACTCTGGTTTTTATTGGCCCTCACTATTCAAGGATGCCCAAGCATTCTACAAAAGCTATGACAAGTGTCAATGGACTGGGAACATCTCAAGAAGACATGAGATGCCACTGCAAAACATCCTAGAAGTAGAAATCATCGATGTATGGGGGATTGATTTCATGGGACCATTCCCAACATCATGTGGGAATCTATATATCCTACTAGTAGTGGACTATGTGTCCAAATGGGTTGAAGCGATCGCCACACAGAAAAATGATGCCAAGATTGTTCAGAAATTTCTGCACAAACACATTTTCTCCATGTTTGGCATACCTAAGCCGATCATCAGTGATGAAGGGAGACATTTTGACAATAGGGTAATTGTTGTTGCCTTAAGAAAATACGGCGTAACGCACCGCATTGCAACAACATATCACCCTCAGACCAATAGACAGGTCGAAATATCCAACAAAGAAGTAAAGAACATTCTTGAGAAGATGGTTAAACCTACTCGAAAGGACTGGTCTTTACACCTCAATGATGCACTCTGGGCCTATAGAATAGCATTTAAGACATCATCGGGAATGTCACCCTACAGGCTGATATATGGAAAAACATGCCATTTACCTGTTGAGATAGAGCACATAGCTTACTGGGCTATTAAGGCATTGAACATCAACTTAGATAAGGCAGAACAGAAGATGTTACTTGACTTGAATGAAATTGAAGAAATTCGAGCAATGGCCTACGACAACGCAAGGATTTACAAGGACAAGACCAAAAGGTGGCATGACAAGAAGTTGTTGCCACGACAGTTCTGCTTAAGGCAGCTTGTGTTGTTATTTAACTCTAGGTTGAAACTTTTCCCAAGGAAGCTTAAATCTAGATGGTCCGGCCCATTCCAAGTTGTACAAGTTTTTCCTCATGGTGCCATCACGATCAAATCCTTAAAAGACGGGCACCAATTTAAAGTCAACGGACATAGACTAAAGCATTATCAGGGGACTGAAGCCCCAAGGATGCAGGAAGTGGTTACTTTAGGAGATGCCCCTCAAGGCATCCCTAATTTAACTTAATTTTATTTTTGTTTTTATTTTATTAATTATGTATTTTATTTATTAGGAAATTAGAATTATTTTATTTTTAGGAACTAAGTTTTTATTTTAATTATTCTTAGGAAATAAGTGAAACAAGGAGAGGAGAAGAAATGAACCAGCCCACCCTCTCAACAGCAGCCCAAAAAGCCCAACGGAGGAGTCTGTCGTCACAGCCTATCAACAGCTGGCCCCGTTATTCGCGCCTGCCGTTACAGCTCCAACGGGCAGCAAAACATTCATCTATATAAACCCCATTTACTATTCATTTTCACCTCACTTTTACTCTCACAACTTGATTTCTCTCTAGATCTCAAATTTCTATCATTTTCAACAGCCTTGTAACTATGAGTACCAGACAGACACGTCGAAGTGCTGCCTCTAGCTCTGCCACAGTAGCCGGCACACCCAGCTACGACACCATCCCTAACCGCTTTGCCACCACCGACTCCGTCGACAGATATTACAACTCCTTCTAAAAGAGGGATATGTGGGAAGAGAGAGGGTTTCTTTACGCCAAACGAACGGAAGACTTCGGACTCGAACCGTTCATTGCACGAAAAATTAAGGCCTTCAAATGGCAGATGTTTGTTGCCCAGCCCGAGGAGATGAATGTCACATTGGTCCAAGAATTTTACGCTGCTGTCAACAACAAGGATACGAAAACCGTGACTGTACGAGGTAAAGAAGTTACTTTCGAGCCGGAATACATCAATACCCTCTATAGCATCTATGTCAGCAGAAGGGAGAATGGACACAATAGGTTCGTAGAGAGTATGTCGCCGACAGACTACGATGTTGTCATGGCAGAAGTAACTGAAGAAGGGACAGAGTGGAATACCGACCCCAAGCATCGGTGGACAGTGAAATGCACTCAAGTCACTCCCGAGGCCAAACTTTGGAACCACTTCGTAAAGAAGAGGATAATGCCTTCTTCCCACAATAGCACGGTTGACCGACCCACGTTAGCTCTCGTTCACTCCATTTTAAATGAGAGACCCATAAATGTGGGTCGGTATATACGAGAGGGAATTTTGGGGTGTGCCCTTCGACCATCGGGACCTCTTGTCTTCTCGTACCAAATCACCGAGATCTACCTCGACCATAACGTTCTAGAAATCCCCGAAGATTTCAAGGTCCGATGGAAGGGATGGATAGAGCGCAACATATTCAGCATAATGGAACTGAAAGCAGCCACACCCCTCTCCTTCTTCAACCCGTCTGCCGCAGTAGAAAAGCCAGCAAAGCCCACTTCGCCAGAACATGCCGCTGCAGAGCATCTGCAGCCAACGACAACAGCTCCTCCAGCAGACTCCTCCACTCAAATTCTGGCCACACTGAACAAGATGGAGGAACGGCAACTTGGTCTGATGATTTTTGTCAGAGACTTCACGGAAGCCACAGTACATTTCATTCAAAACAATTTAAATTTTGCAAATGTACAATTTCCTGTCTTCCCAAAGCAATACTTCGCTGCCCCTACACCTGCCCATACTCTCACTTCTGCTGCCGCACCAAAAACACCCTCTGCTGCATCCACTCCAACCCCGGCCGTGACAGCTAATGGCGGCAGCCACACCGCCACTACCTCTGCCATAGGAGAGAAAGGAAAGGACCCACTGCCTAAACTTGATGATGACTACTTCACCGGGTTCTCTTCATCCTCCATCTAGAAAGAATCTGATGGGGAGCCCTCTGTCAAAAGAAACCTTTTAAAGGAGTTCACTCCGATGAAATGGTAGAAGCCCAACACTGGTGAAGGATCATCCGACCAGGGCAAGTCTGCCAGCAGCAGCAGTAGCAGCTCATCTAATGAGGTACAAGTGCTGGAAAAGCCACCTCAGATCTCACCCACTCGTATCCAGCCCCCAAGGGAAGCTAAGAAGAAAACTGCCTCCGCCTCTCCGAGCACTCTACCGGCACCAACAATGAAGGTCACTGCCCACCGGCAGCTACAGATTAGCAACAGCAGCAACGACGACAGCACCTGAAATTAAGTTCTTATCTTATTTTTGTTGTTTTGTTGTTTTATTATTATTGTGATGTATTTTGTTTTTATTTTTTTCATCTCTGTCATCGTGCATTGAGGGCAATTCAACCCTTGAGTTTGGGGGTGACATCCCTCCAGTAATGAAGTGTCTTTTATGTTTAAAAATTGTGTCTAAGTGTTTAGTTTATTTTTTGCCTAAAAAAACATTTGGCTTAAGTCTTTGAACTGAACTTACCTACCGCAACATATGTTGTCGTGACAGTGCCTTTAGGAAATTTTAGGATCTGTTTGAGCCTTGCTATGAGTCTAATCTGTACAACACTTTTTGTGGCTCTTATGCCATCTAGATTACTTTAGTACACTAGAATAGGAATGTTTACCCACTTGAAACCGCCCCTAGAGGTGCCTATCACCGGCTCTAGGAAAACAATAAAAGAAAGAAAATTATTCAGACTCATTTGCATGCAAAACTGCCTTGCACTTATTTTAGGAGATTTCTTTTTGAGTTAAGTTAGAAAAAAAACTAAAGGAGCCTAAGAATTGCCTCCAGAAAATATGCAGTTAATTCAAGAGTCAGAAAAACTAAAGGAGCCTAAGAATTGCCTCCAGAAAAAATTGAATTGGCATAACCTCAAGTTTGTAAGCATAACTATTCTGATATACTAAGGTAGTCTAGATACATAGTTGTTCACAAAACCTACACACACCACACAAGAATTATAGCATGGTTTCGAATGAATCCAGAAATGCCCGACAAGGTATTGCTCTTGATAGAAAATAAGTGGTAGGTAATGTAGGGTTCACTAATTTAAGCCGAAACAAAAAAAAAGATTTCATTTTAGTTAGGTAATATTTAGTTGAGGGCAAGCAAGAACTTGAGATTGGGGGTGTGTTGAGTGTGTAAAAGTTCTATATTTTACCCCTTATTTAACCCATATTTCTGATGCATTCAAGCATAATTCATTGCATTTAGGTACAGTTTCATATATACATCACAATTATATAAAATGGCACAGTTGCTACTGCTTTTGGTTGCTTTTGCAGGTAGCTACCGTAGCACACTCAGGACAGCAGTGGACCTAAGCTGGAACACAGGACTGGAGCCGAAAAGAAGGACGCTGCCATGGCCACAGCCGTGGCAGCCATGACGACAGCAATGGTGTAGGAAAAAGTGAAGTGGAGCTCGATAGATAGAGGAATTTAAGCTGATCTATCGTGGACCACCCCTATATTGTTCTAAGCCCTAGATCATAATGAAGGCCAAGCCAAAAGTTCAAGGAAGAAATCCAAAGCAAAGAAATAGGACGAATTAAAGGCATCCACTTTGGAGATTTAATCTTAATTAGAGTTGTACTTTAGTTTGAACTTGTACTCTTACCTTATTAGAAAACTTGAACTCAAGGCCTATATAAAAGCATGTAATTCGACCTAGGGAAGGAGATCTTATTCTCTAGCTGTCTTCCCCAAAACCCTAGTTGTTTTCCCCCTTCTCATCATGTTCTAAACTTCCCTAGGTCTAAGGGTTGATTCTGTAATGTAGTTGCAAGGATTGTACTATTTTTAGGATTTTTCTGTTCAATAAAATAAACTTCAAGTTTGCTTATTCTGGTTTTCAACATCTTGCAAGAGTATCGGGAGAGCATTGTGAGATTGTTTATTTACTTAATATCGGGAGAGTTAAGTATACAAAAGGAATAAGTATGGGTTCTCCAGTTTATGGTTGAACACTCTCGAACCTAGGGATAGGACGAGGTTAAGTGGCTAAGGAAGAATTCAACAACATCGGTGTTCATCCTTCGATTCACGCCGGGAGGTATCATCCAAGACGTGTTCATCGACAGACTTGGACCTAGGCATAGGGCAAGTCATAGCAGGGATTCTTGCCAAGCTTGAAGTACATAGTTGTGTGATCGTTGTCGTGAAAACAACAGACTGCTGCCGCCGCAGGTGCTGCCGCGATAGGAACGACGGCAGAACAGGAAGTTATATACAGTGCAACACCTGTACTACTGAGCAAATCAATACCGGCCTATTTCTTTACCTTGAATCTTTTAATATTTTATCTTCAGTATTCTTCATTATTCCTCTACAAACAATTAAACTCTCTTCTTTCTCTCTTGTGCAGCAATCCAAGGATAAAGCTATTTCCAGTCCTTGTGGATTCGACATCCGATACTTCGTGTATCACTTTACTACTTGCGTCGTGTACACTTGCACTCTACTACGATAGACTATTTTACACGCAACACACAACACTCTAGATGTCTTATGAAACACAAATCTAAAGAGATTACTCATATTAAGGGTTTCCTTGACAAAATTAAGAAATGTTTTACCCAAAACATTAAGGTTAAGATGACATCACTTATGCCTTCTTTGATGTCTATGAAGTATAAGGGTCAAGGAAATGTGAGGGAGTACATTATGGAATTGGAAATGTTTAATATTGTTTCAAAAGTTTAAGGCACATAAGATCAAACTTCCTAACAATTGTTTGTTCTTATGATTTTGGTACCGCTTCCTACACAGTTAAACCAATTCAAAATTAGTTGCAAATGTCAAAAAGGAGAAGTAGGATCTAACTAGGCTTTTTTTCATTGTGTTGGAGAGGAAGAAAAGTTGAAGCATTATAAGTGTAAAAGTAATCATTTGGCCAGTGCTCATTTAGTTAGTGTCTCTAAGAATAAGAGCAATAAAAATATTAGAATAAAGTTGCTAAGTGTCATACTAAAAAAAACAACAATAAATTACAAAGTATTGATTCTTTTGTATAAGTTAGGACACATGTGAAGTAATTAAAGTTTAAAAGTGAGCAACTACTTCGGTTATTTTGAGTGGTCCATGGGCTGTAAATTTTATGATCCCACAATTAAGATTATTTTAAGGAGAGATGTATAACTTTTTTAGGATATTGAGTTTGGAGAGAGAAATAAGGTTAGATGCATTGTTATTGAGAAAGAATTGAATTATAATTTAATTACTACTATCACTTTTGACAATGTTAAGGTTTTCATACCTATCATTAATCAAGAAGAGAATGAGTACCTCAGTAAAACAATGTTGAACAACTCTCATTCAAGATAAGATAATTATTTTAGAAGAACAAATTCAACAACCTAAAAAAATATAAGTGTCATTAAAGAGGTCCACGAGAGGAATGAGAAATACTATTCGAGATTATTATATTGTATTTCCTCAAGAAAAATAAGGATAACAATGGAATGATAAAAAGTGACTCAATTATTTTTTATCAGACCATAAAAGTTCTAACTCTCAAAACTAGATTGATGTCATTCGAGAAGAATATATAATTTTATGCAAGACAATAATGTTTAAGAACTTGTCACATTACCTTAAGGTGCAAACCAATTAGTTGTAAATGGATATTTAAAACCAAGATGGATGCAAATGGTAATGTGGATAAGTATAAAGCACGTCTTGTATCTAAATGATATACTCTAAAAGAAGACATTGATTTTGTAGAGACCTTTCTCTCAAATTTTATTAAAAGACTCTTTTAAGATAATTATTACATTTGTTGCTTGTTTTAGTCTTAAGATACATTAAATAGATGTTAAGCTTGTTTTTTCAATGGCGACATTGAAAAAACTATTTATATGGTACAATCATAAAGTTGTGTCTTATGAAACAATATCAATGATATGTAAATTAAAGAAATATATCTATGAGCTTAAGTAGAACTCTTATTAATGAAATAATAAATTTCATGTGGATTATCTCATTCGGTTTTGAGATAAATTTGGTTGACACTTGTATATACTACAAGTTTAGTGGGAGTAAACCAAGTGACACTCATATTGCTAAAGAAGATAAGTATTATCTTACTCAATGCCCTAAAAGTAACCTTGAAATTTAGAAAATCCAAAAGAGTCTTTATACATAAGCTATTGAGAATCTAATTTATGCTTAAGTATGTATGCGTTCGAAAATTGTGTACATTGTTAAAATGTTAGATAGATATTTAAGAAAATCTAGTATGGACTATTGGATAGCAGCCAATAGAGTTATTTGATATCTTCAGATAACAAAAATTACATGCTCACATGTCGAAGTTCTGGTAAGTTAGAGATCATTAGGTTTACAGACTTCGATTCTAATAGAATATTGATGCAAACGAATTTTGTCACATGGGCTGCTAATTTTAGATTGAATAAAAAGACCACTTTAGTTATTTTGTGACAATAAATATGCATTCATTTATTCTATACACAATAGAAACACTTCAAACTTGAAGCACATAAATATTATGTTCCTAGTTGTTAAAGAAAATTCAGAGTGGTTGTGTGTCTATAGAGCGTGTTGGTACAAACTCCATAATTGCGCGCATATTAAGAAATTACGCGCATATTAAGAAATTGTCACCCTAGGTCTTTCATGAGAAGACTACTCATGTGAGTGTAATGTTATTTAAGGATATTTGGCTTTAGTGGGAGTTTGTAATTTTGAAAAAAATACTCATTCGGTTTAGACACAATTTTAGTTACTTCAGTTTAAAATTATTTTAAGATTATTTTCTGCAGAAATAAAGTTCTTTTGGTTTATCCACACTCTGAATTCAGTAAAGTTGGTCTCACTAAGGTTTAAGAGGACCAGTTGGAAATAGACATGTTCGGTTCACATTTCATGTAATTTTCCATGCTACGTATCCATGATTGATCTATGTCATTTGATTATCTTTGTATACGTGACCATTGGTGGGTGCAATCATGATTGATATGGCGAAGACTGCTTTGATCCTATATGGATTTAATTGATGGACGAGATTGTTATAGAATACCTATTATATATTAGCAAAATTTTAAGCTCATAAGGTTGTACATTTATCAGGAAACATATGTTGCCCAAGTGGGAGATTGTTGGATTAAAAACCTCAATTATGTGCACATATGTAAAATGTATGATGCTATTATAAAGTGTGACACAAAATCAAGTGACTAATTATGTTAGGCGTGCCATGGGTACTAAAGTGTCATGAAAATAAAAGTGTAGATACCATAAGATATATTTATAATTCAATGAGGGGCAGAGTTATAAATATTTAATAGTTTGATTTAATAATAAACTATATAAAGAGGTAGTGGTCCCCAAGAAATTGGTTAACTTGTTTTTCTCTCCTTCCCGTCAAAGAGTTTTACTTAAAGAGATAACATATCTTCTTGGAAGATCAATACCAAAGTTTTGGGATTTCCACACCAAGATTCAAGATTTTCAATTTATCAATTAATTCAGGTACGGTTCCGCATTTAGTTTATTTGGTTTATTATTCTTGATGATTTGACATGATAAATCATGAGTTTTAGGTTTTATATCTATTATGTTTTAGTTCTAACATTCTGGTCAAAGTACATTATTGTTAGATTTCGTTTAGAAGACTCTGTAAATTTTTTGCAAAGTGATGGTTTTGTTTCTCATGTCTTTTACATCTTTTAGAGTTTACTTATTTATTTTTCACATTAAATTTTTAATAGTTGTAGTGTGATTCTTTTTGTAATTTTTTCACTTTAAATTTGATTCAGTATGCTTTTTCTTGTTAAAAAAATAAAAACACTTTTTAAAAATACTCTTACACCACACTATTAAAAAGCAATGGTTGTGTTCTCTCTGGAGAGTAGTGGGTTGGGTTCAAAACTTAACAAACAGGGCAAGTTCCAATGATGCAGTAATTACTTTTTTGACCAATGATGAAGTAATTATTACTAAAGATGTGCTTGTGAATTGTGATATTTGAAGACAAAAGCCTTATCACCTTAATTCTACCATTAAAAATATTTTTGTGCATTTGCATACAGAGGAATCCGGTTGTTGGCACTAACTAAAACGCAAGCTTTTTTTACCCAAAGTGGAAGTGGGGTAGTTTTGCCTTTGTTTTTTTGTTTTTTTTTTGAATGAAGCTTTTGCCTTTGGTTTTTAATTTGTGGGTAGCCTTAAAGGCAGCCGAGCAAAAGTAAAAGAGATATGCAGAGCAACCCAACCATAACCATATACAATGTGTTAGGGGTTTTCTCAGCTAATAAATAACTCCAACCTTACATGTGAAGCCTCCACCTTAGACATTTCCGGTTTTCTTTTTCTCTTTTGCCTTCTTTCTTAAATTTAGAGGTAGGATTATGTAATGAACCAAATCGAACTTCAAGAATTTTTAACAGAGTAAAGGTGAGAAGAGAAATAGATCAGAGAAGGAGATAAGAAATTTGGGGGAAAAGACTTGAGTTTTTTTTCATTCAGATAATCGATAACCAAACAGAAGGGTTTCAGACCCTATAAAACTAACGTTACCAAACGGCAACATTTCCTAAGTTTAATTAATAACCCAAAAACGACAGCGTTTCATTTATTGTCGTTACAATGCTCCCTGCTTCGAAATGATCCTTGACCTCAAGGATCAAAAATAAAAACCATAAGCCAAAGCCCTTGAAGCAACCATCCTTGAGCAACACCGGATCATCCTTGTTTTCTTCAAATGATTTGACCAAACATTCCTCCAAGCTCTTTTCGCCTCAATTTTCTTCAAATGATTGTACCAAACTTTGCTCCAAGCTCTTTTCATCTTAGCTAAATTAGGCTTGAGAACTTGCACAGATGCTTTCAGCTTGATTTTAGAAGTTAAGAAACCGAAGGAATTATGTCGAACAGATGTTACTTTCTTGCACCGTGTTGACGTATGTAGATACTCAAGCTTTGTCCTTATAGACGTTACTATAAACCTTCCCCCTGGATAAAAAATTCTGACATTGTTGCATCGTTCGCCACTGGAATCAATATACTACAAAAGTGTATCCACATTTGAATAGCACAAGGTCACATTCCAAAATGCACAAACCTCCTTTAAGTATGAACCAAACCGCCATATGAAAATGGTTGTAATAATCTGAGATGAAAAGCTCCATTGTGGATCCACATCTAAGCTAACACGTGGCCTCTGACCAACATAAAAAATCACAAGGGCAAGCACATTTAGGCAGCCAACTTCACTGGTCTTTAGAGCATCATTGGTTGGAGTAACTATGATTTCTGCAATTGCGAACATATTACTATGAATCTGCATCAGGCAGTACCTCATTTGTTGGGCCTTTAAATATTCTTTTTCATGAAAAACGCCATAGACCCTACGTGCCACTCGTACATCCCATCCTAATTCTGAGCGAGGTATGCACCCAAAAATTGGTTTGAACCCAACAACACCATAAAGTGATGCAAGCATCCGCACAGATCCTCCACCATCTACACCAAGAGCAACATGGCATAACTTTGAAGATATAATTACAACAGATCCATTTGAAGAACCACCAGCATTATTGTTGGGATAATAGGGATTTCTAATAGGCCTGTATTGAGGATTTGTCTCACTTACTCCAGCTCCAATCTCATGCATGTTAACCTTTCCAACAAGTATAGCTCCACAAAATTTGAGGTGCAAAATACAGCATGCATCAACCAATCTCATTTCACTTGTGCCATTTCTAATAAACTGTGACCCTACCGAACTTTCTAATCCCATTATAAACTCTTTAAGGTTAGTAAGGAAAATCAAATTAGGTGGTAGTGCTCGTAACGGAATTGGCCAAAATATGTTCATTACACGACTTTCTCCTTCCATCCAGCAAGTTAACTGTGCTCCAGGTGTAACACCATTTAACGATGGCTCTCTTAGGTGGGAAGTAGTTGCGCTATTAGCAACATGAGTAGCATGAGTGAATCTGTTTGTGACAACAATTGTACAGGCATCTATCCCGCTAAATATGCCATACTTATGTTCACTACTGTAATTAGTTAATGGCATACAATCAACTAGATTCCCACATTCATTATCATCCTGAAGACTTTGACTGTCAAAAGCAATCCACCATAGTTCTCCATCATCCCATACAACAACATCAAAATTTTTCATCCAACAAAATACTCCATCCACAGTTCCAACTATTAGTTTCATTTCACCATCCCACATTAATAATAGTCTAAATCCATATGGATCATCTCTCTCAACCAACTCATTAAAATTAATAAGTATTGTTGAGCACTCTCGATCAAGCTTTCCAAGTTGAACATTCTCAAGCTCATAACCGAGCTCTTTTAATCGGTATCGCAAGACATATCGATTACTAACATTACCAATAACAGTACTTGTTTCATTCAAAGTTTTCTTAATCAGGAAAGTACCAAAATCAACCTCATTCAAAATTCTTGTAACCATGCTAGTATCAACATTTAAAGTTTTCCTAATCAAGTCGGACTCAAAAGCTTCTCTATTCGAGTAAACATTACGATCATAATCCAATCCTAAAATATCTATATTTGGGTCAACACAGATAATTGTCCTATTCTGATAAACATCCACCGATACCTGATTTTGTTCAACACTGCTCACTTCAATCTGAGTAGTAGCCCTCCAGCCAAATAGATCCTCGCCAACATATTCCATGGTGGCTTCCAGCAAATCCCCCATCAAATCATCACACCCATCGGAAATTGGGGCCTTGTCTTGCGACAGTTCCAACAGAGTCTTAGTCGAGTCATCCAGATTACCTGATTCATCATCCATTGTCATAGGCAATCTGTCGAACACCTTGTCTTCGTGAGAGCCTGACAACAATGGTTTCTGTTCTGCCTCAGCAAACTCTGTCGACACTACACCTTGAACCAGAGTTGGTTCCAACAGACTGTCACTGCACTCCACCTCCGTTGAAATTTCAGTTGTCGAGACTTGTTTCAGCTCACAGTCCGTCAACACAACATCGTCATGAAGCTGAATATCCATCTGACAACAACCGTCGTAAATGTTACGGCCCTGAAGAGAACTCATGGCTGTGATAGCCCCATAGCCTTGGTATTTGATCAGAAATTGAACGTCAAACGAGTTCTGAAATGAAGTAATATTTTCCACGAACCCATACGGTGAGAAAATCTGATGTAGAGCTTCTTGAGTAATGGGAAAAATCGTCTGGTGGATTATAACAAGGAGTGTTCGATTCGCGAAATGTAGGTCGAAGACAGATTTTAGTCCCTCACGGAACTCAGCCAAAAATTGATCATTAATCATAGCCAAGATCGATAGCTCTGATGCCTTTGTAATGAACCAAATCGAACTTCAAGAATTTTTAACAGAGTAAAGGTGAGAAGAGAAATAGATCAGAGAAGGAGATAAGAAATTTGGGGGAAAAGACTTGAGTTTTTTTCATTCAGATAATCGATAACCAAACAAAAGGGTTTCAGACCCTATAAAACTAACGTTACCAAACGGCAACATTTCCTAAGTTTAATTAATAACCCAAAAACGACAGCGTTTCATTTATTGTCGTTACAGATTAAAACTGTATTATTGTTAGTTGGTCTAACGATGAGACATTAGATTTCTTAAAAAATATTAGGAGATCGAATCCTAATATTGTGAACAAAGAAAATTGAGTTAAAAGAGTCATGTCTATAATAAATCTATGCAAAAAGCAATCTAAATTAGTTGGTCAATGAGTCTAATATAAATAGTAAAAAATACATATTTATTGCTTGTTGCAGGGGCAAACCGTAATAGTTCACAAGCCCCCCATTTTTTATAAAAATTCATCATTTATTCATTAAAAGTTTTAAAACTTTAATTTAATTCCTTTAAAATTGTTATTAATTTCCCTCATAGAATTCTAAAATGTTTTTATTAAGTTTTAAAATTTTAAAACATTTAATTAAACCCTATTTTTTGAAGAAAAAAAAACTAAATTTAAAGGTTCAGAAATTCTAATTTAGACATGTAAAATTTTAAAATTTTTAAATAAACCCTACCTAGCTGGATTGCCAATATCCGCTGTTGGTTTGCTGTAAACAAATCTAAGAAACCAATTTCTTTAGAATTTGTCTCATGTAAGTACCAAATGCAATCATTTATAACTTTATAATATTTTATAGTACTATATAGTATAATGTAAGTGGAATATATATATATATATATATATATATATATATATATATATATATATATATATATTCGTTTAATGTATTGAAAATGAAAATAATCGGTAAACTCTAACATTTAATGCAATAATATTGTATAATAAATTAATTAATAACTAATCAAATTGTAGTTGTCCAATGAATAAGACGTATATTCTTTCAACAACATCTAAGATTTAAATGTTGGTCTTTTCAATGCAATAAACTAAGTGAACTGGATCACCGCATAATAAGTTTATGTGGTACTATATTTGTATTAATAGGTAAACAAGTTGGATACCATCATAAAGCACATGAATTGAATTATATTATATTATATTATATTATTAATTGAGTTGGTGTCACATATAATTTTTACAATAATAATAATAATTGTTATTATTATAACAATATTTTATTTTTTCGTACTTTTATACATTCTTTAAATAAAATAATTAAAATGGACCTATTTAAAGATTAAAACCGTGTAAATATAACTTATATATAAATTCTTTATAGCTCAATTCTTTCTCATTATTAAATATTTTTTAAAACATAATTTTAAATAAAATGTATTCTTTCATTACATCGAGAAGATTTCAAAATCTAATATTATATTATTTCATAAAATAAGGGCAATTTTAAATCAATAACCATTTTTATTATTATTTAAAGAAATGACCCCGCATACTAAAATTTAAAAAAATGACCCCCAAATCTGCTATGTATGAAGAACTCGCTTTTTGGGTATAGCGAGACAAGACCTCGCTTTTCTGCAGAGAGTGTCTTCTTCATACGTGACAACGGTTTTCAAAATAACGAACTTAACAGGAACGTATAAAGCGAGTTCCCCGAGAATTTGAAGAGCCGACTTAATTTATCGCCGACAATTTAATGGAAATCGCTTTTAGCAGAAAGCGAGTTCTTTGCAAATCGAGTTGGCAGACCAATCGTCCATAGGCATGTTCGAGCAATATTTAGGGGTTATTAATCGTATAATTTTAGTAAACACTGAGTTTAGGTACGTAGTACTGGAACTTGTCTTTCATTCGACACCAATATGGGCAAGTTCGGTGCACTGTAAACTGAGTAAAATTTGCGTTGAAAACGGTTCCATAGCATGTTTTGTGAATGAATGAAAATATAAAATGCCGTTCGGTTTATTAATCGATAATGTAGGTTATTGTTTATGGAAAAAAGAACGAAAATAAATATAAAATCTAGAAACTATGTAAAAAACATAAGGCAGATTAAAATATTGGTAATTATAAAATACGAAATAAATTCTTGCATGAATATAATTAAATTTTTTACACACCCCCTCATCCTAATGATGCATGTTCACCCTTTCCGCAGCTCGGTGCACGACGATCCCGTGGCGGATTCCTCTGAACAGAATGTGCTCCATCGTCATCGTCATCATCGACACCATGATCGTCCGCAAAACGAAGACCACTGTTGGCACCGGGGCCGGTGTAGAACAAGCTCTGCGGCGGCGGCTGCTCGACAATGCTGTAGTTGAACTGTGTTGCCAACGGTGGAACATCAAACGCCGGAGGAACATATGCAAAAGGTGGTGTCGAGTAATATGTTGAATGCATTAGCATAAAGGGACGAAAGGGGCCAGTGAAGTAGATCTCGAGTGGAGGCCTCATCTGTTGAAACGTCTCAGGACCACTAATCTTTAGAAACGGTGACGAAGCAGAGTGCATGAATGTCGGTCCTGGCGCTGGTTTCGAACGTTGTGTCGTGGACTGATATGTTGCTTGCGCTGTTCCAGACGACGAGGCCCCTATAGTGTGAGTTCGCCGTCTCTGGATTTCAGGCCCCATTCTGGAATCGCGCTACGTCGGCTGGCGCTGGGTGGCTTGACGTTGTGCGTGCGGGCGGTTTTGGGGAGGCAGCTCAATTTCTCGCTCGCGCTCCTCCCAAGTCAGTGTATGCGACTTCCTATTTTCGTGGTACCACTGCATATAGTCGAATGTGACGTCCTGGTTCACAATGGATTCATAAGTGGGTGGCCGCCTGCCATACCTTGTCATCTATTGCCTGACCCAGTTAACGTGATGATGGACCCAATGGACTTCCGTCTTCCCCTATTGCGTCAACCGATGTAATTCATCCAAATTGGGTGGCAGCTCCAGAACCCCTTGGACATAGCCAAATTGTCGCAGAACTTGGTCGATAGGATGCCACTCGACAATTTCGTAGTTGATGAGTGGCCCTAGCAGCAGCCAGACGTGAGATGTGTCCTTAATGTCCTGCGGAATACAGTCCCGAATCGGAGGAGCAGTATATGGAGTCCATAGGAACTGAATTTTTTTTGAACGTGAGTTATATAAAGTCTGATTAGAAAAAGAATTTGAGGGATTAAGATAAAATGGTCTGAAATCCTAACCTCGTCTTTTATCTTGTCGATCAGCAGTCTATAGTCTCGTTGTGTCTCTGGCAGTCCCTAGTGAGTGACTAGAAGGCACCACCTGTCATTAATGAAAAAGAATTAAAAAAATGTAATACTTTATAAATATTTTTAAGATAAATTAAATAAAATAAAATAAATAATTTTAATAGTACCTCTGAATAAGTAAGAATAGGTATGGAGTCGGTTGTTTAGGCCGCGGGCTTAAAAACGACATCCGAAACTAAGCCCAAGACTGCATAAGTGAAAGACTTCATCCAATTGTGGTCTTTGTCAGGGTCGACGGTTTTGCAAATCTCTCTGAACAGAAAGGCCAAGACCGCTGCTCCCCAACATTTTTTGCTAGATTCGGCAAAATTACGGAGATAGTACAGCCACATCAAGTTGACTTTGTTGCGAGATTTGTCATGCATCAAAATTCCTCCAATAATTCGTACGATATGAGCACGAGGAAACCGTTGCGAAAATAATAAGTACTGTTATAAAAATATTTTATTTATTAAAAAACAAAGTATATAATAAAATGAATATATTTACCCACTTTGTTTCGTCATCAGCACCGGGGGAGAATTGTAAAATTCTGCTCCAAAGAAGTTAGTAAGATTTTGCCACCGTCAAACTTGTTCGAAACCATTCCCAGCAAGTTAGCACAAAGGGTCGCCAGTCACCGTCGGCAATACCGGTAAGAACCTCGCCGTCAGTAGACAAGCTAAGTTGATATGCAACATCTTTCAATGTAATTGTAGCCTCGCCACACGGAAGATGAAAGGTGTGCGTCTCTGGCCTCAATCATTCTAATAAGGTGCTAATAAAGGGACGATTCAACTTTGTACTGCCAACGATAGTAGCGACATGGAAAAAACCGGATTCGGCAATAAACGGAACAATATCCGCATTCAGCGCGACCATGATACGATTTTGATAGCATGTCAATGCTTATTCATAGTTCTTGAAGAAAAATAGTAAAACATAATAATAAAAAATATATATAAGAAGAAATAAATACAGAATTAATTTAAAGTTAAAAAAAGAATATTACCTCCCCATTCGTCTGCCAGTAGTCGAAGATGTGTCGTTCGTCTAGCCTCAATAAAGCTGTCATTGTTTTAGGATATGTAGAATAAGAAAAGAAGAAATTTTTATGTGGAGTAAACTGTTTGTTTTAGCCGCTATTTATAAGAGGCCTCGCACCCCTTGGGAAGCAACTTTAAAGGAAACCGCGTTATGTAAAACGCGGTATATAAGGGACCTCACGTTCTGCAAAAAACGAGTTCTGTTGAAGAGACGCGTCTACTGAATGGTCAGAAGGGACCTCACGTTCTGCAGAAAGCGAGGTCCATTAGAAATCGCGTTTTGCAGAATGCAAGGTCACATGGTTTTGATTAATGATTTTTTTAATATTCGAACTAAATTTACACATACATTGCTTTTCCTTCACTATAAAACCCACACTCCAAAACCGCCAACTCTTTGCTCCTCTCATGGCTAAGTTTTTCGCAACATTTTATTTTCTCGGTACCTATTTCGTGTAACACCCCAATTTTGGGCTTAGAAGTTTTGGGTTTGGACCGGGCCGGTCAGAGTGCGGTTCGAATATAAAAGGTGATTTTTAGGAAAGCCTAGTTCGGGTTGCATTAAAAATATGGAAAAATATCTTAAAATCCTCTTTTATTATATATAAGAGAAAGGTGAAATCAATTTTGCAAAATGAGGTTTGGAAGGGTGACATTTTGGGTTAGTGACCAAAATGTAATTTTTGAAAACTGCGTGACTGTTTTAAAAAGGATTGAAACTTTGAATCTTTAAGGAGCTATTTACCCAATGGGAGTTTCTCCAGATTTTTCCTAAATAATAAATGATTTATTATTGGTTTTAAAATAAAGGAAAAGGGAGGGAAGATATTTTCCTAAGTTTCCAACTAACTTTTCCATATTTTCCATTTTCATTTTCTCTCATCTTTTCTCTCAAACCAAACACATTTCTCCAGCAAAATTCCCTCTGATTTTGACAACTAAATATGAGATTTCAATCCTCATTTGATCTCTAATCAATTCTACAACAAAACCTTTGCATTAGCTTATTGAATTTTCAAGAATCTTGGTTCCAAAAAGGGAGAAACTCAAGTTTAGAGGTATGAACGTCCTTCTCCTCTAAATTCTTAGTTCTTTACTGAAATTCTCAAGTTCTCAATCCTTGAATTGTGTTTTGTTAAAGGTTTTGCAAATGTATTCTTGATCTTGGCTTTAAAATGCAAGATTTGGTTAATTTTGATGAATTTTCGTATGATCTGATTGGGCATTGTTTTGAGATGACTTTTTGATGTTAAATGAATGTATAATTGATGAGAAATTGAGGTTTGATCAATGCAATCCCGGATAGGTTGATTTTCCTAAGTTTTGCTTGAGTTTTTGGTTGTTTTTGGAGTGGTTTTGATGATCTGTTATTGCTGGAGGTAAAAGGACGTGGTTGGGATCATTTTGGATGTTAATTGATGTTTATAAATGGTTAGAAGTGATGGATCTTGGCTGGGTTAAGTTTTGGAAGTGGTTGGAGGTGATTTCGGTTGTGTTTGGTAGCCGAAATGTTGGTTTTGCTAAGAGCAGCGAGTTTAGATGTGTTGCTGGTGTTTTTAATGCATAATGATGCATTAATCCTCTGTTGTTATGTGCTTGAAACAGGGGAGAGTGATCCTTGAGCAATAGAGGTGGCGTCGAAGGTTTCGGATGCTTGGAAGGCTTATTGGCTAGCCTAGTTTTGTGTATCGGTGAGTGAAGTTGGGTTTTCGGCTTTAAAACCAAGGTTTGATGGTTTTGAGAGCTTAGTTTAAGTCTAAACAACTTAGCTAAGCTCAAGAGTAAGTAAATGGAATTTCTCACTTGGTTTGTGTATGAATTGGTTTTTAAAGCACTTGTGTTTGTTGGATGCAATGCATGTGATTTGCATGTTTTAAATTCTGTTTTAAAAGCATATTATAGCATGGTTTAATGCTGGTTTTGAAAGCCATGTGTGATGGATGCTCAAGGTAAGAGTTCCTTGGTTTTGTACATTGGAATTGTGGAATTGATGCATAGTGTTGCATGTTGTTTAATGGCTTTGTTTAATGCTTCAAAATAGTGGATTGATGATGGTAATTGGTGGTTTTGGCACTTTGGTTATGCTTGTTAAACATTGGATTAATGTGGTAAGAAGGTTATATTGGCAAGTGATGAAAGTGGTTCTTGGTTACTTTAATCGGATATAGTTAGCCGGCTATAGGATTGGGTGCACCGTGAATAAAGTCGCCTTGGATGTGGAGTGGTTGTGATTGAACCGGTAACTCCATCCAAGTACACTAACGAGATGGTTAAGAACACCATGGTGGTTAAAATTCCATGGGTGGGTCTTGTGTTAAGGTCATAATGGTGGTTAAAATTCCATTTGAGGACCTTGTGTAAGCAAAGGTTATAATGGTGGTTAAAATTCCATTTGAGGACCTTGTGCTTGTTAAGATCACAATGGTGGTGTAAAGTCCATGTGTGGATCTTGTGAAGTATGTCCCGGATCTCGTTAGTGATGTTATACAACTACCAATGGGTGATGCTAAGGTCATATGGTGGTTAAAATTCCATATGGGGACCTTGTGCATGTTAAGGTCATATGGTGGTTAAAATTCCATATGAGGACCTTGTGAATGTTAAGGTCATATGGTGGTTAAAATTCCATATGAGGGCCTTGTGTATGGTAAGGTCAAATGGTGGTTAAAATTCCATTTGGGGACCTTGAGATTGGTAGTGTGTATGAAGCGTGGGGACAACGCTTGTGATCCGCGTATCCGATTGGATGTTGAGTTGAAAAGAGGATATGGTTTATCACTTGGAAGCCAATATAAAGTTCTTGAATATAATGAAGCATGAGATGCTTGAAATGATGCATGGTTGCATGAGAAGTGTGTAATGCTTTATGAATGCATGTATTACTTGTTAGCATGTACAAGTGTTTATAATCTATTGAGAATGATGCATGTGTGCATGAAATCTCTTTAGTGCATTGAAGTCTTGTGAAGGCTTGTTTAAAAGGCATGTAATGCAAACGTTGAGTTTGTGGTTCATGTGTTGCATTTGTTTAATGCATGTGTTTAATTGGAGGAGTAAGTGGTTTTCAAAGGTTTCTTGCTTTGAAATGATTTTCAAGGTATGAGAAAAGTATGATGTGAAGTGGAAGTGTTTTCCAAGGATTTTGTATTTAACATTGCTTATGATGTTCATGTATGGAATGGTTATATTGTTGGTTTTGCAAGTTTATGCTTTGAAGAAGATTACTTAGCTTTTCTAAGCTAAGGGTTGGTTTTCATGTTTGAGCAATGCATGATTTAAAGCATGTTGTTAAAAAGGGTTTTCAAACATTGCTTTGGTTTATCGAATTATGACGCTTTTGAAAAAGGTTTTATGACTCGCTGCATTGATGGTGTTTTGGTTTTGAGCATTCCTCACTAAGCATTATGTGCTTACGCTCCTTTTTGTCCATCAATGCAGATAATTGAAGTTGGAACAGCGAGAAGCAAGGGAATTCAAGAAGAGCTCCACTTGAGATGTATGTCTCGGTTAATAGCTATAGATAGTAAAGGCAATGGGGGAAGAATCTCTTATGTTGATGTTTAATGAGATTGTGTATGTTGGACAAGTATGGTTTATGATTTTGAACTATGTGGTTTAACGCTTGCAACGTTTGAGTCTTCTTATTCTTAAGTCGTTATGCTATGCTTCTTGTTTAAAAAGCATGTTTGAGTGTTGGATGTGTTGAATGAGTTGGTGAACCTAAGGGTGGTTTTGTATCTAGATTTTGATGCAAATTGGTAGGTATGATGCTTGGCATGTTGTTGATTAAATGTGGGGTGGTTTGGAGCATGTTTGATGGGGTTTAAAGGTGTTTAAAAAGGCCTATCTGCTGTTTCTGGGCAGGGTGTTTCGAAATACCCTTGCCTGTTTCGAAACAGGCCCTTGAATTGGCCAGGGTGTTCCTGAACGGCCTAGACCCGTTTCTGAACACTTTGGCTACTGCCAAGGGGTGTTCCTGAACGGCCTAGACCCGTTTCGGAACACCTGACCGTTGGGCATAAAATTTGAATTGTTTTGAGGTTTGCAAGCTTTACGTTTTAGTCCTGATTCTTGTATATGCAATTGTTTGAGTTTGAGATGTCCGTTTGAGATGAAATTTGGCAGAGAGGCATGAAACATGACTAATTTCATAATGGTAACTTAAAAATTGGTAAAGTCCTCTTAATTTTCAGAATTTACAAATTGGTCCCTAAATTCGTATTTTGTGCAATTGGGTCCCTTATTGTTTTCCGATTGCTATGATTTTTGAGTATGCTTATCTCAAGAGTATGCCTAGGTTAAATGTGCATCTAGACAAGTTTAAAAAGAAAAAAGGTCGTTAATCAAGGTTGACTTTCGGGCTAACTTTGGTTTTCCCCGTGTAATCTTCGTAGTTCGGGTCAACCGTCTAGGCCGGGCTACGGGGGTTACATTTGGTGGTATCAGAGCTGAGTTGCGAATGCTTTGGGAAGTGGTAAGTTGTTGTGATATGTGTTTGATGTTTATTCTGATGTGTGGTTGAAAGTCGGTTGAAATGCGTGTTTTTGAGCGAATTGTTGATGTTTTTAAGCATGCTTTTTGGTTATGAATCTTCATTGAGCTAATGTGGATTTGTGCTGATGTTATTCTGGTGATGTGAGCTGATTTTATGAATGATGAAAGTGTAATGGGTATGATATGTTGATATTATGTTGTTGCGAGTGGATGTTGTTTGATGAGAGCATGATCGGAATATGTTGATTGATATGCTTGATGTTGTGATATCCATGTTTTATTGGCTGTTATGTCATGTAAAAGGGGAGGATTCGGGATACCCATTGCCTTATTACTATAGCTATTGTGTTATTTTGGAGTTGGAGTCTTGAATCCTTGCTTAAAGCTGGTCTAATCGATTTGTTTGTTTTGGTATGGTTGTTTGCTGTTAATAGCATGGTGAAATCGATGAGAGGGTGGCAGTTGGGTGAGATGGTTGCTGCTTTAGAGCAGGTGGTTAAGGCGTGGAATTTACCTTTTAATGGAGGTGTTTCGTCTCAGTCTTCTATGCCTGGAGTTGAGGTAGTAAGACAGGAGGAGGAAGTTGGTTCTGTGATGAAGAGTTCATCACCTATAGTTTAAGAGGTGTTGGGAACATCTCAGGCTGTGGCAAAAGTAATGCCTGTAGACGTGCTGGTTGTGGGATGTGCGGGTTTTTCGAAACAGCGTTTACATGATTTGGGAGCTGTGGAGTATCATGGTTCGACACCTGAGACATTCGAGGCCTGGTTGGCCAGTGTAATTCTGATTTTGGATCAGGAAGGTTGTGACTACGCTTGTAAGCTGGGAAGTGTTGTCTCATTGATGTTGGAGGACGCTTGTGCCTGGTGGACATCTGTGGCGGTGGTATCGCACATCCACGATATAGATTGGGACTTCTTTGTGTCTGCTTTTTATGAAAGGTACCTTGGAGAGGAATTCCCAAGGGTTAAGCAACGTGAGGGTGTGGTTTCAGTTTATGAAGGTGAGAAAAGTTTAAGCGAGAGAGTTGTGGGTACTGACCTCGGGAGCGGTCATTGTAAGAGGCTACGTGATAGAAGGTTTTGCTTGAATCGAAGTCTGAGTCGTAGTGCAAATCTGGGGCAAGTGCTGCATGATCAAGGAGTGGAAGCCCAGCTACCGGTGTGTGACCGTTGTGGAAGGCGCCATGTTGGAGGTTATTGGGGCGCAGGAGTTTGTTGGAACTGTAACGCCCCGGTTTTGGGCTTAGAAGTTTTGGGCGTTGACCAGTTCGGTCAAAGTGCTGATCGAATATATAAAGGAGAAATTAGGAATGCCTGGTTCGGGTTGCATTAAAAATATGGAAAAATGTTCTAAAATCATCTTTTAATATATATAAGTGAACTGTGAAATCAATTTTGAAAAATGAGGTTCGGAAGGTTGACATTTTGGCTAGTGACCAAAATGTAATTTTTGAAAGTTGCGTGACTGTTTTATAAAGGATTGAAACTTTGAATATTTAAGGAGCTATTATTCCAAAAGGAGTTTCTCCAGATTTTTCTAAGATATTTTAAGGTTTTATTCTGATTTTAAAACATATGAAAGAGGAGGGAAAGTCATTTTGACTATTTTATAACTAACTTTCCATTTTCTTCCAATTTTCATTTTCTCTCATTTTCTCTCAACCCAAACACTTACTCTCCAGAGATTTACGTCTGATTTTGTCACTCAAATCTTCCTTTTCAATTCTCTTTGGGTTCCTAATCATCTCTACAACAAAACCTCACCATTTGCAAGTGGTTTCATCAAGCTTTTTGGTTCTAAAAAGGAGAAATTCAAGTTTGGAGGTAAGAACGTCCTTCTCCTCTAAACTATCAGTTCTTTACTGAAATTCTTAAGTTCTCAATCCTTGATTTGTGATTTGTTAAAGGCTTTTCAATTGAAATCTTGGTTTTTGGCTTAAAATGCAAGATTTGCTTGATTTTGGTGGAATTTTCGTGTGATCTGTTTGGGCAGTGTTTTGAGGTGTCAAATTGATGTTAAATGAATGCTAAATTGATTAGAAGTTGAGGTTTAATTAATGCAATCCCGGATAGGTTGAATTTCCTAAGTTTTGCTTGAGTTTTTGGTTGTTTTTGGAGTGTTTTTGATGATCTGTTATACCTGGAGGTATAAGGACGTGTTTGTGATCATTTTGGATGTTAATTGATGTTTAAAAATGGTTAGAAGTGATGGATCTTGGCTGGGTTAAGTTTTGGAAGTGTTTGGAGGTGATTTCGGTTGTGTTTGGTAGCCGAAATGTTGGATTTGTGATGAGCAGCGAGTTTGGTTGTGTTGCTGGTGTTTTTAATGCATAATGATGCATTAATCCTCTGTTTTTGTGTGCTTGAAACAGGGGAGTTTGATCCGTGAGCTTTAGAGGTGGTGCGGAAGGCTTCGGATGCTTGGAAGGCTTGTTGGCTAGCCTTGTTTTGTGTATCGGTGAGTGAAGTTGGGTTTTCAGCTTTTAAACCAAGGTTTGAAGGTTTTGGGAGCTTAGTTTAAGTCTAAACAACTTTGCTAAGCTCAAGAGTAAATAAATGGTTTTTCGCTCTTGGTTTGTGTTGAGAATTGGCTTTAAAAGCAATTGTGTTTGATGGATGCAATGCATGTGATTTGCATGGTTTATATTCTGTTTTGAAAGCATATTTTTAGCATGGTTTAATGCTGGTTTTGAAAGCCATATGTGAAGGATGCTCAAGGTAAGAGATCCTTGGTTTTGTACATGGAAATTGTGATTTTGATGCATGGTGTTGCATGATGTTCAATGGCTTTGTGTAATGCTTTAAAACAGTGGATTGATGATGGTAAATGATGGTTTTTGCATTATGGTTATGCATGTGAATCATTGGACTAATGTGGTAAGATGGTTATATTGGCAAGTGATGTAAGTGGTTCTTGGTTCTTTGATCGGATATAGTTAGCCGGCTATAGGATTGGGTGCACCGTGAATAAAGTCGCCTTGGAGGTGGAGTGGTTAAGTGTGAACCGGTAAACTCCCTTCAAGTATCCTAACGAGATGGTTAAGGTCATAATGGAGGTGGAATGCCCATTCGAGGACCTTGGTTAAGCAAAGGTTATATGGTGGTTAAAAGTCCATATATGGGAACCTTGTGCTTGTTAAGATCACAATGGTGGTGTAAAGTCCATGTGTGGATCTTGTATAGGGTGTCCCGGATCTCGTTAGTGATGTTATACAACTACCAATCGGTGATGCAAAGGTTGTATGGTGTTTGAAAGTCCATACATGGGAACCTTGTGCATGTCAAGGTTGTATGGTGTTTAAAAGTCCATACATGGGAACCTTGGGAAAAGTTGAGGTTGTATGGTGTTTGAAAGTCCATACATGGGAACCTCGGGAAAAGTTGAGGTTGTATGGTGTTTAAAAGTCCATACATGGGAATTTCGGGAAAAGCTAAGGTTGTATGGTGTTTAAAATTCCATACATGGGAACCTTAGGATGGTAAGGTCAAATGGTGTTTAAAAGTCCATTTGGAGACCTTAGATTGGTAGTGTGTATGAAGCGTGGGGGACAACGCTTGTGATCCGCGTATCCGATTGGGTGTTGAGTTGAAAAGTGGATGTGTTGATCACTTGGAAGCCAATGTAATGTTCTTGATTATAAAGAAGCATGAGATGCTTGAAAAGATGCATGGTTGCATGGAAAGTGTATAATGTTTGTGAATGCATGTTTACTTGCTAAGTTGAACAAGTGTTGATTATCATTTGGTAAATGATGCATGGGTGCATGAAATCTTTTTAATGCATTGGAGTCTTGTTAAGACTTGTTTTAAAAGGCATGTGATGGTGATGTTGTGGTTCATAAGTTGCCTTTGGTTAATGCATGTGTTTGATTGATTGAGTAAATGGTTTTAAAGGGTTTCTTGCTTGAAATGGCTTTCAAGTATAAGAAAGGTATGTTGTGAAATGGAAGTGTTTTCCATGGTTTTGGATTTAACTTTGCATATGGTGTTTATGCATGTAATGGTTAAAGGGTTGAATTTGCAACTTGAGCTTGAATTGGTTTTCTTAGCTTGCTAAGCTAAGGGTTGGTTTTCATTATTGAGCAATGCATGGTTTAAGCATGTTGTTGAAAAGGGGTTTTCAAACTTTGCTTGGTAAACAAATCGAGTTGCTTTTCAAAGAGGTTTTATGACTCGCTGCATTGATGGTGTTTTGGTTTTGAGCATTCCTCACTAAGCATTATGTGCTTACGCTCCTTTTTGTCCATCAACGCAGATTCTTGAAGTTTGGACAGCGAGAAGCAAGGGATTCAAGGAGGACTCCATTTGAGATGTATGTCTCGGTGAATAGCTATAGTTAATAAAGGCAATGGGGGTAGAATCTCTTGGGTTGATGTTTATGTGTTCGTATATGTTCGGACAAGAATGGTTTTATGTTGTTGATGTTGTTGGAACATGTATTTGGCTTCTATGAGATTGATTTGGAAGTTTATGCTTGAATGGTTGCTTGTGTAGGAAGCATGCTTATAGATTTGGGGTTTTTCGTATATGTTGATATTTTGTTGAATTGCTGATGCAAGTATGTCTCATATATGTTGAATTGCATGTTGGTAAAGTTTGGTGGCAATTGGAGTATGTTTGGATGTTTAATTGCATGTTTAAGTATGCATTTTGGGGCAATCTGTGCAGGGTGTTTCGGAACAGTGCCTGCCGTTTCGGAACGGGTGCCTTAAACAAGCCCAGGCGTCCGAAACGGGAGAGACCGTTCTGAAACGGTTTGGCTACTGCCAGCCCGCGTTTCGGTACGCGTTGCGGAACGACCCCGTGTTTCGAAACGGGCTCCCCCTGTTTCGGAACAGCCGACCGTTGGGGGCTGACATTGGCAGTTAAATATTTCGGAATGTTTGCATTTTGGTCCTGAAACTTGTTTGTGCAATTGTATGAGTTTGGGATGTCCGTTTAAGCTGAAATTTGACAGTGAAGCATGAAACCTGATTAATTCCAAGTTGGTAACTTTAATTTGGTTTAAGCCCTCATATTTATCAGAAATTACAATTTGGTCCCTAAAGTTGTAATTTATTCAATTGGGTCCCTGTTTGATCTCTGATGTTTGTGATCTTTGAGTATGATGTTTGAGTGATCACAATTAGGGCTAATGTGCATCTAGACAAGATTAAAAAGAAAAAAAAGGGTCGTTAATCAAAGTTGACTTTCGGGTTGACTTTGGTTTTACCCGTGTGACTTTCTTAATTCGGGTCAACCGTCTAGGCCGGGTTAAGGGGGTTACATTTGGTGGTATCAGAGCTGAGTTGCGAATGCTTGGGGAAAACGGTAAGTTGTTGTGACGTGTGTTTGATGTTTACCTTGTTGTGTGGTTGAAAGTTGGTTGAAACACGTGTTTCTGAGCAAGTTATTGATGTTTTCAAGCATGCTTTGTGGTTATGAATCTTGGTTGAGCTTATGTGAATATATGCTGATGTTGTGAGCTAGTTTAATGCATGATGAAAGGGCAATGAGTATGTTATGTTGATAATATGCTGTTGCAAGTGGATGCTGTTTGGTGTAAGCATGATCAAAGTATGTTGTTTGATATGCTTGATGTTGTGATATCCATGTTTGTGTTGACTGTTATGTCATGTAAAAGGGGAGGATTCGGAATACCCATTGCCTTATTAATATAGCTATTGTGTTATTTTGGAGTTGGAGTTTGAATCCTTGCTTAAAGCTGGTCTAACTGGTTTTTTTGTTTTGTTGTGAATGTTTGTTGTTGTTAGTAGTATGGCGAAGTCGATGGAAGAGTGGCAGTTGGGTGAGATGGTTGTTGCCTTTGGGCAGGTTGTTAAGGCATGGAATTCACCTTTCTGTAAAGGTGTTTTGTCTCAGTCTTCTGTGCCTGGGGTTGAGGTGTTAAGGCAGGAAGAAGAAGCTGGTTCTGTGGTGAAGAGTTCATCACCTGTTGTGCAAGAGGTGTTGGGAACATCTCAGGCTGTGGTAAAGGTAAAGTCAGAGGATGTGCTGGCTGTGGGATGTGTGGGTTTGCCGAAGCAGCGTTTGCTTGATCTGGGTGCTGTGGAGTATCATGGTTCAACACCTGAGACATTTGAGGCCTGGTTGGCCAGTGTGATTCTGATCCTGGAACAGGAAGGTTGTGATTATGCTTGTAAGCTGGAAAGTGTTGTTTCTCTGATGTTGGAGGATACATGTGTCTGGTGGACATCTGTGGCGGTGGCGTCACATATCCATGATATTGACTGGGATTTCTTTGTATCTGCCTTTTACGAAAGGTATCTTGGAGAGAAGTTTCCAAGGGTTAAGCAATGTGAAGGTAGTGCTGTTGTGGAGCAAGTGTTGCTTGAGCAAGGAGTGGAAGCTCAGCTACCTGTGTGTGATCGTTGTGAAAGGCGCCATGTTGGAGGTTGTTGGGGCGCGGGTGCTTGTTGGAACTGTGGTTCTAAAGTGCATGTGAAGCGCGATTGTCCCCTTGGGGTGAAGTCAGCTTTGGTGATAGCCAAAGGGTCTCTGAAAGGTCGTGGGCACAGCCGAGGCAAGGTTCAGAGGTGGCAGAAGGAGCAGAAGGTTGTGAAGAGTTCGGGAAATGAGTTTTGCTGGAAATGTGGGTCTGCTGGACATATGAGACGTGATTGTTTGATGTTGGCTTGGAACAGCCAAGGTTCCTTGCCGCAAGAGGTCGGTGGTGACCCTAGTGTGTTAGCCGGTGCTGCAGCGGTGCGGCAGGAGGATGATGGTTCCGCGAGGAAGAGATCTCGTCTGATGAAGCTTCAGGGTGGTGTTGTGTTTTCAGGTAACCTTGTTAAGTAGTCTTTGCCCTAGTTACCTTAGTTTGGTTTCTGTTGGTTTTCCTTGCGTGCTAAGTCTAGTCTTATTGCTAGCATGTTTGGGGTAATAGTTGTAGTTTGGAAATATCTTTGGTGTGAAGAAGGTTTTAGTGAGTATCTTGTGGTTAATGGTTGTTGGTAAGATGGAGTTAGATAAGTTAGAAGTGAGGTAGGAGGTTGTTTTTAGACGGATCCTGAGGATGTTATTGGAGGGTGTGAACTGGCATTCATGCACAGTTAAAATCATTGTTATATGCTATATTATATATGTGTTGGTCCATGCATACATGTGGCATGACATTAGAGGTTTTGCATACATGTACATCAGGCATTGGTAGGGCATGTTGGTGACCATACATACGACGTTCACACTCGCTAATAACTAATCGAATCTGTTAGTTTGGTGGTTGGGTTAGGTTGGATGATGGTTTTTAGAGGTTGTGTTGGTGCTGAGTGGAAGTTAGAAGTAATGGTGTATATTAAGCTAGTGCTGGAGATAGTGAGAGTAGTATAGCTTGTTGGTAGAAGGATAATGTTTGTTGCTTAAGGAGTTTAGTGGTTTGGTGGTGAAGAGTACCGGTTGAAGTTAGAATCGGTCAAGTGGTTTGAATTAGCTAAGTGGAAGGGGTAGTTCCTTGGTGCTAAGTGATGTTGCAGTTTAGTGGTTGTGTTTTCAAGTGCTGGGGTAGCTTAGCATTTAAGTTGTTGTGGAAGGGTTGTGTTTGTAAGTGTTGGTTCTTAGTAACCCTTGAGGAGTTGAGAAGATGATCTGTATGTTTAAGCTGGGCGATGTTCTAGTAAGGCTGGTGTTGTGGTCTTAGTTGTGGTGGATAGGTAATGAAGGATCGAAGGCCAGTGTTGTTGAAAGGATTCTTGTGAGAAGTGGTTGGCTGGTTGTGAGTACGCGAATATCTTTTGTAGTCAGCTGGTGGTGTATGAAGTGGCTGACGGAGTCGAGTTGGGGTTTGTGATATAAATTTTGGATTTTGGGTGAGTAGTTCTGGTAAGTCGTTATGGTAATGATAGTGGCGGATGTGAAGGATTATCAGCATTCGTTGAGGAGTTTGAGTAAGCAGTTGATGCTTAAGAATTTTGCTTGTTGGGAAAATCTTTGGAAGAGGATTGGGAGTTTGCAAGAGTTTTAGAAGCAGGGAAGTTTGTATAGTGGTTGAGTTGGTTGGTTGGTGTCACTGTGTAAACGAGTCTTGGGAGTTGTGTGTTGCAGTGATGTGTGCTGTAAAAGTTGAAATTCTTCAGGTTGATGTTGGGGCTGTGTACAGTCCGGATATGTGAAAGGTTAAGTTGTGGCTATCTTTGAGTGTTCTGGATTTTGTGAACAGTATGTGGTGGTGTTGAGTTTGGTGGAGTTTTGTGTGAAAAGTATTCAGTGGTGGTTGAGGCTTTTGTGTTGCCTTGTGTGTTGATTTGAGAAGGTTGTGGTTCTCTTGACGCCAGTTGAAATTTCGAGGAAGAAATTTCCTAAGGGGGGGAGAGTTGTAACGCCCCGGTTTTGGGCTTAGAAGTTTTGGGCGTTGACCAGTTCGGTCAAAGTGCTGATCGAATATATAAAGGAGAAATTAGGAAAGCCTAGTTCGGGTTGCATTAAAAAATATGGAAAAGTGTTCTAAAATCATCTTTTAATATATATAAGTGAACTGTGAAATCAATTTTGAAAAATGAGGTTCGGAAGGTTGACATTTTGGCTAGTGACCAAAATGTAATTTTTGAAAGTTGCGTGACTGTTTTATAAAGGATTGAAACTTTGAATCTTTAAGGAGCTATTATTCCAAAAGGAGTTTCTCTAGATTTTTCTAAGATATTTTAAGGTTTTATTCTGATTTTAAAACATATGAAAGAGGAGGGAAAGTCATTTTGACTATTTTATAACTAACTTTCCATTTTCTTCCAATTTTCATTTTCTCTCATTTTCTCTCAACCCAAACACTTTCTCTCCAGAGATTTACATCTGATTTTGTCACTCAAATCTTCCTTTTCAATTCTCTTTGGGTTCCTAATCATCTCTACAACAAAACCTCACCATTTGCAAGTGGTTTCATCAAGCTTTTTGGTTCTAAAAAGGAGAAATTCAAGTTTGAAGGTAAGAACGCCCTTCTCCTCTAAACTATCAGTTCTTTACTGAAATTCCTAAGTTCTCAATCCTTGATTTGTGATTTGTTAAAGGCTTTTCAATTGAAATCTTGATTTTTGGCTTAAAATGCAAGATTTGCTTGATTTTGGTGGAATTTTCGTGTGATCTGTTTGGGCAGTGTTTTGAGGTGTCAAATTGATGTTAAATGAATGCTAAATTGATTAGAAGTTGAGGTTTAATTAATGCAATCCCGGATAGGTTGAATTTCCTAAGTTTTGCTTGAGTTTTTGGTTGTTTTTGGAGTGTTTTTGATGATCTGTTATACCAGGAGGTATAAGGACGTGTTTGTGATCATTTTGGATGTTAATTGATGTTTAAAAATGGTTAGAAGTGATGGATCTTGGCTGGGTTAAGTTTTGGAAGTGTTTGGAGGTGATTTCGGTTGTGTTTGGTAGCCGAAATGTTGGATTTGTGATGAGCAGCGAGTTTGGTTGTGTTGCTGGTGTTTTTAATGCATAATGATGCATTAATCCTCTGTTGTTGTGTGCTTGAAACAGGGGAGTTTGATCCGTGAGCTTTAGAGGTGGTGCGGAAGGCTTCGGATGCTTGGAAGGCTTGTTGGCTAGCCTTGTTTTGTGTATCGGTGAGTGAAGTTGGGTTTTCAGCTTTTAAACCAAGGTTTGAAGGTTTTGGGAGCTTAGTTTAAGTCTAAACAACTTTGCTAAGCTCAAGAGTAAGTAAATGGTTTTTCGCTCTTGGTTTGTGTTGAGAATTGGCTTTAAAAGCAATTGTGTTTGATGGATGCAATGCATGTGATTTGCATGGTTTATATTCTGTTTTGAAAGCATATTTTTAGCATGGTTTAATGTTGGTTTTGAAAGCCATATGTGAAGGATGCTCAAGGTAAGAGATCCTTGGTTTTGTACATGGAAATTATGGTTTTGATGCATGATGTTGCATGATGTTCAATGGCTTTGTGTAATGCTTTAAAACAGTGGATTGATGATGGTAAATGATGGTTTTTGCATTATGGTTATGCATGTGAATCATTGGACTAATGTGGTAAGATGGTTATATTGGCAAGTGATGTAAGTGGTTCTTGGTTCTTTGATCGGATATAGTTAGCCGTCTATAGGATTGGGTGCACCATGAATAAAGTCGCCTTGGAGGTGGAGTGGTTAAGTGTGAACCGGTAAACTCCCTTCAAGTATCCTAACGAGATGGTTAAGGTCATAATGGAGGTGGAATGCCCATTCGAGGACCTTGGTTAAGCAAAGGTTATATGGTGGTTAAAAGTCCATATATGGGAACCTTGTGCTTGTTAAGATCACAATGGTGGTGTAAAGTCCATGTGTGGATCTTGTATAGGGTGTCCCGGATCTCGTTAGTGATGTTATACAACTACCAATCGGTGATGCAAAGGTTGTATGGTGTTTGAAAGTCCATACATGGGAACCTTGTGCATGTCAAGGTTGTATGGTGTTTAAAAGTCCATACATGGGAACCTTGGGAAAAGTTGAGGTTGTATGGTGTTTGAAAGTCCATACATGGGAACCTCGGGAAAAGTTGAGGTTGTATGGTGTTTAAAAGTCCATACATGGGAACCTCGGGAAAAGCTAAGGTTGTATGGTGTTTAAAAGTCCATACATGGGAACCTTAGGATGGTAAGGTCAAATGGTGTTTAAAAGTCCATTTGGAGACCTTGGATTGGTAGTGTGTATGAAGTGTGGGGGACAACGCTTGTGATCCGCGTATCCGATTGGGTGTTGAGTTGAAAAGTGGATGTGTTGATCACTTGGAAGCCAATGTAATGTTCTTGATTATAAAGAAGCATGAGATGCTTGAAAAGATGCATGGTTGCATGGAAAGTGTATAATGCTTGTGAATGCATGTTTACTTGCTAAGTTGAACAAGTGTTGATTATCATTTGGTAAATGATGCATGGGTGCATGAAATCTTTTTAATGCATTGGAGTCTTGTTAAGACTTGTTTTAAAAGGCATGTGATGGTGATGTTGTGGTTCATAAGTTGCCTTTGGTTAATGCATGTGTTTGATTGATTGAGTAAATGGTTTTAAAGGGTTTCTTGCTTGAAATGGCTTTCAAGTATAAGAAAGGTATGTTGTGAAATGGAAGTGTTTTCCAAGGTTTTGGATTTAACTTTGCATATGGTGTTTATGCATGTAATGGTTAAAGGGTTGAATTTGCAACTTGAGCTTGAATTGGTTTTCTTAGCTTGCTAAGCTAAGGGTTGGTTTTCATGATTGAGCAATGCATGGTTTAAGCATGTTGTTGAAAAGGGGTTTTCAAACTTTGCTTGGTAAACAAATCGAGTTGCTTTTCAAAGAGGTTTTATGACTCGCTGCATTGATGGTGTTTATGTTTTGAGCATTCCTCACTAAGCATTATGTGCTTACGCTCCTTTTTGTCCATCAATGCAGATTCTTGAAGTTTGGACAACGAGAAGCAAGGGATTCAAGGAGGACTCCATTTGAGATGTATGTCTCGGTGAATAGCTATAGTTAATAAAGGCAATGGGGGTAGAATCTCTTGGGTTGATGTTTATGTGTTCGTATATGTTCGGACAAGAATGGTTTTATGTTGTTGATGTTGTTGGAACATGTATTTGGCTTCTATGAGATTGATTTGGAAGTTTATGCTTGAATGGTTGCTTGTGTAGGAAGCATGCTTATAGATTTGGGGTTTTTCGTATATGTTGATATTTTGTTGAATTGTTGATGCAAGTATGTCTCATATATGTTGAATTGCATGTTGGTAAAGTTTGGTGGCAATTGGAGTATGTTTGGATGTTTAATTGTATGTTTAAGTATGCATTTTGGGGCAATCTGTGCAGGGTGTTTCAGAACAGTGCCTGCCGTTTCGGAACGGGTGCCTTAAACAAGCCCAGGCGTCCGAAACGGGAGAGACCGTCCCGAAACGATTTGGCTACTGCCAGCCCGCGTTTCGGTACGCGTTGCGGAACGGCCCTGTGTTTCGAAACGGGCTCCCCCTGTTTCGCAACAGCCGACCGTTGGGGGCTGACATTGGCAGTTAAATGTTTCGGAATGTTTGCATTTTGGTCCTGAAACTTGTCTGTGCAATTGTATGAGTTTGGGATGTCCGTTTAAGCTGAAATTGGACAGTGAAGCATGAAACCTGATTAATTCCAAGTTGGTCACTTTAATTTGGTTTAAGCCCTCATATTTATCAGAAATTACAATTTGGTCCCTAAAGTTGTAATTTGTTCAATTGGGTCCCTGTTTGATCTCTGATGTTTGTGATCTTTGAGTATGATGTTTGAGTGATCACAATTAGGGCTAATGTGCATCTAGACAAGATTAAAAAGAAAAAAAGGGTCGTTAATCAAAGTTGACTTTCGGGTTGACTTTGGTTTTCCCCGTGTGACTTTCTTAATTCGGGTCAACCGTCTAGGACGGGTTAAGGGGGTTACAGGAACTGTGGTTCTAAAGAGCATGTGAAGCGAAATTTCCTCAAGTGGTGAGATCAGCCTCAGTGGTAGCAGAAGGGTCTCTGAAGGGTCGTGGGCACGGCCGAGACAAGGTTCGAAGGTGGCAGGAAGGGCAGAAAGGTGTGAGGAGCTTGGAAAATGAAATCTGTTGGAATTGTGGGTCTGTTGGACATTTGAGACGTAATTATTTGAAGTTGGCTCGGGGTAGCCAGTGTTCTTTACCGCAGGGAGTTGGTGATGACCTTAATGTGTTAGCTGGTGCTGCAGCGGTGCGGTTGGAGGATGATGGTTCTGCGAGGAAGAGAGCTCGTCTGTTAAAGCTCCGGGGCGGTGAGGTGTTTACAGGTAACCTTGTTAAGTAACCTTTGCCCTAGTTATCTTAGTTTGGGTTTCGGTTTGGTTTTTCCTTGCGTAGTGGGTATGGTCTGGTTGCTAGTATGTTGGGGTAGTAGTTGTTGTTGTTTTGGAAACAACTTTAGTGTGAAGAGGGCATTAGTGAGTATCTTGTGGATAATGGGTTGTTAGAATGATAGAGTTGGTCAAGTTAGAAGTGAGATAGGAGGTTGTTCTTAGACGGATTCTGAGGATGTTATTGGTGGGTGTGAACCGACATACATGCACAGTTAAAATCATTCGTTATATGCTATATTATATATGTGCTGGTCCATGCATACACGTGACATGACATTAGAGGTTTTGCATGCATGTACACCAGGCATTGATAGGGCATATTGGTGACCATGCATACGAACGTTCACACTCGCTAATAACTAATCGTGTAACGCCCCGGTTTTGGGCTTAGAAGTCTTGGGCGTTGACCGGTTGGTCAAAGTGCTGTTCAAATCTTAAGAGGTGAATTTAGGAAAGCCTAGTTCGGGATGCATTAAAAATATGGAAAAATGTTCTAAAATCATCTTTTAATATAATTAAGTGAACTGTGAAATCAATTTTGGAAAATGAGTTTTGGAAGTGTGACATTTTGGCTAGTGACCAAAATGTAATTTTCGCAAGTTTGGTGGCTGTTTTATAAAGGGTTAAAACTTTGAATCTTTAAGGAGCTATTAATCCAAAAGTGGTTTCTCCAGATTTTTCTAAGATATTTTGAGTTATAATTCTGATTTTTAAAGCATATCAAAAGGAGGGAAAAGCCATTTGGCTAATTTCATAACTAACTTCTCAATTTTCTTCTCTCATTTTCTCTCAACCCAAACACTCCATTTCCAGAGAATTGTTTCTGATTTTCTCACCTAAATCTCTCCTTTCAACTCTCATTTGATTCCTAATCAACATATCTTCAAAACCTCTTCAATTGCTACTTGTTTCAACAAGGATTTTGATTCCAAAAAGAGGAGAAACTCAAGTTTGGAGGTAAGAACGTCCTTCTTCTCTAAACTATCAGTTCTTTACTGAAATTCCTAAGTTTTCAATCCTAAATTGATGTTTAATTAAAGGTTTTAAAGTGGTGAAATGGATCTTGGCTTATAATGCAAGTTTTTGATGATTTTTGATGATTTTCGTTAGATCTGATTAATCTGTGTTTTGAGATGTGTTTTTGATGTTAAATGAACTCTAAATTGATAAGGAATTGAGTTTTGATTGATGCAATCCCGGATAGGTTGAGTTTCCTAAGTTTAGCTTGTGTTTCAAGGTTGTTTTTGAGGTGATCTTGTGGATCTGATGTTGCTGGAGGTATAAGGATGTTTATAGGTTGTTTTTAGATGTGTTATGATGTTAATGGAAGTGAGGTTTTGCTGGTTTATGGCTGGGCTTTGTTTAGAGGTGGTTTGGATGCATTTTCGGTTGTGTTTGGTGGCCGAAAATGGAGGTTGGATGAGAGCAGCGAGTTTAGGTGCTTTCATTGAAGCAATTAATGCATGATGATGCATTAATCCTCTGCTTTGATGTGTTGAAACAGGGGAGGCATCTTTGGATCCAAGATTGGTTGATCCGGAAGCTTGATTTGGTGCTTTGGCTTGAAGCAAAGTAGAAATCGGTGAGTGCATTTGTGGAAATTGGATTTTCAGCTTTAAAACCAAGGTTTGAAGGTTTTGGGAGCTTAGTTTAAGTCTAAACAACTTTGCTAAGCTCAAGTGTAAGTTTTCGGATTTTCTCTCTAGTGGTGGCCATGATTTTGATGTGATGCAAAATGATGATTTGCATGTTTTAATTACTGTTTTGAAAGCATGTTTTAGCATGGTTTTTGCTGATGATGTAAGCCATATGTTGAAGGTAACTCTAGGTAGGAGTTCCTTGCTTTTGTACATTGCAATGATGTGGTTTGATGCTTAAAAATGCATGATGAATATGGCTTGTTTATAATGCTTTAAAACAGTGGATAAAATGATGAAAATGATGTATATTGGCAAGTGATGATTTGAAAAGATTAAGGTAACTAAGGTGGTTAAAAGTCCTTGAGTGAGCCTTGTTACTTAAGAACATCAAGGTGGTTAAAAGTTCTTGGATGGTTCTTGTTGCGGACACTAAGGTGGTTAAAAGTCCTTAGGTGATCCTTTCCATGGTGTTTAAATGTCCATGGGGCCAAGGTGTTTAAAAGTCCTTGGGGCCAAGGTGTTTAAAAGTCCTTGGGGTGATTCAAGCATTGGACACAAAGGTGGTTAAAAGTCCTTGTGTGGTCCTTATTCATGGTGTTTAAAAGTCCATGGCCAAGGTGTTTAAAAGTCCTTGGGGCCAAGGTGTTTAAAAGTCCTTGGGAAAGTTGTTGAACTTGTTTTAATAAATGAAATGTATCACTTGAGCCAATATGACATGTTAAGAATATTGTGAAGCATGGGATGCTTGTTTTAATGTTTATATTGAAGCATGAGATTGCTTGTTTTAAGTATGCTTTTGAGCATGTGCAAAGGTTGATTATGAGCATGATTTGTAAATGTTTTTAATTGCATTATTGAATGGTTTTTAAGGAGCATGCCTCACTAAGCTTTTGCTTACGCTCTCTTCGTTTTCTTAATTCAATAATGCAGAGCATTAAAGAACCTTGAGGGGCAGCAAGGAGGGGAAGCATTCTAGTTCAAGTAGAGCTCAATGTATGGAAGGTTTTTGTTAAACATTTTAGCTTTTGGATGATTTGGCAATGGGGGACCAATGTGTAAGTTTTGGGAGGTGTTTAGAACTCCCTAAGTATGTTGAATGTTGTTTTGAATGTTGGTTTATAGATTGGACCATTATATGCTTGTTTTAGAAATTTGTGCTTGAATAGCTAGCTTGTGTAGGAAGCATGCCTATAGAATTGGGGCTTTTTGCATATGATGTTGTTTTGATGATTTGTTGATGCAAGTGTGTCCTATATATGTTGAATTGCATGCTGGTAAAGTTTGGCAGCATTTGGAGCATGTTTGAATGATCAATTGCATGTTTTGGTATTGCAACCCCCGTAGCCCGGTCTAGACGGTTGACCCGAACTACGAAGATTACACAGGGAAAACCAAAGTCAACCCGAAAGTCAACCTTGATTAACGACCCTTTTTTTTTCTTTTTATTCTTATCTAGATGCACATTAACCCTAGTTGAGATCACACAAACGTCATACTAAAAGATCACAAACATCAGAGATCAAACAGGGACCCAATTGAACAAATTACAACTTTAGGGACCAAAATGTAAATTCTGAAAAATTAAGGGACTTAACCCAAATTAAAGTTACCATCTTGAAATTAGTCAGGTTTCACGCTTCTCTGTGAAATTTCAGCTTAAAAGGACATCCACAGCTCATGCAATTGATCACGCAAGATTTAGGACCAAAACGCAAACAATTCAAAACATGTAACTACCATGACAGCCCCCTAACGGTCGACTGTTCCGAAACAGGCTAGCCCTGTTCCGAAACACGGGCCGTTCCGAAACGGGTTCCGGAACATGGCCTCGGCAGAGGCTAAACCGTTTCGAAACGGTGCATACCGTTTCGGACGCCTGGGTTCATGCAAGGCACCCGTTCCGAAACGGTACACCCCTGTTCCGAAACGCCTGCACAAAAACCAGCAAACAAGCATACTAGATCATGCAATTGGACACTCAAACATGCTCCAAACATCACCAAACTTTACCAGCATGCAATTAAGCAAATTTAACACATATAAGCATCAACAATTCAACTCATAATCATCACACATGAAAAGTCCCAATTTAAATGACATGCTTCCTACTTAAGCTGCCTTTCATGCATAAACCTTCATAGCCAAGCAAATAAGAGATCAATCCAAAAACCAACAACCACAACAACATTTAACATAGTTAGGGAGTCTTAAACACCTCCCAAAACATATACATTGGTCCCCCATTGCCAAAAACATACAAAAGCTAAAACACTTATAAAACCTTCATACATTGAGCTTTATTTGTACTTGTTTGTTTGCCTCCTCTTGCTGCCCTCAATGCACTCTAATGCTCTGCATTATTGAATCAAGAAAACGAGAGAGCGTAAGCCAAAGCTTAGTGAGGAGTGCTCTTTAAAAACCATTCAATAATGCATTAAAATACATTGTAAATCATGCTTGAAAACAACCTTTACTCATGCTCAAAGCATACTTTAAAACAAGCAATAACATGCTTCCACATTTCTTTTAAACTAGCATCTCATGCTTCAACATAAACATCAAATCATGCATCTCATGCATCTCATGTACAAAACATGTCATATTGGCTCAAGTGATACATTTCATTTATGAAATCAAGTTCAACAACTTTCCCCAAGGACTTTTAAACACCTTGGACCCCAAGGACTTTTAAACACCTTGGCCATGGACTTTTAAACACCATGAATGGACCACGCAAGGACTTTTAACCACCTTTGTGTCCGTAGCTTGAATTACCCCAAGGACTTTTAAACACCTTGGCCCCAAGGACTTTTAAACACCTTGGCCCCATGGACTTTTAACCACCATGGAAAGGAGCACCTAAGGACTTTTAACCACCTTAGTGTCCGCAACAAGATTCATCCAAGGACTTTTAACCACCTTGATGATCTTAGATAACAAGGCTCACTCAAGGACTTTTAACCACCTTAGTGACCTTCACTTTTACAAACCATCACTTGCCAATACACACTTTATACATCATGTAATCCGCTGTTTTAAAGCATTTAAATCAAGCCATTTCATCATGCATTTCAAAGCATTAAATCATCATTTAACAATGCATAAAAACAAGGCACTCTTACCTAGAGACACCTTCAACACATGGCTTAAACCATTAGCATAAATCTTGCTAAAACATCAGCAATTAACATGCTCAAACATGCTTTCCAAAACAGTAGCAAATCATGCAAAAATCACCATTTCACATTTCATCAAACATGGCCACCACTTAAAGAGAGTAATCCGAAAACTTACACTTGAGCTTAGCAAAGTTGTTTAGACTTAAACTAAGCTCCCAAAACCATCAACCTTTGGTTTAAAAGCTGAAAATCCATTTTCACTCACCGATTACCAAACAAGCCTAGCCAACAAGCTTTCCAAGCTTCCGAAACCTTCCAAAAACACCTCCAAAACTCAAGGATCAACCTCCCCTGTTTCAAGCACATAAAAACAGAACATTAATGCATCCTTATGCATTAAAACACCAGCAACATCAACACAACTCGCTGCTCATCACAAATCTAACAATTTGGCTACCAAACACAACCGAAATCATCTCCAAACACTTCCAAAACTTAACCCAGCCAAGATCCATCACTTCTAACCATTTTTATACAACAAATAACATGCAAAAAGATCACAACCACGTCCTTATACCTCCAGGTATAACAGATCACCAAAAACACTCCAAAAACAACCAAAAACTCAAGCCAAACTTAGGAAATTCAACCTATCCGGGATTGCATTGATTAAACCTCAACTTCTAAACATTTTAGCATTCATTTAACATCATTTTAACACTTCAAAACCCTGCTTAAACAGATCACACGAAATTTTCACCAAAATCACCAAATCTTGCATTTTAGCCAAAAATCAAGATCTCAATTGAAAAGCCTTTAATAAAACAAGAATCAAGGATTGAGAACTTAGGAATTTCAGTAAAGAACTGATAGTTTAGAGGAGAAGGACGTTCTTACCTCCAAACTTGAATTTCTCCCTTTTAGAGCCAAAATGCTTGATGAAACAATTTGCAAATTGAGAGGTTTTGATGAGGAGATGATTAGGAATCAAATGAGAGTTGAAATGAGAGATGTAGATGTCAAAATCAGAGAAAGAAATCTGAGGAAATCTTGTTTGGGTAGAGAGAAAATGAGAGAAAAGAGAATTTGAGAGAAAATGGAAAAATTAGTTAAGAATTGGTTAAAAATGATTTCCCTCTCTTTTCTTAATCTTTAAAATCAGATTTTAGACTTAAAATATCTTAGAAAAAATCTGGAGAAATCCTTTTTGGAATAATAGCTCCTTAAAGATTCAAAGTTTCAATCCTTTATAAAACTGTCCCGCAACTTTCAAAAATTACATTTTGGTCACTAGCCAAAATGTCAACCTTCCGAACCTCATTTTCCAAAATTGATTTCACAGTTCACTTTTATATATTAAAAGATGATTTTAGAATATTTTTCCATATTTTTAATGCAACCCGAACTAGGTTTTCCTAAATTCCCTCTTATATATTCGATCAGCACTTTGACTAAACCGGTCAACGCCAAAACTTCTGAGCCCAAAACCGGGGCGTTACAACTCTCCCCCCGTTAAGAAATTTCGTCCTCGAAATTTACCTGAAGGAAAGAGATAAGGAAACTGCTTCAGCATATCCTCCTTCCGCTCCCACGTGGCTTCCTCAACACCGCGATGCTTCCACAGCACCTTCACCAACTCAATGGTCTTGCCACGAAGAACCTTGCTATCTGAATCCAGAATCTTCACCGGTTCCTCATCATAGGTCAAATCCGGATTCAATTCCACCTCCTCCACAGGCAACACATGCGAAGGATCAGATCGATACCTCCGGAGCATAGAAACATGGAACACATCATGAATCTTCTCCAGCTCCTGAGGTAACCTCAACCGATACGCAACAGGACCGACACGCTCAACAACCTCATACGGTCCAATGTATCTAGGGCTCAGCTTACCCTTCCGCCCAAACCTCATCACCTTCTTCCAAGGCGAAACCTTCAAGAACACGCGATCACCCACCGCAAACTCTATCTCCCTACGCTTCAAATCCGCGTAAGACTTCTGCCGATCAGAAGCAGCCTTCAACCTCTCACATATGAGCTTCACCTTCTCGGTGGTACCTTTCAACAAAGCAGGCATCGAAACCAACTTTTGACCAGTTTCAGCCCAACACAGAGGAGTCCTACACTTCCTCCCATACAGAGCCTCATAAGGTGCCATCTGTATACTTGCCTGAAAACTGTTGTTGTAAGCGAACTCAACCAAAGGCAGATGCTTCTCCCAAGAACCTTGGAACTCTATCACGCAACATCTCAACATATCCTCCAAAATCTGAATAACTCGCTCAGACTGGCCATCCGACTGGGGATGATAGGATGTACTGAAATGCAACCTTGTACCCAGAGCTTGATGCAAACACTGCCAAAAACGCGACGTGAACCTCGGATCCCTATCCGACACGATCGACTTAGGCACACCATGCAACCTCACAACCTCGGCAACGTACAGCTCTGCCAGCTTATCCAAGGAAAACGTAGTATGCACAGGCAAGAAATGTGCACACTTCGCCAGGCGATCCACAATCACCCAAATAGAATTCTTCTTCGACGGAGACAAAGGCAAACCAGATACAAAATCCATGGTAACCCTCTCCCACTTCCATTCAGGGATTTTCAATGGTTGCAACAAACCAGAAGGAACCTGATGTTCAGCCTTAACTCGCTGACACACCAAACACTTGCTCACGAACTCTGCCACATCCTTCTTCAAGCCCACCCAATAGTACTCATCACGAAGATCGCGATACATCTTTGTACTACCAGGATGCATAGCAAAAGGACTACTATGACCTTCAGCTAAAATAGCATGCCTCAACTCAGCATCTGCAGGCACTACTATCCGATTACCAAAACACAACACCCCATCCTCATTAAAACAGAAATCCGAAGGTCTACCCTCCGCGATATCCTGAACATGAGACACCAAGGAAACTACGAACCTCCTGAACAGACTTAGGAACCTTCCAGTTCATCACCGCTTCAATCTTCTGAGGATCAACACGAATCCCCCCAGCTGAGACCACATGACCAAGAAAAACAACCTCTCTAAGCCAAAACTCACACTTGCTCAACTTAGCATAAAGCTGATTCTCCAACAAAGCTTGCAACACAACCCTCAAATGCTCTTCGTGCTCTTCCTCAGTACGCGAGTACACAAGGATATCATCAATGAACACCACAACAAACTTGTCCAGGTATTCATGAAAAACACGATTCATCATGTCCATGAAAGCAGCAGGAGCATTTGTCAAACCAAACGGCATCACAAGGAACTCATAATGCCCATACCTTGTCCTGAAAGCTGTCTTAGGCACATCCACATCCTTCACCTTCAATTGATAATACCCTGACCTCAAGTCAATCTTAGAGAACACAGCAGCTCCCCGAAATTGATCAAAGAGATCATCAATCCTCGGCAAAGGATACCGATTCTTGATAGTCAACTTGTTCAGCTGACGGTAATCAATGCACTTCCTCATCGTGCCATCTTTCTTCTTCACAAACAAGACAGGAGCACCCCAAGGCGAAACACTCGGCCGGATGAAACCACGATCAAGCAACTCTTGCAACTGCATCTTCAGCTCCTTCAGCTCCTTAGGTGCCATTCTATAGGGAGTAATGGACACAGGAGTGGTATTCTCATACAGCTCAATACCAAACTCCACCTCGCGATTAGGAGGTAAACCAGGCAACTCCTCAGGAAAAACATCAGGAAACTCCTTCACAACCCTGATATCCTGCACCCTCAGCTCCTTCGAACTAGGATTCATCACAAAAGCCAGAAAAGCTTCACAACCTTGCCTCAGCATCCTGCTCGCCTCCAAGGTAGAAACAACATTGGCAAGAAACTTCACATTCTCACCAACCACCACCACTTCATAATCATCCGCAAGCCTAAGCGAAACCCGCTTATTCTCACAATCCACAACAGCACGATGCTCAGCAAGCCAATCCATACCAAGGATCACATCAAAACCATAAAAGGGCAACTCCATAAGATCAACAAGAAAGACATGCTCTTGAACAACCAAATGACACCTTTTATAAAGCTTACGTGTCACAACAGTTTCACCAAAAGAACTAGTGAATCTAACACCAACATCCAAAAACTCAACAGGCAAACCAAGCAACTCAGCATGTTCACGAAGAATATATGAATGCGTAGATCCAGAATCAATCAAAGAAAGCAATGACAAGGATTGCAAAGTAAAGGTACCTGCAATCACATCTGCATCATTCCTTCCTTCGCGCTGAGCATACACCCTCGCTTGACCTCCACCCTCAGGTTGAATAGCCACAACATGAGCTACACCACGCCCACCTTCCTCTCGTCTCTGAAAATTACCACGGCCGCGCCCACGACCTCTCTGCGATGCTGCAACAACAGGAGCACGCTCTTGACCACCAGCCATCCTCGGACAATCACGTCTCAGATGATCAGCAGAACCACAGTTCCAGCACTCATAACCAGCTGCTATCACAGGAGCTTGCACCTCCCTCCCAGCACGAGGACAGTCACGCTTCAAGTGACCACGGGAACCACAAATCCAACAAGCACTAGGGTCAGTTCTAGCATTACCACCCCTAGCAGATGCACCTCCACCTCTCTTAGACGAGGACTGAAACCTCTGATCATGCCCTCTCTTGTTCCGTCCACCGGAACTATACTCGGCAGCTCTCTTTCCAGAACTAGCTCCAGCACCCTTAGCAGACAAACTCAGATTCATCTCAATGTCCTTGGACCGACTAACCAGCACATCGAAATCATTGTACTCAGCAGCTAACATATAAGTCTTAACCTCCGTCACCAAACCATAACGGAACCTTTCGCACCTTTCGCGCTCATCAGGTACCAACTCTGGTGCATACTGGCTAAGACGTACAAACTGTACCTCATACTCAGCCACACTCATGTTCCCTTGGGTCAGAGACATGAATTCACGCTTCTTTTCATCCAGATATCTAACTCCCAGATATCTCCTCTTGAACGCATGCTGAAAGAACGTCCAAGTAACATCAGCATCAGCCATCCCAGAGATTGTGGTCGTCCACCACGTATAAGCATCACCTTGCAGCAGTGACACCACACACCCCAGCTTCTGCACGTCAGTGCAACTCATTTGTCCCAAGACACGCTTGGTACTCTCCAACCACGCTTCAGACCTCTCAGCTGACATACCCCTAAACTCAGTCCCACCAAGACTGCGCAAACGTTCCAAGGGTAGTCTAGCACCAGCATCTCCTTGATGCCCAGCTCCTTGAGCTCCAGCTACTGCTGCTCGAAACGCACCCGCAATAGCTTGTACAAGCACAGACATGTCAGGTATCGCTTGCCCCTGACCAGCTTCAGGTCCTGCAGCTCCAGCACCAGCTGCCTCAGCTCCAGCTCCAGCTCTTTCCCTCTCCGCACCACCACCACCAGGTGGAGGAGGAGGTATCACAGCACTACCAGTGTGCTCATCATTCACATTCCCCTCCGGGGTCGTAGCTCTCGCGCTACTCCTTAACTCTCTACGTGGTGCCATACTTTACCATGCATAACAATACAAAATAAACAAGTCAGGACCAGCAAGGTAAGCAAATTCCAAGTATTCAAGCTCAATTTCTTTCAAAAACAACATCACCCCTTTAGCTTTTGTTTGGCAATGGGTACCCTCATCATGCATCATCACAACATGCATCACATACACATCATCACATCATATCACTGATCATGCTTTCTTACAACAAGCATACAAACCAAACCATGCTTCAATCATGCATACACACATTCCCAATTACTCGAGAACTCAACTCTGATACCACCAAATGTAACCCCCGTAGCCCGGTCTAGACGGTTGACCCGAACTACGAAGATTACACGGGGAAAACCAAAGTCAACCCGAAAGTCAACCTTGATTAACGACCCTTTTTTTTTTCTTTTTATTCTTATCTAGATGCACATTAACCCTAGTTGAGATCACACAAACGTCATACTAAAAGATCACAAACATCAGAGATCAAACAGGGACCCAATTGAACAAATTACAACTTTAGGGACCAAAATGTAAATTCTGACAAATTAAGGGACTTAACCCAAATTAAAGTTACCATCTTGAAATTAGTCAGGTTTCACGCTTCTCTGTGAAATTTCAGCTTAAAAGGACATCCACAGCTCATGCAATTGATCACGCAAGATTTAGGACCAAAACGCAAACAATTCAAAACATGTAACTACCATGACAGCCCCCTAACGGTCGACTGTTCCGAAACAGGCTAGCCCTGTTCCGAAACACGGGCCGTTCCGAAACGTGTTCCGGAACATGGCCATGGCAGAGGCTAAACCGTTTCGAAACGGTGCATACCGTTTCGGACGCCTGGGTTCATGCAAGGCACCCGTTCCGAAACGGTACACCCCTGTTCCGAAACGCCTGCACAAAAACCAGCAAACAAGCATACTAGATCATGCAATTGGACACTCAAACATGCTCCAAACATCACCAAACTTTACCAGCATGCAATTAAGCAAATTTAACACATATAAGCATCAACAATTCAACTCATAATCATCACACATGAAAAGTCCCAATTTAAATGACATGCTTCCTACTTAAGCTGCCTTTCATGCATAAACCTTCATAGCCAAGCAAATAAGAGATCAATCCAAAAACCAACAACCACAGCAACATTTAACATACTTAGGGAGTCTTAAACACCTCCCAAAACATATACATTGGTCCCCCATTGCCAAAAACATACAAAAGCTAAAACACTTATAAAACCTTCATACATTGAGCTTTATTTGTACTTGTTTGTTTGCCTCCTCTTGCTGCCCTCAATGCACTCTAATGCTCTGCATTATTGAATCAAGAAAACGAGAGAGCGTAAGCCAAAGCTTAGTGAGGAGTGCTCTTTAAAAACCATTCAATAATGCATTAAAATACATTGTAAATCATGCTTGAAAACAACCTTTACTCATGCTCAAAGCATACTTTAAAACAAGCAATAACATGCTTCCACATTTCTTTTAAACTAGCATCTCATGCTTCAACATAAACATCAAATCATGCATCTCATGCATCTCATGTACAAAACATGTCATATTGGCTCAAGTGATACATTTCATTTATGAAATCAAGTTCAACAACTTTCCCCAAGGACTTTTAAACACCTTGGACCCCAAGGACTTTTAAACACCTTGGCCATGGACTTTTAAACACCATGAATGGACCACGCAAGGACTTTTAACCACCTTTGTGTCCGTAGCTTGAATTACCCCAAGGACTTTTAAACACCTTGGCCCCAAGGACTTTTAAACACCTTGGCCCCATGGACTTTTAACCACCATGGAAAGGAGCACCTAAGGACTTTTAACCACCTTAGTGTCCACAACAAGATTCATCCAAGGACTTTTAACCACCTTGATGATCTTAGATAACAAGGCTCACTCAAGGACTTTTAACCACCTTAGTGACCTTCACTTTTACAAACCATCACTTGCCAATACACACTTTATACATCATGTAATCCGCTGTTTTAAAGCATTTAAATCAAGCCATTTCATCATGCATTTCAAAGCATTAAATCATCATTTAACAATGCATAAAAACAAGGCACTCTTACCTAGAGACACCTTCAACACATGGCTTAAACCATTAGCATAAATCTTGCTAAAACATCAGCAATTAACATGCTCAAACATGCTTTCCAAAACAGTAGCAAATCATGCAAAAATCACCATTTCACATTTCATCAAACATGGCCACCACTTAAAGAGAGTAATCCGAAAACATACACTTGAGCTTAGCAAAGTTGTTTAGACTTAAACTAAGCTCCCAAAACCTTCAACCTTTGGTTTAAAAGCTGAAAATCCATTTTCACTCACCGATTACCAAACAAGCCTAGCCAACAAGCTTTCCAAGCTTCCGAAACCTTCCAAAAACACCTCCAAAGCTCAAGGATCAACCTCCCCTGTTTCAAGCACATAAAAACAGAACATTAATGCATCCTTATGCATTAAAACACCAGCAACATCAACACAACTCGCTGCTCATCACAAATCTAACAATTTGGCTACCAAACACAACCGAAATCATCTCCAAACACTTCCAAAACTTAACCCAGACAAGATCCATCACTTCTAACCATTTTTATACAACAAATAACATGCAAAAAGATCACAACCACGTCCTTATACCTCCAGGTATAACAGATCACCAAAAACACTCCAAAAATAACCAAAAACTCAAGCCAAACTTAGGAAATTCAACCTATCCGGGATTGCATTGATTAAACCTCAACTTCTAAACATTTTAGCATTCATTTAACATCATTTTAACACTTCAAAACCCTGCTTAAACAGATCACACGAAATTTTCACCAAAATCACCAAATCTTGCATTTTAGCCAAAAATCAAGATCTCAATTGAAAAGCCTTTAATAAAACAAGAATCAAGGATTGAGAACTTAGGAATTTCAGTAAAGAACTGATAGTTTAGAGGAGAAGGACGTTCTTACCTCCAAACTTGAATTTCTCCCTTTTAGAGCCAAAATGCTTGATGAAACAATTTGCAAATTGAGAGGTTTTGATGAGGAGATGATTAGGAATCAAATGAGAGTTGAAATGAGAGATGTAGATGTCAAAATCAGAGAAAGAAATCTGAGGAAATCTTGTTTGGGTAGAGAGAAAATGAGAGAAAAGAGAATTTGAGAGAAAATGGAAAAATTAGTTAAGAATTGGTTAAAAATGATTTCCCTCTCTTTTCTTAATCTTTAAAATCAGATTTTAGACTTAAAATATCTTAGAAAAAATCTGGAGAAATCCTTTTTGGAATAATAGCTCCTTAAAGATTCAAAGTTTCAATCCTTTATAAAACTGTCCCGCAACTTTCAAAAATTACATTTTGGTCACTAGCCAAAATGTCAACCTTCCGAACCTCATTTTCCAAAATTGATTTCACAGTTCACTTTTATATATTAAAAGATGATTTTAGAATATTTTTCCATATTTTTAATGCAACCCGAACTAGGTTTTCCTAAATTCCCTCTTATATATTCGATCAGCACTTTGACTAAACCGGTCAACGTCAAAACTTCTGAGCCCAAAACCGGGGCGTTACAGGTATGCTAGTTTGCTGAAGTTTGTGCAGGCGTTTCGGAACAGTGTGCACCGTTTCGGAACGGGTGCCTGGAATGAACCCAGGGGTCCGAAACGGTATGCACCGTTTCGAAACGATTTGGCCTCTGCCAGACCCCCGTTGCGGTACTGGTTGCGGAACGGCCCGTGTTTCGGAACGGGGTCAACCTGTTCCGGAACGGTCGACCGTTGGGGGCTGACATGGGCGGTTATATGTTTTGAAATGTTTGCATTTTGGTCCTGAACCTTGTTTGTTTAATTGCATGAGCTTGGGAAGTCCTTTTGAGCTGAAATTTCACAGAGAAGCATGAAACCTGACTAATTTCAAGTTGGTAAGATTAATTTGGGTTAAGTTGTAACGCCCCGGTTTTGGGCTTAGAAGTCTTGGGCGTTGACCGGTTGGTCAAAGTGCTGTTCGAATCTTAAGAGGTGAATTTAGGAAAGTCTAGTTCGGGATGCATTAAAAATATGGAAAAATGTTCTAAAATCATCTTTTAATATAATTAAGTGAACTGTGAAATCAATTTTGGAAAATGAGTTTTGGAAGTGTGACATTTCGGCTAGTGACCAAAATGTAATTTTTGCAAGTTTGGTGGCTGTTTTATAAAGGGTTGAAACTTTGAATCTTTAAGGAGCTATTAATCCAAAAGTGGTTTCTCCAGATTTGTCTAAGATATTTTGAGTTATAATTCTGATTTTTAAAGTATATCAAAAGGAGGGAAAAGCCATTTGGCTAATTTCATAACTAACTTCTCAATTTTCTTCTCTCATTTTCTCTCAACCCAAACACTCCATTTTCAGAGAATTGTTTCTGATTTTCTCACCTAAATCTCTCCTTTCAACTCTCATTTGATTCCTAATCAACATATCTTCAAAACCTCTTCAATTGCTACTTGTTTCAACAAGGATTTTGATTCCAAAAAGAGGAGAAACTCAAGTTTGGAGGTAAGAACGTCCTTCTCCTCTAAACTATCAGTTCTTTACTGAAATTCCTAAGTTTTCAATCCTAAATTGATGTTTAATTAAAGGTTTTAAAGTGGTGAAATGGATCTTGGCTTATAATGCAAGATTTTGATGATTTTTGATGATTTTCGTTAGATCTGATTAATCTGTGTTTTGAGATGTGTTTTTGATGTTAAATGAACTCTAAATTGATAAGGAATTGAGTTTTGATTGATGCAATCCCGGATAGGTTGAGTTTCCTAAGTTTAGCTTGTGTTTCAAGGTTGTTTTTGAGGTGATCTTGTGGATCTGATGTTGCTGGAGGTATAAGGATGTTTATAGGTTGTTTTTAGATGTGTTATGATGTTAATGGAAGTGAGGTTTTGCTGGTTTATGGCTGGGCTTTGTTTAGAGGTGGTTTGGATGCATTTTCGGTTGTGTTTGGTGGCCGAAAATGGAGGTTGGATGAGAGCAGCGAGTTTAGGTGCTTTCATTGAAGCAATTAATGCATGATGATGCATTAATCCTCTGCTTTGATGTGTTGAAACAGGGGAGGCATCTTTGGATCCAAGATTTGTTGATCCGGAAGCTTGATTTGGTGCTTTGGCTTGAAGCAAAGTAGAAATCGGTGAGTGCATTTGTGGAAATTGGATTTTCAGCTTTAAAACCAAGGTTTGAAGGTTTTGGGAGCTTAGTTTAAGTCTAAACAACTTTGCTAAGCTCAAGTGTAAGTTTTCGGATTTTCTCTCTAGTGGTGGCCATGATTTTGATGTGATGCAAAATGATGATTTGCATGTTTTAATTACTGTTTTGAAAGCATGTTTTAGCATGGTTTTTGCTGATGATGTAAGCCATATGTTGATGGTAACTCTAGGTAGGAGTTCCTTGCTTTTGTACATTGCAATGATGTGGTTTGATGCTTAAAAATGCATGATGAATATGGCTTGTTTATAATGCTTTAAAACAGTGGATAAAATGATGAAAATGATGTATATTGGCAAGTGATGATTTGAAAAGATTAAGGTCACTAAGGTGGTTAAAAGTCCTTGAGTGAGCCTTGTTACTTAAGAACATCAAGGTGGTTAAAAGTCCTTGGATGGTTCTTGTTGCGGACACTAAGGTGGTTAAAAGTCCTTAGGTGATCCTTTCCATGGTGTTTAAAAGTCCATGGGGCCAAGGTGTTTAAAAGTCCTTGGGGCCAAGGTGTTTAAAAGTCCTTGGGGTGATTCAAGCATTGGACACAAAGGTGGTTAAAAGTCCTTGTGTGGTCCTTATTCATGGTGTTTAAAAGTCCATGGCCAAGGTGTTTAAAAGTCCTTGGGGCCAAGGTGTTTAAAAGTCCTTGGGAAAGTTGTTGAACTTGTTTTAATAAATGAAATGTATCACTTGAGCCAATATGACATGTTAAGAATATTGTGAAGCATGGGATGCTTGTTTTAATGTTTATATTGAAGCATGAGATTGCTTGTTTTAAGTATGCTTTTGAGCATGTGCAAAGGTTGATTACGAGCATGATTTGTAAATGTTTTTAATTGCATTATTGAATGGTTTTTAAGGAGCATGCCTCACTAAGCTTTTGCTTACGCTCTTCTCGTTTTCTAAATTCAATAATGCAGAGCACTAGAGTATCTTGAAGGGCAACAAGAAGGGCAAGAGTTCAAGTACAAGTAGAGCTCAATGTATGGAAGGTTTTTGTTAAACATTTTAGCTTTTGGATGATTTGGCAATGGGGGACCAATGTGTTTGTTTTGGGAGGTGTTTAGAACTCCCTAAGTATGTTGAATGTTGTTTTGAATGTTGGTTTTTAGATTGGACCATTATATGCTTGTTTTAGAAGTTTGTGCTTGAATAGCTAGCTTGTGTAGGAAGCATGCCTATGGAATTGGGGCTTTTTGCATATGATGTTGTTTTGATGATTTGTTGATGCAAGTGTGTCCTATATATGTTGAATTCCATGCTGGTAAAGTTTGGCAGCATTTGGAGCATGTTTGAATGATCAATTGCATGTTTTGGTATGCTAGTTTGCTGAAGTTTGTGCAGGCGTTTCGGAACAGTGTGCACCGTTTCGGAACGGGTGCCTGGAATGAACCCAGGGGTCCGAAACGGTATGCACCGTTTCGAAACAATTTGGCCTCTGCGAGACCCCCGTTGCGGTACTGGTTGCGGAATGGCCCGTGTTTCGGAACGAGGTCAACCTGTTCCGGAACGGTCGACCGTTGGGGGCTGACATGGGCGGTTATATGTTTTGAAATGTTTGCATTTTGGTCCTGAATCTTGTTTGTTCAATTGCATGAGTTTGGGAAGTCCTTTTGAGCTGAATTTTCACAGAGAAGCATGAAACCTGACTAATTTCAAGTTGGTAAGATTAATTTGGGTTAAGTCCTTTTAATTTTCAGAAATTACAATTTGGTCCCTAAAGTTGTAATTTGTTCGATTGGGTCCCTGTTTGATCTCTGATGTTTGTGATCTTTGAATATGATGTTTGTGTGATCACAATTAGGGTTAATGTGCATCTAGACAAGATTAAAAAGAAAAAAAAGGGTCGTTAATCAAGGTTGACTTTCGGGTTGACTTTGGTTTTCCCCGTGTGACTTTCTTAATTCGGGTCAACCGTCTAGGCCGAGTTAAGGGGGTTACATTTGGTGGTATCAGAGCTGAGTTCTCGAGTAATTGGGAATGTTTGTATGCATGATTGAAGTATGTTTGACTTGTATGCTTGTGGTATGAAAGCATGTTCAGTGGCTTGAGATGTTGATGCATTTGAGATGTATGCTGTGATGTTGCATGTTGAGGGTACCCATTTCCAAACAAAAGCTAATGAAATGATGTTGATTTTGAAAGAAATTGAGCTTGAATACTTGGATTGCTTACCTTGCTGGGCCTGACTATGTTTTATTTGTATTGTTATGCATGGTAAAAGTATGGCACCACATAGAGAGTTAAGGAGTAGTGTGAGAGCTACGACCCCGGATGGGAATGAGAATGAAGAGAATGCGGGTAGTGCTGTGTTACCTCCTCCTCCACCTGGTGGTGGTGGTGCTGAGGGAGGGAGAGCTGAAGCTGCAGCAGCTGGTGCTAGAGCTGCAGGACCTGAGGTTGGTCAGGGGCAAGCTATGCCTGATATGTCGATGCTGGTACAAGCTATTGCGGGTGCTTTTCGAGCAGCAGTAGCTGGAGCTCAAGGAGCTGGGCATCAAGGAGATGCTGGTGTTAGACTACCCTTAGAGCGTCTGCGCAGTCTTGGTGGGACTGAGTTTAGGGGTATGTCTGCTGAGAGTTCGGAAGCTTGGCTAGAGAGTACCAAGCGAATCTTGGGACAGATGAGCTGCACGGATGTGCAAAAGTTGGGATGTGTTGTGTCCTTGCTGCAGGACGATGCTTATACGTGGTGGACGACCACAATCTCTGAGATGGCTGAAGCTGATGTCACTTGGACATTCTTTCAGAATGCGTTCAAGAGGAGATATCTGGGAGTGAGATATCTGGATGAGAAAAAGCGTGAATTCATGACTCTTACCCAAGGGAGCATGAGTGTGGCTGAGTATGAGGTGCAGTTTGTGCGACTCAGTCAGTATGCACCGGAGCTGATTCCTGATGAGCGGGAGAGGTGCGAAAGGTTTCGTTATGGTCTCATAACGTTGTTAAAGATGTATGTGCTGGCCACTGAGTATGATGATTTTGATGTGTTAGTGGGCCAAGCCAAGGACATTGAGATGAATTTGAGTTTGTCTGCGAAGAGTGCTGGAGCAAGTTCTGGTAAGAGGGCTGCTGAGTATAGTTCCGGAGGTGGACGGAACAAGAGGGGACGCGATCAGAGGTATCAGTCCTCAGCTAAGAGAGGTGGAGGTGCACCTGCTAGGGGTGGCAATGCTAGAGCTGACCCTAGTGCTTGTTGGATCTGTGGTTCTCGTGGTCACTTGAAGCGTGACTGTCCTCGTGCTGTGAGGGAGGTGCAAGCTCCTGTTGCGGCAGCTGGTTTTGGATGCTGGAATTGTGGTTCTGCTGACCACTTGAGGCGGGATTGTCCGAGGTTGGCTGGTGGCCAAGAGCGTGCTCCTGCTGTTGCTGCACCGCAGAGAGGTCGTGGGCGCGGCCGTGGTAATTTCCAGAGGCGTGAGGAAGGTGGTCGTGGAGTAGCCCATGTTGTGGCTATTCAGCCTGAGGGTGGAGGCCAAGCGAGGGTGTATGCTCAGCGCGAGGGAAGGAATGATGCAGATGTGATTGCATGTACCTTTACTTTGCAATCCTTGTCATTGCTTTCTTTGATTGATTCTGGATCTACGCATTCATACATTTTGCGTGAGCATGCTGAATTGCTTGGTTTGCCTGTTGAGTCTTTGGATGTTGGTGTTCGCGTCACTAGTTCTTTTGGTGAAACTGTTGTGACTCGAAAGCTTTATAGAAGGTGTCCTTTGGTTGTTCAAGAGCATGTTTTTCATGTTGATCTTATGGAGTTGCCCTTTTATGGTTTTGATGTGATCCTTGGAATGGATTGGCTTGCTGAGCATCGTGCTGTTGTGGATTGTGAAAATAAGCGTGTTTCGCTTAAGCTTGCGGATGATTATGAAGTGGTTGTGGTTGGTGAGAATGTGAAGTTTCTTGCCAATGTTGTTTCTACCTTGGAGGCGAGTAGGATGCTGAGGCAGGGTTGTGAAGCTTATCTAGCTTTTGTGATGAATCCTAGCTCTAAGGAGTTGAGGGTGCAAGATATCAGGGTTGTGAAGGAGTTTCCTGGTGTTTTTCCTGAGGAGTTGTCTGGCTTACCTCCTAATCGCGAGGTGGAGTTTGGAATTGAGCTGTATGAGAATACAACTCCTGCGTCCATTACTCCCTATAGAATGGCACCTAAGGAGCTGAAGGAGCTGAAGACGCAGTTGCAAGAGCTGCTTGATCGTGGTTTCATCTGGCCGAGTGTGTCACCTTGGGGAGCACCGGTCTTGTTTGTGAAAAAGAAAGATGGCACTATGAGGATGTGCATTGATTATCGTCAGCTGAACAAGTTGACTATCAAGAATCGGTATCCTTTGCCGAGGATTGATGATCTCTTTGATCAATTTCGGGGAGCTGCAGTGTTCTCTAAGATTGACTTGAGGTCAGGGTATTACCAGTTGAAGGTGAAGGATGTGGATGTGCCTAAGACAGCTTTCAGGACAAGGTATGGGCATTATGAGTTCCTTGTGATGCCGTTTGGTTTGACAAATGCTCTTGCTGCTTTCATGGACATGATGAATCGTGTGTTTCATGAATACCTGGACAAGTTCGTTGTGGTGTTCATTGATGATATCCTCGTGTACTCGCGTACTGAGGAGGAGCATGAAGAGCATTTGAGGGTTGTGCTGCAAGCTTTGCTGGAGAATCAGCTTTATGCTAAGCTGAGCAAGTGCGAGTTCTGGCTTAGGGAGGTGGTGTTTCTTGGGCATGTGGTCTCAGCTGAGGGGATTCGTGTTGATCCTCAGAAGATTGAGGCTGTGATGAACTGGAAAGTTCCTAAGTCTGTTCATGAGGTCCGTAGTTTCCTTGGTTTGGTAGGATACTACCGAAGGTTTGTGGATGGTTTTTCCAAGATTGCTGCTCCTTTGACGAAGTTGTTGCAGAAAGATGTTAAGTATGAGTGGACAGAAGCGAGACAGCAGGCTTTTGAGAAGCTGAAGGCGGCTTTGACGCAAGCTCCTATCTTGGTTCAGCCTGAATCAGGGAAAGAGTTTGTGGTCTACAGTGATGCATCCTATGTTGGTTTGGGGTGTGTGCTGATGCAAGAGGGTAAGGTTGTGGCTTATGCGTCGCGGCAGTTGAAGGTGCATGAGCGCAATTATCCTACGCATGATATTGAGCTGGCAGCAGTGGTTTTTGCTCTGAAGATCTGGAGGCATTATCTGTATGGTGAGAAGTGTACGGTGTACACGGATCACAAGAGTTTGAGGTATCTGATGTCGCAGAAGGAGTTGAATCTTAGGTAGCGGCGTTGGTTGGAGTTGCTCAAGGATTATGATCTGACGATTGTGTACCATCCTGGAAAGGCTAATGTGGTTGCGGATGCCTTGAGTAGGAAGGTAGCTGTTGAGCTGAGAGCTATGTTTGCTAGCTTGAGCATATCGCGAGATGGTGGTCTTGTTGCTGAGTTGCAAGTGAAACCATCGTTGGTTCAGTTGATCAAGGATAAGCAGTTGCTGGATGATTCCTTGGTGTCTCATGTTCAGGATATCGCGGAGGGTAGACCTTCGGATTTCTGTTTTAATGATGATGGAGTGTTGTGCTTTGGGAGTCGAATAGTAGTGCCTGATGATGCTGAGTTGAGGCGTGCTATTCTGACTGAAGGTCATAGTAGTCCTTTTGCTATGCACCCTGGTAGTACTAAGATGTATCGTGATCTTCGTGATGAGTACTATTGGGTGGGTTTGAAGAAGGATGTTGCGGAGTTTGTGAGCAAGTGTTTGGTGTGTCAGCGAGTTAAGGCTGAACATCAGGTTCCTTCTGGGTTGTTGCAACCGTTGAAAATCCCTGAATGGAAGTGGGAGAGGGTTACCATGGATTTTGTATCTGGTTTACCTTTGTCTCCATCAAAGAAGAACTCTGTTTGGGTGATTGTGGATCGCCTGACGAAGTGTGCGCATTTCTTGCCTGTGCATACTACATTCTCTTTGGATAAGCTGGCAGAGCTGTACATTGCTGAGATTGTGAGGTTGCATGGTGTGCCTAAGTCGATCGTGTCGGATAGGGATCCGAGGTTCACATCGCGTTTCTGGCAGTGTTTGCATCAAGCTCTGGGTACAAGGTTGCATTTCAGTACATTCTTTCATCCTCAGTCGGATGGTCAGTCTGAGCGAGTTATTCAGATTTTGGAGGATATGTTGAGATGTTGCGTGATAGAGTTCCAAGGTTCTTGGGAGAAGCATCTACCTTTGGTTGAGTTCGCTTATAACAATAGTTATCAGGCGAGTATACAGATGGCACCTTATGAGGCTCTGTATGGGAGGAAGTGTAGGACTCCTCTTTGTTGGGCTGAAACTGGTCAAAAGTTGGTTTCGATGCCGGCTTTGTTGAAAGGGACCACCGAGAAGGTGAAGCTCATTTGTGAGCGGTTGAAGGCTGCTTCTGATCGGCAAAAGTCTTACGCGGATTTGAAGCGTAAGGAGATAGAGTATGCGGTGGGTGACCGTGTGTTCTTGAAGGTTTTGCCTTGGAAGAAGGTGATGAGGTTTGGTCGGAAGGGTAAGTTGAGCCCTAGATACATTGGACCGTATGAGGTTGTTGAGCGTGTGGGTCCTGTTGCGTATCGGTTGAGGTTACCTCAGGAATTGGAGAAGATTCATGATGTGTTCCATGTTTCTATGCTCCGGAAGTATAGATCTGATCCTTCGCATGTGATGCCTGTGGAGGAAGTGGTTTTGAATCCGGATTTGACCTATGATGAGGAACCGGTGAAGGTTCTGGATTCGGATAGAAAGGTTCTTCGTGGCAAGACCATTGAGTTGGTGAAGGTGCTGTGGAAGCATCGAGGTGTTGAGGAAGCCACGTGGGAGCGGAAGGAAGACATGCTCAAGCAGTTTCCTTATCTCTTTCCTTCAGGTAAATTTCGAGGACGAAATTTCTTAAGGGGGGGAGAGTTGTAACGCCCCGGTTTTGGGCTTAGAAGTCTTGGGCGTTGACCGGTTGGTCAAAGTGCTGTTCGAATCTTAAGAGGTGAATTTAGGAAAGTCTAGTTCGGGATGCATTAAAAATATGGAAAAATGTTCTAAAATCATCTTTTAATATAATTAAGTGAACTGTGAAATCAATTTTGGAAAATGAGTTTTGGAAGTGTGACATTTTGGCAAGTGACCAAAATGTAATTTTCGCAAGTTTGGTGGCTGTTTTATAAAGGGTTGAAACTTTGAATCTTTAAGGAGCTATTAATCCAAAAGTGGTTTCTCCAGATTTTTCTAAGATATTTTGAGTTATAATTCTTTTTTTTAAAGTATATCAAAAGGAGGGAAAAGCCATTTGGCTAATTTCATAACTAACTTCTCAATTTTCTTCTCTCATTTTCTCTCAACCCAAACACTCCATTTTCAGAGAATTGTTTCTGATTTTCTCACCTAAATCTCTCCTTTCAACTCTCATTTGATTCCTAATCAACATATCTTCAAAACCTCTTCAATTGCTACTTGTTTCAACAAGGATTTTGATTCCAAAAAGAGGAGAAACTCAAGTTTGGAGGTAAGAACGTCCTTCTCCTCTAAACTATCAGTTCTTTACTGAAATTCCTAAGTTTTCAATCCTAAATTGATGTTTAATTAAAGGTTTTAAAGTGGTGAAATGGATCTTGGCTTATAATGCAAGATTTTGATGATTTTTGATGATTTTCCTTAGATCTGATTAATCTGTGTTTTGAGATGTGTTTTTGATGTTAAATGAACTCTAAATTGATAAGGAATTGAGTTTTGATTGATGCAATCCCGGATAGGTTGAGTTTCCTAAGTTTAGCTTGTGTTTCAAGGTTGTTTTTGAGGTGATCTTGTGGATCTGATGTTGCTGGAGGTATAAGGATGTTTATAGGTTGTTTTTAGATGTGTTATGATGTTAATGGAAGTGAGGTTTTGCTGGTTTATGGCTGGGCTTTGTTTAGAGGTGGTTTGGATGCATTTTCGGTTGTGTTTGGTGGCCGAAAATGGAGGTTGGATGAGAGCAGCGAGTTTAGGTGCTTTCATTGAAGCAATTAATGCATGATGATGCATTAATCCTCTACTTTGATGTGTTGAAACAGGGGAGGCATCTTTGGATCCAAGATTGGTTGATCCGGAAGCTTGATTTGGTGCTTTGGCTTGAAGCAAAGTAGAAATCGGTGAGTGCATTTGTGGAAATTGGATTTTCAGCTTTAAAACCAAGGTTTGAAGGTTTTGGGAGCTTAGTTTAAGTCTAAACAACTTTGCTAAGCTCAAGTGTAAGTTTTCGGATTTTCTCTCTAGTGGTGGCCATGATTTTGATGTGATGCAAAATGATGATTTGCATGTTTTAATTACTGTTTTGAAAGCATGTTTTAGCATGGTTTTTGCTGATGATGTAAGCCATATGTTGATGGTAACTCTAGGTAGGAGTTCCTTGCTTTTGTACATTGCAATGATGTGGTTTGATGCTTAAAAATGCATGATGAATATGGCTTGTTTATAATGCTTTAAAACAGTGGATAAAATGATGAAAATGATGTATAATGGCAAGTGATGATTTGAAAAGATTAAGGTCACTAAGGTGGTTAAAAGTCCTTGAGTGAGCCTTGTTACTTAAGAACATCAAGGTGGTTAAAAGTCCTTGGATGGTTCTTGTTGCGGACACTAAGGTGGTTAAAAGTCCTTAGGTGATCCTTTCTATGGTGTTTAAAAGTCCATGGGGCCAAGGTGTTTAAAAGTCCTTGGGGCCAAGGTGTTTAAAAGTCCTTGGGGTGATTCAAGCATTGGACACAAAGGTGGTTAAAAGTCCTTGTGTGGTCCTTATTCATGGTGTTTAAAAGTCCATGGCCAAGGTGTTTAAAAGTCCTTGGGGCCAAGGTGTTTAAAAGTCCTTGGGAAAGTTGTTGAACTTGTTTTAATAAATGAAATGTATCACTTGAGCCAATATGACATGTTAAGAATATTGTGAAGCATGGGATGCTTGTTTTAATGTTTATATTGAAGCATGAGATTGCTTGTTTTAAGTATGCTTTTGAGCATGTGCAAAGGTTGATTACGAGCATGATTTGTAAATGTTTTTAATTGCATTATTGAATAGTTTTTAAGGAGCATGCCTCACTAAGCTTTTGCTTACGCTCTTCTCGTTTTCTAAATTCAATAATGCAGAGCACTAGAGTATCTTGAAGGGCAGCAAGAAGGGCAAGAGTTCAAGTACAAGTAGAGCTCAATGTATGGAAGGTTTTTGTTAAACATTTTAGCTTTTGGATGATTTGGCAATGGGGGACCAATGTGTTTGTTTTGGGAGGTGTTTAGAACTCCCTAAGTATGTTGAATGTTGTTTTGAATGTTGGTTTTTAGATTGGACCATTATATGCTTGTTTTAGAAGTTTGTGCTTGAATAGCTAGCTTGTGTAGGAAGCATGCCTATGGAATTGGGGCTTTTTGCATATGATGTTGTTTTGATGATTTGTTGATGCAAGTGTGTCCTATATATGTTGAATTGCATGCTGGTAAAGTTTGGCAGCATTTGGAGCATGTTTGAATGATCAATTGCATGTTTTGGTATGCTAGTTTGCTGAAGTTTGTGCAGGCGTTTCGGAACAGTGTGCACCGTTTCGGAACGGGTGCCTGGAATGAACCCAGGGGTCCGAAACGGTATGCACCGTTTCGAAACGATTTGGCCTCTGCCAGACCCCCATTGCGGTACTGGTTGCGGAACGGCCCGTGTTTCGGAACGAGGTCAACCTGTTCCGGAACGGTCGACCGTTGGGGGCTGACATGGGCGGTTATATGTTTTGAAATGTTTGCATTTTGGTCCTGAATCTTGTTTGTTCAATTGCATGAGTTTGGGAAGTCCTTTTGAGCTGAATTTTCACAGAGAAGCATGAAACCTGACTAATTTCAAGTTGGTAAGATTAATTTGGGTTAAGTCCTTTTAATTTTCAGAAATTACAATTTGGTCCCTAAAGTTGTAATTTGTTCGATTGGGTCCCTGTTTGATCTCTGATATTTGTGATCTTTGAATATGATGTTTGTGTGATCACAATTAGGGTTAATGTGCATCTAGACAAGATTAAAAAGAAAAAAAAAGGGTCGTTAATCAAGGTTGACTTTCGGGTTGACTTTGGTTTTCCCCGTGTGACTTTCTTAATTCGGGTCAACCGTCTAGGCCGGGTTAAGGGGGTTACATAAGTCCTTTTAATTTTCAGAAATTACAATTTGGTCCCTAAAGTTGTAATTTGTTCAATTGGGTCCCTGTTTGATCTCTGATGTTTGTGATCTTTGAGTATGATGTTTGTGTGATCACCATTAGGGTTAATGTGCATCTAGATAAGATTAAAAAGAAAAAAAGGGTCGTTAATCAAGGTTGACTTTCGGGTTGACTTTGGTTTTCCCCGTGTGACTTTCTTAATTAGGGTCAACCATCTAGGCCGGGTTAAGGGGGTTACAAATCGAGACTGTTAGTGTTGTGATAGTTTTGGGTTGGATGATGGGTTTTAAAAGTTGTGTTGGTTCTAGGAGAATGTTAGAAGTAATGGAAGGTATTAAGCGAATTGTCGGTAATAGTGAGTGTGGTATAGCATGTTGGTAGATGGAAGGTGTTTGATGCTTAATGAGTTTAGCGGTGGGGTGGTAAGAAGATTACCGGTTGAAGTTAGAACCGGTCAGGTGGTTGTGAATAGCTGGTAGAAGTGGTAGTTTCTTGGTGTTAAGTGATGTTGCAGGTTAGTGGATGTGTTCCAAAGTGCTGAGGTAACTTGGCATTGATGTTGTAGTAGAAGGGTTGTTTATGTAGGTGACGGGGAGTTGCAACCTTCGAAGAGTCGAGAAGATGTTGTGTTGAGGGTTGTAGAAAAGGGTTAGCCTGGGGGAAAAGAAGTTTCGTAATCTTAATATGTATGTGTGTATAGAATGGGCGGTGTCCTGGTAAGGCAAGTGTTGTAGTCAATACTTGAAGTGGAAAGGCAATGTAAGATCAAAGGCCATTGTTGGTTGGACGGGTTTTTGTGAGAAGTGGTTGGTTGGTTGTGAGTAAGTAAATTCCGTCTGAAGACAGCTTGTGGTGTGTGGAACGGCTGGCGAAATCAAAGTTGGGGCTTTGTGATGTGATTTTTCGGATGTTAGGTGAGTAGTCCTGGTGAATCGTTAAGGTAATGATAGCGGCGGATGTGAAGGAGTATTAGATATACGTTGAGAAGTTTGAGTAAGCAGTTGATGCTTAAGAATTTTTGCTTGTTGTGGTAGTCTTTGAAAGAGGTTGAGTAGTTTTGCAAGGAGTTTTAGAAGCAGTGAAGGTTGTGGGTCACATGGTGGCTGAACTGGATTGATTGGTGTCACTGTGTGGACAAGTTTTGGGAATTATGAGTTAAAGTGGTGTATGCTGTGAAAGTTGGAGGTTCTTCAGGTTGTTGTTGGGGCTGTGTGCAGTTCAGAAGTGTGAAAGGTTAAGATGTGGTTAACGTTTGGGTGTTCTGGAATTTGTGAACAGTTTGTGGTGGTGTTGAGTTGGGTGGAGTTCTGTGAGGAGAATGTTCAGTGATGGTTCAGTCTCCTGTGTTGCCTTGTGTGTTGCTTTGAGAAGGTTGGTTGTTCTCTTTGCGCCAGTTGAAATTTCGAGGACGAAATTTCCTAAGGGGGGAGAGTTGTAACACCCCAATTTTGGGCTTAGAAGTTTTGGGTTTGGACCGGGCCGGTCAGAGTGCGGTTCGAATATAAAAGGTGATTTTTAGGAAAGACTAGTTCGGGTTGCATTAAAAATATGGAAAAATGTCTTAAAATCCTCTTTTATTATATATAAGAGAAAGGTGAAATCAATTTTGCAAAATGAGGTTTGGAAGGGTGACATTTTGGGTTAGTGACCAAAATGTAATTTTTGAAAACTGCGTGACTGTTTTAAAAAGGATTGAAACTTTGAATCTTTAAGGAGCTATTTACCCAATGGGAGTTTCTCCAGATTTTTCCTAAATAATAAATGATTTATTATTGGTTTTAAAATAAAGGAAAAGGGAGGGAAGATATTTTCCTAAGTTTCCAACTAACTTTTCCACATTTTCCATTTTCATTTTCTCTCATCTTTTCTCTCAAACCAAACACACTTCTCCATCAAAATTCCCTATGATTTTGACAACTAAATATGAGATTTCAATCCTCATTTGATCTCTAATCAATTCTACAACAAAACCTTGGCATTAGCTTATTGGATTTTCAAGAATCTTGGTTCCAAAAAGGGAGAAACTCAAGTTTAGAGGTATGAACGTCCTTCTCCTCTAAATTCTCAGTTCTTTACTGAAATTCCCAAGTTCTCAATCCTTGAATTGTGTTTTGTTAAAGGTTATGCAAATGTATTCTTGATCTTGGCTTTAAAATGCAAGATTTGGTTAATTTTGATGAATTTTCGTATGATCTGATTGGGCATTGTTTTGAGATGTCTTTTTGATGTTAAATGAATGTATAATTGATGAGAAATTGAGGTTTGATCAATGCAATCCTGGATAGGTTGATTTTCCTAAGTTTTGCTTGAGTTTTTGGTTGTTTTTGGAGTGGTTTTGATGATCTGTTATTGCTAGAGGTATAAGGACGTGGTTGGGATCATTTTGGATGTTAATTGATGTTTATAAATGGTTAGAAGTGATTGATCTTGGCTGGGATAAGTTTTGGAAGTGGTTGGAGGTGATTTCGGTTGTGTTTGGTAGCCGAAATGTTGGTTTTGCTAAGAGCAGCGAGTTTAGATGTGTTGCTGGTGTTTTTAATGCATAATGATGCATTAATCCTCTGTTGTTATGTGCTTGAAACAGGGGAGAGTGATCCGTGAGCAATAGAGGTGGCGTCGAAGGTTTCGGATGCTTGGAAGGCTTGTTGGCTAGCCTAGTTTTGTGTATCGGTGAGTGAAGTTGGGTTTTCGGCTTTAAAACCAAGGTTTGAAGGTTTTGGGAGCTTAGTTTAAGTCTAAACAACTTAGCTAAGCTCAAGAGTAAGTAAATGGAATTTCTCACTTGGTTTGTGTATGAATTGGTTTTTAAAGCTGTAACCCCCGTAGCCCGGTCTAGACGGTTGACCCGAACTACGAAGATTACACGGGGAAAACCAAAGTCAACCCGAAAGTCAACCTTGATTAACGACCCTTTTTTTTTCTTTTTAATCTTATCTAGATGCACATTAACCTTAAGTGTGGCCATACAGAGAACGTAACAAAAGATCACAAACATCAGAGATCAACCTGGGACCCAATTGAACAAATTACAACTTTAGGGACCAAATAGTAAATTCTGATAAATTAAGGGACTTATCCCAAATTAAAATTACCATCTTGAAATTAGTCAAGTTTCATGCTTCTCTGTGAAATTTCGGCTTAAAAGGACATCCACAGCTCATGCAATTGATCATACAAGATTTAGGACCAAAACGCAAGCATTTCAAAACATATAACTACCATGGCAGTCCCCTAACGGTCGACCGTTCCGAAACAGGCTAGCCCTGTTCCGAAACACGGGCCGTTCCGAAACGGGTTCCGGAACATGGCCTCGGCAGAGGCTAAACCGTTTCGAAACGGTGCATACCGTTTCGGACGCCTGGGTTCATGCAAGGCACCCGTTCCGAAACGGTACACCCCTGTTCCGAAACGCCTGCACAAAAACCAGCAAACAAGCATACTAGATCATGCAATTGACCACACAAACCTGCTCCAAACATCACCAAACTTTACCAGCATGCAATTAAACATATTTAACACATATAAGCATCATCAATTCAGCAAAAGCACATCTCATACAAAAAGCCCCAAATTTAAGGTCATGCTTCCAACACAAGCTATCTACTTAAGCACCAACTTGCAAAACAAGCATATAAGGTTCAATTCAAAAACCAACAACCACAGCAACATTTAACATACTTAGGGAGTCTTAAACATCTCCCAAAACAAATACATTGGTCCCCCATTGCCAAAACATACAAAAGCTAAAACACTTATAAAACCTTCATACATTGAGCTTTGCTTGTAGTTGTTTGCTTGCCTCCTCTTGCTGCCCTCAAGTCACTTTAATGCTCTGCATTATTGAATCAAGAAAACGAGAGAGCGTAAGCCAAAGCTTAGTGAGGAGTGCTCTTTAAAAACCATTCAATAATGCATTTAAAACCATTTGTAAATCATGCTTGTAAACAACCTTTACACATGCTCAAAGCACACTTTAAATCAAGCAATATCATGCTTCCACATTTCATTTAAACAAGCAACACATGCTTCAACATAAACATTAAATCATGCATCTCATGCATCTCATGTACTATACATGTCATATTGGCTCAAGTGATACATTTCATTTAGAAATCAAATTCAACAACTTTCCCCAAGGACTTTTAAACACCTTGGACCCCAAGGACTTTTAAACACCTTGGCCATGGACTTTTAAACACCATGAATGGACCACACAAGGACTTTTAACCACCTTTGTGTCCGTAGCTTGTAATACCCCAAGGACTTTTAAACACCTTGGCCCCAAGGACTTTTAAACACCTTGGCCCCATGGACTTTTAACCACCATGGAAAGGAGCACCTAAGGACTTTTAACCACCTTAGTGTCCGCAACAAGATTCATCCAAGGACTTTTAACCACCTTGATGATCTTAAATAACAAGGCTCACTCAAGGACTTTTAACCACCTTAGTGACCTTCACTTTTACAAACCATCACTTGCCAATACACACTTTATACATCATATAATCCACTGTTTTAAAGCATTTAAACCCAGCCATCTCAACATGCATTTCAAAGCATTAAATCATCATTTAACAATGCATAAAAACAAGGTACTCTTACCTAGAGTCACCTTCAACACATGGCTTAAATCATCAGCATAAATCATGCTAAAACATCAGCAATTAACATGCTAAAACATGCTTTCCAAAACAGTAGCAAATCATGCAAAAACACCATTTCACATTTCAACAAAACATGGCCACCACTTAAGAGAGAAATCCGAAAACTTACGCTTGAGCTTAGCAAAGTTGTTTAGACTTAAACTAAGCTCCCAAAACCTTCAACCATTGGTTTAAAAGCTGAAAACCCATTTTCACTCACCGATTACCAAACAAGCCTAGCCAACAAACTTTCCAAGCTTCCGAAACCTTCCGAAAACACCTCCAAAACTCAAGGATCAACCTCCCCTGTTTCAAGCACATAAAAACAGAACATTAATGCATCCTTATGCATTAAAACACCAGCAACATCAACACAACTCGCTGCTCATCACTAATCTAACAATTCGGCTACCAAACACAACCGAAATCATCTCCAAACACTTCCAAAACTTAACCCAGCCAAGATCCATCACTTCTAACCATTTTATACATCACATAACATGCAAAAAGATCACAACCACGTCCTTATACCTCCAGGTATAACAGATCACCAAAAACACTCCAAAAACAACCAAAAACTCAAACCAAACTTAGGAAATTCAACCTATCCGGGATTGCATTGATTAAACCTCAACTTCTAATCATCTTAGCATTCAATTAACATCATTTTAACACCTCAAAACCCTGCTTAAACAGATCATACGAAATTTTTACCAAAATCACCAAATCTTGCATTTTAGCCAAAAATCAAGATCTCAATTGAAAAGCCTTTAATAAAACATGAATTAAGGATTGAGAACTTAGGAATTTCATTAAAGAACTTAAAGTTCAGAGGAGAATCGTTCATACCTCCAAACTTGTGATTTCTCCACTTTTTGGAATGAAAACCTTGTTGAAACTTGTAGCGATTGAGTAGGTTTTGATTACACAATGATTTGCTAACAATTGTGAGTTGAAAAGATGAATTTAGGTGAAGAAATCAGATCAAAATCTCTGAAAATGGTGATGTTTGGTTGGAGAGAAAAGGAGAAGAGAAAATAGGAAGTTAGGAAAGAAAAATAGTAAAATAAAGTTTCCCTCCTTTTTGGATCTTTAAAATCAGATAATTAGCTTATAAAACCTTAGAAAAATCTGGAGAAATAACCTTTGGATTAATAGCTCCTTAAAGATTCAAAGTTTCAACCCTTTATAAAATAGCCACCAAACTTTCAAAAATTACATTTTGGTCACTAGCCAAAATGTCACATTTCCGAAACTCATTTTCCAAAATTGATTTCACAGTTCACTTAATTATAATAAAAGATGATTTTAGAACATTTTTCCATAATTTTTATGCAACCCGAACTAGGCTTTCCTAATTTAACCTCTTACGATTCGAACAGCACTATGACTAAACCGGTCAACGCCCAAGACTTTCAAGCCCAAAACCGGGGCGTTACAACTCTCCCCCCCTTAAGAAATTTCGTCCTCGAAATTTACCTGAAGGAAAGAGATAAGGAAACTGCTTCAGCATATCCTCCTTCCGCTCCCACGTGGCTTCCTCAACACCGCGATGCTTCCACAGCACCTTCACCAACTCAATGGTCTTGCCACGAAGAACCTTGCTATCCGAATCCAGAACCTTCACCGGTTCCTCATCATAGGTCAAATCCGGATTCAATTCCACCTCCTCCACAGGCAACACATGCGAAGGATCAGATCTATACTTCCGGAGCATAGAAACATGGAACACATCATGAATCTTCTCCAGCTCTTGAGGTAACCTCAACCGATACGCAACAGGACCAACACGCTCAACAACCTCATACGGTCCAATGTATCTAGGGCTCAGCTTACCCTTCCGCCCAAACCTCATCACCTTTTTCCAAGGCGAAACCTTCAAAAACACGCGATCACCCACCGCAAACTCTATCTCCTTACGCTTCAAATCCGCGTAAGACTTCTGCCGATCAGAAGCAGCCTTCAACCTCTCACATATGAGCTTCACTTTCTCGGTGGTACCTTTCAACAAAGCAGGCATCGAAACCAACTTTTGACCAGTTTCAGCCCAACACAGAGGAGTCCTACACTTCCTCCCATACAGAGCCTCATAAGGTGCCATCTGTATACTCGCCTGAAAACTGTTGTTGTAAGCGAACTCAACCAAAGGCAAATGCTTCTCCCAAGAACCTTGGAACTCCATCACGCAGCATCTCAACATATCCTCCAAAATCTGAATAACACGCTCAGACTGGCCATCCGACTGAGGATGATAGGATGTACTGAAATGCAACCTTGTACCCAGAGCTTGATGCAAACACTGCCAAAAACGCGACGTGAACCTCGGATCCCTATCCGACACGATCGACTTAGGCACACCATGCAACCTCACAACTTCAGCAACGTACAGCTCTGCCAGCTTATCCAAAGAAAACGTAGTATGCACAGGCAAGAAATGTGCACACTTCGTCAGGCGATCCACAATCACCCAAACAGAATTCTTCTTTGACGGAGACAAAGGCAAACCAGATACAAAATCCATGGTAACCCTCTCCCACTTCCATTCAGGGATTTTCAACGGTTGCAACAAACCAGAAGGAACTTGATGTTCAGCCTTAACTCGCTGACACACCAAACACTTGCTTACAAACTCTGCCACATCCTTCTTCAAACCTACCCAATAGTACTCATCACGAAGATCGCGATACATCTTTGTACTACCAGGATGCATAGCAAAAGGACTACTATGACCTTCAGCTAGAATAGCACGCCTCAACTCAGCATCTGCAGGCACTACTATCCGATTACCAAAACACAACACTCCATCCTCATTAAAACAGAAATCCGAAGGTCTACCCTCCGCGATATCCTGAACATGAGACACCAAGGAATCATCCAACAACTGCTTATCCTTGATCAACTGAACCAACGAAGGTTTCACTTGCAACTCAGCAACAAGACCACCATCCTGCGATATACTCAAGCTAGCAAACATAGCTCTCAGCTCAACAGCTACCTTTCTACTCAAGGCATCCGCAACAACATTGGCCTTTCCAGGATGATACTCAATCGTCAGATCATAATCCTTGAGCAACTCCAACCAACGTCGCTGCCTGAGATTCAACTCCTTCTGAGACATCAGATACCTCAAACTCTTGTGATCCGTGTACACCGTACACTTCTCACCATACAGATAATGCCTCCAGATCTTCAGAGCAAAAACCACTGCAGCCAACTCAATATCATGCGTAGGATAATTGCGCTCATGCACCTTCAACTGCCGCGACGCATAAGCCACAACCTTACCCTCTTGCATCAGCACACACCCCAAACCAACATAGGATGCATCACTGTAGACTACAAACTCTTTCCCTGATTCAGGCTGAATCAAGATAGGAGCTTGCGTCAAAGCCAACTTCAGCTTCTCAAAAGCTTGCTGTCTCGCTTCTGTCCACTCATACCTAACATCTTTCTGCAGCAACTTCGTCAAAGGAGCAGCAATCTTGGAAAAACCATCCACAAACCTTCGGTAGTATCCCGCCAAACCAAGGAAACTACGAACCTCCTGAACAGACTTAGGAACTTTCCAGTTCATCACCGCTTCAATCTTCTGAGGATCAACACGAATCCCCCCAGCTGAGACCACATGTCCAAGAAAAACAACCTCTCTAAGCCAAAACTCACACTTGCTCAACTTAGCATAAAGCTGATTCTCCAACAAAGCTTGCAACACAATCCTCAAATGCTCTTCGTGCTCTTCCTCAGTACGCGAGTACACAAGGATATCATCAATGAACACCACAACAAACTTGTCCAGGTATTCATGAAAAACACGATTCATCATATCCATGAAAGCAGCGGGAGCATTTGTCAAACCAAACGGCATCACAAGGAACTCATAATGCCCATACCTTGTCCTGAAAGCTGTCTTAGGCACATCCACATCCTTCACCTTCAATTGATAATACCCTGACCTCAAGTCAATCTTAGAGAACACAGCAGCTCCCCGAAATTGATCAAAGAGATCATCAATCCTCGGCAAAGGATACCGATTCTTGATAGTCAACTTGTTCAGCTGACGGTAATCAATGCACATCCTCATCGTGCCATCTTTCTTCTTCACAAACAAGACAGGAGCACCCCAAGGCGAAACACTCGGCCGGATGAAACCACGATCAAGCAACTCTTGCAACTGCGTCTTCAGCTCCTTCAGCTCCTTAGGTGCCATTCTATAGGGAGTAATGGACACAGGAGTGGTATTCTCATACAACTCAATACCAAACTCCACCTCGCGATTAGGAGGTAAACCAGGCAACTCCTCAGGGAAAACATCAGGAAACACCTTCACAACCCTGATATCCTGTACCCTCAGCTCCTTCGAACTAGGATTCATCACAAAAGCCAGAAAAGCTTCACAACCTTGCCTCAGCATCCTGCTCGCCTCCAAGGTAGAAACAACATTGGCAAGAAACTTCACATTCTCACCAACCACCACCACTTCATAATCATCCGCAAGCCTAAGCGAAACCCGCTTATTCTCACCATCCACAACAGCACGATGCTCAGCAAGCCAATCCATACCAAGGATCACATCAAAACCATAAAAGGGCAACTCCATAAGATCAACAAGAAAGACATGCTCTTGAACAACCAAAGGACACCTTTTATAAAGCTTACGAGTCACAACAGTTTCACCAAGAGAACTAGTGACTCTAACACCAACATCCAAAAACTCAACAGGCAAACCAAGCAACTCAGCATGCTCACGAAGAATGTATGAATGCGTAGATCCAGAATCAATCAAAGAAAGCAATGACAAGGATTGCAAAGTAAAGGTACCTGCAATCACATCTGCATCATTCCTTCCTTCGCGCTGAGCATACACCCTCGCTTGGCCTCCACCCTCAGGTTGAATAGCCACAACATGAGCTACACCGCGCCCACCTTCCTCTCGTCTCTGAAAATTACCACGGCCGCGCCCACGACCTCTCTGCGATGCTGCAACAACAGGAGCACGCTCTTGACCACCAGCCATCCTCGGACAATCACGCCTCAGATGATTAGCTGAACCACAACTCCAGCACTCATAACCAGCTGCTATCACAGGAGCTTGCACCTCCCTCCCAGCACGAGGACAGTCACGCTTCAAGTGACCACGGGAACCACAAATCCAACAAGCACTAGGGTCAGCTCTAGCATTGCCGCCCCTAGCAGGTGCACCTCCACCTCTCTTAGACGAGGACTGAAACCTCTGATCACGCCCTCTCTTGTTCCGACCACCAGAACTATACTCAGCAGCTCTCTTTCCAGAACTAGCTCCAGCACCCTTAGCAGACAAACTCAGGTTCATCTCAATGTCCTTGGACCGACTAACCAGCACATTGAAATCATTGTACTCAGCAGCTAACATATAGGTCTTAACCTCCGTCACCAAGCCATAACGGAACCTTTCGCACCTCTCGCGCTCATCAGGTACCAACTCAGGTGCATACTGGCTAAGACGTACAAACTGTACCTCATACTCCGCCACACTCATGTTCCCTTGGGTCAGAGACATGAATTCACGCTTCTTTTCATCCAGATATCTAACTCCCAGATATCTCCTCTTGAACGCATGCTGAAAGAACGTCCATGTAACATCAGCATCAGCCATCCCAGAGATTGTGGTCGTCCACCACGTATAAGCATCACCCTGCAGCAGTGACACCACACATCCCAGCTTTTGCACATCAGTGCAACTCATCTGCCCCAAGACACGCTTGGTACTTTCCAGCCATGCTTCTGACCTCTCAGCTGACATACCCCTAAACTCAGTCCCTCCAAGACTGCGCAAACGTTCCAAGGGTAGTCTAGCACCAGCATCTCCCTGATGCCCAGCTCCTTGAGCTCCAGCTACTGCTGCTCGAAACGCACCCGCAATAGCTTGTACAAGCACAGACATATCAGGTATCGCTTGCCCCTGACCAGCCTCAGGTCCTGCAGCTCCAGCACCAGCTGCCTCAGCTCCAGCTCTTTCCCTCTCCGCACCACCACCAGCAGGTGGAGGAGGAGGTACCACAGCACTACCAGTGTGCTCATCATTCACATTCCCCTCCGGGGTCGTAGCTCTCACGCTACTCCTTAACTCTCTACGTGGTGCCATACTATTACCATGCATAACAATACAAAATAAAACAAATCAGGACCAGCAAGGTAAGCAAATTCCAAGTATTCAAGCTCAATTTCTTTCAAAAACAACATCATCTCTTTAGCTTTTGTTTGGCAATGGGTACCCTCATCATGCATCATCACAACATGTATCACATATACATCATCATATCATATCATTGAACATACTTTCACTCAACAAGCATACCAACCAAACCATGCTTCAATCATGCATACACACATTCCCAATTACTCGAGAACTCAGCTCTGATACCACCAAATGTAACCCCCGTAGCCCGGTCTAGACGGTTGACCCGAACTACGAAGATTACACGGGGAAAACCAAAGTCAACCCGAAAGTCAACCTTGATTAACGACCCTTTTTTTTTCTTTTTAATCTTATCTAGATGCACATTAACCTTAAGTGTGGCCATACAGAGAACGTAACAAAAGATCACAAACATCAGAGATCAACCTGGGACCCAATTGAACAAATTACAACTTTAGGGACCAAATAGTAAATTCTGATAAATTAAGGGACTTATCCCAAATTAAAATTACCATCTTGAAATTAGTCAAGTTTCATGCTTCTCTGTGAAATTTCGGCTTAAAAGGACATCCACAGCTCATGCAATTGATCATACAAGATTTAGGACCAAAACGCAAGCATTTCAAAACATATAACTACCATGGCAGTCCCCTAACGGTCGACCGTTCCGAAACAGGCTAGCCCTGTTCCGAAACACGGGCCGTTCCAAAACGGGTTCCGGAACATGGCCTCGGCAGAGGCTAAACCGTTTCGAAACGGTGCATACCGTTTCGGACGCCTGGGTTCATGCAAGGCACCCGTTCCGAAACGGTACACCCCTGTTCCGAAACGCCTGCACAAAAACCAGCAAACAAGCATACTAGATCATGCAATTGACCACACAAACCTGCTCCAAACATCACCAAACTTTACCAGCATGCAGTTAAACATATTTAACACATATAAGCATCATCAATTCAGCAAAAGCACATCTCATACAAAAAGCCCCAAATTTAAGGTCATGCTTCCAACACAAGCTATCTACTTAAGCACCAACTTGCAAAACAAGCATATAAGGTTCAATTCAAAAACCAACAACCACAGCAACATTTAACATACTTAGGGAGTCTTAAACATCTCCCAAAACAAATACATTGGTCCCCCATTGCCAAAACATACAAAAGCTAAAACACTTATAAAACCTTCATACATTGAGCTTTGCTTGTACTTGTTTGCTTGCCTCCTCTTGCTGCCCTCAAGTCACTTTAATGCTCTGCATTATTGAATCAAGAAAACGAGAGAGCGTAAGCCAAAGCTTAGTGAGGAGTGCTCTTTAAAAACCATTCAATAATGCATTTAAAACCATTTGTAAATCATGCTTGTAAACAACCTTTACACATGCTCAAAGCACACTTTAAATCAAGCAATATCATGCTTCCACATTTCATTTAAACAAGCAACACATGCTTCAACATAAACATTAAATCATGCATCTCATGCATCTCATGTACTATACATGTCATATTGGCTCAAGTGATACATTTCATTTAGAAATCAAATTCAACAACTTTCCCCAAGGACTTTTAAACACCTTGGACCCCAAGGACTTTTAAACACCTTGGCCATGGACTTTTAAACACCATGAATGGACCACACAAGGACTTTTAACCACCTTTGTGTCCGTAGCTTGTAATACCCCAAGGACTTTTAAACACCTTGGCCCCAAGGACTTTTAAACACCTTGGCCCCATGGACTTTTAACCACCATAGAAAGGAGCACCTAAGGACTTTTAACCACCTTAGTGTCCGCAACAAGATTCATCCAAGGACTTTTAACCACCTTGATGATCTTAAATAACAAGGCTCACTCAAGGACTTTTAACCACCTTAGTGACCTTCACTTTTACAAACCATCACTTGCCAATACACACTTTATACATCATATAATCCACTGTTTTAAAGCATTTAAACCCAGCCATCTCAACATGCATTTCAAAGCATTAAATCATCATTTAACAATGCATAAAAACAAGGTACTCTTACCTAGAGTCACCTTCAACACATGGCTTAAATCATCAGCATAAATCATGCTAAAACATCAGCAATTAACATGCTAAAACATGCTTTCCAAAACAGTAGCAAATCATGCAAAAACACCATTTCACATTTCAACAAAACATGGCCACCACTTAAGAGAGAAATCCGAAAACTTACGCTTGAGCTTAGCAAAGTTGTTTAGACTTAAACTAAGCTCCCAAAACCTTCAACCATTGGTTTAAAAGCTGAAAACCCATTTTCACTCACCGATTACCAAACAAGCCTAGCCAACAAACTTTCCAAGCTTCCGAAACCTTCCGAAAACACCTCCAAAACTCAAGGATCAACCTCCCCTGTTTCAAGCACATAAAAACAGAACATTAATGCATCCTTATGCATTAAAACACCAGCAACATCAACACAACTCGCTGCTCATCACTAATCTAACAATTCGGCTACCAAACACAACCGAAATCATCTCCAAACACTTCCAAAACTTAACCCAGCCAAGATCCATCACTTCTAACCATTTTATACATCACATAACATGCAAAAAGATCACAACCACGTCCTTATACCTCCAGGTATAACAGATCACCAAAAACACTCCAAAAACAACCAAAAACTCAAACCAAACTTAGGAAATTCAACCTATCCGGGATTGCATTGATTAAACCTCAACTTCTAATCATCTTAGCATTCAATTAACATCATTTTAACACCTCAAAACCCTGCTTAAACAGATCATACGAAATTTTTACCAAAATCTTGCATTTTAGCCAAAAATCAAGATCTCAATTGAAAAGCCTTTAATAAAACATGAATTAAGGATTGAGAACTTAGGAATTTCATTAAAGAACTTAAAGTTCAGAGGAGAATCGTTCATACCTCCAAACTTGTGATTTCTCCACTTTTTGGAATGAAAACCTTGTTGAAACTTGTAGCGATTGAGTAGGTTTTGATTACACAATGATTTGCTAACAATTGTGAGTTGAAAAGATGAATTTAGGTGAAGAAATCAGATCAAAATCTCTGAAAATGGTGATGTTTGGTTGGAGAGAAAAGGAGAAGAGAAAATAGGAAGTTAGGAAAGAAAAATAGTAAAATAAAGTTTCCCTCCTTTTTGGATCTTTAAAATCAGATAATTAGCTTATAAAACCTTAGAAAAATCTGGAGAAATAACCTTTGGATTAATAGCTCCTTAAAGATTCAAAGTTTCAACCCTTTATAAAATAGCCACCAAACTTTCAAAAATTACATTTTGGTCACTAGCCAAAATGTCACATTTCCGAAACTCATTTTCCAAAATTGATTTCACAGTTCACTTAATTATAATAAAAGATGATTTTAGAACATTTTTCCATAATTTTTATGCAACCCGAACTAGGCTTTCCTAATTTAACCTCTTACGATTCGAACAGCACTATGACTAAACCGGTCAACGCCCAAGACTTCCAAGCCCAAAACCGGGGCGTTACAAAAGCACTTGTGTTTGTTGGATGCAATGCATGTGATTTGCATGTTTTAAATTCTGTTTTGAAAGCATATTATAGCATGGTTTAATGCTGGTTTTGAAAGCCATGTGTGAAGGATGCTCAAGGTAAGAGTTCCTTGGTTTTGTACATTGGAATTGTGGAATTGATGCATAGTGTTGCATGTTGTTTAATGGCTTTGTTTAATGCTTCAAAACAGTGGATTGATGAGTGTAATTGGTGGTTTTGGCACTTTGGTTATGCTTGTTAAACATTGGATTAATGTGGTAAGAAGGTTATATTGGCAAGTGATGAAAGTGGTTCTTGGTTACTTTAATCGGATATAGTTAGCCGGCTATAGGATTGGGTGCACCGTGAATAAAGTCGCCTTGGATGTGGAGTGGTTGTGATTGAACCGGTAACTCCATCAAAGTACACTAACGAGATGGTTAAGAACACCATGGTGGTTAAAATTCCATGGGTGGGTCTTGTGTTAAGGTCATAATGGTGGTTAAAATTCCATTTGAGGACCTTGTGTAAGCAAAGGTTATAATGGTGGTTAAAATTCAATTTGAGGACCTTGTGCTTGTTAAGATCACAATGGTGGTGTAAAGTCCATGTGTGGATCTTGTGAAGTATGTCCCGGATCTCGTTAGTGATGTTATACAACTACAAATGGGTGATGCTAAGGTCATATGGTGGTTAAAATTCCATATGGGGACCTTGTGCATGTTAAGGTCATATGGTGGTTAAAATTCCATATGAGGACCTTGTGAATGTTAAGGTCATATGGTGGTTAAAATTCCATATGAGGGCCTTGTGTATGGTAAGGTCAAATGGTGGTTAAAATTCCATTTGGGGACCTTGAGATTGGTAGTGTGTATGAAGAGTGGGGACAACGCTTGTGATCCGCGTATCCGATTGGATATTGAGTTGAAAAGAGGATACGGTTTATCACTTGGAAGCCAATATAAAGTTCTTGAATATAATGAAGCATGAGATGCTTGAAATGATGCATGGTTGCATGAGAAGTGTGTAATGCTTTATGAATGCATGTATTACTTGTTAGCATGTACAAGTGTTTATAATCTATTGAGAATGATTCATGTGTGCATGAAATCTCTTTAGTTCATTGAAGTCTTGTGAAGGCTTGTTTAAAAGGCATGTAATGCAAACGTTGAGTTTGTGGTTCATGTGTTGCATTTGTTTAATGCATGTGTTTAATTGGAGGAGTAAGTCGTTTTCAAAGGTTTCTTGCTTTGAAATGATTTTCAAGGTATGAGAAAAGTATGATGTGAAGTGGAAGTGTTTTCCAAGGATTTTGTATTTAACATTACTTATGATGTTCATGTATGGAATGGTTATATTGTTGGTTTTGCAAGTTTGTGCTTTGAAGAAGATTACTTAGCTTTTCTAAGCTAAGGGTTGGTTTTCATGTTTGAGCAATGCATGATTTAAAGCATGTTGTTAAAAAGGATTTTCAAACATTGCTTTGGTTTATCGAATTATGACACTTTTGAAAAAGGTTTTATAACTCGCTGCATTGATGGTGTTTTGGTTTTGAGCATTCCTCACTAAGCATTATGTGCTTACGCTCCTTTTTGTCCATCAATGCAGATAATTGAAGTTGGAACAGCGAGAAGCAAGGGAATTCAAGAAGAGCTCCACTTGAGATGTATGTCTCGGTTAATAGCTATAGATAGTAAAGGCAATGGGGGAAGAATCTCTTATGTTGATGTTTAATGAGATTGTGTATGTTGGACAAGTATGGTTTATGATTTTGAACTATGTGGCTTAACGCTTGCAACGTTTGAGTCTTCTTATTCTTAAGTCGTTATGCTATGCTTCTTGTTTAAAAAGCATGTTTGAGTGTTGGATGTGTTGAATGAGTTGGTGCACCTAGGGGTGGTTTTGTATCTAGATTTTGATGCAAATTGGTAGGTATGATGCTTGGCATGTTGTTGATTAAATGTGGGGTGGTTTGGAGCATGTTTGATGGGGTTTAAAGGTGTTTAAAAAGGCCTATCTGCTGTTTCTGGGCAGGGTGTTTCGAAACACCCTTGCATGTTTCGAAACAGGCCCTTGAATTTGCCAGGGTGTTCCTGAACGGCCTAGACCCGTTTCGGAACACCTGACCGTTGGGCATAAAATTTGAATTGTTTTGAGGTTTGCAAGCTTTACGTTTTAGTCCTGATTCTTGTATATGCAATTGCTTGAGTTTGAGATGTCCGTTTGAGATGAAATTTGGCAGAGAGGCATGAAACATGACTAATTTCATAATGGTAACTTAAAAATTGGTAAAGTCCTCTTAATTTTCAGAATTTACAAATTGGTCCCTAAATTCGTATTTTGTGCAATTGGGTCCCTTATTGTTTTCCGATTGCTATGATTTTTGAGCATTCTTATCTCAAGAGTATGCCTAGGTTAAATGTGCATCTAGAAAAGTTTAAAAAGAAAAAAAAGGGTCGTTAATCAAGGTTGACTTTCGGGTTGACTTTGGTTTTCCCCGTGTAATCTTCGTAGTTCGTAGGTTAACGAAGATTACACGAAGATTAACGGTCACACACAGATGACTGAGCTCCCACTCCTTGCTCAAGCAACACTTGCTCACCAACAGCATTAGCCGCACCTTGCTTAACCCTTGGAAATTCCCCTCCAAGATACCTTTCATAGAAAGCAGACACGAAGAAATCCCAATCAATATCAAGGATATGTGACGCCACAGCCACAGATGTCCACCAAGAACAAGCATCCTCCAGCATCAGAGAAACAACACTCCCCAGCTTACAGGCATAATCACAGCCTTCCTGATCCAAAATCAGAACTACATTGGCCAACCAGGCCTCAAACATCTCCGGGGAAGAACCATGGTACTCTACAGCACCCAAATCAAGCAAATGCTGCTTCGGCAAACCCACACATTTAGCCAGCGCATCCACTGACTTTACCTCAACCGCAGCCTGAGATGTTCCCAACACCTCCTGAACAACAGATAAAGAACTTTCCATCCCGGAACCAGCTTCTTTCCCTTGCCTTACCATCTCAACTTCAGTCACAGAAGACTGAGACAAAACACCTCTACAAAAGGGTGAATCTTTTGACTTAACAACCTGCCCCAAGGCAGCAACCATTTCACTCATCCTCCATTCTTTCATCATCTTTGCCATACCACTAACAACAAACAACATACAATCACAACAAACAAACAAAACCTGTTAGACCAGCATTAAGCAAGGATTCAAACTCCAACTCCAAAATAACACAATAGCTATATTAATAAGGCAATGGGTATCCCGAATCCTCCCCCTTTACATGACATAACAGTTAACACAACATGAATATCACAACATCAAGCATATCAACAACATGCCTTGATCATGCTTACACCAACAACATCCAACAGCACCAGCACATTAGCAACATAACATGCTCAAAACACATTCATCATGCATAGCATCAGCTCATAGCATCAACACATATCCACATGAACTCAACCAAGATTCATAACCACAAATCATGCTTGCATACATCAGCAACATGCTCAAAAACATCAACAGCATACTCAGAAACACATGCTTCAACCAGCTTTCAACCATACAACAAGGTAAACATCAAACACACTTACCACAACAACTTACCGTTTTCCCCAACCTTCGCAACTCAGCTCTGATACCACCAAATGTAACCCCCGTAGCCCGGTCTGTACGGTTGACCCGAACTACGAAGATTACACGGGGAAAACCAAAGTCAACCCGAAAGTCAACCTTGATTAACGACCCTTTTTTTTTCTTTTTAATCTTGTCTAGAAGCACATTAACCTTAGATGTGATCACACAAACACCATGCTCAAAGATCACAAACATCAGAGATCAAACAGGGACCCAATTGAACAAATTACAACTTTAGGGACCAAATTGTAATTTCTGAAAACTTTAAGGACTTAACCAGATTTCAAGTTACCAACTTAAAATTAGTCATGTTTCATACTTCCCTGCCAAATTTCAGCTCAAACGGACATCCCGAACTCACACAATTGCACAAACAAGATTCAGGACCAAAACGCAAACATTTCAAAACATAAAAGATACTTTTAACTGATTTTAACGGTTCGGTATCGATACGCCACGTGTCGTATCGATACTCGGGGAAGGCAGTAACCAAATTCTAGCAAGGGTATCGATACCCTACCCCCAGTATCGATACTCCACTCATAAGGTATCGATACTTGTTCATCAGTATCGATACCCCTGGCCTGAAACTTGCATATTTGGTTCAGGTGTATCGATACCCAAGCCCGAGTATCGATACCCCTGCCTGAAAACAACTCAAAAACAGCATCAAACATGCTTCAAACATCAAATTAACATCACCAAATCATTCCTCAAAGATAAACAACATGCAGAGACCATAAATGCATCATCAATTCAACAAATAACCAACACATATGGAAAGCCCCAAATTCAAAAGCATACTTCCTACTCAAGCTATCCATTTAAGCATAAACTTTCCAAAGCAACCACAATTAAGCCAATTCATGTTCAACAACATTAACAACAGCATTTAACATACATGATCAACATATACGATCACAATAACAACAATCCGAGAGATTCTACCCCATTGCCCTTATTAACTATAGCTATTCACCGAGACATACATCTCCATTGGAGTCCACCTTGAATCCCTTGCTCCTTGCTGTCCAAGCTTCAAGAATCTGCATTGATGGACAAAAGGAGCGTAAGCACATAATGCTTAGTGAGGAATGCTCAAAACCAAAACACCATCAATGCAGCGGGTCTTTAAAACACATTAAAACCAACCCGATTTGCTTTCCAAAACCATGTTCGAAAACTCTTTTCAACATCAAGTTCAAATCATGCATAAACACCATATGCCAAGCTTTAAATAAAACCATGGAAAACACATCCTTTCCACAACATACCTTTCTTTAACTTGGAAACCACATCAAGCAAGAAACCACTTAAAACCATAATTCAATCAAACCATTTCATGCATTTAATCAAGGCAACATAAAACCATAGCATCATCATCACATGCCTTTAACATCAAGTCATACATGACTCCAATGCAACATAGGTGATCCATGCTCTCATGCATCATTTATCAAATGATAACCTACACTTGTTCAACATACAAGTAACATGCTTTCACTAGCATCATACACATCTCATGCAACAATGCATCTTACCAAGCATCTCATGCTTCTCATGCAAACATGCATCAATTCAAGCATCTCATGCTTCACATGCAACCATGCATCATTTCAAGCAATCCCATGCTTCACATGCAACTATGCATCATTTCAAGCAATCCCATGCTTCACATGCAACTATGCATCATTTCAAGCAATCCCATGCTCAACATGATCAAGAACATTATATTGGCTTCCAAGAGATCAACCATAATCACTTTCCACTTTTCAACCCGATCGGATACGCGGATTACAAGCGTGTCCCAACGCTTCCTACACACTACCCAATCCAAGGTCTTCCAAATGGGCAACAACCTCCATTTGACCTTAACAACCTAAGGTTCCCATGTATGGACTTTTAAACACCATACCACCTTAGCTTTTCCTCAAGGTTACCATGTATGGACTTTCAACCGCCATACACCCTTGACATGCACAAGGTCTTTTCCGTATGGACTTTCAACCACCATACAACCTTTGCATAACCGATTGGTAGTTGTAGACATCATCTAACGAGATCCGGGACATCACACACAAGATCCACACATGGACTTAACCATTGCCATTGTGATCTTAACAAGTACAAGGTTCTCACATAAGGACTTTTAACCACCTTATAACCTTTACTCAACCAAGGTCTACCGTGGGCAACAACCTCCACTACGACCTTAAGCAACCGAGGTCCTCCCGTGGGCACACCCTCCACTGACCTCATCTCGTTAGGAATACTTGAGGGGAGTTTACCCGGTCCACACTTGACCACTCCGCCATCAAGGCGACTTTATTCACGGTGCACCCAATCCTATAGCCGGCTAATTATACCCGATCAACGAACCAAGAACCATTCACATCTCTTGCCAACATAACCATCTTACCATAATATCCAATGTTCCACATGCATAAACATAATGCAAAGCCATCACATCATTAGCTCAATGATTCACATGCATACACATAATGCAAAACCATCACATCATTAGCTCAATGATTCACATGCATAAACAATATGCAAAAGGCACAATTATCATCATTAATCATCATCAACTCACTGTTTTTAAGCATAATACAAAGCCAATGAACAACATGCAACACTATGCATCAAAACCACATTTTCAATGCACTAAACCAAGGATCTCTTACCTTGAGCATCCTTTTCAATTGACTTTCAAAACCAGCATTAAACCATGCTAAAACATGCTTACAAAACAGAATTTAACCATGCAAATCACATGCATATCAATCATCATCCACTTTTGATTTTTAAAGCCAAAACATACACAATCCAAGAGCAAAAACTCATCCACTTACTCTTGAGCTTAGCAAAGTTGTTTAGACTTAAACTAAGCTCCCAAAAACCTTCAAACCTTGTTTCAAAAGCTGAAATCCCAACTTCACTCACCGATTACCAAACAAGCCTAGCCAACAAGCTTTCCAAGCTTCCGAAACCTTCCGAAAACACCTCCAAAGCTCAAGGATCAACCTCCCCTGTTTCAAGCACACAAAAACAGAACATTAATGCATCCTTATGCATTAAAACACCAGCAACATCAACACAACTCGCTGCTCATCACAAATCTAACAATTTGGCTACCAAACACAACCGAAATCATCTCCAAACACTTCCAAAACTTAACCCAGCCAAGATCCATCACTTCTAACCATTTTTATACATCAATTAACATGCAAAATGATCACAACCACGTCCTTATACCTCCAGGTATAACAGATCACCAAAAACACTCCAAAAACAACCAAAAACTCAAGCCAAACTTAGGAAATTCAACCTATCCGGGATTGCATTGATTAAACCTCAACTTCTAATCATTTTAGCATTCATTTAACATCAATTTAACACCTCAAAACCCTGCTTAAACAGATCACACGAAATTTTCACCAAAATCACCAAATCTTGCATTTTAGCCAAAAATCAAGATCTCAATTGAAAAGCCTTTAATAAAACATAAATCAAGGATTGAGAACTTAGGAATTTCAGTAAAGAACTGATAGTTTAGAGGAGAAGGACGTTCTTACCTCCAAACTTGAATTTCTCCATTTTAGAGCCAAAAAGCTTGATGAATCAACTTGTAAATTGAGAGGTTTTGATGATGAGATGTTTAGGAATCAAATGAGAATTGAAATGAGAGATTAAGATGTCAAAATCAGAGAAAGAAATCTGGAGAATCTTGTTTGGGTAGAGAGAAAATGAGAGAAAAGAGAATTTGAGAGAAAATGGAAAATTAGTTGGAAATTTAGTTACAAATGATTTTCCCTCCTTTTCTAAATCTTTAAAATCAGATTTGAGTCATAAAATATCTTAGAAAAATCTGGAGAAATCCTTTTTGGAATAATAGCTCCTTAAAGATTCAAAGTTTCAATCCTTTATAAAACTGTCCCGCAACTTTCAAAAATTACATTTTGGTCACTAGCCAAAATGTCAACCTTCCGAACCTCATTTTCCAAAATTGATTTCACAGTTCACTTATATATATTAAAATATGATTTTAGAACATTTTTCCATATTTTTAATGCAACCCGAACTAGGCTTTCCTAAATTCACTCTTATATATTCGATCAGCACTTTGACCGAACCGGTCAACACCCAAAACTTCTGAGCCCAAAACCGGGGCGTTACAACTCTCCCCCCCTTAGGAAATTTCGTCCTCGAAATTTCAACCGGCGAAAAGAGAACAACAAACTCCTCAAAGCAACACACAAGGCAACACAAAAGCCTCAACCAACAACACTGATCACTTCCCATACAAAACTTCCACCACACACTGTCCACAAATCCACACTCTCAAGGGTAACCACAACTTAACCTTCCACACAACCGGATTATACACAATCCCACATCAATCCTGAAGAACTTCAGCTCTTACAGCAGATAACACTGTAGCACATAACTTCCATAACTGGTTTACACAGAAACAACAACTAAACCAACTTAGCCACACTAGGCAAACCCCTCAACCTCTAAAACTCTTGCGATTCCCAAACCTTTTTCCAAAGATTTTCCCAACAAGCAGAAATCCTTAACATCAACTGTTTACACAAACTCTCCAACGAAGCTGACAATCCCTCACATCTGTCAACTACATTACCACAACAGCTCACCAGCACTATTTACACAAAAACCAAAAATTACATCACAACCCCAACTTGAAACCTTCAGCCATTTCACATACCATCAACAGACTTCAAACAGAACTTTCTTAACCACAACTAGCCGACCACTTCTCACAAGAACCCAAACAACCAACAAAAACCTTCGATCTTTCACAGCCCTTTCACTACATACTCAACCAGAACACTTGCATTACCAGAACATCACTGAACCAAAACACACACAACAGCTTCAGAACTCTTCAAAGATTGCTAAGAACCAACACAACCCTTCACAACAACTTAAAAGCTAAACAACCTCAGCTGCAACAACACTTAACACCAAGGAACTACCACTTCCTTTAAACTAAACAAACCACTTAGCAGATACTAACCTCAAACAGATACCCTTCACCACCAAACCACTAAACTCTCAGAGCATCAAACACTATCCTTCTACCAACAAGCCATTCCACTCTCACTCAGCACCAAACAACCTCTACAAACCCATCATTCCACTTAATCCAACCACAACACTAACAGATTCGATTAGTTATTAGCGAGTGTGAACATCGTATGCATGATCACCTACATGCCCTATCAATGCCTGATGTACATGTATGCAAAACCTCTAATGTCATGCCACATGTATGCATGGACCAACATATATAATATAGTATATAACAATGATTTTAAACTGTGCATGAATGCCAGTTCACACCCTCCAATAACATCCTCAAAATCTGTCTAAGAACAACCCCTTACTCACCTTTAACTTATCTAACTCCATCATACCAACAACCATTAACCACAAGATATTCACTAAAGCCTTCTTCACACCAAAGATATCACCAAACCACAACTATCATTACCCCAAACATGCTAGCAACAAGACTAGACTTACCACGCAAGGAAAAACCAACAGAAACCAAACTAAGGCAACTAAAGCAAAGATCACTTAACAAGGTTACCTGAAAACACAACACCACCCTGAAGCTTCATCGAACGAGCTCTCTTCCTTGCGAAACCAACATCCTTCTGTCGCACCCCTGCAGCACCAGCTAACACACCAGGGTCACCACCAACTCCTTGCAATAAGGAACCTTGGCTATTCCGAGCCAACATCGAACAATCACGCTTCATGTGTCCAGCAGACCCACATTTCCAGCAAACTTCATTCCCTAAACTCTTCACAACCTTCGGCTTTTTCTGCCACTTCCGAACCTCGCCTCGGCCATGCCCACGACCTTTCAAAGATCCTTTGGCTAACACCAAAGCTGACTTCACTTCATGAGGACAATCACGCCTAACATGCAACTTAGAACCACATCTCCAGCAAACACTTGTTTCCCAACATTTTCCAACATGTTGCCTTTTACAACGGTCACACACAGATGACTGAGCTCCCACTCCTTGCTCAAGCAACACTTGCTCACCAACAGCATTAGCCGCACCTTGCTTAACCCTTGGAAATTCCCCTCCAAGATACCTTTCATAGAAAGCAGACACGAAGAAATCCCAATCAATATCAAGGATATGTGACGCCACAGCCACAGATGTCCACCAAGAACAAGCATCCTCCAGCATCAGAGAAACAACACTCCCCAGCTTACAGGCATAATCACAGCCTTCCTGATCCAAAATCAGAACTACATTGGCCAACCAGGCCTCAAACATCTCCGGGGAAGAACCATGGTACTCTACAGCACCCAAATCAAGCAAATGCTGCTTCGGCAAACCCACACATTTAGCCAGCGCATCCACTGACTTTACCTCAACCGCAGCCTGAGATGTTCCCAACACCTCCTGAACAACAGATAAAGAACTTTCCATCCCGGAACCAGCTTCTTTCCCTTGCCTTACCATCTCAACTTCAGTCACAGAAGACTGAGACAAAACACCTCTACAAAAGGGTGAATCTTTTGACTTAACAACCTGCCCCAAGGCAGCAACCATTTCACTCATCCTCCATTCTTTCATCATCTTTGCCATACCACTAACAACAAACAACATACAATCACAACAAACAAACAAAACCTGTTAGACCAGCATTAAGCAAGGATTCAAACTCCAACTCCAAAATAACACAATAGCTATATTAATAAGGCAATGGGTATCCCGAATCCTCCCCCTTTACATGACATAACAGTCAACACAACATGAATATCACAACATCAAGAATATCAACAACATGCCTTGATCATGCTTACACCAACAACATCCAACAGCACCAGCACATTAGCAACATAACATGCTCAAAACACATTCATCATGCATAGCATCAGCTCATAGCATCAACACATATCCACATGAACTCAACCAAGATTCATAACCACAAATCATGCTTGCATACATCAGCAACATGCTCAAAAACATCAACAGCATACTCAGAAACACATGCTTCAACCAGCTTTCAACCATACAACAAGGTAAACATCAAACACACTTACCACAACAACTTACCGTTTTCCCCAACCTTCGCAACTCAGCTCTGATACCACCAAATGTAACCCCCGTAGCCCGGTCTGTACGGTTGACCCGAACTACGAAGATTACACGGGGAAAACCAAAGTCAACCCGAAAGTCAACCTTGATTAACGACCCTTTTTTTTTCTTTTTAATCTTGTCTAGAAGCACATTAACCTTAGATGTGATCACACAAACACCATGCTCAAAGATCACAAACATCAGAGATCAAACAGGGACCCAATTGAACAAATTACAACTTTAGGGACCAAATTATAATTTCTGAAAACTTTAAGGACTTAACCAGATTTCAAGTTACCAACTTAAAATTAGTCATGTTTCATACTTCCCTACCAAATTTCAGCTCAAACGGACATCCCGAACTCACACAATTGCACAAACAAGATTCAGGACCAAAACGCAAACATTTCAAAACATAAAAGATACTTTTAACTGATTTTAACGGTTCGGTAACGATATGCCACGTGTCGTATCGATACTCGGGGAAGGCAGTAACCAAATTCTAGCAAGGGTATTGATACCCTACCCCCAGTATCGATACTCCACTCATAAGGTATCGATACTTGTTCATCAGTATCGATACCCCTGGCCTGAAACTTGCATATTTGGTTCAGGTGTATCGATACCCAAGCCCGAGTATCGATACCCCTGCCTGAAAACAACTCAAAAACAGCATCAAACATGCTTCAAACATCAAATTAACATCACCAAATCATTCCTCAAAGATAAACAACATGCAGAGACCATAAATGCATCATCAATTCAACAAATAACCAACACATATGGAAAGCCCCAAATTCAAAAGCATACTTCCTACTCAAGCTATCCATTTAAGCATAAACTTTCCAAAGCAACCACAATTAAGCCAATTCATGTTCAACAACATTAACAACAGCATTTAACATACATGATCAACATATACGATCACAATAACAACAATCCGAGAGATTCTACCCCATTGCCCTTATTAACTATAGCTATTCACCGAGACATACATCTCCATTGGAGTCCACCTTGAATCCCTTGCTCCTTGCTGTCCAAGCTTCAAGAATCTGCATTGATGGACAAAAGGAGCGTAAGCACATAATGCTTAGTGAGGAATGCTCAAAACCAAAACACCATCAATGCAGCGGGTCTTTAAAACACATTAAAACCAACCCGATTTGCTTTCCAAAACCATGTTCGAAAACTCTTTTCAACATCAAGTTCAAATCATGCATAAACACCATATGCCAAGCTTTAAATAAAACCATGGAAAACACATCCTTTCCACAACATACCTTTCTTTAACTTGGAAACCACATCAAGCAAGAAACCACTTAAAACCATAATTCAATCAAACCATTTCATGCATTTAATCAAGGCAACATAAAACCATAGCATCATCATCACATGCCTTTAACATCAAGTCATACATGACTCCAATGCAACATAGGTGATCCATGCTCTCATGCATCATTTATCAAATGATAACCTACACTTGTTCAACATACAAGTAACATGCTTTCACTAGCATCATACACATCTCATGCAACAATTCATCTTACCAAGCATCTCATGCTTCTCATGCAAACATGCATCAATTCAAGCATCTCATGCTTCACATGCAACCATGCATCATTTCAAGCAATCCCATGCTTCACATGCAACTATGCATCATTTCAAGCAATCCCATGCTTCACATGCAACTATGCATCATTTCAAGCAATCCCATGCTCAACATGATCAAGAACATTATATTGGCTTCCAAGAGATCAACCATAATCACTTTCCACTTTTCAACCCGATCGGATACGCGGATTACAAGCGTGTCCCAACGCTTCCTACACACTACCCAATCCAAGGTCTTCCAAATGGGCAACAACCTCCATTTGACCTTAACAACCTAAGGTTCCCATGTATGGACTTTTAAACACCATACCACCTTAGCTTTTCCTCAAGGTTACCATGTATGGACTTTCAACCGCCATACACCCTTGACATGCACAAGGTCTTTTCCGTATGGACTTTCAACCACCATACAACCTTTGCATAACCGATTGGTAGTTGTAGACATCATCTAACGAGATCCGGGACATCACACACAAGATCCACACATGGACTTAACCATTGCCATTGTGATCTTAACAAGTACAAGGTTCTCACATAAGGACTTTTAACCACCTTATAACCTTTACTCAACCAAGGTCTACCGTGGGCAACAACCTCCACTACGACCTTAAGCAACCGAGGTCCTCCCGTGGGCACACCCTCCACTGACCTCATCTCGTTAGGAATACTTGAGGGGAGTTTACCCGGTCCACACTTGACCACTCCGCCATCAAGGCGACTTTATTCACGGTGCACCCAATCCTATAGCCGGCTAATTATACCCGATCAACGAACCAAGAACCATTCACATCTCTTGCCAACATAACCATCTTACCATAATATCCAATGTTCCACATGCATAAACATAATGCAAAGCCATCACATCATTAGCTCAATGATTCACATGCATACACATAATGCAAAACCATCACATCATTAGCTCAATGATTCACATGCATAAACAATATGCAAAAGGCACAATTATCATCATTAATCATCATCAACTCACTGTTTTTAAGCATAATACAAAGCCAATGAACAACATGCAACACTATGCATCAAAACCACATTTTCAATGCACTAAACCAAGGATCTCTTACCTTGAGCATCCTTTTCAATTGACTTTCAAAACCAGCATTAAACCATGCTAAAACATGCTTACAAAACAGAATTTAACCATGCAAATCACATGCATATCAATCATCATCCACTTTTGATTTTTAAAGCCAAAACATACACAATCCAAGAGCAAAAACTCATCCACTTACTCTTGAGCTTAGCAAAGTTGTTTAGACTTAAACTAAGCTCCCAAAAACCTTCAAACCTTGTTTCAAAAGCTGAAATCCCAACTTCACTCACCGATTACCAAACAAGCCTAGCCAACAAGCTTTCCAAGCTTCCGAAACCTTCCGAAAACACCTCCAAAGCTCAAGGATCAACCTCCCCTGTTTCAAGCACACAAAAACAGAACATTAATGCATCCTTATGCATTAAAACACCAGCAACATCAACACAACTCGCTGCTCATCACAAATCTAACAATTTGGCTACCAAACACAACCGAAATCATCTCCAAACACTTCCAAAACTTAACCCAGCCAAGATCCATCACTTCTAACCATTTTTATACATCAATTAACATGCAAAATGATCACAACCACGTCCTTATACCTCCAGGTATAACAGATCACCAAAAACACTCCAAAAACAACCAAAAACTCAAGCCAAACTTAGGGAATTCAACCTATCCGGGATTGCATTGATTAAACCTCAACTTCTAATCATTTTAGCATTCATTTAACATCAATTTAACACCTCAAAACCCTGCTTAAACAGATCACACGAAATTTTCACCAAAATCACCAAATCTTGCATTTTAGCCAAAAATCAAGATCTCAATTGAAAAGCCTTTAATAAAACATAAATCAAGGATTGAGAACTTAGGAATTTCAGTAAAGAACTGATAGTTTAGATGAGAAGGACGTTCTTACCTCCAAACTTGAATTTCTCCATTTTAGAGCCAAAAAGCTTGATGAATCAACTTGTAAATTGAGAGGTTTTGATGATGAGATGTTTAGGAATCAAATGAGAATTGAAATGAGAGATTAAGATGTCAAAATCAGAGAAAGAAATCTGGAGAATCTTGTTTGGGTAGAGAGAAAATGAGAGAAAAGAGAATTTGAGAGAAAATGGAAAATTAGTTGGAAATTTAGTTACAAATGATTTTCCCTCCTTTTCTAAATCTTTAAAATCAGATTTGAGTCATAAAATATCTTAGAAAAATCTGGAGAAATCCTTTTTGGAATAATAGCTCCTTAAAGATTCAAAGTTTCAATCCTTTATAAAACTGTCCCGCAACTTTCAAAAATTACATTTTGGTCACTAGCCAAAATGTCAACCTTCCGAACCTCATTTTCCAAAATTGATTTCACAGTTCACTTATATATATTAAAATATGATTTTAGAACATTTTTCCATATTTTTAATGCAACCCGAACTAGGCTTTCCTAAATTCACTCTTATATATTCGATCAGCACTTTGACCGAACTGGTCAACACCCAAAACTTCTGAGCCCAAAACCGGGGCGTTACAACTCTCCCCCCCTTAGGAAATTTCGTCCTCGAAATTTCAACCGGCGAAAAGAGAACAACAAACTCCTCAAAGCAACACACAAGGCAACACAAAAGCCTCAACCAACAACACTGATCACTTCCCATACAAAACTTCCACCACACACTGTCCACAAATCCACACTCTCAAGGGTAACCACAACTTAACCTTCCACACAACCGGATTATACACAATCCCACATCAATCCTGAAGAACTTCAGCTCTTACAGCAGATAACACTGTAGCACATAACTTCCATAACTGGTTTACACAGAAACAACAACTAAACCAACTTAGCCACACTAGGCAAACCCCTCAACCTCTAAAACTCTTGCGATTCCCAAACCTTTTTCCAAAGATTTTCCCAACAAGCAGAAATCCTTAACATCAACTGTTTACACAAACTCTCCAACGAAGCTGACAATCCCTCACATCTGTCAACTACATTACCACAACAGCTCACCAGCACTATTTACACAAAAACCAAAAATTACATCACAACCCCAACTTGAAACCTTCAGCCATTTCACATACCATCAACAGACTTCAAACAGAACTTTCTTAACCACAACTAGCCGACCACTTCTCACAAGAACCCAAACAACCAACAAAAACCTTCGATCTTTCACAGCCCTTTCACTACATACTCAACCAGAACACTTGCATTACCAGAACATCACTGAACCAAAACACACACAACAGCTTCAGAACTCTTCAAAGATTGCTAAGAACCAACACAACCCTTCACAACAACTTAAAAGCTAAACAACCTCAGCTGCAACAACACTTAACACCAAGGAACTACCACTTCCTTTAAACTAAACAAACCACTTAGCAGATACTAACCTCAAACAGATACCCTTCACCACCAAACCACTAAACTCTCAGAGCATCAAACACTATCCTTCTACCAACAAGCCATTCCACTCTCACTCAGCACCAAACAACCTCTACAAACCCATCATTCCACTTAATCCAACCACAACACTAACAGATTCGATTAGTTATTAGCGAGTGTGAACATCGTATGCATGATCACCTACATGCCCTATCAATGCCTGATGTACATGTATGCAAAACCTCTAATGTCATGCCACATGTATGCATGGACCAACATATATAATATAGTATATAACAATGATTTTAAACTGTGCATGAATGCCAGTTCACACCCTCCAATAACATCCTCAAAATCTGTCTAAGAACAACCCCTTACTCACCTTTAACTTATCTAACTCCATCATACCAACAACCATTAACCACAAGATATTCACTAAAGCCTTCTTCACACCAAAGATATCACCAAACCACAACTATCATTACCCCAAACATGCTAGCAACAAGACTAGACTTACCACGCAAGGAAAAACCAACAGAAACCAAACTAAGGCAACTAAAGCAAAGATCACTTAACAAGGTTACCTGAAAACACAACACCACCCTGAAGCTTCATCGAACGAGCTCTCTTCCTTGCGAAACCAACATCCTTCTGTCGCACCCCTGCAGCACCAGCTAACACACCAGGGTCACCACCAACTCCTTGCAATAAGGAACCTTGGCTATTCCGAGCCAACATCGAACAATCACGCTTCATGTGTCCAGCAGACCCACATTTCCAGCAAACTTCATTCCCTAAACTCTTCACAACCTTCGGCTTTTTCTGCCACTTCCGAACCTCGCCTCGGCCATGCCCACGACCTTTCAAAGATCCTTTGGCTAACACCAAAGCTGACTTCACTTCATGAGGACAATCAAGCCTAACATGCAACTTAGAACCACATCTCCAGCAAACACTTGTGTCCCAACATTTTCCAACATGTTGCCTTTTACAACGGTCAAACACAGATGACTGAGCTCCCACTCCTTGCTCAAGCAACACTTGCTCACCAACAGCATTAGCCGCACCTTGCTTAACCCTTGGAAATTCCCCTCCAAGATACCTTTCATAGAAAGCAGACACGAAGAAATCCCAATCAATATCAAGGATATGTGACGCCACAGCCACAGATGTCCACCAAGAACAAGCATCCTCCAGCATCAGAGAAACAACACTCCCCAGCTTACAGGCATAATCACAGCCTTCCTGATCCAAAATCAGAACTACATTGGCCAACCAGGCCTCAAACATCTCCGGGGAAGAACCATGGTACTCTACAGCACCCAAATCAAGCAAATGCTGCTTCGGCAAACCCACACATTTAGCCAGCGCATCCACTGACTTTACCTCAACCGCAGCCTGAGATGTTCCCAACACCTCCTGAACAACAGATAAAGAACTTTCCATCCCGGAACCAGCTTCTTTCCCTTGCCTTACCATCTCAACTTCAGTCACAGAAGACTGAGACAAAACACCTCTACAAAAGGGTGAATCTTTTGACTTAACAACCTGCCCCAAGGCAGCAACCATTTCACTCATCCTCCATTCTTTCATCATCTTTGCCATACCACTAACAACAAACAACATACAATCACAACAAACAAACAAAACCTGTTAGACCAGCATTAAGCAAGGATTCAAACTCCAACTCCAAAATAACACAATAGCTATATTAATAAGGCAATGGGTATCCCGAATCCTCCCCTTTTACATGACATAACAGTCAACACAACATGAATATCACAACATCAAGCATATCAACAACATGCCTTGATCATGCTTACACCAACAACATCCAACAGCACCAGCACATTAGCAACATAACATGCTCAAAACACATTCATCATGCATAGCATCAGCTCATAGCATCAACACATATCCACATGAACTCAACCAAGATTCATAACCACAAATCATGCTTGCATACATCAGCAACATGCTCAAAAACATCAACAGCATACTCAGAAACACATGCTTCAACCAGCTTTCAACCATACAACAAGGTAAACATCAAACACACTTACCACAACAACTTACCGTTTTCCCCAACCTTCGCAACTCAGCTCTGATACCACCAAATGTAACCCCCGTAGCCCGGTCTGTACGGTTGACCCGAACTACGAAGATTACACGGGGAAAACCAAAGTCAACCCGAAAGTCAACCTTGATTAACGACCCTTTTTTTTCTTTTTAATCTTGTCTAGAAGCACATTAACCTTAGATGTGATCACACAAACACCATGCTCAAAGATCACAAACATCAGAGATCAAACAGGGACCCAATTGAACAAATTACAACTTTAGGGACCAAATTGTAATTTCTGAAAACTTTAAGGACTTAACCAGATTTCAAGTTACCAACTTAAAATTAGTCATGTTTCATACTTCCCTGCCAAATTTCAGCTCAAACGGACATCCCGAACTCACACAATTGCACAAACAAGATTCAGGACCAAAACGCAAACATTTCAAAACATAAAAGATACTTTTAACTGATTTTAACGGTTCGGTATCGATACGCCACGTGTCGTATCGATACTCGGGGAAGGCAGTAACCAAATTCTAGCAAGGGTATCGATACCCTACCCCCAGTATCGATACTCCACTCATAAGGTATCGATACTTGTTCATCAGTATCGATACCCCTGGCCTGAAACTTGCATATTTGGTTCAGGTGTATCGATACCCAAGCCCGAGTATCGATACCCCTGCCTGAAAACAACTCAAAAACAGCATCAAACATGCTTCAAACATCAAATTAACATCACCAAATCATTCCTCAAAGATAAACAACATGCAGAGACCATAAATGCATCATCAATTCAACAAATAACCAACACATATGGAAAGCCCCAAATTCAAAAGCATACTTCCTACTCAAGCTATCCATTTAAGCATAAACTTTCCAAAGCAACCACAATTAAGCCAATTCATGTTCAACAACATTAACAACAGCATTTAACATACATGATCAACATATACGATCACAATAACAACAATCCGAGAGATTCTACCCCATTGCCCTTATTAACTATAGCTATTCACCGAGACATACATCTCCATTGGAGTCCACCTTGAATCCCTTGCTCCTTGCTGTCCAAGCTTCAAGAATCTGCATTGATGGACAAAAGGAGCGTAAGCACATAATGCTTAGTGAGGAATGCTCAAAACCAAAACACCATCAATGCAGCGGGTCTTTAAAACACATTAAAACCAACCCGATTTGCTTTCCAAAACCATGTTCGAAAACTCTTTTCAACATCAAGTTCAAATCATGCATAAACACCATATGCCAAGCTTTAAATAAAATCATGGAAAACACATCCTTTCCACAACATACCTTTCTTTAACTTGGAAACCACATCAAGCAAGAAACCACTTAAAACCATAATTCAATCAAACCATTTCATGCATTTAATCAAGGCAACATAAAACCATAGCATCATCATCACATGCCTTTAACATCAAGTCATACATGACTCCAATGCAACATAGGTGATCCATGCTCTCATGCATCATTTATCAAATGATAACCTACACTTGTTCAACATACAAGTAACATGCTTTCACTAGCATCATACACATCTCATGCAACAATTCATCTTACCAAGCATCTCATGCTTCTCATGCAAACATGCATCAATTCAAGCATCTCATGCTTCACATGCAACCATGCATCATTTCAAGCAATCCCATGCTTCACATGCAACTATGCATCATTTCAAGCAATCCCATGCTTCACATGCAACTATGCATCATTTCAAGCAATCCCATGCTCAACATGATCAAGAACATTATATTGGCTTCCAAGAGATCAACCATAATCACTTTCCACTTTTCAACCCGATCGGATACGCGGATTACAAGCGTGTCCCAACGCTTCCTACACACTACCCAATCCAAGGTCTTCCAAATGGGCAACAACCTCCATTTGACCTTAACAACCTAAGGTTCCCATGTATGGACTTTTAAACACCATACCACCTTAGCTTTTCCTCAAGGTTACCATGTATGGACTTTCAACCGCCATACACCCTTGACATGCACAAGGTCTTTTCCATATGGACTTTCAACCACCATACAACCTTTGCATAACCGATTGGTAGTTGTAGACATCATCTAACGAGATCCGGGACATCACACACAAGATCCACACATGGACTTAACCATTGCCATTGTGATCTTAACAAGTACAAGGTTCTCACATAAGGACTTTTAACCACCTTATAACCTTTACTCAACCAAGGTCTACCGTGGGCAACAACCTCCACTACGACCTTAAGCAACCGAGGTCCTCCCGTGGGCACACCCTCCACTGACCTCATCTCGTTAGGAATACTTGAGGGGAGTTTACCCGGTCCACACTTGACCACTCCGCCATCAAGGCGACTTTATTCACGGTGCACCCAATCCTATAGCCGGCTAATTATACCCGATCAACGAACCAAGAACCATTCACATCTCTTGCCAACATAACCATCTTACCATAATATCCAATGTTCCACATGCATAAACATAATGCAAAGCCATCACATCATTAGCTCAATGATTCACATGCATACACATAATGCAAAACCATCACATCATTAGCTCAATGATTCACATGCATAAACAATATGCAAAAGGCACAATTATCATCATTAATCATCATCAACTCACTGTTTTTAAGCATAATACAAAGCCAATGAACAACATGCAACACTATGCATCAAAACCACATTTTCAATGCACTAAACCAAGGATCTCTTACCTTGAGCATCCTTTTCAATTGACTTTCAAAACCAGCATTAAACCATGCTAAAACATGCTTACAAAACAGAATTTAACCATGCAAATCACATGCATATCAATCATCATCCACTTTTGATTTTTAAAGCCAAAACATACACAATCCAAGAGCAAAAACTCATCCACTTACTCTTGAGCTTAGCAAAGTTGTTTAGACTTAAACTAAGCTCCCAAAAACCTTCAAACCTTGTTTCAAAAGCTGAAATCCCAACTTCACTCACCGATTACCAAACAAGCCTAGCCAACAAGCTTTCCAAGCTTCCGAAACCTTCCGAAAACACCTCCAAAGCTCAAGGATCAACCTCCCCTGTTTCAAGCACACAAAAACAGAACATTAATGCATCCTTATGCATTAAAACACCAGCAACATCAACACAACTCGCTGCTCATCACAAATCTAACAATTTGGCTACCAAACACAACCGAAATCATCTCCAAACACTTCCAAAACTTAACCCAGCCAAGATCCATCACTTCTAACCATTTTTATACATCAATTAACATGCAAAATGATCACAACCACGTCCTTATACCTCCAGGTATAACAGATCACCAAAAACACTACAAAAACAACCAAAAACTCAAGCCAAACTTAGGAAATTCAACCTATCCGGGATTGCATTGATTAAACCTCAACTTCTAATCATTTTAGCATTCATTTAACATCAATTTAACACCTCAAAACCCTGCTTAAACAGATCACACGAAATTTTCACCAAAATCACCAAATCTTGCATTTTAGCCAAAAATCAAGATCTCAATTGAAAAGCCTTTAATAAAACATAAATCAAGGATTGAGAACTTAGGAATTTCAGTAAAGAACTGATAGTTTAGAGGAGAAGGACGTTCTTACCTCCAAACTTGAATTTCTCCATTTTAGAGCCAAAAAGCTTGATGAATCAACTTGTAAATTGAGAGGTTTTGATGATGAGATGTTTAGGAATCAAATGAGAATTGAAATGAGAGATTAAGATGTCAAAATCAGAGAAAGAAATCTGGAGAATCTTGTTTGGGTAGAGAGAAAATGAGAGAAAAGAGAATTTGAGAGAAAATGGAAAATTAGTTGGAAATTTAGTTACAAATGATTTTCCCTCCTTTTCTAAATCTTTAAAATCAGATTTGAGTCATAAAATATCTTAGAAAATCTGGAGAAATTCTTTTTGGAATAATAGCTCCTTAAATATTCAAAGTTTCAATCCTTTATAAAACTGTCCCGCAACTTTCAAAAATTACATTTTGGTCACTAGCCAAAATGTCAACCTTCCGAACCTCATTTTCCAAAATTGATTTCACAGTTCACTTATATATATTAAAATATGATTTTAGAACATTTTTCCATATTTTTAATGCAACCCGAACTAGGCTTTCCTAAATTCACTCTTATATATTCGATCAGCACTTTGACCGAACCGGTCAACACCCAAAACTTCTGAGCCCAAAACCGGGGCGTTACATACGTAACATGTATGACTTGCTTAATTCTGTAGGAGCTAAATACATCCATTTATTTATTAAGTTCGATGAGGTCAACGCCGACGAAGGTAATACGTCTGCACCCGTAGAAGTTGTTCCATCCGCACTCGCAACGACCACTAAACAAGCTCCATTTTCACTGGATTTTGATGCAGCCACCGACAAGTTGCAGATTTTTATGTACAAGCGTTGACAACAAAGAAAAAAACAGTTGGTCGAAGAACTAAACTTATGTTCAAACATTTCAACTGACTACGATGATTTCGATTAACCATTCACTCCTCAAATCATTGTCAAATTATGTTTTATGAGTTGGTTTAGGGTCTTTTATTAATGTTCTAAGTATGTGCAACGCTGCAATTTATCCTCCTTTATTTATGTGAAACATTGTTAGGTAAAAATCATCTTAAATTATCTTTTTCCAGCACATTACGGTAGGGAGATACAATTTACCTCAATTATTCAAACAACATTACCTCCCATTACCTCAATTATTCAAACAAGCATTCCATTTTGCCTGATATAAGGGTACAAAGGACCAATAGTATTCACCCATAAAATTTAGAAGGATTTTGCTTTTGTAGACGTGTCAGATACGCTGTGTCACCATCTGACCATGCAAGGAACTTGCTTTCTACAAAAAGCGAGCTCCGTGAATCTCAAAGAAACTCACTTTCTACAAAAAGAAAAAATATAAGAATCTCAAAGGAACTCACTTTCTACAAAAAGCGAGATCCTTGCAGAGTCAGTAATCCTGACATAGCGTGTTTGACACGTCTACAAAAGAAAAATTCTTCCAGATTTTCCGGAAGAATCATATTGGTTCGCTTATATCAAGCATGATGGAATACTTGTATTGTATAGTTTTCGTTAAAGTGTTTCAATTGATGGGAAAATGTCAAGACGAGGAAGTGTTGTTGTTCTAGTATACTATGATGTCGAGATAATCACTGATGCCTCACTCAGTGTCGTTTTTCAGTCTGCGAATACTGTAAGAATAATGATTCCGAGGAGATTATCGTACAAGAAATTTATTAAGAAAGTGGAAAACAATTTCCTGCGTGGCTTTGGGGAAAATCTGGACGAGTTGAAGTATCATCTGCCAACCTCTTTAGAACCGTTAACCTACTCAGTATGCCATATTAGGGACAACAGTGACGTGGAATTGATGTTGACTACCCACTTGGAGTATTCATTAGAAGAGCCTCTCGAATTGTATGCGTTGTTTTCTGATTCTAATGCTGCTATCGAAATCCCAAGCTCGAGACGGGCAAATTTTGACTTCGACCCTAATGCCAATTTTGTTAGCCCGATAGCTAGTTTATGAAATATTTTCAACCTATTAACTACATACAGTCCATACAACGAGTTTGGTGCATCGTCGTCTTTTGTGCCAAGACATTCGTGCGTAGCTAGTTTCGGCTACCACTTGAACCAGCCCTGAACGATGAATTCGATACTCTATCCTCTCCAATGAGAAGACATGCAATGTACAATCCATATAGTATGGGGGAGACAACATCATCACCCCACAACTATATGAGGTTATTCGACCATGAAGCGTCCAACCCTTTCGATGATTTCTTATATGGATGATACTCAACGTATGTACCTAGTACAAAGTACGTTCAACCATCTACGAGGAGACATCCTTGTGTTGGTGCGGTCAATTTTGATCATTGTAATACGGTTCGAGAGTGGTCTCGTGATCGATGACCAGTCTGCTCTCCTGAAAGGGTAGCACTCGACGATGCAGAACTATACCAGTTCGAGGAGGCTATTTCTGACGAAGAACCAGTTAGAGAAGCAGAACCCGATGGCGACGAGCAAGGGCTCTTCTATGAAGAACCAGCAAATATGAACATTCCAGTAGGGTCCTTCAAAGATTTAGAAGGCAACGAAGAACACCCGGAAAAAAGAAACGTTCCAGTATCGGCCATACCTATTTCTTATTACCAGCCACCATCCCACTTCACAATGGTTGATAAGGATGCCTTGAACGTTCCGGAATTTTTACAATACCAAACAATTGATGGTTACAACCACTGTGCTGATGGTAAACTGGCCATTGGAATGACAATCTTGACAAAAGAACTGGTTGTGGCCGCTATTAAGCACTAAAATATTCACCGGGCAGTTACGTTGACTATGAAGAAAACCTAACCGAATTTCTACATTACAGAGTGCGCCCACAAGAAATAGGAATGTAAATGAAGGGTTCGTGTATCATCCTTGAAGATGATGAGTGGGCTGTGGAGAATCGCAAAACTGGAAGGGCCTTATACATGTACCGTGAGTAGCCTAAGTCAAGATCACCAGAACTTGGATGTGCACGTCCTATGTGATACCTTCATGCCATTGGTAAAAGCAAATCCCGGGTGACGGTTGCCACCTGTATCGCTGTAGCTAAAATGCAGTATGGCTACATTCTTGATTACCATAAAGCATGGTATGTGAGGTGGCGGGACATACAAAAACTGTTTGGCCGATGGGAGGAATCTAAAAACGAGTTGCGCCCGTAGCTAAAAATGATGCAGAAACACATATTAGGAATAGTTGTGAAACTTGAGACGGATCTGGCATACGAAAAAGATCGTTTCGTACCAGGTGTTTGTCAATTCTACCGGCCATTTTTGACATTTCTGCATTGCATTAATGCATTCATGCACTGCATGCCGATGGTTCAAATCGACAATACTTGGTTGTATGGGAAATATACACATGTCTTACTTCTGGAGGTTGTACAAGATGATAATTAGAAAACCGTTCCTTTAGCCTTTGCAATAGTCCAAAAGAGGATCTCGACTCTTGGGAGTTCTTCCTTAAGAATATAAGGAGACATGTTCTTTCTCATGTAATGCGGGAAAGGGATGATGGGATATGTGTTATTTTCGACAGAGGCACAGCGATCAAGTACACAATACAATGTTTGGGCCGATCTTGACATCCTTCCTATATTTATCACTGTTACTACTTACGACACATTGTTGTCAACTACTTGTAGAAGTACAAGAACCAAGATGAATGTGCTATGCTGCTTCGAATGGGTACGTCTTTTAGGTCATTTGCATTTACGATATCTTTGCATGTATTGTTCACCCCTAACTATTAAACTGTCATTCCCTAGGCAACTCAGATTACGTACATAAGGTAGATCAACTATTTGAAGAACTGAGAATCAATAATAAAGATGGCACAGACTACCTTGCCAAAATCCGGAGGAAAAAAATGGTTTCGATCATATGATGAGGGTAAACGATATGGTCACATAACAACGAACTTTGCTGAGGCGATCAGCTTAATACTTAAGGGAGTGCGACATTTGCCTATCACTTTCGTTGCCAAAGCGACCTACTATCGTTTGGCTACCCTATTTGCAACCCTGAGAAGGCAAGCAACTGAGTACATTGCAGGTGGCCACAAAGTCCACTTGGACCTCCACGAACAATTGTAAACTTAAGTCAAAGTTCCTCTTGTCAAAGTTCTTTGGAGGAATCACAACGTCGAATAAGCGACGTGGGAACCTGAGGACACGATGAAGAAGCAGTATCCTCATCTCTTCAATTCAGGTAAAATTCGAGGACGAATTTTCTTTAAGGGGGAGGAATTGTAACACCCTAAAAACCGCCCTAGTACGAATTATGGAAATCGACAGGAATAATGTAAGCATTTACGATCTAACTAAGATTGAAATGAAACTAAATAAACTAGGTCCTTTTAAGTTACTATTGGATTAAAAAAAACAAAAGTGACTATATGTATACAAGTTTAATGGAATCAAATATGAAACATATATAATTATAAGTCACATTTCAGTGACTATTTAAATGTATGTATATAAGTATATATATATATGTGTGTGTGTATAATATGATAAATTAATAATAGAGTAATATATTATATATGTATGAAATAGTGGCTGATAAATTAAACTTAAAATAGATAAAAATGTCTAGTGGAGATACATGGAGTTTAATCAAACCATGTGTGTGTATAATAGGATTAAAGGCTTGACTTATGACCTAAGTATATCTTACTTGCTAGATAAGCATGCTTAGCTTAAGTAATATGTTGCTATGATATGTTAATTGATTAAGCTATGTAAAATGAGACTTTATGGATGATTTAGCTACTGTTTAATGATGGTTATATGCTTGAAATAATATTAAATGCTTGCTGGAAATTTGATTGAGCATGACTTGAATGTTCACCTTGTAAACATGATTGAAATTGTTACATGACTTTGAAAATTATTGAATAACAAACCAATGACCTTGTTGGATATAAAATATAAGATAAAGACCTTGGTTGATTAGTGTCTATAGGTAGAAGGGCATGCCTTCGAGTCATTGAGCTCCTCTGATTATTGTTAAAGGTTGGTGGTTAGTCACCAATATACCTTAAGGTGGTAAGTCACCTTGATGCTATTGCATCCTCTGATAAATGTCACAAGTTGTATATTATGGAATTGATACCTTTGGGTATCTAATGTTATATGTCACATGTATACTCGAATACCTTGTTCATTAATCATCCAAGGTAATATTGAAAAAGTTATATGACATAAAAGATAAGTAACTCAATGATATGTACCAATGAAATGATGTGGATATGCTTACTATCTAGAATATGCTCATGCTTTAAAATGATACTTGTTGTTGTAAATGCTAATGTTTTGATTGATGATTGCTGTATAAATGAATATGAAAGTATTTTATTTGTGTTGCATCATTGGATTATTGAAATGGTTACAAGATTAGCTAAGTCTACTTTTGTATGTTGGTCTAGCTCGGAAAACCTTGTTTTAAGCCTAGTTAGGTAACCTTGAAGATTAAATAATGTTTTAAAAGATGGAAATTAGTAAATTTAGGGCTGCCTCACTAAGTACATACCTTGTACTTATCACTCTTCTGTTCCCTTATTCCAAAAATTTCAGGTACTAGTCCAGATACCTAGTCGATTGTCTTAGAGAGATGACCTTGAAGTCCAAGCACAAGTATGACTCTTTTGGTTATTATAGTTGGTGGCATAGATGTATATAAGTGTCACATGCATATGATACATGTATTTGTGATGCTTGTCATGTAATTTCTATGTTTAAGACTTGGTTTGTTTTGTATATACATGTAAGCATAAGCTTGTTTTGTAATAACTTTATGTTGGCAGGTATATAAGTGATGTTTGTTAACTTTAAGTTTGTTATGATGGTTGCTATAGAATTTAAAGTGTGCTTGTATAATTATGTTTGGAAAATGTTTATATATGGATATGTAATATTAAGCTTTGATATGGATCTTAAAAATGTTATATGATGGTTAAGTAGATGTATGATATAAAATGAAGATTAAAATGTATTGCTATGCTTAGTTCGAATGTACCTATGGAATGAGCCTTGTTTATATGTATGATTCGAATAGGGTAAGGATGATTAGGTGAAATGATATCTAGTTTAGGATGAAGAGTTGTATTCGAATTGGATCCTAAATGTGTATAAGATTGTTATACTTGCTCGAATAGGGTAGATTAAGAAATTGGTTTGGTAACATGATTATGTAATGGTTGTTGAATGTATAAGCATGATTAAATGATTATCTTGTTGTGTTAGTACATGTATGTAATTGTTAAGATTGTAACATGATTGCTTGTTTGTAATAGTTAAGATTTTTGTTAGCCCACATATATGTATGTTTACATTTTTGGTTGAATGTTAGAGTAAGCTTCCGCATGTATATGTAGTATAAATCTAATGTTTGTTTCATAAAGAAACTTGTATGTCAAGTATGTTATGATAATTGGAATTGCTTATGTATGTCATGAATATATATAATATGAATCCGAATAATAATACGCTGCAAATGTAACGCTTCTCGCTCGCATTCCAAGGCGAGGGGTGTTGCATAAATTTGCACCAGAGCTTTAGTTTATAGATCCAAAAATTTGTCCGAACATGTCATGCATCATATAGGATTACACTATGCCACATAGGAGTCTTATATTGAATTATTTGTGACTTCGCTCTCTAATTCCGAACTTTCCTCTGAATTCCTTATAGAATGTCTGCTACCAACTTAGCTCGGGACGATGAGAGTCCCCGAGGATGTTCTACCAAGAACGAGGATAGCATTGATATGCAACCCCCAGTTGTACCTGAACAACCTCGAGAGCAACCTCGAGTACAAGTCCCTCCTCCTTTGGACAATGCAACCATCGAAACTATTCGTGGGGAATGTTTTATCAGTGTCAAAGAAATATTCGATCACTTTGCAACGGGTGTACGAGCAGCCCCGGTTGCTGTTGCACCATCTCAACCCCCGATCGACAAGCTCGCTTCACACCGAGCTACTCCTTTTAGTGGCCTTGATATCGAGAAACCAGAGAAAGGTGAGCAGTGGCTCGATAAAACTATCCAAATCTTGACTAAGCAACTCAAATGTTCCGATGAACATAAACTCGAGTGTGCAGTCTCCTTATTAAAAGAAGACGCCTTAAGCTGGTTGGAAACCACGATCCTAACTACACCTGCTGAGTAAGTGACTTGGGACTTCTTTGTTGATGAGTTTAAGAAGAAGTTTATTAGCGAGCAATATATGGCCGACTGCAGAAATAAATTCCTCTACTTGAAGCAGGCCAATCGGCCGATTGAACAATATGTTTCTGATTTCTGCAAATACTGTAAATACGGAGCTGCTTACATTAAGACTGAAGAAGAGAAATGTCGTAATTTCGTCGGTGGTCTGAACGAAGAGCTAAAACCGATGTTCACTGCCCTTAGTCTCACAAACTTTTAAACTCTTGTGAACCGAGCTATTTCTATTGAAGCTACAATGAGGGTCGCAGAAAAGCGAAAGAGTAGTTATCGTCCGGACAAGGGTAAGAAAGGTGACAGTAAGTCCCGGTGGTCGAAGAGGCCGAAGCACCAGAATAAGTCCTTCTCTACTTATTCACCTGTCACTCAGAATGATTATCGACCTCCGATCTCAAACAAGATGGCAATTATGGTGGTTTATGTTAACAGCACCGAAAAATCAAAAAGGACACCTACTTGCAAATTCTATCAAAAACAGCACTTCAGCCAATGCCGATTTCATTCTAATCTCTGTTTTGCCTGTGGATGCAATGATCATTATATTTGTGACTGTCTGAAGAAGAATGACCAAACTTCTACTCGTCACTCTAATCCGAGCCCGACACCTTCTGGTCGGAACAAAAATCCGAGGTAGACTCAGTCTAATAATTCGGGAAGAAGCAAGGCTGCCCAATCTAGAGCTCCTACTCATCAGGAATCCCGAGCGCCAGCTCGTGTTTATCATATCCGCGGCCGAGAGGAAGAAGAATTTCCTGATGTTATTGCGGGAACGATTAAATCTGTTTATGCTTTAATAGATTCGGGGTCAACCCATTCTTTTATCGCTTCCTATTTAATTGATGAACTTAAATTGCAACCCAAACATGTTCAAACTGGGTTAATTGTTTCAAACCCTATAGAGGGTAGTATGCTTCTAAATTTTCTTTGTAAGGATTGTCAGATAACAATCCGAAATGTACCCTTTTCTTGTAACCTTTATGTGCTACCTAAATGTGAATTCGATTTAGTCCTAGGACTAGATTGGTTGGGAAAACATGAAGCCTGGATAGATTGACAAAACCGTAGGCTATATTTAAGGGGTTTAGGAAAAGAATCCATTATGTTAATAGATAAGAAACAAATCTCCATTTCTGCTGCTATGGCACTACAAGATGATCTTGACTTCGGTTTACCTGAAATGCCGATTGTACCTGAATTTTATAATGTCTTTCCTGAGGAACTCCCTGGTCTTCCTCCAACTCGGGAAGTTGAATTCAAGATTGAAGTTCAACCCGGAACCAATCCTGTGTCCATTGCGCCTTATCGTATGACACCAATTGAACTGAAAGAATTGAAGAAGCAAATCCAAGAACTCAAAGACAAAGGATTCATTCGATCCAGTATGTCTCCCTGGGTTGCTCCTGTTCTGTTCGTGAAGAAGAAGGACGGTACGATGCGACTCTGTATCGATTACCGACAACTTAACAAAGTAACCATCAAGAACAAGTATCCACTACCAAGGATCGAGGATCTGTTCGATCAACTTAAACATACATCCGTATTCTCTAAAATTGATCTCCGGTCCGGTTACTATCAAATGAGGGTAAAAGAAGAAGATGTGCCAAAAACAGCCTTTAGAACTCGATACGGACATTACGGATTCTTAGTAATGTCGTTCGGTCTCACAAATGACACTGCTGCATTCATAGTCTGATGAATCGGGTATTCAAGCCTTATATTGATAAGTTCGTTGTCGTATTCATCGATGACATCCTTGTTTACTCCCGGAACAAGGAAGAAGATGTTGTTCATATTCGAATTGTACTTTAGACACTTTGAGAACACCAACTATTTGCCAAGTTCACTAAGTGCAAATTTTGGTTGTCCGAAATTTCCTTCCTTGGACATGTCATTTCGTCCGATGGAATCAAAGTAGACTCTAAGAAAGTACAAGCTAGTCTTGATTGGAGACCTCCAAGAAATGTGAGTGAGGTCTGAAGTTTTCTTGGCTTAGCCGGTTATTACCGAAGATTTGTGAAGCGAATCTCAGTGATTGCTGCACCGTTAACTAAACTTCTCCGAAAGGATGTAACCTTCGAATGGTCGGAAAAGCAGCAACGAAGCTTCGACCAACTCAAACAAGCTCTGACACATGCTCCAGTCCTGATTCAAACTGAATCGGGTAAAGAATTTGTTATGTACAGTGATGCATCACACTCGAGCCTAGGTTGTGTTCTGATGCAAGAAGGCAACGTGATTGCATACAGCTCTCGACAACTGAAACCACACGAATTGAATTATCCAACGCATGACCTCGAGCTTGCAGCCATTGTGTTTGCACTCAAAATTTGGCGGCACTATCTATACGGTGAAAGATGCAAGTTGTTCACCGATCACAAAAGCCTGAAGTATTTACTCACTCAAAAGGATTTGAAGCTTAGGCAAAGAAGATGGTTAGAGTTACTCAAAGACTATGATTTGATCATAGATTATCATCTCGGAAAAGCCAATATCGTTGCCGACGCTCTTAGTTGAAAATCGAATCTTTGTATGTTATTCAAAACCGAGAAAAATCCATTCTTATAGGATTTCATCTTGTAATTCTTTGTTATTAGGGACACGTATACGATCTTTGAAGTATAGTAGACCGTTCGACTTAACAAAGAAGTCAGGATTAAACTCAGGCTTAGAATTGATTTTCTGAAGTTCCAGAACAATTTGTTGAAGTTCTTTGATCTCGGTGATCAGAGTAGATTGAACTTGAAGTTCATTCAGATAATTCCGAGTTTTGCATAGCAGGAAATGAGCGTTGATAGCCAAGATAGCTACGAATAACAAAATTAGAGATGTTACTTACAATTCAAGGTATGATTCCAAACTTTTACTTAATGATTAAGGAGGCTTTCAAATTGTTACTTAATAGGTAAGAAGAGTTCGAATTTCTACCTTAACTATTAAGAAAGAATTCGAACAAGTGCTTAAATCATAAGAATGGATTGTTCGACTTAACAGAGAAGTCAGGATTAGACTCAAGCTTAGAATTGATTTTCTGAAGTTCCAGAACAATTTGTTGAAGTTCTTTGATCCTGGTGATCATATTAGATTGAACTTGAAGTTCATTCAGATAATTCCGAGTTTTGCATAGCCGGAAATGAGCGTTGATAGACAAGGTAGCTACGAATAAAAAAATTAGAGATGTTACTTACAATTCAAGGTATGATTCCAAACTTTTACTTAATGATTAAGGAGGCTTTCGAATTGTTACTTAATAGGTAAGAAGAGTTCGAATTTCTTCCTTAACTATTAAGAAAGAATTCGAACAAGTGCTTAAATCATAAGAATGGATTGTTCTCAGTTTTGAATAACATACCAAGATTCGGTTTTCGACTCAGAGCATCGACAACGACATTGGCTTTTCCGAGATGATAATCTTTGATCAAATCGTATTCTTTGAGTAACTCTAACCATCTTCTTTGCCTAAGGTTCAAATCCTTTTGAGTGACTAAATACTTCAGGCTTTTGTGATCGGTGAACAACTTGCATCTTTCACCGTACAGATAGTGCCGCCAAATTTTGAGTGCAAACACAATGGCTGCAAGCTCGATGTCATGCGTAGGATAATTCAGTTCATGTGGTTTCAGTTGTCGAGAGGCGTATGCAATCATGTTGCCTTCTCGCATCAGAACACAACCTAGGCCCGAGTGTGATGCATCACTGTACACAACGAATTCTTTACCCGATTTAGGTTGAATAAGGACTGGAGCATGTGTCAGAGCTTGTTTGAGTTGGTCGAAGCTTCTCTGTTGTTTTTTTGACCATTCGAAGGTTACATCCTTTCGGATAAGTTTATTTAACGGTGCAGCAATCACCGAGAATCCCTTCACAAATCTTCGGTAATAACCGGCTAAGCCAAGAAAACTTCGGACCTCACTCACATTTCTCGGAGGTCTCCAATCAAGAATAGCTTGTACTTTCTTAGAGTCTACTTTGATTCTATCGGACGAAATGACATGTCCAAGGAAGGAAATTTCGGACAACAAAAATTCGCACTTAGTGAACTTGGCAAATAGTCGGTGTTCTCGAAGTGTCTGAAGTACAGTTCGAAGATGATCAGCATGTCCTTCCTTGTTCCGGGAGTAAACAAGGATGTCGTCGATGAATACAACAACGAACTTATCAATATAAGGCTTGAATACCCGATTCATCAGATCCATGAATGTAGCAGGGGCATTTGTGAGACCGAACGACATTGCTAGAAATTCGTAATGTCCGTATCGAGTTCTAAATGTTGTTTTGGGCACATCTTCTTCTTTTACCCCCATTTGATAGTAACTGGACCGGAGATCAATTTTAGAGAATACAACTGCATGTTTAAGTTGATCGAACAGATCCTCGATCCTTTGTAGTGGATATTTGTTCTTGGTGGTTACTTTGTTATGTTGTCGGTAATCGATACAGAGTCGCATCGTACCGTCCTTCTTCTTCACGAACAAAACAGGAGCACCCCAGGGAGACATACTGGGTCGAATGAATCCTTTGTCTTCGAGTTCTTGGATTTGCTTCTTCAATTGTTTCAGTTCAATTGGTGTCATATGATAAGGCGCAATGGACACAAGATTGGTTCCGGGTTGAACTTCAATCTTGAATTCAACTTCCCAAGTTTGAGGAAGACCAGGGAGTTCCTTGGGAAAGACATTATAAAATTCAGGTACAATCGGCATTTCAGGTAAATCGAAGTCAAGATCATCTTGTAGTGCCATAGCAGCAAAAATGGAGGTTGGTTTCTTATCTATTAACATAATGGATTCTTTTCCTAAACCCCTTAAATATAGCATACGATTTTGGCAATCTATCCAGGCTTCATGTTTTCCCAACCAATCTAGTCCTAGGACTTAATCGAATTCACATTTAGGTAGCACATAAAGGTTACAAGAAAAGGGTACATTTCGGATTGTTATCTGACAATCCTTACAAAGCAAATTTTTAGGCATACTACCCCCTATAGGGTTTGAAACAATTAACCCAGTTTGAACATGTTTGGGTTGCAATTTAAGTTCATCAATTAAGTAGGAAGCGATAAAAGAATGGGTTGACCCCGAATCTATTAAAGCATAAACAGATTTAATCGTACCCGCAATAACATCAGGAGATTATTCTTCCTCTCAGCCGTGAATATGATAAACACGAGCTAGCGCTCGAGATTCCTGATGAGTAGGAGCTCTAGATTGGGCAACCTTGCTTCTTCCCGAATTATTAGATTGAGTCTGCCTCGGATTTTTGTTCCGACCAGAAGGTGCCGAGCTCGGATTAGAGTGGCGAGTAGAAGTTTGGTCATTCTTCTTCGGACAGTCACGAATATAATGGTCATTGCATCCACAGGAGAAACCGAGATTAGACTAAAATCAATGCCGAAGTGCTGTTTTTGACAGAATTTGCAAGTAGGTGTCCTTTTTGATTTTCTAGTGCTGTTAACAGAAACCACCGAAATTGCCATCTTGTTTGAGGGTGAAGGTCGATAATCATTCTGAGTGACAGGTGAATAAGTAGAGAAGGACTTATTCTGGTGCTTCGGCCTCTTCGACCATCGTGACTTACTGTCACCTTTCTTACCCTTGTCCGGACGATAACTACTCTTTCGCTTTTCTGCGACCCTCATCGTAGCTTCAGTAGAAATAGCTCGGTTCACAAGAGTTTGAAAGTTTGTGAGACTAAGGGCAGTGAACATCGGTTTTAGCTCTTCGTTCAGACTACCGAAGAAATTACGACATTTCTCTTCTTCAGTCTTAATGTAAGCAGCTCCGTATTTACAGTATTTTGCAGAAATCAGCAACATATTGTTCAATAGGCCGATTGGCCTGCTTCAAGTAGAGGAATTTATTTCTGCAGTCGGCCAGATATTGCTCGCTAATAAACTTCTTCTTAAACTCATCAATGAAGAAGTCCCAAGTCACTGACTCCGAAGGTGTAGTCAGGATCGCGGTTTCCAACCAGCTTAAGGCGTCTTCTGTTAATAAGGAGACTGCACACTCGAGTTTATGTTCATCGGAACATTTGAGTTGCTTTGTCAAGATTTGGATAGTTTTATCGAGCCACTACTCACCTTTTTCTGGTTTCTCGATATCAAGGTGTAGAACTAATGTTTTGATATAATAATTGAAAAATGTTTTGGACTGATTTAAAAAGTATTTAAAACATTTCCAAAGTCCAAACAACTTGAAACTATGTTTAGGGAAGTTTTTATAAAGGGTTTTTATGATTTTCAAAGCCAAACTTTACAAAACTGTCCCTGCGTTTCGAAACACCTTAGGGGCGTTTCGATACGGCAATTCTAGTAGCAAAAAGGTTTCGATACTCGTATCAAAACGGGCTTTCCATGGACAAGATTTTTGCCCAGTGATTCGAAACGGGCTATGCCGTTTCGATACGCCTACGTGGCATTGACCACAACGGTCATAAACCCCAACGGCTATTTCTCAACTAACATTTAAATGCAGGGCATTTCGATACGGGTCTTAGCGTTTCGATACATTTTCCGAAATGGCCAGGGGGCATTCCGAAACGAGTGCCCTAACAGACTGCAACGACTCTTTCTACTTAAAGAGCGTTTCGAAACGGGTTCGAGCGTTTCGAAATGGGGAGCTGCAGAATTGCATTTATGGTGGGAATTAAAGTCCTCAACGGCTCAAATTTGATCCCAACGGCTAGTAACGACTACAAACTCAATTGAGAGTATAAAAGGGACCTCCAAGCATCAAGTAAAGGCTAATGCTCATATTGTCAAACATCAAATGATCAAGAATTGTCTTAGAGCTTAAATTGTCATTTATTGTATAGACAAACACTAGTGAGCCAAAATTGTCAAATTTGCTCAAGTGTTTTAGGTTTTGGGTGAGTGCTTCATTGTGCAAACAAACACCTATTAGAGGGTTTTAAGTTTGCTTTGTTTATCTCTTTGTAAGAGAGAGTTTCAATCAAGGCTTTGGGTAGAAAGCTTGATTGTGTATAAGGGCTACCTCCTAAGCCTAGAAAAGGGGACGAATCAATAGTGGATTGATTGAGAAATCCTTAGTGGGGAGGTAAGGTAGTGGACGTAGACCTTGGTTAGAAGGTTGAACCACTATAAATCATTGTGTCAATTTATTTTCTAGCTTCCACAACCCTTCAACCCAAATATCCACCTCTCCACCACTTGGTGAGCAAGAACGGTTGACCAAATCGAGCCCCACACAACTCAACACAAGGCCACTAAAAGGAGTAGCTCGGTGTGAAGCGAGCTTGCCGATCGGGGGTTGAGATGGTGCAACAGCAACCGGGGCTACTCGTACACCCGTTGCAAAGTGATCGAATATTTCTTTGACACTGATAAAACATTCCCGATGAATAGTTTCGATGGTCGCATTGTCCAAAGGAGGAGGGACTTGTACTCGAGGTTTCTCTCGAGGTTGTTCACGTACAACTGGGGGTTGCATATCAACGCTATCCCCGTTCTTGGTAGAAGATCCTCGGGGACTCTCATCGTCCCGAGCTAAGTTGGTAGCAGACATTCTATAAGGAATTCAGAGGAAAGTTCAGAATTAGAGAGCGAAGTCACAAATAATTCAATATAAGACTACTAGGTGGCATAGTGTAATCATATATGATGCATGACATGTTCGGACAAATTTTTGGATCTATAACCTAAAGCTCTGATGCCAATTTATGTAACACCCCTCGCTCGGGAATGCGAGCGAGGAGCGTTACATTTGCAGCGTATTATTATTCAGATTTATATTGTAACAACAGGTGAGTCGCCACCAATCTTTTGTTTTACTTCAGGTGCGATTTGAATACCTGAAAAACCCGGTTATTTTAATAAAACTTGTTTTTATTAAAACAACGAGTTTTGGTCTGCGAAACCAGAAAAACAGGTTCGGGAGTCGGTTACGTGTGGGGAAGGGTGAGCACCCCCACAACGCCCAAAAATTGGTACCTGTCGATTACGTAATGTCTTATGGTGGAATTATGAATTCGAATTTAAATTTAGAAATTATGATCCCTTAATTTAAAATAATATTTAAAAATGTATGTTTATGAAAGGAAAGGTACACTCCAACGCCCGGAGCATAATTTCCGTTAGACTCCCAACTGAAGGAAGTGTATTTTGAAAATTAAGATTTAGAATAAAAATATTTTTTAATAGAGACTATCGAAAAGTGACACCCTAACACTCAGGGTACGTTTTTCACAATAATCCCTACTAAAAAAATTTTAATTTAAAATTCAATTAAACAATATAAATAAATATATTTAATTTAAACATTGCATACAGAATAAAATTAAAATATAGAAACATAACATATAAAATAAAAATATACAAACAAATATAAAAACATATTATATTTCATACAAAATATTTATTACAAAAAGACAACATTTAAATAGACGAGGATCAAAATTTACCCCACTAGAAGCTTGAAATAAAAACTTCACCCGACTCCTAGTAGGATCTCCGCATCACCTCGCTATACCTCAAAAATTGATTCGAACGAACCTCGACAGGGCCGGGCACTGCCTCTAAGGTTCGAAAGGGGCACTGCCCCTAAAACTTGCGCCACTTTGATGGCCTTTGTTTTGTTGTGTCCTCCATTGCTTTGGCAGCCTCCCCTATCTATAGTAAAAGGGGGAGGGGATGAGTCATCTTGGTGAGGACGTGGGTGATTTGCATGGCACCCACGCAATTTTGCATTTCCCCCTTTTTTTTCTTTCTTTTTCTTTCATTTTTTGTGTTTTTGTTTTTTTTTTCTTTTAATAAGATATAATAATACTACATTATATTATTATTCGAACAAAAATATCAGTTATAGCCCGGACATAAAATGGGTATTACAGCTGCCTCCCTTTGCTCATTGATGTGTAACAGGAATAGAGCAAAGATAAAAGGATAACCATTTTATGTCCGTTCATGTCTGAGTTCCTTTTTCTGGGCACGCTCCTTCTTGAACTCCGCTTGATCTGTTCGGCCGCTCTTGTAGGCAGAATCTTCAAAATGGAACGATCCACTGGGGAGATAATCTTTAAACTACGGAGACCCGTAGGAGAAGCAAAATAAGTCCGGCTTGCTACGGCCCTGACATTGATAAATACCTGAAGAAAACTTGACCTGAGTGCGACATTGATGAAGAAGCAAGTTCTGCAAAACTTGATCCATTTAACAAGGTAGCTTGGTCTGAAGGAGAATGATTGATCCACTGCAACTCTATAGATGCGAGAAGATCTGAAGAAGGCTCGATTATCTGCAACTCAATTGATGCGAGAAGATCCGAGGAAGGGTCGATCATCTGCAACTCTATCGATGCGAGAAGATCTGAAGAAGGGTCGATCATCTGCAACTCCATTGATACAAGAAGATCTGAAGAGGGGCGATCTACTGCAACTCCATTGATGCGAGAAGATCTGATGAAGGGTCGATCTACTGCAACTCCATAGATGCAAGAAGATCTGAAAATGGGCGATCTACTGCAACTCCATTGATGCGAGAAGATCTAAAAAAGGGGCGATCTACTGCAACTCCATTGATGCGAGAAGATCTGAAAAGGGGCGATCTACTACAACTCCATTGATGCGAGAAGATCTAAAGAAGGGTCAATCATCTGCAACTCCATTGATGCGAGAAGATCTGATTAGTACTAGAATTCCGTCAACGAGACGAGGAAGAGTGTCCCTAGTTTACACTTCTTTTGCATTTTTCCCAAATGCACAAGGATGAACGAATTTGATTTGCCTTTACCGGTAGCCGTTTGCTCCGGGCTAGTTGTAACATTCCCCTGGGTACAATCAGTTTGGACCAATCATGAGATTGGATTTTTCCCAAGGATTTATTTTCCTTGGACCATTCGTGACAATGGATTTTCGATGGACATATGAATTGTCCATTGTCTTAAACTTAACCGTGTTTAAGCACGTTATGCCTACATTTCTGTCGGCTTTCGGATTTGCATTTTTCCCAAATGCACAGGGATCAACGGTTTTGATTTGCCTTTACCGGTAGCCGTTTGCTCCGGGCTAGTTGTACCATTCCCCTGGGTACAATCAGTTTCTACCAATCATGAGATTGAATTTTTCCAAAGGATTTATTTTCCTTCGACCATTTGTGACGATGGATTTTCGATGGACATTTGAATTGTCCATTGTCTTAAACTTAACCATGTTTAAGCACGTTGTGCCGACATTTTTGTCGGACTTGTCAAAAATTAGCTTCGATTCAGCCGCAATTCTGCAAAATATGCCGAACATGATTATTTTTCCGTTTTTTTACATATACAACCTGGGTGAAGAAAATCAGTAATTTTCGTTGGCCAAGCTACAACACCGACGAGGAGGCATGGTCTAAAGTAAGTTTTGATCCAGCTACAACAACGATGAGGAGGCAGGATCGAGAGTTCATGTTTGGTCAAGCTACATCCCTGACGAGGAGGTATGACCAGGAGTTGACCGAGCTACAACACCTGACGAAGAGGCACGGTCTGAAGTTGTTTCGATCCAGCTACAACACCGACGAAGAGGCAGGATCGAGAGTTTAAGTTTGGTCAAGCTGCAACCCTGATGAAGAGGCATGACCAGAAGTTGACCAGGCTACGACACCTGACGAAGAGGCACGGCCTGAAGTTGTTTCGATCCAGCTACAACACCGACGAGGAGGCAGGATCGAGAGTTCAAGTTTGGTCAAGCTACAACCCTGACGAAGAGGCATGACCAGAAGTTTGATCTGCTACGGCTCTGTCGTCGTAGTGAGATCTAGATCTTGATCTATTCGCACCTATTGCGGCGAAACTAGACCTTGAAAAACAAACGGCATGATTTGAGGTTTGATCTGCTATGGCTCTAGTGGCATAGCATGATTTGGGTTTTGATCTATTCGCCCCTACTACGGAAAAAATAGACCTGAAAAATGATCGACCTGCTGCAACTCTGACGAAGCGGCATGGTCTGAGGTTTGATATGCTATGGCTCTGTTGTTGTAGCATGATCTGGACTTTGATCTAGTCGCACCTATTGCGGCGAAACTAGATCTGGGAAATATGTTCTGCTGCAACTCTGACGAAGCGGCATAATTTGAGATTTGATCTACTACGGCCATGACGACGTAGTATGATTTGGATTTTGGTCTAGTCGCACCTACTACGGCGAAACTAGACCCGAAAGATATGGGATGTTGCAACTCTGATGAAGCAGCATGATTCGAGGTTTAATCTTCTACGACACTGACGAAGAAGTAGGATCTCGGATTCAATTTGTTCAAAATTTGAGCTGCCCTTTTCGGGTTTTCAACTCAAAATCTTCTTTGGTCTCAAGACGCCCTTTGCGGGTTTGAACCTTTCTTTTCTTAATTTTGTCAAAGCTCGTTTTCAGGTTTTCACTTTGTTGTGTTTTTTTTCTTTTTCTTTTCTGGATTTTTTATTTTCTTGAAATCTAAGGATGAGCTCAGAAGAAAATGTTTGGTCTAGTTGCACCATCAATGGCGAAAGTAAACCTGGAACAACAATTGGCGTGTTGCATTATCAAAACGAACTCTAGTGGATGTAGGATATGTTACATCGTGGCGGGGAGTGACAACCCTCTTGGGCTTTGATCGTCTTGTCTGTTCTTGGAAAAATAATAAGCAAGAATTAGGTGAACTGTTTCTTCGCATCTTCAAGAAGACATGATCTGCTGGTATGTTTATTGCACTACAACCTCAGGGAGATGATCTGTTCCACTGCGAATTCAAGGTAACAGATTTGCTATCGCGTTCATTCTGTTGTACCCTCATAGAGTTGAACTTATGTTTGTGCTTATTTTGCTGTATGTTCAAGGAGACAAGTTTGTCATAGTTTTGTTCTGCTACCAATTCGGGAAGACAAGATTGTTGTTTGGTGTTCTCATTCCGCTGCACATCCAGGGAGGTGGAATTGTTGTCGTGCTTATTCTGCTGCAAATTCAAGTAGATGAAATTATTGAAGCTTGTTCTGCTACAAATTCAGGGAGACAGATCGTAATTCCAATGAGCTAAACTTGTTGTCTGTGCTCATTCTACTACAAACTTAGGGAGATGAAATTGTTGTCGTGCTTATTCCGCTCTGACGGGGAGGCAGAATATGAAAAAGTTGATCCGCTACACCATGTTACGAGTGAGATAGGACCTGCAAAAGTTAAAAGAGTGACTGGTCAAAATGAGTCATGAACTAACTCTTCGTGAGCTATAAGGTTTGAATTGAATGCTTGATTTGATTGATCCACTCTTTCGTGTCAAGAATGTTGGTTCTTGTTAACAATTGTCTGTGCTATCTTTAGTTGAAAGTGCCAGACAACATTTTCATATTTTCTCCAGTTCTTCATGTCAAGGATGTTGGAATTTATTGATAACGATCTGCTCCTTTCTGTTTGAGGATATTAGACCTGAAAATTTTCATTCTTTAAGAAATGGTCAAATATTTGTAAGAAGAGGTAGAGCTGAAAAGATCTTTGAGGAAAGATCAAATTTTTTAGAAAAACATTCTTGTGCAAAGAATTCATGTTTTGAGAAAAAGTCCTTGTGGAAGGACGAAATTAAGAAATTCTGGTTTTCAAAAAGATGTCCTTGTAGAATGATGGGATAAGGAAAGTCCTGTTTCAAGAAAAAACTATCCTTAAGAAGGGATGAACTTATGAAATTTCGGTTTTGAGAAAAACCAATCCTTGAGAAAAGATGGAATTAAGAAATTCTGTGTTTTGTGAAAAATGATCCTTAAGAAAGGATGGATTTGAGAAATTCTGGTTTTGAGAAAAACGATCCTTATGAAAGGATGGAATTAAGAAATTCTTGTGTTTTGAGAAAATGTCCTTAAGAAAGGATGGATTTGAGAAATTCTGGTTTTGAGAAAAACGATCCTTATGAAAGGATGGAATTAAGAAATTCTTGTGTTTTGAGAAAATGTCCTTAAGGAAGGACAGAGTTAAGAAACTCGTGTTTTTGAGGAAAATGGGTCCTTATAAAAATATTGGTTTCAATTTTTTTTCACTAACCCGTGCAAGGTTAGTTTCTGGTAATGTATTTTTATGCAAATGGTATGCATGCACATGTTTTTATGATGATGCAAAGATGCATGAAACTCTTGTCGGAATGCTTATCATAATGCGTGAACATGTTTGACAATGCAATTATGCACATGTTTTCGTGTTGAAATGAATGTTTCCTCAAACATTAGATGTCATGATGTATGAACATTTTTGACGATGGAATGATGTGTATGTTTTCATGTATGGAGATGCATGGAGTTCTTGTAGAAGTCCCTTTCTTTTGGTCTTAGTTTGATTTTCTGATTCTTCTTCGAAATTTGCCCCGACAAAAGTTTGCCCCCCAGGCTTCATTGTTCTTTTTTGGATAAGGTGAATGACTCTGACGTCATCTTCTTCTTTCCTTTTTCAAGGGAAATTGAATTGGCCCACCGCCACTGACGGAGGCAAGATCGGGAAAAAGTTGACTTTGGAACTTCATCGCATGAAGTTATGACCTGAAAATGAAATGGAATACTAATTAGTAATATGTTCGGAAAATTTTGTTGTTTTTCACCTGGATCTTTGAGCCTCTTTTTTTCGTATTCGGCCTCCTTCAAGGCTAAATCATGTTACTGCCCCCATAGTTGAGGTCTTCGATCTCTTTGCTGGACCTCATTCTTTTCTGATCTTGAAATCCTGAGTCGAATGACCTTTGTTGATACTGTCTCTTTTCTTCTTCTCGAAGGAAAAGGCTTTGCTCTTGGCCAGATCTTTTAGTTTTACCCTAACGCCCCACTCATTTTTCAGGCTCGAATATCATCGTTGTTGAGTATCTTTGAAGGCTTCGAACTTCGATCTGAGTAGACATCTGTCTCAGTTCTTAGTACTTTAAATCTCTATAAAGAGTAATGCAAGAAATGCTGATATGAATGGGCAAAGAATTTCTGTTTTTTTTTTCAAAAATATGATTCAAAAGGCGGGCCCCTATGTACATGTGTAGGAGCATCTTTGAACCCACTTGCCGAGGGTTATCTCAAGCGTAGCTTGTGTCTAGAAGACCTCGAATGTTGTGCCAATGTCTGAAGATGTGAAGTGCCTTCCAGGCTATTAGGCTTTCGAGAAGGTCATTTCCCATATACCTAACTTCTAACCAATTTGAGTGGCTCTCTTTACCGCACGAACTCCCCATTTTATTCTTCCCACTTTTTTGACCTTAATCAAGCATTAGAAGTTTCAAATCTTTGGAATAAAGGATGACTCCGTAAGGTGGGATGTATTCTGAAGACAAACTTCTCCCAACGTAGATATCCATGTACGATCAGAATAGTCTTTGGATATGTGATGTAGACCAAAGCTTGCAATTCTGAAATACTATTTCTGCCGTACTTGCATCATTTTTCTTCATTCTTTCTGGATCGCTCTAGACTTCCCTTTTTTGAGTTTTCACCCTAGAGTTCATTTCCTTTCTTCAGCTCAAGCAAACTTGTGCTCTGGCCGAATATTGATGTCTGCTCTTAAGCCTTCTTTAAGTAAGGATGGAAGGTTCTGCACTTGCTCCTCGTCTGAAAGCTCCGCTTTTATTTGGCATCTTCATTTTTCTTCTTCCTTCTTTTCATCTAAAGTTCCCTTTTGGGGGTTTTTGCCTTAGATATTTCAAAAGTCATTTCCAAAGCATCCTCCCAGGTTTTCACCTTGGTTTCTCTTTTTTTTGACAATTTTTTTGGTTTTTTGACTTGACAGACTTTGAGCACATGTTACCTCTTATATTTCATCGCAAGCTCCTTCATGGACTAATCTTCCCGGGATAATCAAAATATCAAAATTATTCATCTTCTAGTAAAAGCAGATTCTTTTTCTTGCCCCGGTATGGCGGTGATCCATGGTTGGGAGACAACAAACATCACCCCACATATAGATATCATCGAGGGAGAGTAGTTTTCAGTTGGATAGATATTCAAAAAATTTAGACAACAGTGCTTGAGAGGAAACATTCACTCAAGATTTGTGTTTGAGACCTTTCCTTTGCTCCCTAACACACTCATTTGTCCTTCTGTTGGCCTAAGTAAGTTGGAAGATAGGTCACATCTCCCTCATCTTCACCTCGCTCGATTTCTTCTAGACACAAAATTGCTCGAAATCAACCTCCAGATTGAAATCAATGTTGCTCAAAAGATTCTCTTTTTGCCTACGGGCTTAGGCAATAGGTTTATTCAAGCATTACTCAAAAAGAGATTTAAACTACACAAAAGTCTTAAAAAAAATCAGCGTCCCCTCAAAAGGTTGTTTGTTCTGATCTTTACACGCTTTCTGCAACTTTTTCCAAACAGTCATCTCTTAGCTTTGCTTCGAGTGAAAAACTGATGCTAACTTGGCTAACTCGAATGCCCCAAAATTAAAGTGATGAAATTCTCTCGGAATTAAAGGCTCGATTCAGAAATGATTTTTTCAATATAACGTGATGCAAATATCTGCAAAATGGAATGTTAATGCTCTGCAACAATAAAACAAGTTAGTACGAAATAGAATAATCAATAATGTATTGCAAAAATCAGAAGGTAAAAAAACCTATAAGTTGACAAGCTTTATTCGAATAAAAACAATCATACCCAATCATGCTTTTCTACCTGTATACTTTGGAAAAAAGGTGGGTCCTTCTATTTCATGAGGGAAAGTTATGACCTTTTACAGGGTTAATGGTCGGTAATTATATTCTTGCCCTCCCACTATTAAGGTTCTTCGGTCTCTTTCGTGGGTCTGCTTATGCGTTTAAACCAAAAATAAGTGCATCATGAATGCTCCTAATTATATGTCTAATGCGTATGTCAAACTAAATGCGTGATAACTTTGGTGTATGCACTTAATCTAAATGCATGATTATAGTATGCAACAAAAATATGATTGTGACATGATTTTTCTTGATCTCAAAGGGGTGCCCCCAATTATCTGTTGGCCAAATCTTTGCTCCTGATTAAACAATGCTCAGTGCCTTGTCTGTAAGGATGGCCTAACTTTCCTTGGGTTTGATCATTTTTTGAATTACTTCCTTAGGTGAATGCCTCAACATTTTTTTCTAAGACTGCTCTTGAAGTGAACTCAAAGCTTGAAATATGTTTTCATCTCTTCTTGAAGAGTTGTCATTGTTCTTGTGAACACGTTAGGTTGCCCCTGGTCAGGTCTATAAATTTGTTGTTGGTTCATGGCAGCTCATTACTTTTGGCTCTAGCGAAGTGCTATAAGCGATAATTGATGTAGTCATCTAGGGTGCAGAAGTCTAACTCAGCATCGGAGGCTTGCTTTCTGAACTCATCGGGGAATGCTCTCAAATTAGGGTCTTGTAGAGGCATGATGTCTGTATGAACACAGAGGTTATTCGAAAATGCCCTTGGACCAGGCTCTTGCATGATGTTAGATTGTCCGACTTTGCTTCATCCGGTAATTTCTGGCATGGAGCATCCCTGGGACCAGTTTCAAAATTCCGAAATAAATGCATGTAAATGCAAGGTACATGTTCTAGATATGAAGGTACTGATTCAAAATAGAATGTATGCATGTAAATGAAAAATGCATGTCCTAGATGAGAAAGCACTGATTCAAAAATGGTTCCCTTGGTTCAACTTTTGAATTTACGGGATTTATTCGCAACTTTTAAATGTTGCATCGATATCTAGGGAACTAGATTTTCTCCCGATGATAATTTGTCAAATAGGGAACCAGACGTGAATCAATACTTCATGTTGATGAAATGCAAAAATTAAAATGTTATAGTGGTGTCATGTAATCAATGTGGAATGAATGACTTAATGCAGTGAGATCACCAAAGAGAAAAATGGGTTAGTTCATAATAAAAGAGTCAAATGAATAAATTGAATAATGAATAAGACAAAAATTAGCAGCAAAGAAAATTGAACATATATCAAATAAAGGCATCAATACCTAAACAAGGCGACTGCTAAACGGGCAAATTTCAATATGGCTCTAAAAGGTTGGCTCCTACGGCTCACTATATGTGGTTCTGGTTCTAGAGTAACGATACTCGAACTGTTGCTAGGACATCGATTCGGGAGGATACATTTCCCTAGGTCTGCACGGAGACAGAGGTCTCACGAAGACAAAGGTACATATGTATCTCGGAAGCGTTTCACCATCCTACACGGAGGGAGTACCTCACGAAGGCGTGGTTTCTCGCTCCCACTTAAAGGACGGAGCTCGAGTATAGAGCTCATGATATGAAAACTCAAAAATTAAATTTATAAAAAAAAAATTGTAAAAAGAAATTTAGAAAAGAAAAAAAATAGGGATCACAAATTAATTAAATCGAAATCATAATTTCCACCTATAGACAAAGAGTAATCGACTTGTGGCTTGACTCTCTAAAAAAAGTCCCCAGCGGAGTCGCCAAGCTGTAACAACAGGTGAGTCGCCACCAATCTTTTGTTTTACTTTAGGTGCGATTGGAACACCTGAAAAACCCGATTATTTTAATAAAACATGTTTTTATTAAAACAACGAGTTTTGGTCTGCGAAATCAGAAAAACAGGTTCGGGAGTCGGTTACGTGTGGGGAAGGGTGAGCACCCCCACAACGCCCAAAAATTGGTACATGTCGATTACGTAATGTCTTATGGTGGAATTATGAATTCGAATTTAAATTTAGAAATTATGATCCCTTAATTTAAAATAATATTTAAAAATGTATGTTTATGAAAGGAAAGGTACACTCCAACGCCCGGAGCATAATTTCCGTTAGACTCCCGACTGAAGGAAGTCTATTTTAAAAATTAAGATTTAGAATAAAAATATTTTTTAATAGAGACTATCGAAAAGTGACACCCTAACGCTCAAGGTACGTTTTTCACAATAATCCCTACTAAAAAATTTTCAATTTAAAATTCAATTAAACAATATAAATAAATATATTTAATTTAAACATTGCATACAGAATAAAATTAAAATATAGAAACATAACATATAAAATAAAAACATACAAACAAATATAAAAACATATTATATTTCATACAAAATATTTATTACAAAAAGACAACATTTAAATAGACGAGGATCAAAATTTACCCCACTAGAAGCTTGAAATAAAAACTTCACCCGACTCCTAGTAGGATCTCCGCATCACCTCGCTATACCTCAAAAATTGATTCGAACGAACCTCGACAGGGCCGGGCACTGCCCCTAAGGTTCGAAAGGGGCACTGCCCCTAAAACTTGCGCCACTTTGATGGCCTTTGTTTTGTTGTGTCCTCCATTGCTTTGGCAGCCTCCCCTATTTATAGTAAAAGGGGGAGGGGATGAGTCATCTTGGTGAGGACGTGGGTGATTTGCATGGCACCCACGCAATTTTGCATTTTCCCTTTTTTTTCTTTTTTTTCTTTCTTTTTTTTCTTTTTTTTTTGTGTTTTTGTTGTTTTTTTTCTTTTAATAAGATATAATAATACTACATTATATTATTATTCGAACAAAAATATCAGTTATAGCCCGGACATAAAATGGGTATTACACATATTATATATATTTATTCATGACATACATAAGCAATTCCAATTATCATAACATACTTGACATACAAGTTTCTTTATGAAACAAACTTTAGATTTATACTACTTATACATGCGGAAGCTTACTCTAACATTCAACCAAAAATGTAAACATAGATATATGTGGGCTAACAAAAACCTTAACTATTACATACAAGCAATCATGTTACAATCTTAACAATTACATACATGTACTAACACAACAAGATAATCATTTAATCATGCTTATACATTCAACAACCATTACATAATCATGTTACCAAACCAATTTCTTAATCTACCCTATTCGAACAAGTATACCAATCTTATACACATTTAGGATCCAATTCGAATACAACTCTTCATCCTAAACTAGATATCATTTCACCTAATCATCCTTACCCTATTCGAATCATACATATAAACAAGGTTTACCTAGCTAGATCAACAGACAAAAGTAGACTTAGTGAGGCAGCCAAAATTTACTAATTTCCATCTTTTAAAACATTATTTAATCTTCAAGGTTACCTAACTAGGCTTAAAACAAGGTTTACCTAGCTAGATCAACATACAAAAGTAGACTTAGCTAATCATGTAACAATTTCAATAATCCAATGATGCAACACAAATAACACACTTTCATATTCATTTATACAACAAGCATCAATCAAAACATTAGCATTTACAACAACAAGTATTATTTTAAAGCATGAGCATATTCGAGATAGTAAGCATATCCACATCATTTCATTGGTACATATCATTGAGTTACTTATTCTTCAAGTCATATAACTTTTTCAATATTGCCTTGGAAGATTAATGAACAAGGTATTCGAGTATACATGTGACATATAACATTAGATACCCAAAGGTATCAATTCCATAATATACAACTTGTGACATTTATCAGAGGATGCAATAGCATCAAGGTGACTTACCACCTTAAGGTATATTGGTGACTAACCACCAACCTTTAACAATAATTAGAGGAGCTCAATGACTCTAAGACGTGCCCTTCTACCTATAGACACTAATCAACCAAGGTCTTTATCTTATCTTTTATATCCTACATGTCATGTAACAATTTCAATCATGTTTACAAGGTGAACATTCAAGTCATGCTCAATCAAATTTCCAGCAAGCATTTAATATTATTTCAAGCATATAACCATCATCAAACAGTAGCTAAATCAACCATAAAGTCTCATTTTACATAGCTTAATCAATCGACATATCATAGCAACATATTACTTAAGCTAAGCATGCTTATCTAGTAAGTAAGATATACTTAGGTCATAAGTCAAGCCTTTAATCCTTCTTTCTTATCAAGTTAAGTTACCAACCATTATTAGGTTCATTTCATGCTTTATTAGGTTATCAAATAATAAACAATAATAATAATAAGGTTAGGATACTAATCCTAACACTTAAACATTACTACACTCACAATACTCCAAGCTACTTGTTGTCCCTTATCACAATGTCCTTGTCTCTCCTTCTTGATTGTTCACTCCTTGTATCCTCTATTGCCTCTTCATCAAAAGGCTCTTGAATCATATTACAACATATATAACATCCATTAGTATCAACCTTAGCATAAAAATGCCACTAAATCAAGCAAACAACAATAAACACACAAGCTGTCCCTAACATGGCACTTTTGAGCAGTGTCCATTAATCTGTTTATAACTCTTTATTCCTAAATCAAAATAAAGCATATCATACCATTCTGGAAAGCTTATAAACACACCATTAAAATCATGTATTACACATCTTTTTAACATTTCCCAATCAGTACAGTTTTGCATTTGAAAACAGGTAAATTTCGGGACTAGTACCTGAAATTTTTGGAAGAAGAAAACAAAAGACTGATAAGTACAAGGTATGTACTTAGTGAGGCAGCCTTAAATTTACTAATTTCCATATTTTAAAACATTATTTAATCTTCAAGGTTACCTAACTAGGCTTAAAACAAGGTTTACCTAGCTAGACCAACATACAAAAGTAGACTTAGCTAATCTTGTAACCATTTCAATAATCCAATGATGCAACACAAATAACATACTTTCATATTCATTTATACAGCAAGCATCAATCAAAACATTAGAATTTACAACAACAAGTATCATTTTAAAGCATGAGCATATTCAAGATAGTAAGCATATCCACATCATTTCATTGGTACATATCATTGAGTTACTTATCTTTCAAGTCATATAATGTTTTCAATATTGCCTTGGAAGATTAATGAACAAGGTATTCGAGTATACATGTGACATATAACATTAGATACCCAAAGGTATCAATTCCATAATATACAACTTGTGACATTTATCAGAGGATGCAATAGCATCAAGGTGACTTACCACCTTAAGGTATATTGGCGACTAACCACCAACCTTTAACAACAATCAGAGGAGCTCAATGACTCTAAGGCATGCCCTTCTACCTATAGACACTAATCAACCAAGGTCTTTATTTTATCTTTTATATCCAACAAGGTCATTGGTTTGTTATTCAATAATTTTCAAAGTCATGTAACAATTTCAATCATGTTTACAAGGTGAACATTCAAGTCATGCTCAATCAAATTTCCAGCAAGCATTTAATATTATTTCAAGCATATAACCATCATCAAACAATAGCTAAATCATCCATAAAGTCTCATTTTACATAGCTTAATCAATCAACATATCATAGCAACATATTACTTAAGCTAAGCATGCTTATCTAGCAAGTAAGATATACTTAGGTCATAACTCAAGCCTTTAATCCTTCTCCATAACTCTTAAACAATACTACACTCACAATACTTCAAGCTACTTGTTGTCCCTTATCACAATGCCCTTGTCTCTCCTTTTTGATTGTTCACTCCTTGTATCCTCCATTGCCTCTTCCTCAATAGGCGCTTGAATCATATTATAACATATATAACATCCATTAGTATCAACCTTAGCATAAAAATCCCACCAAATCAAGCAAACAACAATAAACAAACAAGTTGTCCCTAATATGACAGTTTTGAGCAGTGTCCATTAATCTGTTCATAACTCTTTATTCCTAAATCCAAATAAAGCATATCATACCATTATGTAAATCTTATAAACACACCATTAAAATCATGTATGGCACATATTTTTAGCATTTCCCAATCAGTACTGTTTTATATTTAAATACAGGTCCATTTCAGGATCGAATCTGTCCAAACTAAACTTAGTGGATTTAATGCATATAAATTATATGTTTCACAATTCATTTGGTTATGATATTTTAACCATATCAACTTACATGTATTATCATAATAATGAAGTTCTAACATATTCAAAATAAAAGCATTCAAGTCCTCAATTTATCAATTTCCACAAAACAGTCCCCTTTAATCCTTTAATAATCCAACATGTGATCTAAATGCCTCTAACCTACCAATTGAGACTTAATTCAAGCTTCTACATTTAATTTCATTCATTTCATGAATCCCCTGTTTTAATAAAAAAAATTCAGAATTTTATTGACATTATGGAAGCTCCTAAAACTTTCGAATTTTACAATTTAGTACAGCAGATTCCAGATTCATTCAGTTTCAGTCCAGTAACTTCTAATAACAATTCAGAGACCTATACTTAACATTTTCGTGTAATTCTTAGCTCTATCTCATGTAAAATTTTGTCCTATACAACTTTGTACAAGGACACTTTTTCTAGAAACAACTCTAATATGCTCAATTTTCCAGATTTCCAAAAGGTGTCTAAAACTAAGAATTCTGGGCAGATTCATTATTCAAGCTTCATACATATTAATTTTCTAGCATTTTAAGCAACCTAATGTAACATGAAACCTATCAACACATCAATAATTATTCTAAAATCAAATTCACAGCACAAACAATTCAAGAAACACAGAAATTCATCAAGAACATTTAAACAAAAACATGAGTAGAATTTTAGCTAGAACACTTACATGAATTGTTTGTGGGATGTAAGAACCTATGTTTTTCCTAGCTTAAATCCATTGATATGCATGCATTTTGGTTCCATAAATTTCCAAAAATCTTGTGTTTAAGCTCTCTCTCTGGTTTCTAGAGGTTTGGTTGAAGGAGGAAGGAAGAGATGAAGAAAATGAACATAGTTGTATGTTTACATTTGTTTTCCTCTTTTTTTGCCACTAGTGGCCGATTGTGGTCTTAAGAAAGACACATGGTTTGATTAAACTCCATGTATCTCCACTAGGAATTTTTATTTATTTTAAGTTTAATTTACCAGCCACTATTTCATACATATATAATATATTACTCTATTATTAATTTATCATATTATACACACATATATATATATACTTATATACATGCATTTAAATAGTCACCGAAATGTGACTTATAATTACATATATTTCGTATTTGATTCCATTAAACTTGTATACATATAGTCACTTTTGTTTTTTTTAATCCAATAGTAACTTAATAGGACCTAGTTTATTTAGTTTCATTTCCATCTTAGTTAGATCGTAAATGTTTACGTTATTCCTGTCGATTTCCATAATTCGTACTAGGGCGATTTTTAGGGTGTTACAATTCCTCCCCCCTTAAAGAAAATTCGTCCTCGAATTTTACCTAAATTGAACATATGAGGACACTGCTTCTTCATTGTGTCCTCAGGTTCCCACGTCGCTTCTTCGACGTTGTGATTCCTCCAAAGACTTTGACAAGAGGAACACTTTTATTTCGATGTCTTTTGACTTCTCAATCAAGGATTTGAACATGCTCTTCTTCGTATGAAAGATCAGGATTGAGTTCAACTTCTTCGGGCTCAAGAACGTGAGACGGATCAGATCGATAACTTCTGAGCATTGAGACGTGGAAGACATTGTGTATCTTATCGAACTCGGAAGGAAGAGCGAGTCGATAAGCTACAAGACCAATTCTTTCAATTACTTCAAATGGTCCAATAAACCGAGGACTTAGCTTGCCTCTTTTGCCGAATCGGAATACTTTATTCCACGGGGAGACTTTAAGAAACACTTTATCTCCGACTTGATTTTGAATGTCTCTACGTTTCAGATCGGCGTAAGTCTTTTGGCGATCGAAAGCTTGCTTCAATCGAGAATGAATGATTTGAACTTGTTCTTCGGTTTCTCGAAGCAATTGTGGTCCTAAAACTTTATTATCACCGAGTTCAGACCAACACAGAGGTGTTCGCCATCTTCTGCCATACAGCGCTTCGAAAGGAGCCATTTGAATCGAAGATTGGAAGCTATTGTTGTAGGCGAATTCTACCAAAGGTAGCGATTTCTCCCAGTTCTTTCCGAAGTCAATGATACAAGCTCTAAGCATGTCTTCGAGAATTTGAATTACCCGCTCGAATTGACCATCGATTTGCGGATGGAAAGCTGTGCTAAGATTCAGTTTGGTTCCGAGAGCTTTATGTAATGATTTCCAAAATTGAGCTGTGAATCAGGGATCTCGATCGGAGACTATTGAGATTGTAACTCCATGTAAACGAATTACTTCTCGAATGTATAATTCAGCCAAGGCTTCAAGACTAAAATTCATTCTCACCGGAATGAAGTGTGCTGACTTGGTGAAACGATCAACGATCACCCAGATAGAGTCACACTTTCTTAGCGAACAAGGAAGACCGGTTACGAAATCCATTATGATCCATTCCCATTTCCATTGCGGAAATTTGAGAGGTTGAAGCAAACCAGTAGGGACTTGGTGCTCGGCTTTAACCCGCTGGCAGTTCAAACATTTCGCTACAGAGTCGTTGATAGCCATTTTCATTCCTGGCCACCAATACAAGGGCTTGAGGTCCTTGTACATCATAACTGATCCATGGTGGATCGAAAAAGAACTTTGGTGCGCTTCTTGTAGGATTTCATCTTGTAATTCTTTGTTATTAGGGACACATATACGATCTTTGAAGTATAGAAGACCGTTCAACTTAACAGAGAAGTAAGGATTAGACTCAAGCTTAGAATTGGTTTTCTGAAGTTCCGGATCAATTTGTTAAAGTTCTTTGATCTTGGTGATCAGAGAAGATTGAACTTGAAGTTCATTCAGATAATTCTGAGTTTTGCATAGCCGGAAATGAGCTTTGATAGCCAAGGTAGCTACGAATAACAAAATTAGAGATGTTACTTACAATTCAAGGTATGATTCCAAACTTTTACTTAATGATTAAGGAGGCTTTCGAATTGTTACTTAATAGGTAAGAAGAGTTCGAATTTCTTCCTTAACTATTAAGAAAGAATTCGAACAAGTTCTTAAATCATAAGAATGGAATGTTCTCGGTTTTGAATAACATACCAAGATTCGATTTTTGACTCAGAGCGTCGGCAACGACGTTGGCTTTTCCGGGATGATAATCTATGATCAAATCGTAGTCTTTGAGTAACTCTAACCATCTTCTTTGCCTAAGGTTCAAATCCTTTTGAGTGAGTAAATACTTCAGGCTTTTGTGATCGGTGAACAACTTGCATCTTTCACCGTACAGATAATGCCGCCAAATTTTAAGTGCAAACACAATGGCTGCAAGCTCGAGGTCATGCGTAGGATAATTCAATTCGTGTGGTTTCAGTTGTCGAGAGGCGTATGCAATCACGTTACCTTCTTGCATCAGAACACAACCTAGGCCCTAATAACTAGTATTGAGAAAAATATAATTTTAAAAGTATGCTCCAAATAATAAGTATCGGAAAAAATTAAACTTGTTATAGCTCTACCAAACTTCTTCAGAAAACCCTGCCCCTGGAGAGATTGCCACCACACTTCGGCATTCCCCCCGAGGACTTACCTCCGAGACTGGCACGCCCCAGAGCCCACAAGCTCTTGGGACCCATGAGCCCTCGCAACGGAACCTCTGGACGCTCCTATGCCTTAGGACACACCAATCTCTAGAGGCTCTCATTCTCGATCTCTATGGCAGTTAGGCTGCTGAGACCCTCTCGCTGCCTCGACAGGGGAATGGACTTGTGTCTCGGTGGAAAACTCGGTAGAACTACAAGGCTCAACAGAACACTTCAATAGTGGTCCCTCTTATGTCTAAGTTAGGATGCTGTTGATGCCCACTGCAGATAATATCAGTCGCGACGTGAATCGTGCAAAGACATAATGTTGATTTGTCCTCTTTTAGCCGCCTTAAACCCTAACCTATGTCTAGGCCGGATTGATCACACCGTCTATAGATGAAATCGTACTTACTCCTTTCGTGAGTTCGACTCTCTCGATACCGAACAAATGGATAGCAATCAACTAATCTTTCGCCTTAATTGAAAACTATAAAGAACATGGAATAAGAAAACCTTGAAGTTTTATTGCAAAAAACAAACTTAAAATCCTAAACAATCGTTCTCATACTAATTACAACATAACCCAAACCCAAGGAGAAATTTAGAACATAATGGAGGCAAAGAAAACCTAAACTATGCCTAAGGAAAACCTAAGTTGTTTTGAAGTAAAATTGCAATGAGTATATATAGGCATTAGCTAGGTATAGTCCTTCTTGAAGTATAAGTCTTTAAAGTAACTTTTGCATTAAATGCAACTTTAAACTCCGACTTCTTTGAGTTTAATGTGGACTTTGTCACGTTGCCTTGCAACGCAAGTAATCTCGAGTTCCTCCTTCGGCGGCTCTGCCTGCTGCTATAGTCGTCGGAAACTTGAGTGGACATCATCGATAGAATCAAGATTTTCTGCTCTACATATCGCACTCCAGTTCTCCAACACCATAGTCTGATGTCTTAGGCGGCAGGTAAGGCGGCGACAGCTACTCAACATCTACTGTCTCTGTCTGGAACTGCATCAATACAGCTCCTTGGTCTGCTGCCTCAACATCATGTCCTCGGCTCCTCTTTCCCTCTGTCAGCCTCTAGTACCTGAAACTAAAACTAAGCTAAAATAGTACCTTTTCCTTACCAAATAAAAGATAATCAATAAAACGCACGGCAAAGTAAAGAATACTGTAAAATGCAATGCATAGTCCTAATTATGCCTAAAATGTACTAAAAAACAACAATAATATGAGATGGAATGTGCATGAAATATAGAACTTATAGACACTTTACAACATATAAATGAATCAACGTGCATGCATATGGAAAAATGGGCGCACATCCGCCCTTAGGCATTGCCCCCACATAAGAATACCGAATCGCCTCCATCTATTTTAACACCGCCCAAACGACGACAGTATCTACGAATCCCATAGAACCTCTATTAAGTTCTCTACTATTCTACAAGAATTATCAAATGATTCAACAATGGCTACAAACATCTCCGAAAGTTTGATTGTTTCTACAATGTCTCCGTAATCGCGACAGATTCTACAACAATTTGGAATACTCAACTCGATGAACAATCTTCCCTACAAAAACAATAATGCCTCCATCCATTCAGTGTCGCCGATACTACATTTCTACAAGTACGTTGAGATTCCTCTGCTCATTTGCCCAACTTATCGACTATTTCTCCAAGCGTACAATGCTACAAGAGAGACGGGATGCCTCTACCCAAGAAAAACACTTGACTCTCTAAGGGTAAAGATGCCTCCTAAAAGGACATACCAACACACATTGTTTCTATAAAATGCACGGGATCCCTTAAAGGGAATACCTCTGTGCTTCTCAGGAAAAACCCTTAGAGAGAATACAAGGAGATGTCTCCACCCATAGCGTTTAATGCTACAAAAGTGTCAAGAAAAGCTCCACTCCATAATGCTTAATTCTACAAGGGCGTCGAGCAAGACTATACCCACAAAAGATTTATTTTCTCCAAGGACAGTCAAGCAAAGGCTCCGCCCATTTTAGATTTGATTCTCCAAGTGTGTCAAGCTAGGCTCTGCCTAATATGTATATATTTATCTAAGGGTGAAGAGCAAGGCTTCACCCCTTCTTATGTTTGATGAACCCAAGGGCGTCGAGCGAGACTCCACCCATTTATACATTGTTTACCTGACGGGAGTTGAGAGTGAACTCCAGCCATAAATATGATTTTCTCAAAGGGCATCGAGAGTGAGCTCCACCTACGACATGATTCTCACCAAAAGCGTCGAGTAAGATTCCACCCACACAATATTCATTTATCTAAAGAGTGAGCTCCACCCGCGACATGATTCTTACCAAAAGCGTCGAGTAAGACTCCATCCACACAATATTCATTTATCTGAAGGGTGTCAGCAAGTCTCCTCCAGCATAAAATTCATTTTCCTAAAGAGCGTTGAACATCTCTCTGTACACTTGCATGCTGAATCTCCAAGGACACTGAGCAAAGGTCCGCCCAGTTGATATTTGAAAGGCGTCGTGCAAGGCTCCGCCCATATGATATTCGTTCCCCCAGCGGGCGCTGAACAAGTACCTGTCGAATATATGCTCATTCTCCAACGAGCGTCAAGCAAGGCTCCGCCTGCATAAAATATAAAGGGCGCCAAACGAGACTCCACCCATCATATGATTATTCTCCTAAAAAAGGAATTGAATTACTGTCGCTCAACACACAACTATTCATAAAAAGGTACGAAAATAGCTCCCAAGGGATACGTAGAAACAACCCCCACCTTGTTGTAAGGGAAACAAAAACATTCATTCACTCCTCCAATGATTGTCCCAGGGTCGAGACATCCACCCACTCGAGTCACCCATCACAACCCAAATCAACAAATGGTCGTAACCCTCATCAAGAGGCTTCCTCTCAAGAAAGCTTAGGAATCTTTTCAAAGGAAACCTTGAAATCCTCCCTCAAAGAAGCCTCAGGGCACTCAAGAAAGGGAACACTACCTTCAAAAAAGGCCTCTCCAAAGCCATGACGCCACCATTTGAACTGCATGCCTCACGACTCTCCGCCTTTAACATACAGATGGTGAACCGCTTGAAGTCATCATTATGTCTCCACCCAACGACGGCTCGAACCGACAAGGATGATGCATCGCGGCTCCTCCAACAAGTGTCAAGGGAAACACCGTCCAATAGACCTCCCCAAAACTGATGAGATCCTTGCCAAAGAACACAACGAATCAGCAAGGTCTCAGTTCATGTCACATTATTACACTCATTCGACTATAGGGGGAATGATGTTATACCTCTGCCAAACTTCTCTAGAAAACCCCGCCCCCGGACAGATTGCCACCACACATGGACATTCCCCCTGAGGGCTCACCTCTAAGACCAGCACGCCTGCAAGCCTTTGGGACCCACTAGCCCTAGCGAAGGAACCCCCGAATGCTCCTAGGCATTCGGAAACACCAGTCTCTAGAGGCTCCCATTCTCGGTCACTGTGCCAGGACAAGATAGCCATCAAGATCGATCAAGTTTGTAGCCTGACATCTGAGTTACAACCTGTCAGCCCATCAATAGCCATTGCTAAGCCTGGCACAGTCTCATAAGCTATTGCTCCACCTATAGTGGCAAGGGGATATAAATACCCCCATGATCGAAGACAAATAGTTGGCTTCCTCGATTCTCTACAAGGGCTTTCATCTCCCATCTCTTTCTCTCCACTCTTAAATGGTTCCAGCCATCGGCTCTATGCCGAAAGCGACATTTTGGCCCCAAGTCAACCAGGGTTGAAATGCCAAGTCCAACAACCAACCATGGTCCTTTGTGGATCTCAGCTTGTCTACTGATGAGTGAACCACCCATCGTCGACCCCACACCTATCGTCGACCACTTTCGCTACCTCCCTCTTTGGCATCGAGCAAAATCGACATCAATAATTAGTGTGGGGAGAGTGGAACACTTTTTAACCAAGAGAATCTGTTACAATAAATCTCCTACTCTTGGAAACTCCCAATTCCTCCCAACGACACTCTCGCCATCATCGATTTTCACTGGCGACAATACATGCTATGATGATGAGGAAAATGCTGAAGAGAATGAGACTACAATTTCTTATGACACATATATGATGGAGACGTCTTCGAGATGAAGAGAACATCTCTTTTATGCTTTCCAAGAGCGTACGATGGATGTAGCTTTGAAGAAGGCTTAGGACCCTCAGTTGCCATCGAATCTCCCCCGTAGGAAACGGGGAGATAAAGTAACAAGGACATCTAAGTAGAATGTCTAGCATCCTTTCCTCGGGTCAGTCCATGGAAGTAACATACCCTTAGACGGTGCCCTGAGAAAAGTGGAAGAGAAAGAGCAGAAGTACACAAGAGACCAACCCGCAGGGAGAAGACTGGAAAAATGTAGAAGACAACGCAAATCAGGAGCACCTTTAGCTCTACACCCTACCTTCTCCCCCTTTTGTATTTTCTCCACTATAAATAGATGCCGTACGTTGTAAGGATTGCTTTTTATTTATACAATATCGAGCAAAATGTCTCCCCCTCATTGTAAATGTAAAAAACACAAGTTATAGGGTAACCTCCGCCTACCAGTTGGCTTTTGTGTGCAGGAATATGGGAAGCACAGAGGTCTCCACCCTCCCTGAATAAACGAAATGAAGATGGATTTTACTGTAAAGGACTCTCCAACAAGCAATCTTCTCTATGAAACTATAAGGTACATGGGTCAACCCACTCATACATAAAACGTCTCAAGAACTTAGTATGGCCTCGGGGTAACATTAGAATTACTTAGACCTAAATTTTTTTGAATGTCTGCTTATCCACTCAAACGACAAAATAATCATGCACGCATATAAATGATGGATGCCATATGGAAAAATGGGCACGCATGTGCCTTTAGGCATTGTCACCACATAGGCATATCGAATCGCCTCCACCCATTTTAACACCGCCAAAACCACGAATGTATCTACGAATCTCGAAGCAACTCTGTTAAGTTATCTGATATTCTAAAAGAGTTGTCAACTGATTCAACAACGGCTACAAACATCTCCGTAATTTTGATTGTTTCTACAATGTCTCCAAAATCGCAACAAATTCTACAATAATTTGGAATGATCATCTCGATGAACAATCATCACTTCAAAAACAATAATGCCTTCGTACATTCAGTGCCTTCGGCACTGTGTTTCTACAAGTATGTTGAGATGCCTTTTCTTATTTGCCCAACTTATTGACTATTTCTCCAAGGGCACAATACTACAAGAGCGACGAGATGCCTCTACCAAAGAAAAACACTTGACTCTTCAAAGGTATGAGATGCCTCCTAAAAGGACATGCCTCTACACATTGTTTCTATAAAATGCATGGGTTACCTTAAAGGGAATACCTCCACACTTCTCAAGAGTAACCCTCCGATAGCATAAAAGGAGATATCTCCACTCAAAGTGTTGGATGGTACAAGAGTGTCGAGAATAGATCCACTCCATAACGCTCAATTCTACAAGGGCATCGAGCAAGGCTCTACCCACAGAAGATTTGTTTTTTTTTCAAGGGCGATCAAGCAAAGCCTCCACACATTTTACATTTGATTCTCCAAGGGTGTTGTGCTAGGCTCTACCCAATATGTATCTATTTCTCCAAGGGTGATGAGCAAGGCTCTACCCCTTCTAATGTTTGATGAACCCAAGGGCGTTGAGGGAGACTTCACCCATTTATACATCGTTTACCCGAGGGGCGTTGAGAGTGAACTCCAGCCGTATAATTGGGCCCAAAAAATTAGTATTGAAAAAAATATTATTTTGAAAGTATGTTCCTTAGAAGAAGTATTGGGAAAAATTGGACTTGTTATACCTCTGCCAAACTTCTTTGGAAAACCGCGCCCCGGGAGAGATTGACTGTAACACCCAGAAAACCGGTCTAGTCAGAATTTGGTTTTGGGAAATAAAAACCTTATACCGAAAAGGTCCAAATATTGCATTGACTTTGACCGTATAGTAAATTTTATTGATAATGATCTCTCATAGAGTCGATTTATAGTCTAAGGACCTTATTGAATTTATTGGAAAATTTTTTGGTGACTAAATTGTAAAAATTGGAAGTTTGGGGGTAAAAGTACAAATGATTGAAGGTTGATGGACTAACCTTGTGATTATCCCCTCCCAAAGCTTAATAACCCAAATACGTGGGGTATTTTGATTTAATTCTTTCACTTGAAGGAAAGCTCACTAATTAAAAACATGTGAAATAGAAGACAACTTACTTGATTGAGGAAAACAACTATCTTTGTTATCATCTTTTACCTCCATCGCCTTCCTCAAAGCAAGCACCACCATTGAAGTTTAATATTAAGCTTAGGTTTTCTTTGATCCATTGATTCTCTTGAATAGCCATCAGTTGGGTAAGATAAAATCCCCCAAAATATTGTTCGATTCCATAGGAAATTGATGTTTAATTTCAGAATGAAGCTATTGAATATACAAGTTAAACCCATGGTCTTCAAGGCGTTAATCCGTGAAAAAATTACTAACAACTATTCTAAGCTTTAATATCGATTTTGATATTGTTAAATTGATTGTAACAATCTAGGAACAATGGAGTTGTCATCTGAGAGCCGTAGGAGCTTTAGAAAATGAGGTGAGTGTAGTCGGAGTCTCGAGATTAGGCTAGGTGCTTTTCCTGGTTTCATTAATATTGATTTATGTCTAGCTAACATTGTGTCTAAGGATATCGCATCGAATCTCATATGAGATTAAATTGGTAAGCATCGATTAGTTATAGTATTGAATTATTGTGTATAGAGACAATGTTATCGTCATTGGACATAATGAACTATTGGACATAGATCATTGAACATCAAAATTGTTATTGCTCTTGCCACTATCATTGAATCATTGCTATTGTCATTGATCATTGACATTGATATTGAACATATAGATCATTGATATTGTTATTGAAATATGAACATTGGAAATGCTATTGAACCTTGGATTTGATAGGACATTGGATACAATTGGCATGCCATAGAATTTATGAGCTCATTGGTACGAGTGGACTACGGTCCTTGGCTACGACCTTTATTGTTGCGAGGTGGAGGGATGTTTCTGATATTGGACACTGGCGAGGCGAAGGGACTAGACCATTCATTGATTTGGCGAGGCATAGGAATTTGTGTATCCACTATTGTTACCTCCTCAAAAGTACTGATTCATATGACATTCTTACAATGCTTTTGCTTACTTTTGAGTACATTTAGTTGCACTTAGATGTTAAATTCAAGCATTTACATAAGGAGTTTATATTTTTGTCTATGCCAGTGTGAAAGGTTGTTTTGTCGGCAATTTTGCAGGATTGACATAGCAATTGTCAAAAAAGGCCAGCGCATTAAGGAATGCCAGAAAAAATGATGAGATGTTGTTGCCAAGGATGGACCAAATGGTTCCAAGCACCGGTTGCAGAGAAGAGAAATTTGATGCCAAACCAAGAAGCCATGAATCCCGAAAAAATAGGACCATATCAGGCTGGGAGAAAATAGCGATTGGATCAATCTTCAAAAAATAGCAGATAATAGGTGCCAAGCATGGTTGACAAACGATGAAGGCAGATGACGTCAGCCCTAGCCCGATCAGCTTATTACCTTATTAGCCTATCACTTTAAATTTGGGTAATGGTGATCACAAGCCTCATAGCTTGTGCATTCAAATTTCAAATGCAAAGGCTTATCATAGACTTCCTTGCACTCCCATTTAAAGACCAATCGAGCAAGCAATGGCCTATTGCACCTCAATATCTTAACAGACTTGGGTGGCAACGATCAAGTTGCTGGATACTAAGGTGAGATGCTTTGAGAGAAGATGTTCAAGAAGATGAACTTACTTCGAAAGTGAAATATACCCCTTAGGAGTATAGATTGGATCTTAATCAAATTGGTTTCTGAAAAAAACATTCACTATAGAGATATAGGGGTTTTTATAGAATAAATTTAGGGCAATGACCATCGAGAGGCTTTGCCAATTTAAATCTGCTCGACAAACATTGCCAAGGAATGCCATTATTAGAAGCTGGCATCACATGAATAGCATGAAAACCAGGCATCCCTTGCCAACGCTCATCATTCATTTGAGACTCTCCTTGCCAATGTTGTTTTATTTTCATTTCTTTTCTTTTAAACCGTTTTCAAAATCACTTTCAAATCACATCAACTTTTTTTTCAACAAGTAAACATTCAAAGCAATCAAATTCCAGGTCAATCTCTGTGGGATCGATACTCAGCTTACTGTTGTATTACTTGTCGACTGTATATATTTGCACGCAAAGGACTCAGTCTTTGGCACTATTTTTACTACATTTCCAATACGTTTTATGCCCCTTTTGCCAACACTCACACGAGTCAACATGTTTTTGGCACCGCTGCCGGGGATTACAAAGGAGTTTTATTATTTTTGTTTTTGATTGTTTTTTTAATTTACTTATCTGTTTTGCTTGGTGTATGACTAGAAGCCGCCCTACATATTATTAGCAATTTTACCCTGAAAATTAAATGAGCCTACAACAAGTTGAAGAAGAAAATCAAAGAGATGGCTCTAAATAGTAACGGGGGAGTAGTAGGTGTCCCACAGAATCAAGGGAATCCACCTATACACGGAGGAAATCCTACCGCACCCGTAGTGGACGATGCCATAGAAAGACCAATACTAAAACACTCAGCACCAGCTATTGATAACCTGATGCCAAGAGTGATTGGCACCGAGGTAAATGCATTAAATTTTGAACTTAAGCAGGTAATGATTCAAATTCTTTTAAATGTAGGTTAATTTCATGGGGCACTTACTAGAGACCCAAGGCAACACTTAAAGCAATTCATGGGGATTTGACAAATGTTTCAGCAGCCTAGAGTATTAGAGGATACTCTAAAGCTTAAATAATTCACTTTTTCCTTGAGAGACAGAGCCAAGACTTGGCTCAATTCTTTGCCACCTGGTTCAGTCACCTCATAGGGAGACCTATGCCACAAGTTTCTGACATGTTTCCAGCCGGCAAAAGTCATTGCCAAGCTGCAGGGTGAGATCATTACATTCAGGCAGGCTGAGGATGAGACCTTATATGATGTCTCTTTAAGATTTAAGGATCTATTGAGAAGGTGTCCTATGCATGGATTCCCAAATTTGACTCAAATACAAACCTTCTACAATGGATCAAATGCACAAACGAGGACCGTCGTTGATGCTTCGACAACCGGTTCATTTCTTGACAAGAACTACACACAGGCTATTAGTATCATTGAGAGGATTTCTATCAACAATTTTGAATATCTTGTTGCTAGTCTAGGGACCGAAACCAAAACTAGTGGGAAATTGAAGGTTGATGAACTAACGTCCATTCATGCCGAGATTCCCAACCTCACTAGTATGGCGAGAACTTTGCAAAAGAATAACGAGTCCCAAGAAGTTAAAGCATTAGAACCATTTTGCAACATCTGTGGAGAGAGCCACCATGTGGATGATTGCCCTGCCAACCCTGAGTCGGTAAATTTTATTGGCATAATAACAATGCAATGTCAACATTCAATTAGAATGCCATGCCACAGAAAGCCCAAAGTAACTTTCAGCAAGGGCAGAGAGTTAACCAGTGAGGTAGTCTCATGGAGTACATGGAGAGAAATGATGCCATAGTTCAGAGTTTGGCATCATCAATGTGGAATGTGGAAGTTAATATTGGGCATATTGCTAATGCACTCAGCAGTAGACCCCAAGGAACATTGCCAAGTGATACAAAGGGTGCTCGACACAATGATAATAATCAATGTAAAGTTGTTAGTCTTCAGAGTGGCAAGCAATGCGAGATGGAGAAGGCTGCCAAGCAGCCAACTGATTATCAAATTAAAAAGCACGTGCCATCAGATGATCCCAAAGAAGCAGTGAAAGAGGAAGCAAAAACAGATGATGCCAGACAGACTAATGCCAACACCACCTTGACAAAGCTAGTGGATACGACATTTGCTTTTTTGCCGGCACCATTTCTAGCAAGGCTTCAAAATCATAAGCAAGATCAGCAATTTAAGCGCTTCTTAGAAGTTCTTAAAGAGCTTCAAATCAACATACCATTGGTAGAAGCTCTTGAGGAAATGCCCAACTATGTCAAATTCATGAAGGACATCTTGTCCAAAAAGAGGAAGTTGGGAGACTTTGAAACTGTAGCTCTCACCGAGGGATGCAGCGCCAAGATCCTAAACTGATTACCACCTAAGTTGAAAGATCCGGGAAGTTTCACCATCCCACGCACCATTGGCAACAAATTTATGGGCAAGGCACTGTGTGACCTGGGGGCTAGCATTAACTTGATACCACTATCCGTTTTCAAGAAGCTTGACATTGAAGCAAGACCTACCACAGTAACACTTCAGTTGGCAGATCGATCTTTTGCACAACTCAAGGGTAAGATTGAGGATGTGTTGTTAAAGGTAGATAAATTTATTTCTCCAATTGATTTTATCATTTTGGATTATGAGGCCGATGTTAATGTCCCACTTATTTTGGGTAGACCATTTATTACCATGGGTAGGACTTTAATTGAAGTTCATAAAGGTGAACTGAAAATGCGCGTGAATGATCATCATGTTACATTTAATGTGTTTCAAGCTCTTAAATGCGCAAATGAACCCGATGAATGCCAAGTTGAGGAAATGATGGAGTCCATTTTTACTTTGGACATGGCACCATTATGCCAAGACGTAGATTTCGATGCCAGCGAACTGGTTGGCAATGATGAGACGAGTGAAGAATCGTAAGAACCATTCTTGGAGGCTGAAGAAGTGAGCTATTTTGAGCCATTAGAGTTGGCCGACAGAGAGGTCAAGGCACCTAAACCATTAATTGAGGAGCCGTCAGAATTGGAGTTGAAACCATTTCCACGCCATCTAAAGTATGCTTATCTAGGTAAACACTCAACTCTGACGGTAATCATTGTTGATAATCTCACTAATGATTAGGAGGAAGGATTGCTGAAGATTATAAGCGAATATAAGCAAGCTTTGGGTTAGACCTTGGTCGATATCCAAGATATTAGCCCAACCATTTGTATGCAAAAGATTATCTGGGAAGAGTACCATGGCAAGACCATAGAAGGCCAGAGAAGACTAAATCCGAGAATGAAGAAACAGATCATAAAATGGCTTGATGCTGGAATCATTTATCATATATCTGATAGCTCGTGGGTCAGCCCGGTGTATTGCGTGCCAAAGAAGGGTGGCATGACCGTGGTACAAAGCAGTAAGGCTAAATTGATTCCCAACAGAATGATCACAAGTTGGAGAGTGTGCATGGACCACCGAAGGCTGAAGAATGCCACAAGGAATGACCACTTCTCATTGCCTTTCATCGACCAAATGTTAGACAAGTTGGTAGGTAAAGCTTTCTATTTTTATGGATGGTTATTCAGGTTATAACCAGATTGCCATCGTCCCTGATGATCAAGAGAAGACTGTGTTCACGGGTCCATATCGACCATTTGCCTTTAGAAGGATGCCATTGGGGTTGTGTAATGCCCCGACAACGTTTCAACGTTGCATAATGTCCATTTTTTCCTACATGATAGACCACAACATGGAATTATTCATGGATGATTTCTCAGTGCTTGGCAAAACATTTGAGGAATGCCTTTAGAGTTTGGAACATGTATTCAAGAGATGCATTGCGACAAACCTAATGTTGAATTAGAAAAAATGCCACTTCATGGTGAATGAGAGCATTATTCTAGGGCACAAGGTAACCAAAAGAGGATTGGAGGTCGATCAAGAAAAAGTAGAGGTAATTAAACAATTGCCACCAACTACGAGTGTGAAAGATATAAGAAGTTATTTAGGACATGCAGGTTTTTACCGACATTTTATTAAAGACTTTTCTAAAATCTCTAAACCTTTATTCTTGTTATTAAAACAAAATGTCGCTTTTGCATTTGATGATTATTGTTTAAGAGCATTTTAGGAACTTGAAGAGAAGCTAATCGGTGCCCATATAGTTGTGGCACCGGATTTAATTGAGCCATTCGAGCTCATGTTCGATGCCTGTGACTATGCCGTCAGAGCACTATTAACACAACTGCATGATAAAGTTTTCCATGCCATATACTATGCCAGCCGAACACTTAGTGAAGCACAACGAAATTACTCCACAACCGAGAAAGAATTTCTTGCCGTTGTATTTGGTTTTGATAAATTCAGATCTTATTTAGTTGGTAACAAAGTTGTGGTGTATACAGATCATTCGGCATTGAAGTATCTATTGGAAAAGAAGGATGCCAAGACCAGACTAATCTGATGGATGCTTCTCTTACAAGAATTTGATCTTGAGATATGAGACAAGAAGGGCAGTGAAAACTTAGTAGCTGACCACCTGTAACGCCCCGGTTTTGGGCTTAGTAGTTTTGGGCGGTGACCGGTTTGGTCAAAGTGCTGTTCGAATCTTAAGAGGTGAAATTAGGAAAGCCTAGTTCGGGTTGCATTAAAAATATGGAAAAATGTTCTAAAATCATCTTTTAATATAATTAAGTGAACTGTGAAATCAATTTTAGAAAATGAGTTTTGGAAGGGTGACATTTTGGCTAGTGACCAAAATGTAATTTTTGAAAGTTTGGTGACTGTTTTCGAAAGGGTTGGAACTTTGAATCTTTAAGGAGCTATTATTCCAAAAGTAGTTTCTCCAGATTTTTCTAAGATATTTTGAGATATATTCTGATTTTAAAAGATGTCAAAAGAGGAGGGAAAAGCCATTTGGCTATTTTGTTAACTAACTTTCCAATTTTCTTTCTCTCATTTTCTCTCAACCCAAACACTTCTTTTCCAGAGAATTGCTTCTGATTTTCTCACCTAAATCTCTCCTTTCAACTCTCTTTTGATTCCTAATCAACATATCTACAAAACCTCATCATTTGCTACTTGATTCATCAAGGTTTTTGATTCCAAAAAGAGGAGAAACTCAAGTTTGGAGGTAAGAACGTCCTTCTCCTCTAAACTATCAGTTCTTTACTGAAATTCCTAAGTTTTCAATCCTTAAATGATGTTTTATTAAAGGCTTTTAAGATGTGAATTGGATCTTGGCTTATAATGCAAGATTTGGTGATTTTTGGTGATTTTCGTTTGATCTGATGAATCTGTGATTTGAGATGTGTTTTTGATGATATTTGAACATTAAATTGATAAGGAATTGAGTTTTGATTAATGCAATCCCGGATAGGTTGAGTTTCCTAAGTTTAGCTTGTGTTTCTTGGTTGTTTTTGAGGTGATCTTGTGGATCTGGTGTTGCTGGAGGTATAAGGATGTTATTAGGCTCTTTTTAGATGTTAAATGGTGTTAAAGGATGTTAGGTTTTGATGGTTTATGGCTGGGCTTTGTTGAGAAGTGGTTTGATGCATTTTCGGTTGTGTTTGGTGGCCCAAAATGGAGTGTGGATGAGAGCAGCGAGTTTAGGTGCTTTCATTGAAGCAATTAATGCATGATGATGCATTAATCCTCTGATGTGTTAAAACAGGGGAGGCATCTTTGGATCCAAGAGTTGTTGATCCGGAAGCTTGATTTGGTGCTTCGGCAAGAGGCGAAGTGGAATCGGTGAGTGAAAAATGGTTTTCGGCTTTGTAACCAATGACTTGGGAGCTTAGTTTAAGTCTAAACAACTTTGCTAAGCTCAAGTGTAAGTTTTCGGAAAGTACTCTCTAGTGGTGGCCATGATTTTGTTGTGATGCAATGTGGTTTATTGCATGATTTAAATACTGTTTTGAAAGCATGATTTAGCATGGTAATTGCTGTTTTTGTAAGCCATATGTTGAAGGAAACTCAAGGAAAGAGTTCCTTGTTTTTGTACATTGATAAAATGTGGTTTGATGCTTTTAAATGCATGATGAATATGGCTTGGTTTAATACTTTAAAACAGTGGATAAATTGATGATAATGATGTATATTGGCAAGTGATGTTTTGAAAAGGTTAAGGTCACTAAGGTGGTTAAAAGTCCTTGAGTGAGCCTTGTTTACTTAAGAACATCAAGGTGGTTAAAAGTCCTTGGATGGTTCTTGTTATGGACACAAAGGTGGTTAAAAGTCCTTGTGTGATCCTTTCCATGGTGTTTAAAAGTCCATGGGGCCATGGTGTTTAAAAGTCCATGGGGCCAAGGTGTTTAAAAGTCCTTGGGGCCAAGGTGTTTAAAAGTCCTTGGGGTGATACTTGATACGGACACAAAGGTGGTTAAAAGTCCTTGTGTGGTCCTTTCCATGGTGGTTAAAAGTCCATGGGCTAAGGTGTTTAAAAGTCCTTGGGACCAAGGTGTTTAAAAGTCCTTGGGGTGAAAGTTGATGAACTTGTTTTTAAAGAAATGGAACTTATCACTTGTGGCCAATATGACATGTTATGATATGAAGCATGAGATGCTTGTTTTAAGTATGCTTTTGAGCATGTGCAATTGATGATTTGAAGCATGATTTATAAATGTTTTATAAATGCATTATTGAATGGTTTTATGAGCATTCCTCACTAAGCTTTTGCTTACGCTCTCTTTCGTTTTCTTAATTCAATAATGCAGAACATTAGAGTACCTTGAGGGCAGCAAGAAGGGCAAGCAATCAAGTGAAAGTAGAGCTCAATGTATGGAAGGTTTCTTAAGTACATTTCTAGCTTTTGGTAATTTGGCAATGGGGGACCTATATGTATGTTTTGGGAGAGGTTTTGAACTCCCTAAGTATGTTGAATGTTGTTGAGAATGATGGTTTTTAGTGTTTGGCCTTTATATGCTTGAATTGGAAGTTTATGCTTGTATGGCTTGCTTGTGTAGGAAGCATGCCTATAGATTTGGGGCTTTTCGTATATGACGTTGTTTTGATGAATTGTTGATGCAAGTATGTCTTATATATGTTGAATTGCATGCTGGTAAAGTTTGGTAACATTTGGAGCATGATTGGGTGTTTAATTGCATGTTTAAGTATGCATTTTGGGGCAATCTGTGCAAGGTGTTTCGGAACAGTATCACCCGTTTCGGAACAGCTGCCTTAAACAAGCCCAGGCGTCCGAAACGGGAGGGACCGTTCCGAAACGGTTTGGCTACTGCCAGCCCGTGTATCGGTACGCGTTGCGGAACGGCCCCGCGTTTCGAAACGGGCTCTGCCTGTTTCGGAACGGGTGACCGTTGGGGGCTGACATTGGCAGTTAAATGTTTTGTAATGTTTACAATTTGATCCCTAAAGTTGTAATTTGTTCAATTGGGTCCCTGTTTGATCTCTGATGTTTGTGATCTTTGAGTATGATGTTTGTATGATCACAACTAGGGCTAATGTGCATCTAGACAAGATTAAAAAGAAAAAAAAAGGGTCGTTAATCAAGGTTGACTTTCGGGTTGACTTTGGTTTTCCCCGTGTGACTTTCTTAATTCGGGTCAACCGTCTAGGCCGGGTTAAGGGGGTTACATTTGGTGGTATCAGAGCCGAGTTCTCGAGTAATTGGGAATGAATGTGTGCATGATTGAAGTATGTATGCCTTGTGTGCTTGTTGTTCGAAAGCATGTTTAGTGGCTTGTGATTTGGATGCAATTGAGATGTATGCTTTGATGTAGCATGATGTGGGTACCCATTGCCAAATAAAAGCTAATGAAATGATTATGATTTTGAATGAAATTGAGTTTGAATACTTGGATTGTTTACCTTGCTGGGCCTGACTTTGTTTTATTTGCATTGTGATTGCATGGTAAAAGTATGGCACCACGTAGAGAGTTAAGGAGTAACGTGAGAGCTACGGCTCCTAATGAGAATGAGAACGAAGAGAACGCGGGTAGTGCGGTGTTACCTCTTCCTCCTCCACCTGGTGGTGGTGGTGCTGAGGGAGAAAGAGCTGAAGCTGCAGCTGGTGCTGGAGCTGCTGGACCAGAGGTTGGTCAGGGGCAAGCTATGCCTGATATGACGATGCTAGTACAAGCTATTGCGGGTGCTTTTCGAGCAGCAGTAGCTGGAGCTCAAGGAGCTGGGCATCAGGGAGATGCTGTAGTTAGACTACCTTTGGAGCGTCTGCGCAGTCTTGGTGGGACTGAGTTCAGGGGTATGTCTGCTGAGAGTTCGGAAGCTTGGCTAGAGAGTACCAAGCGAATCTTGGGACAGATGAGTTGCACGGATGTGCAAAAGCTGGGCTGTGTGGTATCCTTGCTTCAGGATGATGCATATACGTGGTGGACGACCACCACAGCTGGGGTGGCGGAAGCTGATGTGACTTGGACATTCTTTCAGAATGTGTTCAAGCGGAGATATCTTGGTGTGAGGTATCTTGATGAGAAGAAACGTGAGTTCATGACTCTTACCCAGGGGAGTATGACAGTGGCTGAGTATGAGGTGCAGTTTGTGCGACTCAGTCAGTATGCACCTGAGCTTATTCCTGATGAACGGGAGAGGTGCGAAAGGTTTCGTTATGGTCTTGTAACGGAAGTGAAGATGTATGTGCTGGCCACCGAGTATGATGATTTTGATGTGTTGGTGGGTCGAGCCAAGGACATAGAGATGAATTTGGGTTTGGCTGCGAAAGGTACTGGAGCAAGTTCTGGTAAGAGAGCTGCTGAGTATAGTTCCGGTGGTGGACGGAACAAGAGGGGACGTGATCAGAGGTATCAGTCCTCAGCTAAGAGAGGTGGTGGTGCACCTGCTAGAGGGGGCAATGCTAGAGCTGACCCTAGTGCTTGTTGGATCTGTGGTTCACGTGGTCACATGAAGCGTGACTGTCCTCGTGCTGTGAGGGAGGTGCAAGCTCCTGTTGCGGCAGCTGGTTATGGGTGCTGGAATTGTGGGTCTGCAGACCACTTGAGGCGAGATTGCCCTAGGATGGCTGGTGATCAAGTGCGTGCTCCTGTTGTTGCTGCACCGCAGAGAGGTCGTGGGCGCGGCCGTGGTAATTTCCAGAGGCGTGAGGAAGGTGGTCGTGGAGTAGCCCATGTTGTGGCTATTCAGCCTGAAGGTGGAGGCCAAGCGAGGGTGTATGCTCAGCGTGAGGGAAGGAATGATGTAGATGTGATTGCAGGTACCTTTACTTTGCAATCCTTGTCATTGCTTTCTTTGATTGATTCTGGATCTACGCATTCATACATTTTGCGTGAGCATGCTGAATTGCTTGGTTTGCCTGTTGAGTCTTTGGATGTTGGTGTTCGTGCCACTAGTTCTTTTGGTGAAACTGTTGTGACTCGAAAGCTCTATAGAAGGTGTCCCTTGGTTGTTCAAGAACATGTTTTTCATGTTGATCTTATGGAGTTGCCCTTTTATGGTTTTGATGTAATCCTTGGTATGAATTGGCTTGCTGAGCATCGTGCTGTTGTGGATTGTGAAAATAAGCGTGTTTCGCTTAAGCTTGCGGATGATTATGAAGTTGTTGTGGTTGGTGAGAATGTGAAGTTTCTTGCCAATGTGGTGTCTACCTTGGAGGCGAGTAGGATGCTGAGGCAAGGTTGTGAAGCTTATCTAGCTTTTGTGATGAATCCTAGCTCTAAGGAGTTGAGGGTGCAAGATATTAGAGTTGTGAAGGAGTTTCCTGGTGTTTTTCCTGAGGAGTTGCCTGGTTTACCTCCTAATCGCGAGGTGGAGTTTGGAATTGAGCTGTATGAGAATACAACTCCTGTGTCCATTACTCCCTATAGAATGGCACCTAAGGAGCTGAAGGAGCTGAAGACGCAGTTGCAAGAGCTGCTTGATCGTGGTTTCATCCGGCCGAGTGTGTCACCTTGGGGAGCACCGGTCTTGTTTGTGAAGAAGAAAGATGGCACTATGAGGATGTGCATTGATTACCGTCAACTGAACAAGTTGACTATCAAGAATCGGTATCCTTTGACGAGGATTGATGATCTCTTTGATCAATTTCGGGGAGCTGCTGTGTTCTCTAAGATTGATTTGAGGTCAGGGTATTATCAGTTGAAGGTGAAGGATGTGGATGTGCCTAAGACAGCTTTCAGGACAAGGTATGGGCATTATGAGTTCCTTGTGATGCCGTTTGGTTTGACAAATGCTCCTGCTGCTTTCATGGACATGATGAACCGTGTGTTTCATGAATACCTGGACAAGTTCGTTGTGGTGTTCATTGATGATATCCTCGTGTACTCGCGTACTGAGGAGGAGCACGAAGAGCATTTGAGGATTGTTTTGCAAGCTTTGTTAGAGAATCAACTTTATGCTAAGATGAGCAAGTGTGAGTTCTGGCTTAAGGAGGTGGTGTTTCTTGGGCATGTGGTCTTAGCTGAGGGGATTCGTGTTGATCCTCAGAAGATCGAGGCGGTGATGAACTGGGAAGTTCCTAAGTCTGTTCATGAGGTTCGTAGTTTCCTTGGTTTGGCAGGATACTACCGAAGGTTTGTGGATGGTTTTTCCAAGATTGCTGCTCCTTTGACGAAGCTGTTGCAAAAGGATGTTAAGTATGAGTGGACAGAGGCGAGACAGCAGGCTTTTGTGAAGCTGAAGGCGGCTTTGACGCAAGCTCCTATCTTGGTTTAGCCTGAATCAGGGAAAGAGTTTGTGGTCTACAGTGATGCATCCTATGTTGGTTTGGGATGTGTGCTGATGCAAGAGGGTAAGGTGCTGGCTTATGCATCACGGCAGTTGAAAGTGCATGAGCGCAATTACCCTACGCATGATATTGAGCTGGCTGCAGTGGTTTTTGCTCTGAAGATCTGGAGGCATTATCTGTATGGTGAGAAGTGTACTGTGTACACGGATCACAAGAGCTTGAGGTATCTGATGTCTCAGAAGGAGTTGAACGTTAGGCAGCGGCGTTGGTTGTAGTTGCTCAAGGATTATGATCTGACGATTGAGTATCATCCTGGAAAGGCTAATGTTGTTGCGGATGCTTTGAGTAGGAAGGTAGCTGTTGAGCTGAGGGCTATGTTTGCTAGCTTGAGCATATCGCGAGATGGTGGCCTTGTGGCTGAGTTGCAAGTGAAGCCGTCTATGGTTCAGTTGATCAAGGATAAGCAGTTGTTGGATGATTCCTTGGTGTCTCATGTTCAGGATATCGCGGAGGGTAGACCTTCGGATTTCTGTTTTAATGATGATGGGGTGTTGTGTTTTGGGAGTCGAATAGTAGTGCCTGATGATGCTGAGTTGAGGCGTGCTATTCTGACTGAAGGTCATAGTAGTCCTTTTGCTATGCACCCTGGTAGTACTAAGATGTATCGTGATCTTCGTGATGAGTACTATTGGGTGGGTTTGAAGAAGGATGTTGCAGAGTTTGTGAGCAAGTGTATGGTGTGTCAGCGAGTTAAGGCTGAACATCAGGTTCCTTCTGGGTTGTTGCAACCGTTGAAAATCCCTGAATGGAAATGGGAAAGGGTTACCATGGATTTTGTATCTTGTTTACCTTTGTCTCCATCAAAGAAGAATTCTGTTTGGGTGATTGTGGATCGCCTGACGAAGTGTGCGCATTTCTTGCCTGTGCATACTACGTTTTCTTTGGATAAGCTGGCAGAGCTGTACATTGCTGAGATTGTGCGGCTGCATGGTGTGCCTAAGTCGATTGTGTCGGATAGGGATCCGAGGTTCACATCGCGTTTCTAGCAGTGTTTGCATCAAGCTTTGGGTACAAGGTTGCATGTCAGTCTGAGCGAGTTATCCAGATTTTGGAGGATATGCTGAGGTGTTGCGTGATTGATGTAACCCCCTTAACCCGGCCTAGACGGTTGACCCGAATTAAGAAAGTCACACGGGGAAAACCAAAGTCAACCCGAAAGTCAACCTTGATTAACGACCCTTTTTTTTCTTTTTAAAACTTATCTAGATGCACATTAACCCTAATTGTGATCACACAAACATCATACTCAAAGATCACAAACATCAGAGATCAAACAGGGACCCAATTGAACAAATTACAACTTTAGGGACCAAATTGTAATTTCTGATAATTAAAAGGACTTAACCCAAATTAATCTTACCAACTTGTAATTAGTCAGGTTTCTTGCTTCTCTGTGAAATTTCAGCTCAAAAGGACTTCCCAAACTCATACAATTGCACAAACAAGATTCAGGACCAAAATGCAAACATTTTGAAACATTTAACCGCCCATGTCAGCCCCCAACGGTCACCCGTTCCGAAACAGGCAAAGCCCGTTTCGAAACACGGGGCCGTTCTGCAACGGGGGTCTGACAGAGACCAAACCGTTTCGAAACGGTGCATACCGTTTCGGACGCCTGGGTTCATAGAAGGCACCCGTTCCGAAACGGTGCACACTGTTCCGAAACGCCTGCACCGATTGCAGCAAAAAGGCATTCCAAAACATGCAATTAATCATTCATACATGCTCCAAATGTCACCAAACTTTACCAGCATGCAATTTAACATATATATGACTTATAGGCAACATCAAATCAACAATTTAACTTCATATGCAAAAATCCCCAAATCTGTAGGCATGCTTCCTACACAAGCAACCACTCAAGCTCAAACTTCCAATTCAATCTCATTAAAGCCAATACATGATTCAGCAACATCATCAACATTAAAACATCCTTGTCCGAACATATACGAACACAAAAACACATTCCAAGAGATTCTACCCCCATTGCCTTTATTAATTATAGCTATTCACCGAGACCTACATCTCAATTGGAGTCCACCTTGAATCCCTTGCTCCTTGATGTCCAAACTTCAAGAATCTGCATTGATGGACAAAAAGGAGCGTAATCACATAATGCTTAGTGAGGAATGCTCAAAAACCAAAACTCCATCAATGCAGCGGGTTACAAAACAATTTTAAAAGAACCCGTTTTGGCAAACCAAAACCATGTTTGAAAACTCCTTTTCAACATCATGATTAAACTATGCATTGCACATACATGGAACCAAACCTTAGCTTAGCAAGCTAAGAAAACCTTTTCAAAGCACAAGTTACATAATCATCCATTTAACCATTCCGTGCATAAACACCATATGCTTAGTTAAATTAAAACCTTAGAAAACTCTTCCATTTCATATTACCCATTTATAAACTTGAACATCATTTCAAGCAAGAAACCCCTTTTAAACCATTATTCAAGCAACCCAATTCATGCATTAAACAAAGACAACTTATGAATCACAAATCATCATCACATGCCTTTTAAACAAGCCTTAACAAAACTCCAATGCATTAAAGAGATTTCATGCACACATGCATCATTTACCAAATGACAATCAACACTTGTTCAACTTCACAAGTAACATGTATTCACTAACATCATACACTTTTCATGCAACAATGCATCTTTTCGAGCATCTCATGCTTCACATGCAATCATGCATCATTTCAAGCATATCATGCTTCACATGCTATCATGCATCATTTCAAGCATCTCATGCTTCTTTATGATCAAGAACATTACATTGGCTTCCAAGTGATCAACCACATCCACTTTTCAACTCAACAACCCGATCGAATACGCGGATTCCGAGCGTTGTCCCTACGCTCCATACACCCTACCAATCCAAGGCCTCCCGAATGGACTTTTAAACACCATTTGACCTTACAAGCCTAAGGTTCCCATGTATGGACTTTTAATCACCATACAACCTCAACATGCACAAGGTTTCCATGTATGGACTTTTAAACACCATACAACCTTTGCATAACCGATTGGTAGTTGTATAAATCACTAACGAGATCCGGGACACCCCACACAAGATCCACACATGGTCTTACACCGCCATTGTGATCTTAACAAGCACAAGGTTCTCATATATGGACTTTTAAACACCATATAACCTTTGCTCAACCAAGGTCCTCGAATGGGCAACACCTCCATTATGACCTTAACCATCTCGTTAGGATACTTGAAGGGAGCTTTCCGGTCCACTCTTGACCACTCCTCCTCCAAGGCGACTTAATTCACGGTGCACCCAATCCTATAGCCGGCTAACTATATCCGATCAACGAACCAAGAACCACTTACATCACTTGCCAAAATAACCATCTTACCATGGTAATCCAATGTTCCACATGCATAAACATATTGCAAAACCATCACAACATTAGCCCAATGATTCACATGCATAACCAATATGCAAAACCATTACCTCATTAATCCAATGATTCACATGCATAACCAATATGCAAAAGGTAACATTTACCATCATCAATTCACTGTTTTAATGCATCATACAAAGCCATTGATCAACATGCAACACTATGCATCAAAACCACAATTACCATGTGCAAAACCAAGGATCTCTTACCTTGAGCATCCTTCACAAATGGCTTTCAAAACCAGCATTAAACCATGCTTAAAAATACGCTTTCAAAACAGATTTAAACCATGCAAAAACACTTGCATATCAACCATCAATCACAATTGCTTTTAAAGCCAATTCACAATACAATTCAAGAGCGAAAACCATTTACTTACTCTTGAGCTTAGCAAAGTTGTTTAGACTTAAACTAAGCTCCCAAAACCTTCAAACCTTGGTTTTAAAGCTGAAAACCCAACTTCACTCACCGATACACAAAACAAGGTTAGCCAACAAGCCTTCCAAGCATCCGAAACCTTCCGCAAACACCTCCAAAGCTCACGGATCAAACTCCCCTGTTTCAAACACACAACAACAGAGGATTAATGCATCATTATGCATTAAAACACCAGCAACAACAACACAACTCGCTGCTCAACACAAATCCAACATTTCGGCTACCAAACACAACCGAAATCACCTCCAAACACTTCCAAAACTTAGCCCAGCCAAGATCCATCACTTCTAACCATATTTAAACATCAATTAACATCCAAAATGATCACAAACACATCCTTATACCTCCAGGTATAACAGATCACCAAAAACACTCAAAAAACAACCAAAAACTCAAGCCAAACTTAGGAAATTCAACCTATCCAGGATTGCATTGATTAAACCTCAACTTCTAATCAATTTAGCATTCATTTAACATCATTTTAACACTTCAAAACACTGCCCAAACAGATCACACGAAAATTTCACCAAAATCACCAAATCTTGCATTTTAAGCCAAAATCAAGATTTCAATTGAAAAGCCATTAACAAATCACAAAACAAGGATTGAGAACTTAGGAATTTCAGTAAAGAACTGATAGTTTAGAGGAGAAGGACGTTCTTACCTCCAAACTTGAATTTCTCCTTTTTAGAGCCAAAATGCTTAATGAATCAACTTGCAAATTGAGAGGTTTTGTTGTAGAGATGATTAGGAATCAAAAGAGAGTTGAAATGAGGGATTTAGATTGACAAAATCAGAGAAGAAAATCTGGAGAAATGTGTTTGGGTGGAGAGAAAATGAGAGAAAAGGAAAATTGAGAGAAAATGAAAAGTTAGTTAAGAAATGGTAAAAATGATTTCCCTCCACATTTCATAATCTTTAAAATCAGAATAAAGCCTTAAAATATCTTAGAAAAATCTGGAGAAATCCTTTTTGGAATAATAGCTCCTTAAAGATTCAAAGTTTCAATCCTTTATAAAACTGTCCCGCAACTTTCAAAAATTACATTTTGGTCACTAGCCAAAATGTCAACCTTCCGAACCTCATTTTCCAAAATTGATTTCACAGTTCGCTTAATTATATTAAAAGATGATTTTAGAACATTTTCCCATATTTTTAATGCAACCCGAACTAGGCTTTCCTAAATTCACTTTTAAATATTCGATCAGCACTTTGACCGAACTGGTCAACACCCAAAACTTCTGAGCCCAAAACCGGGGCGTTACAACTCTCCCCCCCTTAGGAAATTTCGTCCTCGAAATTTCAACTGGTGCAAAGAGAACCACAACCTTCTCAAAGCCACACACAAGGCAACACAAAAGCCTTAACCATCACTGAACACATTCCACACAAAACTCCACCGAACCCAACACCACCACCTGCCGTTCATTAAATCCAGAACACACAAAGATAGCCACAACTTAATCTTTCACATAACCGGACTGTACACAGCCCCAACATCAACCTGAAGAACTTCAACTCTTACAGCACACATCACTGCAACACACAACTTCCAAGACTTGTTTATACAGAGACAACAACCAATCCAACTCAGCCACTATGCAAACCTCTCAGCCTCTAAAACTCTTGCAAACTCCCAAACCTCTGCCAAGGATTTTCCAACAAGCAGAAATTCTTAAGCAACAACTGGTTACCCAAACTCTTCAACGTATCTGACAATCCTTCATATCTGCCGCTAACATACCATGACAGCTCACCAAGATTACTCACCCAGATTCCAAGAATTACAACATAACCCCAACTTGAATCCGTCAGCCGCTCCACACACCACAAGCTGACTTCAAACGGAACTTTCTTAACCACAACCAGCCAACCACTTCTCACAAGAACCCAAACGACCAACAAAAGCCTTCGATCTTTCATAGCCCTTTCACTACAAACTTCAACCAGAACACTTGCACTACCAGAACATTGCTTAACCAAAACACACATAACAGCTTCTGAACTCCTCAAAGGTTGCTAAGAACCAACACAACCTTTTCACAACAACTTAAAAGCTAAGCTACCTCAGCACTTGGAAACCCAACCACTAAACTGCAACACCACTTAACACCAAGGTGCTACCCCTTCCACATAGCTATTCAAACCACTAAACCCTTAAAGCAACAAACACTATCCTTCTACCTTCAGGCCATACCACTCCCACTATTACTAGCAACCATCTTAATATACTCCACTACTTCTAACTCGCACTCAGCACCAAGACAACCTCTAAAAACCCATCATCCAAACCAACCACCACACTAACAGATTCGATTAGTTATTAGCAAGTGTGAACATCGTATGCATGATCACCTACATGCCCTATCAATGCCTGATGTACATGTATGCAAAACCTCTCATGTCATGCCACATGTATGCATGGACCAACATATATAATTTAGCATATAACAATGATTTTAACTGTGCATGAATGCCAGTTCACACCCTCCAATAACATCCTCAAAATCTGTCTAAAACAACCTCCCAACCCACTCCTAACTTATCTAATTCTATCATACCAACAACCATTAACCACAAGATACTCACTAAACCTTCTTCACACCAAAGATATTTCCAAACAACTACCATTACCCCAAACATGCTAGCAACAAGACTGAACTTACCACGCAAGGAAAACCAACAGAAACTAAACTAAGGTAACTAGAGCAAAGATTACTTAACAAGGTTACCTGAAAACACAACACCTCCCTGGAGCTTCATCAGACGAGCTCTCTTCCTTGCGGAACCATCATCCTCCTGCGGCACAACTGCAGCACCAGCTAACATACCAGGGTCACCATCAACTCCTTGCAGTAAGGAACCTTGGCTGTTCCGAACCAACTTCAGACAATCACGTCTCATGTGTCCAGCAGACCCACATTCCCAGCAATTCTCATTTCCCAAACTCTTCACAACCTTCTGCTCTTTTTGCCACCTCAGAACCTTGCCTCGGCCGTGCCCACGACCTTTCAGAGACCCATTGGCTAACACCAAGGCTGACTTCACTCCAAGATAACAATCACGCTTAACATGCATTTTGGAACCACAATTCCAGCAAGCACCCGCGCCCCAACATCTTCCAACATGGCGCCTTTCACAACGGTCACACACCGGTGGCTGAGCTTCCACTCCTTGCTCAAGCAACACTTGCTCCTCAACAGCACTACCTTCACCTTGCCCAATCCTTGGAAATTCCATTCCAAGATACCTTTCATAAAAAGCAGATACAAAGAAATCCCAATCAATATCAGGAATATGTGACGCCACCGCCACAGATGTCCACCAGACACATGCATCCTCCAGCATCAAAGAAACAACACTCCCCAGCTTACAGGCATAATCACAGCCTTCCTGATCCAAGATCAGAATCACACTGGCCAACCAGGCCTCAAATGTCTCAGGTGTCGAACCATGATATTCCACAGCACCCAAATCAAGCAAACGCTGCTTCGGCAAACCCACACATCCCACAGCCAGCTCATCCACTGACTTTACCTTTACCACAGCCTGAGATGTTCCCAACACCTCCTGCTCAACAGATGATGAACTCTTTATCACAGAACCAACTTCTTTCCCTTGTCTTACCATCTCAACTCCAGGCACAGAAGACTGAAACAAAACACCTCTACAAAAGGGTGAATTCCATGCCTTAACAACCTGCCCCAAGGCAGCAACCATCTTACCCAACTGCCATTCTTCCATCGACTTTACCATACTACTAACAACAACAAACAATCACAACAAGCAAACAAACCAGTTAGACCAGCATTAAGCAAGGATTCGAATTCCAACTCCAAATAACACAATAGCTATATTAATAAGGCAATGGGTATCCCGAATCCTCCCCTTTACATGACATAACAGTCAACACAACATGGATATCACAACATCAAGCACATCAAACAACATACTTTGATCATGCTTACATCAAACAACATCCATTTGCATCAGCATACTATCAACATAACATACTCATTACACCTTCATCATGCATAACATCAGCTCACAACATCAGCACATAACCACATAAACTCAACCAAGATTCATAACCATAAAGCATGCTTGCATACATCAGCAACACACTCAGAAACATCAACAATATTTTCAGAAACATCTGCAACACACTCAGAAACACGTGTTTCAACCAACTTTCAACCACACATCAAGGTAAACAACAAGCACACATTACAACGACTTACTGTTTTCTCCAAGCATTCGCAACTCAGCTCTGATACAACCAAATGTAACCCCCTTAACCCGGCCTAGACGGTTGACCCGAATTAAGAAAGTCACACGGGGAAAACCAAAGTCAACCCGAAAGTCAACCTTGATTAACGACCCTTTTTTTTTCTTTTTAAAACTTATCTAGATGCACATTAACCCTAATTGTGATCACACAAACATCATACACAAAGATCACAAACATCAGAGATCAAACAGGGACCCAATTGAACAAATTACAACTTTAGGGACCAAATTGTAATTTCTGATAATTAAAAGGACTTAACGCAAATTAATCTTACCAACTTGAAATTAGTCAGGTTTCATGCTTCTCTGTGAAATTTCAGCTCAAAAGGACTTCCCAAACTCATACAATTGCACAAACAAGATTCAGGACCAAAATGCAAACATTTTGAAACATTTAACCGCCCATGTCAGACCCCAACGGTCACCCGTTCCGAAACAGGCAAAGCCCGTTTCGAAACACGTGGCCGTTCCGCAACGGGGGTCTGGCAGAGACCATACCGTTTCGGACGCCTGGGTTCATACAAGGCACCCGTTCCGAAACGGTGCACACTGTTCCGAAACGCCTGCACCGATTGCAGCAAAAAGGCATTCCAAAACATGCAATTAATCATTCATACATGCTCCAAATGTCACCAAACTTTACCAGCATGCAATTTAACATATATATGACTTATAGGCAACATCAAATCAACAATTTAACTTCATATGCAAAAAGCCCCAAATCTATAGGCATGCTTCCTACACAAGCAACCACTCAAGCTCAAACTTCCAATTCAATCTCATTAAAGCCAATACATGATTCAGCAACATCATCAACATTAAAACATCCTTGTCCGAACATATACGAACACAAAAACACATTCCAAGAGATTCTACCCCCATTGCCTTTATTAATTATAGCTATTCACCGAGACCTACATCTCAATTGGAGTCCACCTTGAATCCCTTGCTCCTTGCTGTCCAAACTTCAAGAATCTGCATTGATGGACAAAAAGGAGCGTAAGCACATAATGCTTAGTGAGGAATGCTCAAAAACCAAAACTCCACCAATGCAGCGGGTTACAAAACACTTTTAAAACAACCCGTTTTGGCAAACCAAAACCATGTTTGAAAACTCCTTTTCAACATCATGATTAAACCATGCATTGCACATACATGGAACCAAACCTTAGCTTAGCAAGCTAAGAAAACCTTTTCAAAGCACAAGTTACATAATCATCCATTTAACCATTCCGTGCATAAACACCATATGCTTAGTTAAATTAAAACCTTAGAAAACTCTTCCATTTCATATTACCCATTTATAAACTTGAACACCATTTCAAGCAAGAAACCCCTTTTAAACCATTATTCAAGCAATCCAATTCATGCATTAAACAAAGACAACTTATGAATCACATCATCATCATCACATGCCTTTTAAACAAGCCTTAACAAGACTCCAATGCATTAAAGAGATTTCATGCACACATGCATCATTTACCAAATGACAATCAACACTTGTTCAACTTCACAAGTAACATGTATTCACTAACATCATACACTTTTCATGCAACAATGCAACTTTTCAAGCATCTCATGCTTCACATGCTATCATGCATCATTTCAAGCATCTCATGCTTCTTTATGATCAAGAACATTACATTGGCTTCCAAGTGATCAACCACGTCCACTTTTCAACTCAACAACCCGATCGGATACGTGGATTCCGAGCGTTGTCCCTACGCTCCATACACCCTACCAATCCAAGGCCTCCCGAATGGACTTTTAAACACCATTTGACCTTACAAGCCTAAGGTTCCCATGTATGGACTTTTAATCACCATACAACCTCAACATGCACAAGGTTTCCATGTATGGACTTTTAAACACCATACAACCTTTGCATAACCGATTGGTAGTTGTATAAATCACTAACGAGATCCGGGACACCCCACACAAGATCCACACATGGTCTTACACCGCCATTGTGATCTTAACAAGCACAAGGTTCTCATATATGGACTTTTAAACACCATATAACCTTTGCTCAACCAAGGTCCTCGAATGGGCAACACCTCCATTATGACCTTAACCATCTCGTTAGGATACTTGAAGGGAGCTTTCCGGTCCACTCTTGACTACTCCTCCTCCAAGGCGACTTAATTCACGGTGCACCCAATCCTATAGCCGGCTAACTATATCCGATCAACGAACCAAGAACCACTTACATCACTTGCCAAAATAACCATCTTACCATGGTAATCCAATGTTCCACATGCATAAACATATTGCAAAACCATCACAACATTAGCCCAATGATTCACATGCATAACCAATATGCAAAACCATTACCTCATTAATCTAATGATTCACATGCATAACCAATATGCAAAAGGTAACATTTACCATCATGAATTCACTGTTTTAAAGCATCATACAAAGCCATTGATCAACATGCAACACTATGCATCAAAACCACAATTACCATGTGCAAAACCAAGGATCTCTTACCTTGAGCATCCTTCACAAATGGCTATCAAAACCTGTAAAACCTATGTTTGATTTTGATATAATTAAATTATTGAGGATTATTTTGTAAAACTTAAAATTAGTTTTTAAGTCCCTTAATAAGTTTTTAAAAACACCAACACTTTGAAACTGATTTATAAAACTCAAACTCAAAATATTTTCTAAGTGTTCCAAGGCAAAACCACTCAAAAACGTCCAGGCGTATCGATACAGCACCTAGCGTATCGATACCATTTTGCCAAACTTGGTCACTGCCAAACCCTCGTATCGATACCCCAAACCCTAGTATCGATACTCCCCTGTGTTAAAATTCAATGAGTTTGAATACGGTACCGATACGGCTAACCCCGTATCGATACGTGCTTTATAATTTTTTAAAATAAGTCGGTTTAAAAAATATGACCGTTGGTGTCAGTTGGTTGGTAACCAATCTTTAAAAGTTAGTTGACCCGTATCGATACGCCTAAATTCCGTACCGATACGGAGGTTGGACAGTAAGCTAAGTTCACAAAATAGTATCGATACGGCCCTTGCTGTTTCGATACCCCGTACCGATACGCTTACGTGCGTATCGATACCCCTGTATTAAATGCACACAACGGCTCTTTCTTTTCTGAGACAGGTACCGATACTCCTTCCCGCGTACCGATACTGGTAGCTGCACAAGTGCATTTATGGTGGTAAGAGAGGGTTCCAACGGCTCTAATTAAGTCCCCAACCACCCAAACGGCTAGAATTCAATGAGAAGGTATAAAAGGGACATCCAAAAGCATCAGCAACAACTATTGAACTTCAAGCAAACATCCAAGCATCAAATTCAAGCATTAGAGCAAAAATCCCAAATTTGTGTAAAATCCCAATTTGTGTTCTTCATTCTTATTTTGTAAAATTGGGTTGAGTGCTTGTATTGGGGCTATCATTTGTATTGAGAGATACCTAATTAGCCTACAAATTCCTTTGTTCTCTTGTGTGAGGGTTGGGTTGATTTTTGGGTAGAAAAATCAACCGATATTGTAAAGGGTTGCCTCCTTGTCCTAGAAAAGGGGAAGATCAATTTAGTGAAATTGTTGCAAATCCTTAGTGAGACTAAGGTAGTGGATGTAGAGTTCATTTGGAACTTGAACCACTCTAAATTCCTTGTCCTTCAATTTTAATTTGCCAATTTCCACTACAATCCTTCAAATTTCCAATTCACCCCCCCTCTTGGTAAATATCGATCTTTCGATCCACTCAACAATTGGTATCAGAGCTTAACTCTTTGAGGATTAACAACCACAAGAGGAGATCCTTGGAAGAGTGTGATCATCAAAATATCAAGAAATGGCTTCAATCTCCGGTTCCGGCATGTACGAGTCACAATCAACCACCAAGCCTCCTTTCTTCAATGGTGACAACTACTCCTTTTGGAAGAACAAAATGAGGCTATTCATCAAGTCAAGTGACTACCTTGTATGGGATGTCATTGAGGATGGGCCATACATTCCATTGAAGCAAGATGGTGAAGGCAAGATGGTGTTGAAGAAGAAAGCCGAAATGAGTGAAGAGGAGAGGAAGAAGATTCAAGTCAACGATAAAGCTCTCCACATGCTTTTTTGTGCTTTCGGTCCGGACATCTATTCAAAGGTCTCCTCCATTGAAAATGCCAAAGAAGTGTGGGACACACTTGAGACCACTTACGAAGGCACCAATGATGTCAAGGAAACTAAGATTGGACTTCTCAATCTTAGTTATGAAAATTTCAAGATGGAGCCCGATGAGACGGTGTCAAAGATGTTTGATCGATTCTCCACAATTGTCAACGGGCTAAAGGGCTATGGAGAGATCATACCGGAAGACAAGCTTGTCCGGAAGCTACTCTATTCACTTCCTGAAGCTTGGGATGGGAAGAGAACCGCCATCATCGAAGCAAAGAACTTGAAGACATTAAAGCTTGATGAGCTTGTGGGTTCTCTCCTTACTCATGAGATCATGAAGCAAGGAAGGGAAGATGAGAAAAAGAAAGAAGAGAAAAGAGTAGAGAAACTTGAAGTTGAAAAGAAGAAGAAGATGGGAATAGCTCTCAAGGCTAAAGCTTCACAACTTGATGAGAGCTCATCTAGTGATGAGGACGAACTTGAAGAATTGGCTATGATAGCCAAAAGATTCTCACGATTCATGAGGTCCAACCGGGGTAGAAAAATCCAAAGAAAAATGGACTTCAAGAGCAAGAGCAAAGAAGAAGGAAAGGATCCCATCATTTGCTATGAGTGCAAACAACCCGGCCACATCCGTTCGGAGTGCCCTCAACTCAAGAAGAAGAGCTTTGAGAAGAAGAAGAAACTCAAAGCCAAACTTGCTACTTGGAGTGATGAGGAGTCATCGGAGGATGACGAACAAGAAGTTGCCAACCTTTGTCTCATGGCACTTGAGGAAGATTCCTCCTTGGTAACCTCTAACTCATCTACTTTAGATTTTTCATATGAAGAATTAAATGATGCATATGATGAGTTGCAAGAGGTATATGATGAATTAGTTGAGAAGTTTAAAGAGTCGGTCATTAAAAACAAGAAAATCATTTTAGAGCTAAATGAGAAAAATGACTCACTCACTCAAGCTAATTCTAAATTTGAGAAAAAGATTTTAGGATTAAAAGATGAACTTAAATTCTTTCAAGATGAAAATGTTGATCTTAATAATCTTTTGTCTCAATGCAATAGTGAACACCAAAAGGTGTTAGGTGAGCTAAATGAGCTCAAAAAGTCCTTAAAAAATGTTGGTAGTGTCAAACATGAAGTAGGAGAATCCTCTAGAACACACCAACCTAAGAAAAGGACTAATTACTACAAACAAAGTAGCTACCCTAGACATAGTAGAGCTAAAAGAATTAGAAGTGTATGGGTTCCTAAGGAACTTGTAAAATCTAATAATATTATTGCTATGTCATCTTGGATTCCTAAGGGAACCAAGGTTTTGGGAGCTAACACTCATGGACCCAAAATGATTTGGGTACCAAAAATCAAGGTTTAATATCTTTGTTTGTAGGGGGAGCATTGCTACAAGGCCAAAGCACAAAGTCAAAACTCATGGTACCTTGATAGTGGATGCTCGAGACACATGACCGGAGACAAGAGTCGATTCATGGATTTAAAGCCAAAAAGTGGAGGAGTAGTAACATTTGGTGACAACTCCAAAGGCCACATTAAAGGTATTGGCTCCATAGGTAATCACTCTACCATTCTCATTGAAAATGTCTTATATGTCGATGGTCTTAAACATAATTTATTGAGCATAAGTCAATTGTGTGATAAAGGATTTAATGTTTTATTTGATAAAAATGGATGCAAAATTGTTGACATTAAATCTAATAATATTATGCTCATAGGTCATCGCATAGGAAACATATACATGGTGCATTTAGATGACATACATACATCTCATGCATGTTTAGTTGCTCAAAATGAAAATGATGCATGGTTGTGGCATAGGAAGCTAGGACATGCTAGCATTAGTGTTTTGGAAAAACTAGTCTCTCTAAATCTAGTTAGAGGTTTGCCCAAAATTAAATTTTCAAATGACAAAATTTGTGATGCATGCTCTAAGGGTAAACAACATAAGTCTTCCTTTAAATCCATTAATGATGTTTCTACTAGTAGATGCTTACAATTAATTCACATGGATTTATTTGGGCCAATTAGGACTATGAGCTTGGGTGGTAAATCTTATGCATTCGTGTTAGTTGATGATTTTTCTAGATTTACTTGGGTTCTCTTTTTAAGTACTAAAGATGAGGCTTTGGAAAAATTCATCACATTTTCAAAATTAACCCAAAATGATCTTGAACTTAGAATTTCACACATTAGAAGTGATCATGGAACCGAGTTTCAAAATTTAGGGTTTGAAGAATTTTTGAATGAAAATGGTATTAGCCATAATTTTTCGGCTCCTCGAACTCCTCAACAAAATGGGGTAGTTGAGAGGAAAAATAGAACTTTACAAGAAATGGCTAGAACTATGCTTTGTGAAAATAATTTACCTAAATATTTTTGGGCGGAAGCCACAAACACCGCTTGTTATATTGTAAATCGAGTAATGATTAGGCCAATTTTAAAGAAAACACCTTATGAGATTTTAAAATCTAAAAAGCCTAACATTAGCTATTTTCACCCTTTTGGGTGTAAGTGTTTTGTTTTAAATAATGGAAAAGATAACTTAGGTAAATTTGATGCAAAAAGTGATGAAGCTATTTTTATAGGTTACTCTTTAACCTCTAAAGCCTATCGAGTATTTAACAAAAGAACTTTAGTAGTAGAAGAATCCATTCATGTTGTATTCGATGATAACCTCCTTCCTAGGAAGGATTCTTGTGATGATGATGATGTAGGAATCATAAATACCTTTGATGGAGGTCAAACTTCAAAGGAGGATGAGATTCAACCAAAAGAAGAAGACACACAAGATCCACCTCTTGAAGCCTTGAAGGACTTGGCTATTGAGGAAAAGGAAGTGAGCTACCCAAGGGAGTTGAACTATGTCAAAGATGGTGAAATCTTGGGTGATCCATCCAAGGGGGTAACCACTCGTTCTTCTCTTAAATTAATGAACCATGTTGCATTTATCTCATGCATAGAGCCTAAAAACATAAAAGAAGCATTGAAAGATGACTTTTGGATTATGGCTATGCAAGAAGAGTTAAATCAATTTGAGAGAAGTAATGTATGGACATTAGTTGATAGGCCTAGTAATCAATCTACAATAGGAACTAAATGGGTCTTTAGGAACAAACTAGATGAGAGTGGTAACATTGTGAGAAATAAAGCTAGACTTGTAGCACAAGGTTACACTCAAGAAGAGGGAATAGATTTTGATGAAACCTATGCACCCGTAGCTAGAATGGAAGCCATTAGGATGTTGCTTGCATATGCATGTTATCATAATTTCAAGCTTTTTCAAATGGATGTTAAAAGCGCATTTTTAAATGGTTTTATAAATGAAGAAGTGTATGTGGAACAACCACCGGGTTTTGAAGATTCAAAATTTCCAAATCATGTTTTCAAACTTACCAAAGCTCTTTATGGTTTAAAACAAGCTCCTAGAGCTTGGTATGAAAGGCTTTCAAACTTTTTAATTGAAAAAGGTTTTGAAAAAGGTAAGGTGGACACTACACTTTTCATAAAAATGTATAAAAATGACATTTTAGTAGTTCAAATTTATGTTGATGATATAATTTTTGGTTCTACTAATGAATGTCATTGTCAAGAGTTTGCTAAGCTAATGCAAGGTGAATTTGAGATGAGCATGATGGGGGAGCTCTCATTCTTTTTGGGACTCCAAATCAAGCAAAAGAAGGATGGCACCTTCATCAACCAAGCAAAATACATAAAGGATATGCTCAAGAAGTTTGGCTTGGAGAATGCAAAGCCTCAAGCCACTCCTATGAGCTCATCTACAAAGCTTGACAAAGATGAAGGAGGTAAGTGTGTTGACTCTAAACTTTATCGTTCTATGATTGGATCCTTGCTTTACCTTACCGCAAGTAGACCGGATATCTTGTTTAGTGTTTGCTTGTGTGCTAGGTTTCAAGCTAGTCCTAGAGAGTCTCACCTTATAGCCGTTAAGAGGATCTTTAGATACCTTAGAGACACTCCTTGTTTAGGCCTTTGGTATCCTAGAGACTCTACCTTCAACCTACATGCTTATTCGGATGCGGACTATGGGGGTTGCAAAATTGATAGGAAAAGTACTTCGGGAACTTGCCAATTCTTAGGTAGTATGCTCATATCTTGGTTCTCTAAGAAACAAAATAGTGTAGCCTTATCTACCACCGAAGCCGAGTACATATCCTTAGGGAGTTGTTGTGCTCAAGTCCTTTGGATGAAGCAACAACTCTTAGATTATGGAATTAAAGTTGGAACCATACCCCTAAAATGTGACAACACTAGTGCAATATGCTTAACTAAAAATCCCATCCAACACTCTAGAACCAAACATATAGAAATAAGGCATCATTTCATTAGAGATCATGTCCTTAAGGAAGATGTGGTTATAGAGTATGTAGACACCTTGAATCAATTAGCGGACATTTTTACAAAACCCTTAGACAAAGAGCGTTTTTGGTCCCTTAGGAGAGAGTTAGGTCTAGCTAGCCTATCTTGACCTTTTAGGACCTCTTTTGTGCTTAAATATGCTTGATCTTGTGAAATGTCATGTTTGTATGCTTAGACTCCAAAATTCTTCCATGCCTATAGTTAGGGGGAGTATGTTTCTGTCAAAATATGTTTAGAACTGCTCATACATCATTTGCATACTCATAGGAGAGATTAGGTTCGAGCCTTTGGTTGTTCTTTGTACCAAATATGCATTTCTGGGCTTGCAGTATCGATACAGGTATACGCGTATCGATACCTGTTCTTCATTTCGTTTCCCAGAATTCTTTTCGCTTCACGCGTATCGATACGGTTCATCCCGTACCGATACAGGTCGTTTCGATACGGACCCCTCCGTTTCGATACGACTGTTCCAACGGGCATATTTGCAAAAAGACATCTTTACCCCCGTATCGATACACCATCGGGCGTATCGATACCCGACTGCGCTGATGGCTTTAATTAGCCTTTAATGAGTTCAACTTTTACCTAAATTCAAACTTTTCAAAACCTAATTAACCCTAACCGTTTTTGCCTATAAAAAGGCACTTCCTCCTTCATATTTTTCACATCTCAACTCAAACCTAAAAGAGTTTTTCAAATCAAGCAAGGCTTTGTGCTCTCTTTCTCATCTTTGTGCAAGTTTTCTTCAACTCTTCAAGTTTCTATCAAGGTAATCACCTTTCTTTTTTTTTTTTTTTTTGTTTTTTGTTTTAAATCTGCCTTTGTTTAAATTTTTTTTCCTCAAATTTTTTTTCTTGCCAAAATTTCTCTTTAATTTTTTTTTACCTTGATAATTACTCAAATTGAAGAAATCTCCCTTGCTTAATTTCTCTCTTAGATCATGGCACCAAAAGAGCCATCGAGGAAGCGACAAAGGGCTAATCAAGCCGGTGAATCCTCCAACCTTGGAGTGATTGCTCGTCCTAACTACTCGACTATCTACGAGCAATCCTTTGAAAGCAATTCGGGTCTCAATCACTTTCGTCAGTATGAGAATTACAAGATCCGTGCCGAAAGGGTAATATCCATCCCTTTTCTCAATTCGGAGCGTTTCAAGTTTGAATATCTCCCCTTGCTTCATCGTTGGAATTTCATCCATTTTCTCTCTATTCCCGGTATTTTTTATCGTCTCTTGGTTTTGATTTTCTATGCTAATGCGAGATGTGTTAGTCGAAATGGGGAAGTTGTTGCAATTAACTCCTATCTTATGGGGAAGAAAATAACCCTTGATGTCGAGTCTATTTGTGAGGTTTTCAAGTTGGATGATGAAGGCCTCGATGATGAGCACCGTGGGGGGCATGTTCTAAGTGGATCCGTTACCGCCCTCAATGCTCATGACCGAATTCTACATTTGATGGTATCGTGGTGGTTTCGCCCCTCCGGAGGAAAATATTCCACCATCCGTCAAGTGGATGACTTTTGGATTCGGTGTTTCCGTGAAGCCAAACGACCAAATCTTGCTCGTCTTATGTTTGCGGAGATAGTCTATCTCGTTCAACATCGTCACACTCCTCATGTCACCTCCTTCACATACGGTACGGCTTTGAGCTATTTCTTTGTTAAAAAGGGAATTGATTGCTCATATGACATTGCAACTCCACTCACCGATCCTATTGATGAGCACTCCCTTGCTCGGGCAAAATTCTCTTTTGTTAATGGTGAATGGGTACGTCTTGCCGAGTTACCACCGGAAGTTGCCGCAATGCATGAAGCGGCTCAAGCGGCTCAAGCTCCTCAAGCTCCTCAAGCCCCTCAAGTCCAACAACCCAATATGGATGCTCTCATGACCTATCTTAATGAGCAATTCACCGGATTACGTACGGACATGAATACTCGTCTCATATCCATGGAAACTACTTTTGACACGAGGATGACGGGTTTTGAGAATCGCCTCACATCTCTTGAAAGTGGGCAAAATTCCTTGAATATCTCCATTGCCGCTTTCCATGATGAGTGGCGTAATAGTATGCGCACCAATGAGCCTTTAGGAGATGATGATGAAGAAGATGAAGACGACGAAGACGATGCTTAGACGTTTTTCTCTTGTTTGTCATGCATATCATTTAGGACTTTATATTATTTTGCACCTATGCTTTATGTTTTTAGGATTAAGTTTGTCTTAGGATTAAAACCTATGCTTTGATTTCTATTTTTGCCTTTGTTTGGATTTTAAGTATGTTGCTTTAATGAATAAATACCTATGTTGCTTATTATACCTTTGATTTCTTTATGCACTTAATTGTCTCAAAGATTTTTTGATATAACAAAAAGGGGGAGAAGAAACTAGCTTACACTTTAAAATATTTTGATTTAAATTCAAAGGTTACCAAGCTTATATTAAGGGGGAGTTCTTCATGAAGATTTTTCAAAAATTTTAAGTTTTAGTTTTGTTATATCAAAAAGGGGGAGATTGTAAAACCTATGTTTGATTTTGATATAATTAAATTATTGAGGATTATTTTGTAAAACTTAAAATTAGTTTTTAAGTCCCTTAATAAGTTTTTAAAAACACCAACACTTTGAAACTGATTTATAAAACTCAAACTCAAAATATTTTCTAAGTGTTCCAAGGCAAAACCACTCAAAAACGTCCAGGCGTATCGATACAGCACCTAGCGTATCGATACCATTTTGCCAAACTTGGTCACTGCCAAACCCTCGTATCGATACCCCAAACCCTAGTATCGATACTCCCCTGTGTTAAAATTCAATGAGTTTGAATACGGTACCGATACGGCTAACCCCGTATCGATACGTGCTTTATAATTTTTTAAAATAAGTCGGTTTAAAAAATATGACCGTTGGTGTCAGTTGGTTGGTAACCAATCTTTAAAAGTTAGTTGACCCGTATCGATACGCCTAAATTCCGTACCGATACGGAGGTTGGACAGTAAGCTAAGTTCACAAAATAGTATCGATACGGCCCTTGCTGTTTCGATACCCCGTACCGATACGCTTACGTGCGTATCGATACCCCTGTATTAAATGCACACAACGACTCTTTCTTTTCTGAGACAGGTACCGATACTCCTTCCCGCGTACCGATACTGGTAGCTGCACAAGTGCATTTATGGTGGTAAGAGAGGGTTCCAACGGCTCTAATTAAGTCCCCAACCACCCAAACGGCTAGAATTCAATGAGAAGGTATAAAAGGGACATCCAAAAGCATCAGCAACAACTATTGAACTTCAAGCAAACATCCAAGCATCAAATTCAAGCATTAGAGCAAAAATCCCAAATTTGTGTAAAATCCCAATTTGTGTTCTTCATTCTTATTTTGTAAAATTGGGTTGAGTGCTTGTATTGGGGCTATCATTTGTATTGAGAGATACCTAATTAGCCTACAAATTCCTTTGTTCTCTTGTGTGAGGGTTGGGTTGATTTTTGGGTAGAAAAATCAACCGATATTGTAAAGGGTTGCCTCCTTGTCCTAGAAAAGGGGAAGATCAATTTAGTGAAATTGTTGCAAATCCTTAGTGAGACTAAGGTAGTGGATGTAGAGTTCATTTGGAACTTGAACCACTCTAAATTCCTTGTCCTTCAATTTTAATTTGCCAATTTCCACTACAATCCTTCAAATTTCCAATTCACCCCCCTCTTGGTAAATATCGATCTTTCGATCCACTCAACAAAACCAGCATTAAACCATGCTTAAAAATACGCTTTCAAAACAGATTTAAACCATGCAAAAACACTTGCATATCAACCATCAATCACAATTGCTTTTAAAGCCAATTCACAACACAATTCAAGAGCGAAAACCATTTACTTACTCTTGAGCTTAGCAAAGTTGTTTAGACTTAAACTAAGCTCCCAAAACCTTCAAACCTTGGTTTTAAAGCTGAAAACCCAACTTCACTCACCGATACACAAAACAAGGCTAGCCAACAAGCCTTCCAAGCATCCGAAACCTTCCGCAAACACCTCCAAAGCTCACAGATCAAACTCCCCTGTTTCAAACACACAACAACAGAGGATTAATGCATCATTATGCATTAAAACACCAGCAACAACAACACAACTCGCTGCTCAACACAAATCCAACATTTCGGCTACCAAACACAACCGAAATCACCTCCAAACACTTCCAAAACTTAGCCCAGCCAAGATCCATCACTTCTAACCATATTTAAACATCAATTAACATCCAAAATGATCACAAACACATCCTTATACCTCCAGGTATAACAGATCACCAAAAACACTCCAAAAACAACCAAAAACTCAAGCCAAACTTAGGAAATTCAACCTATCCAGGATTGCATTGATTAAACCTCAACTTCTAATCAATTTAGCATTCATTTAACATCATTTTAACACTTCAAAACACTGCCCAAACAGATCACACGAAAATTTCACCAAAATCACCAAATCTTGCATTTTAAGCCAAAATCAAGATTTCAATTGAAAAGCCATTAACAAATCACAAAACAAGGATTGAGAACTTAGGAATTTCAGTAAAGAACTGATAGTTTAGAGGAGAAGGACGTTCTTACCTCCAAACTTGAATTTCTCCTTTTTAGAGCCAAAATGCTTAATGAATCAACTTGCAAATTGAGAGGTTTTGTTGTAGAGATGATTAGGAATCAAAAGAGAGTTGAAATGAGGGATTTAGATTGACAAAATCAGAGAAGAAAATCTGGAGAAATGTGTTTGGGTGGAGAGAAAATGAGAGAAAAGGAAAATTGAGAGAAAATGAAAAGTTAGTTAAGAAATGGTAAAAATGATTTCCCTCCACATTTCATAATCTTTAAAATCAGAATAAAGCCTTAAAATATCTTAGAAAAATCTGGAGAAATCCTTTTTGGAATAATAGCTCCTTAAAGATTCAAAGTTTCAATCCTTTATAAAACTGTCCCGCAACTTTCAAAAATTACATTTTGGTCACTAGCCAAAATGTGAACCTTCCGAACCTCATTTTCCAAAATTGATTTCACAGTTCACTTAATTATATTAAAAGATGATTTTAGAACATTTTCCCATATTTTTAATGCAACCCGAACTAGGCTTTCCTAAATTCACTCTTAAATATTCGATCAGCACTTTGACCGAACCGGTCAACACCCAAAACTTCTGAGCCCAAAACCGAGGTGTTACAATTGAGTTCCAAGGTTCTTGGGAGAAGCATTTGCCTTTGGTTGAGTTCGCTTATAACAATAGTTATCAGGCGAGTATACAGATGGCACCGTATGAGGCTTTGTACGGGAGGAAGTGTAGGACTCCTCTTTGTTGGGCTGAAACTGGTCAAAAGTTGGTTTCGATGCCGGCTTTGTTGAAAGGGACCACTGAGAAGGTGAAGCTTATTTGTGAGCGGTTGAAGGCTGCCTCTGATCGGCAAAAGTCTTACGCGGATTTGAAGCGTAAGGAGATAGAGTATGCGGTGGGTGACCGTGTGTTCTTGAAGGTTTCGCCTTGGAAGAAGGTGATGAGGTTTGGCCGGAAGGGTAAGTTGAGCCCTAGGTACATTGGGCCATATGAGGTTGTTGAGCGTGTGGGTCCTGTTGCGTATCGGTTGAGGTTACCTCAGGAGTTGGAGAAGATTCATGATGTGTTCCATGTTTCTATGCTCCGAAAGTATAGATCTGATCCTTCACATGTGATGCCTGTGGAGGAAGTGGAATTGAATCCGGATTTGACCTATGATGAGGAACCGGTGAAGGTTCTGGATTCGGATAGCAAGGTTCTTCGTGGCAAGACCATTGAGTTGGTGAAGGTGCTGTGGAAGCATCGAGGAGTTGAGGAAGCCACGTGGGAGCGGAAGGAAGACATGCTAAAGCAGTTTCCTTATCTCTTTCCTTCAGGTAAATTTCGAGGACGAAATTTCTTAAGGGGGGAGAGTTGTAACGCCCCGGTTTTGGGCTTAGTAGTTTTGGGCGTTGACCGGTTTGGTCAAAGTGCTGTTCGAATCTTAAGAGGTGAAATTAGGAAAGCCTAGTTCGGGTTGCATTAAAAATATGGAAAAATGTTCTAAAATCATCTTTTAATATAATTAAGTGAACTGTGAAATCAATTTTGGAAAATGAGTTTTTGGAAGGGTGACATTTTGGCTAGTGACCAAAATGTAATTTTTGAAAGTTTGGTGACTGTTTTCGAAAGGGTTGGAACTTTGAATCTTTAAGGAGCTATTATTCCAAAAGTAGTTTCTCCAGATTTTTCGAAGATATTTTGAGATATATTCTGATTTTAAAAGATGTCAAAAGAGGAGGGAAAAGCCATTTGGCTATTTTGTTAACTAACTTTCCAATTTTCTTTCTCTCATTTTCTCTCAACCCAAACACTTCTTTTCCAGAGAATTGCTTCTGATTTTCTCACCTAAATCTCTCCTTTCAACTCTCTTTTGATTCCTAATCAACATATCTACAAAACCTCATCATTTGCTACTTGATTCATCAAGGTTTTTGATTCCAAAAAGAGGAGAGACTCAAGTTTGGAGGTAAGAACGTCCTTCTCCTCTAAACTATCAATTCTTTACTGAAATTCCTAAGTTTTCAATCCTTAAATGATGTTTTATTAAAGGCTTTTAAGATGTGAATTTGATCTTGGCTTATAATGCAAGATTTGGTGATTTTTGGTGATTTTCGTTTGATCTGATGAATCTGTGATTTGAGATGTGTTTTTGATGATATTTGAACATTAAATTGATAAGGAATTGAGTTTTGATTAATGCAATCCCGGATAGGTTGAGTTTCCTAAGTTTAGCTTGTGTTTCTTGGTTGTTTTTGAGGTGATCTTGTGGATCTGGTGTTGCTGGAGGTATAAGGATGTTATTAGGCACTTTTTAGATGTTAAATGGTGTTAAAGGGTGTTAGGTTTTGATGGTTTATGGCTGGGCTTTGTTGAGAAGTGGTTTGGATGCATTTTCGGTTGTGTTTGGTGGCCGAAAATGGAGTGTGGATGAGAGCAGCGAGTTTACGTGCTTTCATTGAAGCAATTAATGCATGATGATGCATTAATCCTCTGCTTTGATGTGTTAAAACAGGGGAGGCATCTTTGGATCCAAGAGTTGTTGATCCGGAAGCTTGATTTGGTGCTTCGGTAAGTGGCGAAGTGGAATCGGTGAGTGAAAAATGGTTTTCGGCTTTGTAACCAATGACTTCGGAGCTTAGTTTAGGTCTAAACAACTTTGCTAAGCTCAAGTGTAAGTTTTCGGAAAGTACTCTCTAGTGGTGGCCATGATTTTGTTGTGATGCAATGTGGTTTATTGCATGATTTAAATACTGTTTTGAAAGCATGATTTAGCATGGTAATTGCTGTTTTTGTAAGCCATATGTTGAAGGAAACTCAAGGTAAGAGTTCCTTGTTTTTGTACATTGATAAAATGTGGTTTGATGCTTTTAAATGCATGATGAATATGACTTGGTTTAATGCTTTAAAACAGTGGATAAATTGATGATAATGATGTATATTGGCAAGTGATGTTTTGAAAAGGTTAAGGTCACTAAGGTGGTTAAAAGTCCTTGAGTGAGCCTTGTTTACTTAAGAACATCAAGGTGGTTAAAAGTCCTTGGATGGTTCTTGTTATGGACACAAAGGTGGTTAAAAGTCCTTGTGTGATCCTTTCCATGGTGTTTAAAAGTCCATGGGGCCATGGTGTTTAAAAGTCCATGGGGCCAAGGTGTTTAAAAGTCCTTGGGGCCAAGGTGTTTAAAAGTCCATAGGGTGATACTTGATACGGACACAAAGGTGGTTAAAAGTCCTTGTGTGGTCCTTTCCATGGTGGTTAAAAGTCCATGGGCCAAGGTGTTTAAAAGTCCTTGGGACCAAGGTGTTTAAAAGTCCTTGGGGTGAAAGTTGATGAACTTGTTTTTAAAGAAATGGAACTTATCACTTGTGGCCAATATGATATGTGATGATATGAAGCATGAGATGTTTGTTTTAAGTATGCTTTTGAGCATGTGCAATTGATGATTTGAAGCATGATTTATAAATGTTTTATAAATGCATTATTGAATGGTTTTATGAGCATTCCTCACTAAGATTTTGCTTACGCTCTCTTTCGTTTTCTTAATGCAATAATGCAGAACATTAGAGTACCTTGAGGGCAGCAAGAAGGGCAAGCAATCAAGTGAAAGTAGAGCTCAATGTATGGAAGGTTTCTTAAGTACATTTCTAGCTTTTGGTAATTTGGCAATGAGGGACCTATGTGTATGTTTTGGGAGAGGTTTTGAACTCCCTAAGTATGTTGAATGTTGTTGAGAATGCTGTTTTTTAGTGTTTGGCCTTTATATGCTTGAATTGGAAGTTTATGCTTGTATGGCTTGCTTGTGTAGGAAGCATGCCTATAGATTTGGGGCTTTTCGTATATGACGTTGTTTTGATGAATTGTTGATGCAAGTATGTCTTATATATGTTGAATTGCATGCTGGTAAAGTTTGGTAGCATTTGGAGCATGATTGGATGTTTAATTGCATGTTTAAGTATGCATTTTGGGGCAATCTGTGCAAGGTGTTTCGGAACAGTATCACCCGTTTCGGAACAGCTGCCTTAAACAAGCCCAGGCGTCCGAAACGGGAGGGACCGTTCCGAAACGGTTTGGCTACTGCCAGCCCGTGTATCGGTACGCGTTGCGGAACGGCCCCGCGTTTCGAAACGGTCTCTGCCTGTTTCGGAACGGGTGACCGTTGGGGGCTGACATTGGCAGTTAAATGTTTTGTAATGTTTACAATTTGGTCCCTAAAGTTGTAATTTGTTCAATTGGGTCCCTGTTTGATCTCTGATGTTTGTGATCTTTGAGTATGATGTTTGTATGATCACAACTAGGGCTAATGTGCATCTAGACAAGATTAAAAAGAAAAAAAAGGGTCGTTAATCAAGGTTGACTTTCGGGTTGACTTTGGTTTTCCCCGTGTGACTTTCTTAATTCGGGTCAACCGTCTAGGCCGGGTTAAGGGGGTTACACCACCTCTCACGACTAGAACATCACCTTGAAGATGGTAAGACCACTACCATAAGAGATGAGTTTCGTGACGAGTATTTGCTTGCAGTTAATGCCATGCCATTGTACTTTGACATAGTTAACTACCTGGTAAGCAATATTCTACAACCATACTTGACATACAATACCAGGAAAATATTCCTACGAGAAGTGTGGCAATACTATTGGGATGAGCCAATATTGTTCAAACAATGTGCTGATGAAGTGATCTGTAACCCCCTTAACCCGGCCTAGACGGTTGAGCCGAATTTAGAAAGTCACACGGTGAAAACCAAAGTCAACCCGAAAGTCAACCTTGATTAACGACCCTTTTTTTATTTTTAATCTTGTCTAGATGCATATTAAACCTTAGATATGATCATACAATAGCATACTCAAAGATCATAAACATCAGAGATCAAACAGGGACCCAATTGAACAGATTACAACTTTAGGGACCAAATTGTAATTTCTGATAAATACGAGGACTTAACCCAAATTAAAGTTACCAGCTTGTAATTAGTCAGGTTTCATGCTTCACTGTGAAATTTCAGCTCAAACGGACATTCCAAACTCATACAATTGCACAAACAAGATTCAGGACCAAAATGCAAGCAATACAAAACATTTAACTGCCAATGTCAGCCCCCAACGGTCACCCGTTCCGAAACAGGCAGAGCCGTTTCGAAATGAGGGGCCGTTCCGCAACGCGTACCGCAACACGGGCTGGCAGTAGCCAAACCGTTTCGGAACAGTCTCTCCCGTTTCAGACGCCTGGGCTTGTTTAAGGCACCTGTTCCGAAACGGGTGGCACTGTTCAGAAACACCCTGCACAGATTGCCCAAAAATGCATTCTTAAACAAGCAATTAAACATCCAATCATGCTCCAATTGCCACCAAACTTTACCAACATGCAATTCAACATAAATGAGACATGCTTGCAACAGCAATTCATCAAAACAACATCATATACGAAAAGCCCCAATTCTATAGGCATGCTTCCTACACAAGCAAGCCATACAAGCATAAACTTCCAATTCAAGCATATAAAGGCCAAACACTAAAACCAGCATTCTCAACATCATTCAACATACTTAGGGAGTTCCAAACATCTCCCAAAACATACACATTGGTCCCCCATTGCCAAATTACCAAAAGCTAAATGAACTTAGGAAAACCTTCCATACTTTGAGCTTTACCACCACTTGATTGCTTGCCTTCCTTGCTGCCCTCAAAGTACTTTAATGTTCTGCATTATTGGTTTAGAAAACGAAAGAGAGCGTAAGCAAAAGCTTAGTGAGGAATGCTCAATTAAAACCATTCAATAATGCATTTATAAAACACTTTATAAATCATGCTTCAAATCAACAATTGCACATGCTCAAAAGCATACTTTAAACAAGCATCTCATGCTTCATATCATAACATGTCATATTGGCTACAAGTGATAAGTTCCATTTCTTTAAAAACAAGTTCATCAACTTTCACCCCAAGGACTTTTAAACACCTTGGCCCCAAGGACTTTTAAACACCTTGGCCATGGACTTTTAAACACCATGAAAGAGGACCACACAAGGACTTTTAACCACCTTTGTGTCCACATCAAGTTTCACCCCAAGGACTTTTAAACACCTTGGCCCCATGGACTTTTAAACACCATGGAAAGGATCACACAAGGACTTTTAACCACCTTTGTGTCCATAACAAGAATCATCCAAGGACTTTTAACCACCTTGATGTTCTTAAGTAAACAAGGCTCACTCAAGGACTTTTAACCACCTTAGTGACCTTAACCTTTTCAAAACATCACTTGCCAATATACATCATTTTCATCATTTAATCCACTGTTTTAAAGCATTAAACCAAGCCATATTCATCATGCATTTTAAAGCATCAAACCACATTTTATCAATGTACAAAAACAAGGAACTCTTACCTTGAGATTCCTTCAACATATGGCTTACAACAACAGCAAATACCATGCTAAATCATGCTTTCAAAACAGTATTTAAAACATGCAATAAGCCACATTGCATCACAACAAAATCATGGCCACCACTAGAGAGTACTTTCCGAAAACTTACACTTGAGCTTAGCAAAGTTGTTTAGACTTAAACTAAGCTCCCAAGACATTGGTTTCAAAGCCGAAAACCATTTTCACTCACCGATTCCACTTCGCCTCTTGTCGAAGCACCAAATCAAGCTTCCGGATCAACAACTCTTGGATCCAAAGATGCCTCCCCTGTTTTAACACATCAAAGCAGAGGATTAATGCATCATCATGCATTAATTGCTTCAATGAAAGCACCTAAACTCGCTGCTCTCATCCACACTCCATTTTCGGCTACCAAACACAACCGAAAATGCATCCAAACCACTTCTCAACAAAGCCCAGCCATAAACCATCAAAACCTAACATCCTTTAACATCATTTAACATCTAAAAAGAGCCTAATAACATCCTTATACCTCCAGCAACACCAGATCCACAAGATCACCTCAAAAACTGTAACCCCCTTAACCCGGTCTAGACGGTTGACCCGAATTAAGGAAGATTACACGGGGAAAACCAAAGTCAACCCGAAAGTCAACCTTGATTAACGACCCTTTTTTTTTCTTTTTAATCTTATCTAGATGCACATTAACCTTAAGTGTGACCATACAATCAACATATCAAAAGATCACAAACATCAGAGATCAAACAGGGACCTAATTGAACAAATTACAACTTTAGGGACCAAAATGTAAATTCTGATAAATTAAGGGACTTAACCCAAAATAGAGTTACCAACTTGAGATTAGTCATGTTTCATGCTTCTCTGTGAAATTTCAGCTCAAAAGGACATCCACAGCTCATGCAATTGATCATACAAGATTCAGGACCAAAACGCAAACATTTCAAAACATAAAACTACCATGTCAGCCCCCTAACGGTCGACCGTTCCGAAACAGGCTAGCCCTGTTCCGAAACACGGGCCGTTCCGAAACCGGTTCCGGAACATGGCCTCGGCAGAGTCAAAACCGTTTCGAAACGGTGCATACCGTTTCGGACGCCTGGGTTCATGCAAGGCACCCGTTCCGAAACGGTACACCCCTGTTCCGAAACGCCTGCACAAAAACCAGCAAACAAGCATACTAGATCATGCAATTGGACACTCAATCATGCTCCAAACATCACCAAACTTTACCAGCTTGCAATTAAACATATATAACACTTATAAGCATCATCAATTCAGCAAGATAACAACTCATGCAAAAAGCCCCAAATTCAAGGTCATGCTTCCTACACAAGCTAACATTCAAGCCTTAAACCTTCAAAAGCAAGCAATAGAAATTCAATCCAAAACCAGCATCAACAACCACATACAACATATTTAGGGAGTCATAAACACCTCCCAAAACAAATACATTGGTCCCCCATTGCCAAAATCATACAAAAGCTAAAACACTTATAAACCTTCATACATTGAGCTTTACTTGTACTTGTTTGCTTGCCTCCTCTTGCTGCCCTCAATGCACTCTAATGCTCTGCATTATTGAATCAAGAAAACGAGAGAGCGTAAGCCAAAGCTTAGTGAGGAGTGCTCTTTTAAAACCATTCAATAATGCATTTAAAACCATTTGTAAATCATGCTTGTAAACAACCTTTACACATGCTCAAAGCATACTTAAAACCAAGCAATAACATGCTTCCACATTTCATTTAAACAAGCATCTCATGCTTCAACATAAACATTAAATCATGCATCTCATGCATCTCATGTACTATACATGTCATATTGGCTCAAGTGATACATTTCATTTAGAAATCAAGTTCCACAACTTTTCCCAAGGACTTTTAAACACCTTGGACCCCAAGGACTTTTAAACACCTTGGCCATGGACTTTTAAACACCATGAATGGACCACACAAGGACTTTTAACCACCTTTGTGTCCGTAGCTTGAATTACCCCAAGGACTTTTAAACACCTTGGCCCCAAGGACTTTTAAACACCTTGGCCCCATGGACTTTTAACCACACTATGACCTTCAGTCAGAATAGCACGCCTCAACTCAGCATCATTGGGCACTACTATCCGACTCCCAAAACACAACACACCATCCTCATTAATGCAGAAATCCGAAGGTCTACCCTCCGCGATATCCTGAACATGAGACACCAAGGAATCATCCAGCAACTGCTTATCCTTGATCAACTGAACCATAGACGGCTTCACTTGCAACTCAGCCACAAGGCCACCATCTCGCGATATGCTCAAGCTAGCAAACATAGCCCTCAGCTCAACAGCTACCTTCCTACTCAAGGCATCCACAACAACATTAGCTTTTCCAAGATGATACTCGATCGTCAGATCATAATCCTTGAGCAACTCCAACCAACGCCGCTGCCTAAGGTTCAACTCCTTTTGAGACATCAGATACCTCAAGCTCTTGTGACCCGTGTACACCGTACACTTCTCACCATACAGATAATGCCTCTAGATCTTCAGAGCAAAAACCACTACAGCCAGCTCAAAATCATGAGTAGGGTAATTGCGCTCATGCACTTTCAACTGCCACGATGCATAAGCCACCACCTTACCCTCTTGCATCAGCACACACCCCAAACCAACATAGGATGCATCACTATAGACCACAAACTCTTTCCCTGATTCAGGCTGAACCAAGATAGGAGCTTGCGTCAAAGCCGCCTTCAGCTTCTCAAAAGCCTGCTGTCTCGCTTCTGTCCACTCATACCTAACATCTTTCTGCAACAGCTTCGTCAAAGGAGCAGCAATCTTGGAAAAACCATCCACAAACCTTCGGTAGTATCCTGCCAAACCAAGGAAACTACGGACCTCATGAACAGACTTAGGAACCTTCCAGTTCATCACCGCCTCAATCTTCTGAGGATCAGCACGAATCCCCTCAGCTGAGACCACATGCCCAAGAAATACCACCTCCTTAAGCCAGAACTCACACTTGCTCAGCTTAGCATAAAGCTGATTCTCCAACAAAGCTTGCAGCACAACCCTCAGATGCTCTTCATGCTCCTCCTCAGTACGCGAGTACACGAGGATATCATAAATGAACACCACAACGAACTTGTCCAGATACTCATGAAACACACGGTTCATCATGTCCATGAAAGCAGCAGGAGCATTTGTCAAACCAAACGGCATCACAAGGAACTCATAATGCCCAAACCTTGTCCTGAAAGCTGTCTTAGGCACATCCACATCCTTCACCTTCAACTGATAATACCCTGACCTCAAGTCAATCTTAGAGAACACAGCAGCTCCCCGAAATTGATCAAAGAGATCATCAATCCTCGGCAAAGGATACCGATTCTTGATAGTCAACTTGTTCAGCTGACGGTAATCAATGCACATCCTCATAGTGCCATCTTTCTTTTTCACAAACAAGACCGGTGCTCCCCAAGGTGACACACTCGGCCGGATGAAACCACGATCAAGCAGCTCTTGCAACTGCGTCTTCAGCTCCTTCAGCTCCTTAGGTGCCATTCTATAGGGAGTAATGGACACAGGAGTTGTATTCTCATATAGCTCAATTCCAAACTCCACCTCGCGATTAGGAGGTAAACCAGGCAACTCCTCAGGAAAAACACCAGGAAACTCCTTCACAACTCGGATATCTTGCACCCTCAACTCCTTAGAGCTAGGATTCATCACAAAAGCTAGATAAGCTTCGCAACCTTGCCTCAGCATCCTACTCGCCTCCAAGGTAGACACCACATTGGCAAGAAACTTCACATTCTCGCCAACAACAACCACTTCATAATCATCTGCAAGCTTAAGCGAAACCCGCTTACTTTCACAATCCACAACAGCACGATGCTCAGCAAGCCAATCCATACCAAGGATTACATCAAATCCATAAAAGGGCAACTCCATAAGGTCAACATGAAAAACATGCTCTTGAACAACCAAGGGACACCTTCTATAAAGCTTTCGAGTCACAACAGTTTCACCAAAAGAACTAGTGACACGAACACCCACATCCAAAGACTCAACAGGCAAACCAAGCAATTCAGCATGCTCACGCAAAATGTAAGAATGCGTAGATCTAGAATCAATCAAAGAAAGCAATGACAAGGATTGCAAAGTAAAGGTACCTGCAATCACATCTGCATCATTCCTTCCCTCACGCTGAGCATACACCCTTGCTTGACCTCCACCTTCAGGCTGAATAGCCACAACATGGGCTACTCCACGACCACCTTCCTCACGCCTCTGGAAATTACCACGGCCGCGCCCACGACCTCTCTGCGGTGCAGCAACAACAGGAGCACGCACTTGACCACCAGCCAACATAGGACAATCTCGCCTCAAGTGGTCTGCGGATCCACAATTCCAGCAACCATTACCAGCAGCCGCAACAGGAGCTTGCACCTCCCTCACAGCACGAGGACAATCACGCTTCATGTGACCACGTGAACTACAGATCCAACAACCACTTGGATCAGCTCTAGCATTGCCCCTCTAGCAGGTGCACCACCACCTCTCTTAGCTGAAGACTGATACCTCAGATCACGTCCCCTCTTGTTCCGTCCACCACCGGAACTATACTCAGTAGCTCTCTTACCAGAACTTGCTCCAGCACTTTTTGCAGCCAAACCCAAATTCATCTCAATGTCCTTGGCTCGGCCCACCAACACATCAAAATCATCATACTCAGTGGCCAGCACATACATCTTCACCTCCGTCACTAAACCATAACGGAACCTTTCACACCTCTCCCGTTCATCAGGAATAAGCTCAGGTGCATACTGACTGAGTCGCACGAACTGCACCTCATACTCAGCCACTGTCATACTCCCCTGGGTAAGAGTCATGAACTCACGCTTCTTTTCATCAAGATATCTCACACCAAGATATCTTCTCTTGAACACATTCTGAAAGAATGTCCAAGTCACATCAGCTTCAACCATCCCAGCTATGGTGGTCGTCCACCACGTATACGCATCGTCCCGCAGCAAGGACACAACACAACCCAACTTTTGCACATCCGTGCAACTCATCTGACCTAAGATTCGCTTGGTACTCTCTAACCAAGCTTCCGAACTCTCAGCAGACATATCCCTGAACTCAGTCCCACAAAGACTGCGCAGACGCTCCAAAGGTAGTCTAACTCCAGCATCTCCCTGATGCCCAACTCCTTGAGCTCCAGCTATTGCTGCTCGAAAAGCACCCGCAGTAGCTTGTACTAACATCGTCATATCAGGCATAGCTTGCCCCTGACCAACCTCTGGTCCAGCAGCTCCAGCACCAGCTGCAGCTTCAGCTCTTTCTCCCTCAACACCACCACCACCAGGTGGAGGAGGAGGTAACACCGCACTACCCGCGTTCTCTTCGTTCTCATTCTCATTAGGAGCCGTAGCTCTCACGTTACTCCTTAACTCTCTACGTGGTGCCATACTTTTACCATGCAATCACAATGCAAATAAAACAAAGTCAGGCCCAACAAGGTAAGCAATCCAAGTATTCAAGCTCAATTTCATTCAAAATCAACATCATTTCATTAGCTTTTATTTGGCAATGGGTACCCACATCATGCTACATCACAGCATACATCTCAATTGCATCCAAATCACAAGCCACTAAACATGCTTTCGAACAACAAGCACACAAGGCATACATACTTCAATCATGCACACATTCATTTCCAATTACTCGAGAACTCAGCTCTGATACCACCAAATGTAACCCCCTTAACCCGGCCTAGACGGTTGAGCCGAATTAAGAAAGTCACACGGGGAAAACCAAAGTCAACCCGAAAGTCAACCTTGATTAACGACCCTTTTTTTCTTTTTAATCTTGTCTAAATGCATATTAAACCTTAGATATGATCATACAACAGCATACTCAAAGATCATAAACATCAGAGATCAAACAGGGACCCAATTGAACAGATTACAACTTTAGGGACCAAATTGTAATTTCTGATAAATACGAGGACTTAACCGAAATTAAAGTTACCAGCTTGTAATTAGTCAGGTTTCATGCTTCACTGTGAAATTTCAGCTCAAACGGACATTCCAAACTCATACAATTGCACAAACAAGATTCAGGACCAAAATGCAAGCAATACAAAACATTTAACTGCCAATGTCAGCCCCCAACGGTCACCCGTTCCGAAACAGGCAGAGCCGTTTCGAAACGCGGGGCCGTTCCGCAACGCGTACCGCAACACGGGCTGGCAGTAGCCAAACCGTTTCGGAACGGTCTCTCCCGTTTCGGACGCCTGGGCTTGTTTAAGGCACCTGTTCCGAAACGGGTGGCACTGTTCCGAAACACCCTGCACAGATTGCCCAAAAATGCATTCTTAAACATGCAATTAAACATCCAATCATGCTCCAATTGCCACCAAACTTTACCAACATGCAATTCAACATAAATGAGACATACTTGCAACAGCAATTCATCAAAACAACATCATATACGAAAAGCCCCAATTCTATAGGCATGCTTCCTACACAAGCAAGCCATACAAGCATAAACTTCCAATTCAAGCATATAAAGGCCAAACACTAAAACCAGCATTCTCAACATCATTCAACATACTTAGGGAGTTCCAAACATCTCCCAAAACATACACATTGGTCCCCCATTGCCAAATTACCAAAAGCTAAATGAACTTAGGAAAACCTTCCATACTTTGAGCTTTACCACCACTTGATTGCTTGCCTTCCTTGCTGCCCTCAAAGTACTTTAATGTTCTGCATTATTGGTTTAGAAAACGAAAGAGAGCGTAAGCAAAAGCTTAGTGAGGAATGCTCAATTAAAACCATTCAATAATGCATTTATAAAACACTTTATAAATCATGCTTCAAATCAACAATTGCACATGCTCAAAAGCATACTTTAAACAAGCATCTCATGCTTCATATCATAACATGTCATATTGGCTACAAGTGATAAGTTCCATTTCTTTAAAAACAAGTTCATCAACTTTCACCCCAAGGACTTTTAAACACCTTGGCCCCAAGGACTTTTAAACACCTTGGCCATGGACTTTTAAACACCATGAAAGAGGACCACACAAGGACTTTTAACCACCTTTGTGTCCACATCAAGTTTCACCCCAAGGACTTTTAAACACCTTGGCCCCATGGACTTTTAAACACCATGGAAAGGATCACACAAGGACTTTTAACCACCTTTGTGTCCATAACAAGAATCATCCAAGGACTTTTAACCACCTTGATGTTCTTAAGTAAACAAGGCTCACTCAAGGACTTTTAACCACCTTAGTGACCTTAACCTTTTCAAAACATCACTTGCCAATATACATCATTTTCATCATTTAATCCACTGTTTTAAAGCATTAAACCAAGCCATATTCATCATGCATTTTAAAGCATCAAACCACATTTTATCAATGTACAAAAACAAGGAACTCTTACCTTGAGATTCCTTCAACATATGGCTTACAACAACAGCAAATACCATGCTAAATCATGCTTTCAAAACAGTATTTAAAACATGCAATAAGCCACATTGCATCACAACAAAATCATGGCCACCACTAGAGAGTACTTTCCGAAAACTTACACTTGAGCTTAGCAAAGTTGTTTAGACTTAAACTAAGCTCCCAAGACATTGGTTTCAAAGCCGAAAACCATTTTCACTCACCGATTCCACTTCGACTCTTGTCGAAGCACCAAATCAAGCTTCCGGATCAACAACTCTTGGATCCAAAGATGCCTCCCCTGTTTTAACACATCAAAGCAGAGGATTAATGCATCATCATGCATTAATTGCTTCAATGAAAGCACCTAAACTCGCTGCTCTCATCCACACTCCATTTTCGGCTACCAAACACAACCGAAAATGCATCCAAACCACTTCTCAACAAAGCCCAGCCATAAACCATCAAAACCTAACATCCTTTAACATCATTTAACATCTAAAAAGAGCCTAATAACATCCTTATACCTCCAGCAACACCAGATCCACAAGATCACCTCAAAAACTGTAACCCCCTTAACCCGGTCTAGACGGTTGACCCGAATTAAGGAAGATTACACGGGGAAAACCAAAGTCAACCCGAAAGTCAACCTTGATTAACGACCCTTTTTTTTTCTTTTTAATCTTATCTAGATGCACATTAACCTTAAGTGTGACCATACAATCAACATATCAAAAGATCACAAACATCAGAGATCAAACAGGGACCTAATTGAACAAATTACAACTTTAGGGACCAAAATGTAAATTCTGATAAATTAAGGGACTTAACCCAAAATAGAGTTACCAACTTGAGATTAGTCATGTTTCATGCTTCTCTGTGAAATTTCAGCTCAAAAGGACATCCACAGCTCATGCAATTGATCATACAAGATTCAGGACCAAAACGCAAACATTTCAAAACATAAAACTACCATGTCAGCCCCCTAACGGTCGACCGTTCCGAAACAGGCTAGCCCTGTTCCGAAACACGGGCCGTTCCGAAACCGGTTCCGGAACATGGCCTCGGCAGAGTCAAAACCGTTTCGAAACGGTGCATACCGTTTCGGACGCCTGGGTTCATGCAAGGCACCCGTTCCGAAACGGTACACCCCTGTTCCGAAACGCCTGCACAAAAACCAGCAAACAAGCATACTAGATCATGCAATTGGACACTCAATCATGCTCCAAACATCACCAAACTTTACCAGCTTGCAATTAAACATATATAACACTTATAAGCATCATCAATTCAGCAAGATAACAACTCATGCAAAAAGCCCCAAATTCAAGGTCATGCTTCCTACACAAGCTAACATTCAAGCCTTAAACCTTCAAAAGCAAGCAATAGAAATTCAATCCAAAACCAGCATCAACAACCACATACAACATATTTAGGGAGTCATAAACACCTCCCAAAACAAATACATTGGTCCCCCATTGCCAAAATCATACAAAAGCTAAAACACTTATAAACCTTCATACATTGAGCTTTACTTGTACTTGTTTGCTTGCCTCCTCTTGCTGCCCTCAATGCACTCTAATGCTCTGCATTATTGAATCAAGAAAACGAGAGAGCGTAAGCCAAAGCTTAGTGAGGAGTGCTCTTTTAAAACCATTCAATAATGCATTTAAAACCATTTGTAAATCATGCTTGTAAACAACCTTTACACATGCTCAAAGCATACTTAAAACCAAGCAATAACATGCTTCCACATTTCATTTAAACAAGCATCTCATGCTTCAACATAAACATTAAATCATGCATCTCATGCATCTCATGTACTATACATGTCATATTGGCTCAAGTGATACATTTCATTTAGAAATCAAGTTCCACAACTTTTCCCAAGGACTTTTAAACACCTTGGACCCCAAGGACTTTTAAACACCTTGGCCATGGACTTTTAAACACCATGAATGGACCACACAAGGACTTTTAACCACCTTTGTGTCCGTAGCTTGAATTACCCCAAGGACTTTTAAACACCTTGGCCCCAAGGACTTTTAAACACCTTGGCCCCATGGACTTTTAACCACCATGGAAAGGAGCACCTAAGGACTTTTAACCACCTTAGTGTCCGCAACAAGATTCATCCAAGGACTTTTAACCACCTTGATGATCTTAGATAACAAGGCTCACTCAAGGACTTTTAACCACCTTAGTGACCTTCACTTTTACAAACCATCACTTGCCAATACACACTTTATACATCATATAACCCACTGTTTAAAAGCATTTAAATCAAGCCATTTCATCATGCATTTCAAAGCATTAAATCATCATTTAACAATGCATAAAAGCAAGGCACTCTTACCTAGAGACACCTTCAACACATGACTTAAAACATCAGCATAAATCATGCTAAAACATCAGCAATTAACATGCTCAAACATGCTTTCCAAAACAGTAGCAAATCATGCAAAATCATCATTTCACATTTCATCAAAACATGGCCACCACTTAAAGAGAGTAATCCGAAAACTTACACTTGAGCTTAGCAAAGTTGTTTAGACTTATACTAAGCTCCCAAAACCTTCAACCTTTGGTTTAAAAGCTGAAAATCCGTTTTCACTCACCGATTACCAAACAAGCCTAGACAACAAGCCTTCCAAGCTTCCGAAACCTTCCGAAAACACCTCCAAAACTCAAGGATCAACCTCCCCTGTTTCAAGCACATAAAAACAGAACATTAATGCATCCTTATGCATTAAAACACCAGCAACACCAACACAACTCGCTGCTCACCACAAATCTAACAATTTGGCTACCAAACACAACCGAAATCATCTCCAAACACTTCCAAAACTTAACCCAGCCAAGATCCATCACTTCTAACCATTTTTATACATCAACTAACATGCAAAAAGATCACAACCACGTCCTTATACCTCCAGGTATAACAGATCACCAAAAACACTCCAAAAACAACCAAAAACTCAAGCCAAACTTAGGAAATTCAACCTATCCGGGATTGCATTAATTAAACCTCAACTTCTAATCATTTTAGCATTCATTTAACATCATTTTAACACCTCAAAACCCTGCTTAAACAGATCATACGAAATTTTTACCAAAATCACCAAATCTTGCATTTTAGCCAAAAATCAAGATCTCAATTGAAAAGCCTTTAATAAAACATGAATCAAGGATTGAGAACTTAGGAATTTCATTAAAGAACTTAAAGTTCAGAGGAGAATCGTTCATACCTCCAAACTTGTGATTTCTCCACTTTTTGGAATGAAAACCTTGTTGAAACTTGTAGCGATTGAGTAGGTTTTGATTACACAATGATTTGCTAACAATTGTGAGTTGAAAAGATGAATTTAGGTGAAGAAATCAGATCAAAATCTCTGAAAATGGTGATGTTTGGTTGGAGAGAAAAAGAGAAGAGAAAATAGGAAGTTAGGAAAGAAAAATAGTAAAATAAAGTTTCCCTCCTTTTTGGATCTTTAAAATCAGATAATTAGCTTATAAAACCTTAGAAAAATCTGGAGAAATAACCTTTGGATTAATAGCTCCTTAAAGATTCAAAGTTTCAACCCTTTATAAAATAGCCACCAAACTTTCAAAAATTACATTTTGGTCACTAGCCAAAATGTCACATTTCCGAAACTCATTTTCCAAAATTGATTTCACAGTTCACTTAATTATAATAAAAGATGATTTTAGAACATTTTTCCATAATTTTTATGCAACCCGAACTAGGCTTTCCTAATTTAACCACTTACGATTCGAACAGCACTTTGACTAAACCGGTCAACGCCAAAATTTCTGAGCCCAAAACCGGGGCGTTACAACTCTCCCCCACTTAAGAAATTTCGTCCTCGAAATTTACCTGAAGGAAAGAGATAAGGAAACTGCTTCAGCATATCCTCCTTCCGCTCCCACGTGGCTTCCTCAACACCGCGATGCTTCCACAGCACCTTCACCAACTCAATGGTCTTGCCACGAAGAACCTTGCTATCTGAATCCAGAACCTTCACCGGTTCCTCATCAAAGGTCAAATCCGGATTCAATTCCACCTCCTCCACAGGCAACACATGCGAAGGATCAGATCTATACCTCCGGAGCATAGAAACATGGAACACATCATGAATCTTCTCCAGCTCCTGAGGTAACCTCAACCGATACGCAACAGGACCAACACGCTCAACAACCTCATACGGTCCAATGTATCTAGGGCTCAGCTTACCCTTCCGCCCAAACCTCATCACCTTCTTCCAAGGCGAAACCTTCAAGAACACGCGATCACCCACCGCAAACTCTATCTCCCTACGCTTCAAATCCGCGTAAGACTTCTGCCGATCAGAAGCAGCCTTCAACCTCTCACATATGAGCTTCACTTTCTCGGTGGTACCTTTCAACAAAGCAGGCATCGAAACCAACTTTTGACCAGTTTCAGCCCAACACAGAGGAGTCCTACACCTCCTCCCATACAGAGCCTCATAAGGTGCCATCTGTATACTTGCCTGAAAACTGTTGTTGTAAGCGAACTCAACCAAAGGCAGATGCTTCTCCCAAGAACCTTGATACTCTATCACGCAACATCTCAACATATCCTCCAAAATCTGAATAACACGCTCAGACTGGCCATCCGACTGAGGATGATAGGATGTACTGAAATGCAACCTTGTACCCAAAGCTTGATGCAAACACTGCCAAAAATGCGATGTGAACCTCGGATCCCTATCCGACACGATCGACTTAGGCACACCATGCAACCTCACAACCTCAGCAACGTACAGCTCTGCTAGCTTATCCAAAGAAAACGTAGTATGCACAGGCAGGAAATGTGCACACTTCGTCAGGCGATCCACAATCACCCAAACAGAATTCTTCTTCGACGGAGACAAAGGCAAACCAGATAAAAAATCCATGGTAACCCTCTCCCACTTCCATTCAGGGATTTTCAACGGTTGCAACAAACCAGAAGGAACCTGATGTTCAGCCTTAACGCGCTGACACACCAAACACTTGCTCACGAACTCTGCCACATCCTTCTTCAAGCCCACCCAATAGTACTCATCACGAAGATCGCGATACATCTTTGTACTACCAGGATGCATAGCAAAAGGACTACTATGACCTTCAGCTAGAATAGCACGCCTCAACTCAGCATCTGCAGGCACTACTATCCGACTACCAAAACACAACACTCCATCCTCATTAAAACAGAAATCCGAAGGCCTACCCTCCGCGATATCCTGAACATGAGACACCAAGGAATCATCCAACAACTGCTTATCCTTGATCAACTAAACCAACGAAGGTTTCACCTGCAACTCCGCAACAAGACCACCATCCTGCGATAAACTCAAGCTAGCAAACATAGCTCTCAGCTCAACAGCTACCTTTCTACTCAAGGCATCCGCAACAACATTGGCCTTTCCAGGATGATACTCTATCGTCAAATCATAATCCTTGAGCAACTCCAACCAACGTCGCTGCCTGAGATGCAACTCCTTCTGAGACATCAGATACCTCAAACTCTTGTGATCCGTGTACACCGTACACTTCTCACCATACAGATAATGTCTCCAGATCTTCAGAGCAAAAACCACTGCAGCCAACTCAATATCATGCGTAGGATAATTGCGCTCATGCACCTTCAACTGCCACGACGCATAAGCCACAACCTTACCCTCTTGCATCAGCACACACCCCAAACCAACATAGGATGCATCACTGTAGACTACAAACTCTTTCCCCGATTCAGGCTGAATCAAGATAGGAGCTTGCGTCAAAGCCAACTTCAGCTTCTCAAAAGCTTGCTGCCTTACTTCTGTCCACTCATACTTAACATCTTTCTGCAGCAACTTCGTCAAAGGAGCAGCAATCTTGGAAAAACCATCCACAAACCTTCGGTAGTATCCTGCCAAACCAAGGAAACTACGAACCTCCTGAACAGACTTAGGAACTTTCCAATTCATCACCGCTTCAATCTTCTGAGGATCAACACGAATCCCCTCAGCTGAGACCACATGCCCAAGAAAAACAACCTCCCTAAGCCAAAACTCACACTTGCTCAACTTAGCATAAAGCTGATTCTCCAACAAAGCTTGCAACACAACCCTCAAATGCTCTTCGTGCTCTTCCTCAGTACGCGAGTACACAAGGATATCATCAATGAACACCACAACAAACTTGTCCAGGTATTCATGAAAAACACGATTCATCATGTCCATGAAAGCAGCAGGAGCATTTGTCAGACCAAACGGCATCACAAGGAACTCATAATGCCCATACCTTGTCCTAAAAGCTGTCTTAGGCACATCCACATCCTTCACCTTCAACTGGTAATACCCTGACCTCAAGTCAATCTTAGAGAACACAGCAGCTCCCCGAAATTGATCAAAGAGATCATCAATCCTCGACAAAGGATACCGATTCTTGATAGTCAACTTGTTCAGCTGACGGTAATCAATGCACATCCTCATCGTGCCATCTTTCTTCTTCACAAACAAGACAGGAGCACCCCAAGGCGAAACACTCGGCCGGATGAAACCACGATCAAGCAACTCTTGCAACTGCGTCTTCAGCTCCTTCAGCTCCTTAGGTGCCATTCTATAGGGAGTAATGGACACAGGAGTGGTATTCTCATACAGCTCAATACCAAACTCCACCTCGCGATTAGGAGGTAAACCAGGCAATTCCTCAGGAAAAACATCAGGAAACTCCTTCACAACCCTGATATCCTGCACCCTCAGCTCCTTCGAACTAGGATTCATCACAAAAGCCAGAAAAGCTTCACAACCTTGCCTCAGCATCCTGCTCGCCTCCAAGGTAGAAACAACATTGGCAAGAAACTTCACATTCTCACCAACCACCACCACTTCATAATCATCCGCAAGCTTAAGCGAAACCCGCTTATTCTCACAATCCACAACAGCACGATGCTCAGCAAGCCAATCCATACCAAGGATCACATCAAAACCATAAAAGGGCAACTCCATAAGATCAACAAGAAAGACATGCTCTTGAACAACCAAAGGACACCTTTTATAAAGCTTACGGGTCACAACAGTTTCACCAAAAGAACTAGTGACTCTAACACCAACATCCAAAAACTCAACAGGCAAACCAAGCAACTCAGCATGCTCACGAAGAATGTATGAATGCGTAGATCCAGAATCAATCAAAGAAAGCAATGACAAGGATTGCAAAGTAAAGGTACCTGCAATCACATCAGCATCATTCCTCCCTTCGCGCTGAGCATACACCCTCGCTTGGCCTCCACCCTCAGGTTGAATAGCCACAACATGTGCTACACCGCGCCCACCTTCCTCTCGTCTCTGAAAATTACCACGGCCGCGCCCACGACCTCTCTGCGATGCTGCAACAACAGGAGCACGCTCTTGACCACCAGCCATCCTCGGACAATCACGCCTCAGATGATCAGCTGAACCACAACTCCAGCACTCATAACCAGCTGCTATCACAGGAGCTTGCACCTCCCTCCCAGCACGAGGACAGTCACGCTTCAAGTGACCACGGGAACCACAAATCCAACAAGCACTAGGGTCAGCTCTAGCATTGCCACCCCTAGCAGATGCACCTCCACCTCTCTTAGACGAGGACTGAAACCTCTGATCACGTCCTCTCTTGTTCCGACCACCGAAACTATACTCAGCAGCTCTCTTTCCAGAACTAGCTCCAGCACCCTTAGCAGACAAACTCAGGTTCATCTCAATGTCCTTGGACCGACTAACCAACACATCGAAATCATTGTACTCAGCCGCTAACATATAGGTCTTAACCTACGTCACCAAACCATAACGGAACCTTTCGCACCTCTCGCGTTCATCAGGTACCAACTCAGGTGCATACTGGCTAAGACGTACAAACTGTACCTCATACTCAGCCACACTCATGTTCCCTTGGGTCAGAGACATGAATTCACGCTTCTTTTCATCCAGATATCTAACTCCCAGATATCTCCTTTTGAACGCATGCTGGAAGAACGTCCAAGTAACATCAGCATCAGCCATCCCAGAGATTGTGGTCGTCCACCACGTATAAGCATCACCTTGCAGCAGTGACACCACACATCCCAGCTTCTGCACATCAGTGCAACTCATTTGTCCCAAGACACGCTTGGTACTCTCCAACCACGCTTCAGACCTCTCAGCTGACATACCCCTAAACTCAGTCCCACCAAGACTGCGCAAACGTTCCAAGGGTAGTCTAGCACCAGCATCTCCTTGATGCCCAGCTCCTTGAGCTCCAGCTACTGCTGCTCGAAACGCACCCGCAATAGCTTGTACAAGCACAGACATGTCAGGTATCACTTGCCCCTGACCAGCTTCAGGTCCTGCAGCTCCAGCACCAGCTGCCTCAGCTCCAACTCCAGCTCTAGCTCTTTCCCTCTCCGCACCACCACCACCAGGTGGAGGAGGAGGTATCACAGCACTACCAGTGTGCTCATCATTCACATTCCCCTCCGGGGTCGTAGCTCTCACGCTACTCCTTAACTCTCTACGTGGTGCCATACTATTACCATGCATAACAATACAAAATAAACAAGTCAGGACCAGCAAGGTAAGCAAATTCCAAGTATTCAAGCTCAATTTCTTTCAAAAACAACATCATCCCTTTAGCTTTTGTTTGGCAATGGGTACCCTCATCATGCATCATCACAACATGCATCACATACACATCATCTTAACATATCACTAAACATGCTTTCACCCAACAAGCATACAAACCAAACCATGCTTCAATCATGCATACACACATTCCCAATTACTCGAGAACTCGGCTCTGATACCACCAAATGTAACCCCCTTAACCCGGTCTAGACGGTTGACCCGAATTAAGGAAGATTACACGGGGAAAACCAAAGTCAACCCGAAAGTCAACCTTGATTAACGACCCTTTTTTTTTCTTTTTAATCTTATCTAGATGCACATTAACCTTAAGTGTGACCATACAATCAACATATCAAAAGATCACAAACATCAGAGATCAAACAGGGACCCAATTGAACAAATTACAACTTTAGGGACCAAAATGTAAATTCTGATAAATTAAGGGACTTAACCCAAAATAGAGTTACCAACTTGAGATTAGTCATGTTTCATGCTTCTCTGTGAAATTTCAGCTCAAAAGGACATCCACAGCTCATGCAATTGATCATACAAGATTCAGGACCAAAACGCAAACATTTCAAAACATAAAACTACCATGTCAGCCCCCTAACGGTCGACCGTTCCGAAACAGGCTAGCCCTGTTCCGAAACACGGGCCGTTCCGAAACGGGTTCCGGAACATGGCCTCGGCAGAGGCAAAACCGTTTCGAAACGGTGCATACCGTTTCGGACGCCTGGGTTCATGCAAGGCACCCGTTCCGAAACGGTACACCCCTGTTCCGAAACGCTTGCACAAAAACCAGCAAACAAGCATACTAGATCATGCAATTGGACACTCAATCATGCTCCAAACATCACCAAACTTTACCAGCTTGCAATTAAACATATATAACACTTATAAGCATCATCAATTCAGCAAGATAACAACTCATGCAAAAAGCCCCAAATTCAAGGTCATGCTTCCTACACAAGCTAACATTCAAGCCTTAAACCTTCAAAAGCAAGCAATAGAAATTCAATCCAAAACCAGCATCAACAACCACATACAACATATTTAGGGAGTCATAAACACCTCCCAAAACAAATACATTGGTCCCCCATTGCCAAAATCATACAAAAGCTAAAACACTTATAAACCTTCATACATTGAGCTTTACTTGTACTTGTTTGCTTGCCTCCTCTTGCTGCCCTCAATGCACTCTAATGCTCTGCATTATTGAATCAAGAAAACGAGAGAGCGTAAGCCAAAGCTTAGTGAGGAGTGCTCTTTTAAAACCATTCAATAATGCATTTAAAACCATTTGTAAATCATGCTTGTAAACAACCTTTACACATGCTCAAAGCATACTTAAAACCAAGCAATAACATGCTTCCACATTTCATTTAAACAAGCATCTCATGCTTCAACATAAACATTAAATCATGCATCTCATGCATCTCATGTACTATACATGTCTTATTGGCTCAAGTGATACATTTCATTTAGAAATCAAGTTCCACAACTTTTCCCAAGGACTTTTAAACACCTTGGACCCCAAGGACTTTTAAACACCTTGGCCATGGACTTTTAAACACCATGAATGGACCACACAAGGACTTTTAACCACCTTTGTGTCCGTAGCTTGAATTACCCCAAGGACTTCTAAACACCTTGGCCCCAAGGACTTTTAAACACCTTGGCCCCATGGACTTTTAACCACCATGGAAAGGAGCACCTAAGGACTTTTAACCACCTTAGTGTCCGCAACAAGATTCATCCAAGGACTTTTAACCACCTTGATGATCTTAGATAACAAGGCTCACTCAAGGACTTTTAACCACCTTAGTGACCTTCACTTTTACAAACCATCACTTGCCAATACACACTTTATACATTATATAACCCACTGTTTAAAAGCATTTAAATCAAGCCATTTCATCATGCATTTCAAAGCATTAAATCATCATTTAACAATGCATAAAAGCAAGGCACTGTTACCTAGAGACACCTTCAACACATGGCTTAAAACATCAGCATAAATCATGCTAAAACATCAGCAATTAACATGCTCAAACATGCTTTCCAAAACAGTAGCAAATCATGCAAAATCATCATTTCACATTTCATCAAAACATGGCCACCACTTAAAGAGAGTAATCCGAAAACTTACACTTGAGCTTAGCAAAGTTGTTTAGACTTATACTAAGCTCCCAAAACCTTCAACCTTTGGTTTAAAAGCTGAAAATCCGTTTTCACTCACCGATTACCAAACAAGCCTAGACAACAAGCCTTCCAAGCTTCCGAAACCTTCCGAAAACACCTCCAAAACTCAAGGATCAACCTCCCCTGTTTCAAGCACATAAAAACAGAACATTAATGCATCCTTATGCATTAAAACACCAGCAACACTAACACAACTCGCTGCTCACCACAAATCTAACAATTTGGCTACCAAACACAACCGAAATCATCTCCAAACACTTCCAAAACTTAACCCAGCCAAGATCCATCACTTCTAACCATTTTTATACATCAACTAACATGCAAAAAGATCACAACCACGTCCTTATACCTCCAGGTATAACAGATCACCAAAAACACTCCAAAAACAACCAAAAACTCAAGCCAAACTTAGGAAATTCAACCTATCCGGGATTGCATTAATTAAACCTCAACTTCTAATCATTTAAGCATTCATTTAACATCATTTTAACACCTCAAAACCCTGCTTAAACAGATCATACGAAATTTTTACCAAAATCACCAAATCTTGCATTTTAGCCAAAAATCAAGATCTCAATTGAAAAGCCTTTAATAAAACATGAATCAAGGATTGAGAACTTAGGAATTTCATTAAAGAACTTAAAGTTCAGAGGAGAATCGTTCATACCTCCAAACTTGTGATTTCTCCACTTTTTGGAATGAAAACCTTGTTGAAACTTGTAGCGATTGAGTAGGTTTTGATTACACAATGATTTGCTAACAATTGTGAGTTGAAAAGATGAATTTAGGTGAAGAAATCAGATCAAAATCTCTGAAAATGGTGATGTTTGGTTGGAGACAAAAAGAGAAGAGAAAATAGGAAGTTAGGAAAGAAAAATAGTAAAATAAAGTTTCCCTCCTTTTTGGATCTTTAAAATCAGATAATTAGCTTATAAAACCTTAGAAAAATCTGGAGAAATAACCTTTGGATTAATAGCTCCTTAAAGATTCAAAGTTTCAACCCTTTATAAAATAGCCACCAAACTTTCAAAAATTACATTTTGGTCACTAGCCAAAATGTCACATTTCCGAAACTCATTTTCCAAAATTGATTTCACAGTTCACTTAATTATAATAAAAGATGATTTTAGAACATTTTTCCATAATTTTTATGCAACCCGAACTAGGCTTTCCTAATTTAACCACTTACGATTCGAACAACACTTTGACTAAACCGGTCAACGCCAAAACTTCTGAGCCCAAAACCGGGGCGTTACAAAAACAACCAAGAAACACAAGCTAAACTTAGGAAACTCAACCTATCCGGGATTGCATTAATCAAAACTCAATTCCTTATCAATTTAATGTTCAAATATCATCAAAAACACATCTCAAATCACAGATTTAACAGATCAAACGAAAATCTCCAAAAATCACCAAATCTTGCATTATAAGCCAAGATCCAATTCACATCTTTAAAGCCTTTAATAAAACATCAATTAAGGATTGAAAACTTAGGAATTTCAGTAAAGAACTGATAGTTTAGAGGAGAAGGACGTTCTTACCTCCAAACTTGAGTTTCTCCTCTTTTTGGAATCAAAAACCTTGATGAATCAAGTAGCAAATGATGAGGTTTTGTAGATATGTTGATTAGGAATCAAAAGAGAGTTGAAAGGAGAGATTTAGGAGAGAAAATCAGAAACAATTCTCTGGAAAGAAGGTGTTTGGGTTGAGAGAAAATGAGAGAAAGAAAATTGGAAAGTTAGTTAACAAAATAGCCAAAATGGCTTTCCCTCCTCTTTTGACATCTTTTAAAATCAGAATATATCACTAAAATATCTTAGAAAAATCTGGAGAAACTACTTTTGGAATAATAGCTCCTTAAAGACTCAAAGTTCCAACCCTTTCGAAAACGGTCACCAAACTTTCAAAAATTACATTTTGGTCACTAGCCAAAATGTCACCCTTCCAAAACTCATTTTCCAAAATTGATTTCATAGTTCACTTAATTATATTAAAAGATGATTTTAGAACATTTTTCCATATTTTTAATGCAACCCGAACTAGGCTTTCCTAATTTCACCTCTTTAGATTCGAACAGCACTTTGACCAAACCGGTCAACGCCCAAAACTACTAAGCCCAAAACTGGGGCGTTACATGATCCGTCGGTGTGTGCCAAAGGATGAGTAGCATAACATATTGCATTTATGCCATGCCGTACCATATGGAGGTCACTTTGTTGGGATGAAGACTGCTGCCAAGGTGTTGAGGTTAGGATTCTTTTGACCCACGCTATATAAGGATTCCCACGAATATGCCAAGGCATGTGATCGATGCCGGTGGATAGGAAATATCTCTGGCAGACACCAACTGTCGCTCCAAAACATTATGCATGTGGACTTATTTGATGTATGAGGGATAGACTTTATGAGTCCATTTCCTCCATCATTTGGTAACGTATACATTCTCGTGGCAGTTGACTATGTATCGAAGTGGGTAGAGGCTGTTGCCCTGCCAACAAATGTCGCCAAGACCGTTTTCGAGTTCTTGCACAAGCACATTTCTACTCGATTAGGTGCCCCTAGAGTGATTATTCATGATGAGGGTACCCATTTTAAATGCAATCTAATTTCTAAAGCTTTGTACAGGTATGGAATTCGATCGAGGATTTCCATGGCATACCATCCACAAAAAAATAGGCAAGCCGAAATTTCAAATAAGGAGAGCAAAAATATTTTGGTGAAGACTCTAAATCAATCAAGGAAAGACTGGTCATTGTGACTAGATTAGTCCTTGGGGGCTTATAGTACTGCCTTTAAAACTCCTTTGCGTACTTAACCATTTAGACTTCTTTTTGGAAAATCATGCCATCTGCCAGTTGAACTTGAACATAAGGCCTACTGAGCCATCATAACACTTGACATGGCCTGGAGAGTTGCTGGAGAAAAGAGGTTATTAGATGTAAACGAGTTAGAGGAATTTAGAACACAAGCCTATGAGAATGCCAGAATGTACAAGAAGAAGGCCAAGCACTAACATGGTAGTAGGATACTGCCAAGACAACTTGAGGTAGGCCAACGTGTTTTGTTATTTAACTCACGGCTTAAATTTTATCCAGGAAAACTTAGATCAAGATGGACGGGCCCTTTTGAAGTTGTCAAGCCCTATATCCATGGAGTTGTGGACATCAAGAATTTGAAAACGAGGGAAATTTTTAAGGTGAATGTTCAACGTTTGAAGCACTATTTGGAAGGTGATCAGTGTAATGCCAAGGAGGTTATCCTCTTGGCAGAGGTACCATAATACCATCATCGTGGTTTTGAATCTTTGTAAATATTAGGATTAGATATTTTCCTTTTATCTTTTTCTTTATTTGTTTATTTTTTCTTTTAATTTTTAATTTTTAATTTTCCTTTACTGCGTTGAAAAGGTTTCTTTGAGTTCGTACAAATATGGTATGCCAGGAATAATGCCAAGGCGAGGCTTAGCACGAGACAATGGCACACTGAGCGAATGATGCGTGCCAAGCAAAATGCCAGTACTGATGCTTTCCATGCGATGAATTGAAATATTGGAAGAAGATGTTTATCCTAGCTTGACTAAATTTGGCCCATTAAAGAGAGAGGTTATTTTTCTTTGAGTGTTAACCCTAGCCGCCCAAAATTAGGTTGAATTTAAATTCAACTTAATCACCTTATCACTCCACTTTTTAAACATATCTTATCACTTAACACATCCACCTTATCATTTTATCTCTTATCAAATCAAACCTTTTTATTTTCCATCATTATCCCCATTAAATTCGGACACCTTTATTACACACATTAAAACACTCAAACTCTTTACTTTTCACCTACCCTAGCCGTTTCAAGAACAAAATCTATCTCACTTTTCTTTTTCTTTTTTAAGAAAGAAACCAAGAATCACTTTTCCGTTCCAAGTTTTATTTTTGCTCTAATGGCTTCCTCATTGTCTACTTTCAAGAGGTTTTTCAACGAGGAGATCAGGAAGAAGTTTGAAGTAATTTTTGCTTCGAGATCCTTTTGCTTCGAGAAGCACTTTAACTTTGAGGTTGAGGCAACCGTCGAGTTCATGGCTTTAGTCAACCAACACAAGTAGAACAAGTTCTGTCAGCAGAAAGGGGATATTTACGCCACCCTTGTTCAAGAATTCTATGCTCATCTTGTGACTAGAGGTTCGCCCTTCCTAATGATTCGAGGTACGTTTGTGCATTTTGATGAAGGGTATATTAACATAATGTCTGAGTTGGAAGGTGCAGGGGATGAACATTTTGAGTTGTTTGAATTGATGAGTGCCGCCAAGAGAAGAAATTGTTGACTGATTTGTGCGAAACAAGCACGACATGAATCGTATCGTCGAAAGGACACCGAACGGTAAAACGACTGGCATTGATGCCTCAGCTGAGGGGTTAGAACCACTTCTTAAAGGCAAATTTGATGCCAACATCGCACACCGAACACGTATCGGAGGAGAGGCTACCATTATTGCACTCGACGATCGTCGGCCAGAAAATCAATGTTGGCCGGCTCATCATTGAAGAGACCTATAGTTATTCGAAACTTTCTCGAAACCAGAAATCAATACTCAAAGGCCATTTACAAAACCAAATATGAATCAAAAACTTGCTGAAAACCAGAAATCAACAATCAAAACATTCATAGCATTGGACACCCCCATTGCCCCTTATTACACTAGTTCAAAAGTTCAACATACTTTTAGCAAATAGTCTTGGTGACGTTCCTCAAAGACACTGCCTCCAAAAGTTTAATTATCTGCTCTGATGAAACAAAGGGTGCATAAGCATACAAGCTTAGTGAGGATTGCTCAAACCACAAACATCATCAATGCACAAAAATATTTTTCACTCTTTTCAAAACCGTCATGCCTTTCTTAACAAACCATGCACTTAAACACCAAAATCATTGTTTTGAACATCATGCTACATGATCCAAAATCAAAATCAGCAATTAAACCATTGCTTCTCATTTACCAAGCCTTTCAAGCATAAACTCCAGTGTGCTAAGCTTAAACCAAAATATGCATCTTTCAAACCATGCATTAGCAACATTTTCCACACTATACAAGTCCATTATATTGGCTCACAAGTAATAACAACAACTCAAAATCAAACTATCGGATACACAGATTACCAGGGTTTGTCCCACACCCTTCACACACTTTATCGGCATCTTAAGGCTCACACACGAGAGCAACCCTCCATCGTTGTGACACCCGTGGTGGAGTTTTCGGTACAATCACAACCCCTCAACACCACTCATCGATAAATGTATAATCCACTAACGAGAGACGGGATATGCACAAGGTTCACACCCGGGAGCTACCCTCAACCGTTGCAACCTTAACAATCCTCAATCGTTAGGGTACTTGGATGGAGTATTCAGTACAATCACAACCCCTCAACATCCAAGGGGACTTGTTTATAGTGCACTCAATCCTATAACCGACTAACTATATCCGATTTCATTTATAAAACACTTTAACCAACATCACTTGCCAATGTAATCCATATCCCATGCATACCTCACTGTTTTTACAAAGCATCCATGATAAGCCATACACAAGCATTAAATCATGCTTAAAATCTCATGCACCAACACATACAAACAAGGATCACTAACCTAGTGCATCCTTAAACCACATGGCATCATCAAACACCTTACACATACTCAAAATCATGCTTTAAAACAGTAGGTACATACATTTAAAATCAAGTGCAACCAAAGGCTCATAACTAGCACAACCGAGGGAAAAATTTCGATTTACTTACTTCCAAACTTAATAAAGCGTTTCAAGCTCTTATTAAGTTCCCAAAACCTTTACTAAAACGTTTCCACACTGGAAAACCAAATTCCACTCACTGACTCATGTCTGCTCATTTGCCAACATGACTATCGATTATACGAAGCCTCCAAAACCACTTCGTTGGATTCCGGATTATACTCCCCTGTTTTCAATACATAAAAACAGAGCCTCAATGCATTGAAATGCATTCTAGCACCAACAACTTAACACAAACTCGTTGCCCAGCAAAAACACACCAAATTACCCATTCGAAACAACCAAAAACTCAATCGATTGCTTCTTAAACCAATCGAAGCCATCTACGAACACTTCCAATCAATTAGACTCAACAATCCACATCTAAAAACAACCTAAACACTTTCTTATACCTCTGGCAAGCATATAAGCATCAAATCACCTCAAAACCCAACTAAAACCAACATAAAACTCAAGGATCTCGTGTATTTCGTGATCTATATCATGAAAACTCATTTCTAACATCAAGATTAACTCAAAACTCGATTAAAATCCATCACAAACAGAGCACATCATGATCACTCCAAATTTGAGAATTTAATAATCATTTTACAAAATTTTGATCTCAAATCAAAACTATAATCAAAACTCATATAAAAACAATATTTAAGACTCAATAATCTTGGGAATTTCAGTAAAGAACCTTGATTAGAGGTTGAGAACGTGATTTACCTCCAATCCTTGCTTTCCCCAATGATTGATAAGTGTTTGCTTCACAAATCTTGAAGAAATTGAAGAGGATTCTTTGAAATGAATGAGAAATCAAAAAGAGAGTGTTTGAGCGAAAAGAAATATGGAGAAATTGATTTAGAATTGTGTTTGGCTGAAAAATGAGGCAAATGAGAAACTAACGTGAAATTTTGGTTTCCAAAATAACTAACTTTTATTAATTGAATAATTAAACTAATAAATCAATTAATTAAAAATCCATTTAAAACACATGTCAAATTAAGGAAAGGCTTAATTGCTTAAAACCACCCTAAGGATTCTAAGATTTTGACTCTTCCTTTGAGAATTGCATTTTCCACAATTTTAAAACTTTATATTTTGGTCACTGCCCAGAATGTACCTTTTCCAAAACCCACTTTTTAAAATTGAATTGACCAACCTCTTAAACATGATTTTAGAGGATTTTAGCAAATTTTGTCATTTTTTATCCTATCCTGAACCTTGATTTCCCTGAACCACCTAACACGATTCGAACCGTTTCCAACTGGTTCACTTAACCCGATCTGATGTCTTAAACATATAGGCCTAAAATCGGGGCGTTACAACTCTCCCCCAGTTAGGAAATTTCGTCTTCGAAATTTTACCTAAAGGAAAAGGATGCGAGAATTGCTTCAGCATGTCCGCCTTGCTTCCCACGTGGCCTCCTCAACTCGATGTCTCCACAACACCTTCGCAAGCTCTATCGTCTTACCACGAAGAATATTACTGCTCGAGTAAAGAATCTTCATCGGTTCCTCATCATAGGACAAATCCGGATTCAACTCTATCTCCTCGACTAGCATCACATGCAAAGGATCTGATTTATACCTCCGCAACATAGATACATGAAACACATCTTGGATCTTTTCCAACTCGGGAGGCAACCTCAACCGATAAGCCACAGAACCAACTCGCTCCACAACCTCATAGGGCCCAATAAACCTCGGGATAAGCTTACCCTTATGCCCAAATCTCATCACATTCTTCCAAGGGGAAACTTTCAAGAACACATGTTCGCCAACCGCAAACTCTATCTTCTTACGCTTCGAATACGCGTAAGACTTATGCCGATCTGAAGCCGCTTTCAACCGATCGTAGATAAGCTTCACTTTCTCAGATGTCCCTTTCAACATATCCGGCATCAAAACCAACTTTTGCCCCGCTTCCGCCCAACAAAGAGGCGTTCTACACTTTCTTCCAAACAAAGCCTCGTACGAAGCCATTTGAGTACTTGCCTGAAAGCTGTTATTATAGGCAAACTCAACCAACGACATATGCTTTTCCCAAGAACAATGGAAATCAATAACACAACATCTTAACATGTCTTCAAGAACTTGGATAAAACTTTCCAACTGTCCATTCGTTTGAGGATGATAAGAAGTACTAAAACTCAACCGTGTACCCAAAGATTGATGCAAACATTCCCAAAACCTTGTTGTAAACCTCGAATCTCTATCCAACACTATAGACTTGGGCACACCGTGCAATCACACAATCTGAGCAACATACAACTCTGCCAACTTATCCAATGTATACGTTGTATGCACAACCAGGAAATGTGCACACTTCGTAAGGTGATCCACAATCACCCACACTAAGTTCTTCTTTGATGGTGTCAAAGGCAATCCGGACACGAAATCCATCGTTATCCTTTCCCACTTCTACTCCGGTATCCTCAAAGGCTGTAACAAACCGGAAGGAAACTGATGCTCAGCCCAACCGCTCACATATGAGGTTTACTTTTTCAGTTGTTCCCTTGAGCATATCCGTCAAAGAAAGCAACTTTTGTCCTGTCTCAGCCCAACAAAGAGGTGTTCTACACTTCCTCCCATACAAGGCCTCATACAGTGCCATCTGTATACTTTCCTGAAAGCTGTTATTATAGGAAACCTCAACCAAATGTAGATGCATTTCCTAAGAACCTTGGAAATCAATCACACAACATCGCAACATATCCTCCGACAGAGGATAATATGATGTGCCGAAATTCAACCGCATACCCAACGCCTGATGTAAACATTCCCAAAACCTTGTTGTAAACCTCGTATCTCTATCCGACACTATAGACTTGGGCACACCATGCAACCGCACAATCTCAGCAATACACAACTCATCTAACTTATCCAACGTATACGTAGTATGCACAATCAAGAAATGTGCACACTTCGTAAGACGATCCACAATCACCCCACTAAGTTCTTCTTCGACGGTGTCAAAGGCAAACTAGACACAAAATTCATCATAACCCTTTCCCATTTCCATTTTGGTATCCTCAAAGGTTGTAACAAACCGAAAGGAAACTGATGCACAACCTTCACACGCTGGCAAACCATACACTTGCTAACAAAATCTACTACATCCTTCTTCAACCCCACCCAATAGTACTCATCCTTTAAACTACGATACATCTTGGTACTACCAGGTGCATAGCAAAAGGACTACTATGGGCCTCAGTCAAGATGGTACGGCTCAACTCAGCATCTTTCGGCACCACTATCCGACTTTTAAAACATATAACTCCATCACCATTAAAGCAAAAATATGTAGCCTTTCCATCGGCTATATCTTGAACGTGAGGCACCAACGAATAATCCAACAACTGCTTTTCGTTAATCAACTGAATTAAGGAGGGTTTCACCTGCAACTCTGCTATCAAGCCTCAATCACGCGATATACCCAAACGAGTAAACATAGCCCTTAACTCAACACCCATCTTCCTACTTAATGGATCGGCCACAACATTGGCCTTATCCGGATGATACTCAATGGTCAGATCATAATCCTTAAGCAACTCCACCCATCTACGTTGCCTAAGGTTCAATTCCTTCTAAGACATAAGGTACTTCAAACTTTAATGGTCGATGTAAACCACACATCTTTCACCATAAAGATAGTGTCTCCAAATCTTTAGAGCAAACACCACCGCCGCGAGCTAGAGATTATGCGTAGGATAGTTGCACTCATGGACTTTCAGTTGTCTAGACGCATAAGCTACAACCTTTCCACCTTGCATCAATACGCACCCCAAACCAACGTATGACGCATCACTATACACTACAAACTCCTTACCCGATTTTGGTTGAATCAAAACAGGAGCTTGTGTCAAAGCCTCCTTCAACTTCTCAAAAGCTTGCTGCCTAACATCCGTCCACTCGAAGGGAAATTCTTTTTCAACAACTTGGTCAAAGTAGCATCAATCTTAGAGAACACTTTGACAAACCTACGGTAGTAATCAGCCAAGCCAATGAAACTACACACCTCTGTCACTGACTTAGGCGTCTTCCAACTCATCACCGCCTCAACCTTATGTGGATCAACCCGGATACCTTCGGTCGACACCACATGTCCAAGAAAAACCAACTTCCGAAGCCAAAACTCACACTTGCTCAACTTAGCATAGAGCTAATTCTTCAACCACACATGCAACACAATCCTTAAGTGCCTGTCATGATCCTCCTCTGTACGTGAGTACACAAGAATGTCATCGATGAACACAACCACAAACTGGTCCAGATACTCATGAAACACCATATTCATCATGTCCATGAATGCAACCGGTGCATTTTTCAACCCAAACGGCATCACTAGAAACTCATAATGGTCGTACCTAGTTCGAAAAGCTATCTTAGGTACATCCACATCCTTAACCTTAAGATGATAGTACCCAAACCTCAAATCTATCTTTGAAATCACCGAAACACCTCGGAACTGATCGAACAAATCATCGATCCTTGGTAAAGGGTACTCGTTCTTAATCACCAACTTGTTCAGTTGCCGGTAATGAATGCACATACGCATGGCACCATCCTTCTTCTTCACGAACAAAACCGGTGCACCCCAAGGAAAAATACTCAGCCTTGTGAACTCCCAGTCAAGAAACTCCTGGAGCAGTGTCTTAAACACAGACTGGAAGAACGTCCAATCTACCTCTTCTCGCTCCCAGGCCACGGTCGCAATAGTCCACCAGGTATATGCATTACCATGCAGTAATGATATTGCGCAACCCAACTTTCGTGCATCACTCCACGAAATCTGGTCCAGTATCTGTATTGTACTGGCAATCCATGCCTTAGACGCCTCGGGAGAAAATCCTCAAAACTCTTCTCCTCCTAAACTCCTTAAATGCTCCAGTTGTAATCCCACTTGCCCAGCTGTAGGAGCTTTTACGTGCACTCCGGCAATAACAACCTAGAATGCCCCGGTCATCGCCTTTACCAGAGGCGTCAAATCACCCATAAACAGACCAACCTGTCTGTGTTGGCCCTGCCCATCACCCCAGGTGGTGGTGCGGAAGAGAAGGTAGGTTTCCATCAGGTGGAATCTCATTTTTCGGTTCACGTTGTACCTCAGCAGGAGCTATCGCTCCAGAACGCAACTCGCGTCTCGGTCCCATTGTGCTAGTTATCATTAAAACATGAACATAAAGCAAACAAATAGTCAGGCCAACTCTTACAAGGATCCGAAGACTTTCAAAACCAACTAAAAACATTTTTTTCTAGGTAATAAGGCAATGGGTGTTCCAATTCCCCCCAACATAGAACAAAGCATATCACATGCATACTTCAACATCATATATCTCAAGCATCAAAACTTAGCTCAATCATCATCACACCCACGTTCATTTATCATGTACATCGCCATTATCATAAATTCAGCAATAACATGCTTAAACATTCACCGAACAAAGTAATTAGCACCACAACACGTAACCACATCACAAATCATTTACCCACAACTTACCATCATCCCAACCTTTCGTAACCTGGCTCTAATACCACCAAATGTAACCCCCTCGATTCGGCCTGGTCAATAGACCGAACCGAGCGAATCACACATGGAATATTGAAGTAAATCGGGAAAGTTTACCTCAATAAACGACCTTTTTTTATCTTGTCTAGATGCAATTTACGTTCCTATGTATACGTACACAAGCAACGAATACAAAAACATCACAAACATATTTTGATTCAAGTCTATTAAGGTTTAGGAACCATTTTGTAATTTCGAAAAACTTTAAGGACTTTTACCAATTTCAAGTTACTAATCTTCAATTAGACTCATTACATGCATACTGGAGAAATTTCAGCTCAAAATGACATTTACAACTCATTCAATTGCATGAGAGAAAAGAGGGACCAAAATGCAAGAAACAGAAACTTAGAACAATTCAAAATCAGCATCCAACGGTCAAGTGTTTCGGAACAAAGGACCATGTATCAGATTGGCCGTTTCGAAACAAGGTTGACCGTTTCGATACGCGGGTGCGTTTCGAGACCCCAAGAGACCTGTTTTGATACATTGGTTCATAGAGGCAAAATGTTCTAGAACGTGCCTCAACTTTCCAAAACACCATGGCCATTACAGGCCTTCGTTCTGAAACAGGTAAGGGCGTTCCGAAACGCCTGGGCCTGCAACTTTCCAAATTGCTGATTTAAAACAAGTTTTCACCCCTGGAACCATTTCGACACATGTCCCAACACTCGTACAACATGAGTAAACATCAAAGACCACTAAATTGAAGCACAACCTATATCATAGCATCATTCTTGTAAGCTATAGATCTAAAGGCATGTTTCCTAGATGTCAAAACACTAAAAAGGCTAAAAATCGTATACAAGTTCAAACCAATACTCAAAGGCCATTTACAAAACCAAATATGCATAAAAACTTGCTCGAAACCAGAAATCAACAATCAACATCATTCAAAGCGTTGGACACCCCCATTGCCCTTTATTACACCAGTTCAAAAGTTCAACATACTTTAAGCAAATCTTGGTGAAGTTCCTCAAAGACGCTGCCTCCAAAAGTCTAATTATCTGCTTTGATGAAACAATGAAAGTATAAGGATACAAGCTTAGTGAGGGTTGCTCAAACCACAAACATCATCAATGCACAAAAACATTTTTCACTCTTTTCAAAACCATCATGCATTTCTTAGCAAACCATGCACTTAAACACAAAATCATTGTTTTGAACATCATGCTACATGATCCAAAACCAATATCAATAATTAAACCAGTGCTTCTCATTTACCAAGCCTTTCAAGCATAAACTCCATTATGCTAAGCTTAAACCAAAACATGCATTAGCAACATTCTCCACATTATACAAGTCCATTATATTGGCTCACAAGTGAAAACAACAACTCAAAATCAAAGTATCAGATACACGGATTACCAAGGGTTGTCCCACACCGTTCATACACTTAACCAACATCTCAAGGCTCACACACGGGAGCAACCCTCCATCGTTGTGACACCGTGGTGGAGTATTCGGTACAATCACAACCCCACAACACCACTCATCGGTAAATGTATAATCCACTAACGAGAGACAGGACATGCACAAGGTTCACACCCGGGAGTTACCCTCAGCCGTTGCAACCTTAACAATCCCCAATCGGTAGTGTACTTGGATGGAGTATTCGGTACAATCACAACCCCTCAACATCCAAGGCGACTTGTTTATAGTGCACTCAATCCTATAGCCGGCTAACTATATTAGATTTCCTTTATAAAACACTTTAACCAACATCACTTGCCAATATAATCCATATCCCATGCATACCTCACTGTTTTTACAAAGCATCCATGACAAGCCATACACAAGTATTAAACCATGGTTAAAATCTCATGCACCAGCACATGCATACAAGGATCACTGACCTAGTGCATCCTTAAACCACATGGCATCATCAAAAACCTTACACATACTCAAAATCATGCTTTAAAATAGTAGGTGCATGCATTTAAAATCAAGTGCAACCAAAGGCTCATAACTAGCACAACCGAGGGAGAAATTTCGATTTACTTTCTTCCAAACTTAATAAAGCATTTCAAGCTCTTATTAACTTCCCAAAACCTTTACTAAAATGCTTCTATGCTGGAAAACCAAATTCCACTCACTAACTCGCATCCGCTCACTTGCCGACACGACTATCGATTGTCCGAAGCCTCCAAAATCACTTTGTTTGATTCCGGATTATACTCCCCTGTTTTCAACACATAAAAACAGAGCCTCAATGCATTAAAATGCATTCTAACACCAAAAACTTAACACAAACTCGTTGCCCAGCAAAAACAAACCAAATTACCCATCCGAAACAACTGAAAACTAAATCGATTGCTTCCTAAACCAAGTCCAGCCATCTACTAACACTTCCAATCAATTAGACTCATCAGTCCACATCTAAAAACAGCCTAAACACTTCCTTATACCTACAACAAGCATATAAGCATCAAATCACCTCAAAAACCCAACTAAACCCAACATAAAACTCAAGGATCTCAAGGATTTCAGGATCTATATCATTAAAACTCATTTTCAACATCAATATTAACTCAAAAATCAATTAAAATCCATAAAAAACAGAGCACATCATGATCACTCCGAAAATTGAGAATTTAATCATCATTTTACAATATTTTGATCTCAAATCAAAACTATAATCAAAACTCATATAGAAACAATATTTGAGAGTCAAAAATCTTGGGAATTTCAATATAGAACCTTCATTAGAGGTTGAGAACGAGATTTACCTCCAATCCTTGCTTTCCTCAATGATTGACAAGTTTTTGCTTCACAAATCTTGAAGAAATTGAAGAGGATTCTTTGAAATGAATGAGAAATAAAAAAGAGAGTGTTTGAGAGAAAAGAAATATGGAGAAATTGATTTAGAATTGTGTTTGGCTGAAAAATAAGGCAAATGAGAAACTAACGTGAAATTTTGGTTTCCAAAATTAAACTTTTATTAATTAAATAATTAAACTAATAAATCAATTAATTAAAAATCCATTTAGAACACATGTAAAATTAAGGAAAGGCTTAATTGCTTAGAAGCTCCCTAGATATTCTAAGATTTTGACTCTTCCTTTGAAAATTGTAACTTTTCCAAAATGTAACTTTTCCAAAATCTACTTTGTAAAATTGATTTGACCAACCTCTTAAACATGATTTTAGAGGATTTTATCAAATTTTGTCATATTTTTTTCCTATCCCGAACCTTGATTTCCCTAAACCACCTAACACGATTCGAACCTTTTCCAACCGGTTCACTTAACCTGATCCGATGTCTAAAACATCTAGGCCCAAAATCGGGGCGTTACATTGACACCAAAGAAACTCTTCAAGGCTTGTCCCCAGGTGTCTAGCCAAACTTCCCAGATTTCCTTGTAGAGATCTTTGCCAGCGCTGAGACTATGCCACCCAGTCCTCAATCAGTTCATACCCCATCTGATACCACAGTCTCGTTGTCTCTTAGATGTTGGAGCCCTCACTACTGCCGCAAAGTCAAGCATGAAGGGAAGGAAAATGATGACCGCTGATCGTGGGACCTTTGTGAAGAGAAAGACACGTGTCACATGAGAAGTATAATCCAAAGGGGAGTCCTCCTCTGCCTAAACTCCTTTGCATTCCATTTGCATTTTCATGATCATGCATTTTTATTTATTTATGTTTTATTATATATATGTGTTGTTTTCATGCATTAATGATAATGCACATCTTGTGTTTGGGGGTGTGCATTTCCTCGCATTGATGTCATGCCATGCATTCCATGCTTAAATTTTTGTTGTCATGGCATGTAGTTCATATAGTTTAGTTGCATACAGAACCATAAAAAAGTGAAAAAGAAAATTTTATCTCGGTTGAATTTTGAAGATTGTTAGCAATTGGTTAGGCAAGCTTAATTTGATCTAGTTGTCTGCCTGATGAATAAATTTTAAAATCTTTAGTTTGCCAACCAATAGAATAGTTCCCTAGAAAACTTAGACTTATTGAAACTGAGCTTAGATTTAAAAATAATAATTTGATGTCAGGGTAAAAAGAAACTAACAAGGAATCAATGTTCTGCTAGGGTAAAAATATAAACTCTCCTCTACCTTAGGGATAATAAGTTACTTGGGGCTTGAGGGTGTGTTACCTCCTAAAAAGTACTAATTTTTTTGCTATTCTTACAATGCTTTTGATTGCTTTTGAGTACATTTAGATGTTAAATCCATGCATTTGCATAAGAAGTTTTGATTTTTGTCTATGCAGTGTGAATGATTGTTTTGTTGGCAATTTTGCAGGATTGGCATAGCAATTGGCAGAAAAGAGCAGCGCAGGAAGGAATGCAAAAAAAATGTCGAGATGCTGTTGGAATGGATGGACCAAACAATGCCATGCACTAGTGTAAGAGAAGAGGAATTTGATGTCAGGCCAAGAAGCTGTTAAACCCAAAAAAATAAGACCAGATCAGGCTGCGAGAGAATAGCGATTGGATCAACCTCCGAAAAATTAGCGGATAACCGGTGGCAAGATTGGTTGGCATAACTATGCCAAGCTTGGTTGCCAAACGACGGTAGAAAATGATGTCATCCCTAGCCTGATGAGCTTATCACCTTATCAACCTATCACTTTAAATCTAGATAAAGGTGATCACAAGCTTCATTCCATTCGCATTCAAATTTCAAATGCAAAGGCTTATCCTAATCTTCCTTTCACGCCTATTTAAAGACCGATCGAGCAAGCAATGGGAGAAGGACTTACTTTGGAGAGTGACGCTCAACGATCGGTTGCACCAAGGAGGCGTAGTGCAACCCACTTGACCGAGGGTCTAGATCATGAAGGGGTGCATCGAGAGACCCCTTCTCACCCATTCTCTTTGTCTAGTTATTTTCTTTTCTTTTTAATAATGATGTGTTCTCAAAACGCTGAAGGTTTTTTAGTTGATACTCTCACCGTGAACTAATTTAATAGTTGGTGGGGGTTGTTTGCGTTGAACGCGGTTTTTATGTTAAGTTTTTAATAATGAAAATACTTCAGCATTGTTTCTCCTATTAGGCATACTTTATTGTTTCCTAAATACTATGCCAAGCGAGATTTGGCACTGTTGGCCTATTGCACCTCAATAGCTTAACAAACTTGGGTGGCAACGATCAAGTTGCTGGATACTAAGGCGAGATGCTTCGAGAGAAGATGTTCAAGTTGATGAACTTACTTCGGAAGTGAAATCTACCCCTTAATAATATATATTGGATCTTAATCAAATTGGTTTCTTAAAAACATTCACTATAGAGATATAGGGGATTTTTATATAATCAATTTAAGGCAATGACCATCGAGAGAGGCTTTGCCAATTTAAATTTGCTTGGAAAATAATGCCAAGTCATGTCATTATTATAAGCTGGCATGGCATGAATAGCGTGAAAACCAGGCATCCCTTGCCAACGCTCATCATTCATTTGACACTCTCCTTGCCAACGTTGTTTTACTTTCTTTTCTTTTCTTTTAAACTGTTTTAAAAGCCACTTTCAAATCAAATCAACTTTTTCTTCAACAAGTAAACATTCAAAGCAATCGAATTCCAAGTCAATCTCTACGGGATCGATACTCAGCTTACTGTTGTATTTCTTTTCTACCGTGTATAGTTGTACGCAAAAGACTCAGCCTTTGGCATTGTTTTTACTACATTTCCAATACATTTTCTGCCCCTTCTTGCCAACACTTATGCGAGTCAACAACTATCTTTATTCGATCCAAGGATATAGATGTAGACATGAATATTAATGTCATTATGCGTCATTTTAATTGACATTGTTTATCACTAAATCCGTAGGAAAGTATGCCTAATACATTTCATTTCATACCTTTCAGGTTAAAGGAGTCGACGTTGAGAGATCGGAGAAGTTGAAGGTTTTGGCAAGTCACTTCCAAGCTAAAGTAATGTATATTATCCTTACAAACTCCTAGAATGGTGGCAAAGTAGTTAGACTTGTTACTTCTAGCCCTTTTTCTATTTATTCTTTGCCTTCAGTTTGTATAAGTGGTTAATACCCTTAAAGTGGTCTCAATATTGAGTAAAAGTGACAAAACTGGCATACTTGGCTCTTAAAGGTGAAAACCTACTAAACAAATTTATATGATCGTGAAATTTGCTATCATAGTAGATTATGGAATTGTAAACTTGTTGGTAAGATTTCATTGAATTTAGACATTGTTCAATAGGTCAAAATGGATAAAAACCAGACAAATTCTATCATTACAGTGCAAGGCGTATCGATACAAGTGGTAGTGTATTGATACTATATTGCATATTTGGACCAGGTCAGCGTTGGTCAACAGGGCGTATCGATACGGACTATAGCGTATTGGTAAAAAAAAGTAAACACTAGAATTTGGTTTTGTAAATTATTTCGGTACGACTTCAAGGCGTACCAAAACAGGTCCACTCGTACCGATACGACTAAAGTTTTACCGAAACGAGTTTTGGTCTCTGGAATTTATAAAATGTGTATGGTGTACAGATACGACATCTCGAGTATCAGAACTGGTACAAGTAATTCAGTTAAAAGTATTGAAAACAGTCTTGAAAAGTTGCATATTAGTCACTGTTTGTTGATTTGCTTTGCTTAATTGACGGAGTAAATGGATTTTGATTAGCATGAAAATTTGTATGAGCATTGATTATAGGTTAAATTTCATTGTGATAAGGTTAGTTTTTGTAAAGGTACCCTAGTTTACTAAATTTCAGATTAGTCCCTAAAACTTGTAAAAGTTTAAAATTAGTCATAATACGACATTATTAACTCGAAATGAAGTATCTCTGTATTGTATAGATATAGTCAGTGTTATGGATTATAAATTGCATTGACCTTTAAATCATTAATTTATTGTTTTAACCATCGTATTGAACTTCGGTAACACATTCAGACCTGATTCTGGACTAGGTCGGGAAGGGGTGTGTAACCCCCTTAACCCGGCCTAGACGGTCGACCCGAATTAAGAAGATCACACGGGGAAAACCAAAGTCAACCCGAAAGTCAACCTTGATTAACGACCTTTTTTTATTTTACTCTTGTCTAGATGCACGTTAACCCTAGATAAGTTCACAAGTTCATCATACTCAAAGATCATAACAATCAGAGAACATTCAGGGACTCAAATGCACAAATTACAACTTTAGGGACCAAATTGTAAATTCTGAAAATATAAGGACTTAACCTAAATTAAAGTTACCAATGTGAAATTAATCATCTTTCATGCTTCACTGCCAAAATTCAGCACAAACGGACATCTCAAACTCATCCAATTGCATAAACAAGATTCAGGACCAAAATGCAAAGGTTTCAAAATATTTAACCAACAATTTCAGTGCCCAACGGTCGAGTGTTTCGGAACAGGGAAGACCCGTTCCGAAACGCGGGACCGTTCCGAAACTGGTATCGAAACAAGACTTGGCAGTGGTCAAACCGTTCCGGAACAGTGCCTTCCGTTTCGGAACGCCCAGGCCATTTCAGGCCCCCATTCCGATACGCTAACACCTGTTCCGAAACAGGTTGCCCAGATTGCAGAAAAATTGCTGGTTCATCATACAATTGACCCATCAAACATGCTCCGAATGTAACCAAACTTTACCAGCAAGTCATTCAACATACAAGGAACATAATTGCATCAACCAAACATCAACATGGCATCAATTACGAAAAACCCCAATTCTATGGGCATGCTTCCTACTTAGCAAACCATTCAAGCACCAACATGCCAAAACCACCTCATAAGGCCAATTACATGTTCCAACCTTATTAACAACATAAACCAAACTTGTCCAACATACACAATCCCATTAAACATCAACATAAGAAAATTCTTCCCCCATTGCCTTTATTATCTATAGCTATTACCGAGACATACATCTCAAGTGGAGCTCTCCTTGAATCCCTTGCTTCTCGCTGTTCCAACTTCAATTATTTGCATTGATGGACAAAAAGGAGCGTAAGCACATAATGCTTAGTGAGGAATGCTCAAAACCAAAACACCATCAATGCAGCGAATCATAAAACCACTTTCAAAAGCATCATAATTTGATAAACCAAAGCAATGTTTGAAAACCCTTTTGACAACATGCTTAACCTCATGCATTTCTCAAACATGAAAACCAACCCTTAGCTTAGAAAGCTAAGTAATCCTTTTCAAAGCACAATCTTGCAAAACCATCTATTTAACCAATCCATGCATGAACATCATCATATGCAAGATTAAACACAAGATCCTTAAAAAGCATTTCCACATCACATCATACTTTGCTCATTCTTGAAAATCATTTCAAAACAAGAAACCTTTTAAACATCACTTGCTCATTCGATTAACTACATGCATTAAACAAATGCAACATATGAACCATAAACTCAACACTTGCATTACATGCCTTTTAAACAAGCCTTCACAAGACCTCAATGTACTAAAGAGATTTCATGCACACATGCACCATTCTCAATAGATCATAAACACTTGTACATGCTAACAAGTAAAACATGCATTCATTAAGCATTATTCACTTCTCATGCAACCAAGCATCATTTCAAGCATCTCATGCTTCATTACATTCAAGAACATTATATTGGCTTCCAAGTGATAAACCATATCCACTTTTCAACTCAACAACAAATCGGATACGCGTATCACAAGCGTTGTCCCCACGCTTCATACACACTACCAATCTCAAGGTCCCCAAATGGAATTTTAACCACCATTTGACCTTACCATACACAAGGCTCTCATATGGAATTTTAACCACCATATAGCCTTACATTCACAAGGTTCTCATATGGAATTTTAACCACCATATAACCTTAACACTCACAAGATCCTCATATGGAATTTTAACCACCATATGACCTTAACATGCACAAGCTCCCCCATATGGAATTTTAACCACCATATGACCTTAGCATCAACCATTGGTAGTTGTATAACATCACTAACGAGATCCGGGACATACTTCACAAGATCCACACATGGACTTTACACTACCATTGTGATCTTAACAAGCACAAGGTCCTCAAATGGAATTTTAACCACCATTATAACCTTTGCTCACCCAAGGTCCTCAAATGGAATTTTAACCACCATTATGACCTTAAAACCCACCCATGGAATTTCAACCACCATGGTGTACTTAACCATCTCGTTAGTGTACTTGGATGGAGTTACCGGTTCACCCTTAACCACTCCACATCCAAGGTGACTTTATTCACGGTGCACCCAACCCTATAGCCGGCTAACTATATCCGATTTAAGTAACCAAGAACCACTTACATCACTTGCCAATATAACCATCTTACCACATTAATCCAATGTTTTACAAGCATAACCCAAATGCTAAAACCAACATTTACCATCATCAATCCACTGTTTTTGAAGCATTACACAAAGCCATTAAACAACATGCAACACTATGCATCAATTCCACAATTTCAATGTACAAAACCAAGGATCTCTTACCTCAAGCATCCTTCACATTTGGCTTTCAAAACCAGCATTAAACCATGCTAAAATATGCTTTCAAAACAGAATTTAAAACATGCAAATCACATGCATTGCATCCAACAATCACAATTGCTTTAAGAACCAATTCACAACACAAGCCAAGAGGGAAAATCCATTTATTTACTCTTGAGCTTAGCAAAGTTATTTAGACTTAAACTAAGCTCCCAAAACCTTCAAACCTTGGTTTTAAAGCTGAAAACCCAACTTCACTCACCGATACACAAAACAAGGCTAGCCAACAAGCCTTCCAAGCATCTGAAACCTTCCACACCACCTCTAATGCTCACGGATCAATCTCCCCTATCTCAAGCACATAACAACAGAGGATTAATGCATCATAATGCATTAAAACACCAGCAACACAACACAACTCGCTGCTCTACACAAATCCAACATTTCGGCTACCAAACACAACCGAAATCACCCCCAAACACCTCCAAAACTTAACCCAGCCAAGATCCATCACTTCTAACCATTTATAAACATCAATTAACATTCAAAAAGAATCTAACCACGTCCTTATACCTCCAGCTATAACAGATCATCAAGATCACTCCAAAAACAACCAAAAACTCAAGCAAAACTTAGGAAAATCAACCTATTCGGGATTGCATTGATTAAACCTCAATTCCTCATCAATTTAACATTCATTTATCATCAAAAAGACACCTCAAATCACTGCTTAAACAGATCATACGAATTTTAACCAAAATCAACCAAATCTTGCATTTAAAAGCCAAGATCAAGAACACAACCTTAAAACCTTTTATAAAACACAAATTAAGGATTGAGAACTTAGGAATTTCAGTAAAGAACTGAGAGTTTAGAGGAGAAGGACGTTCTTACCTCCAAACTTGAGTTTTCTCCCTTTTTGGAACCAAATTCTTGAAAAACCACTTAGCAAATGGTGAGGTTTTGTTGATGAGATGATTAGCAATCAAAAGAGAATTGAAAAGAGATATTTAGGTAGCAAAATCAGAGGAAAAAGCTCTGGAGAAAGATGTTTGGTTTGAGAGAAAATGAGAGAAAAGGGAAAATAGAAAATATGGAAAGTTAGTTGGAAATGAAAAAATATCTTCCCTCCACTTTTTATTTTATTTAAAAACCCTTAATAAATCATTTAATATCTTAGAAAAATCTGGAGAAACTCCCTTTGGGTAAATAGCTCCTTAAAGATTCAAAGTTTCAATCCTTCTTAAAACAGTCACACAGTTTTCAAAAATTACATTTTGGTCACTAGCCAAAATGTCACCCTTCCAAACCTCATTTTGTAAAATTGATTTCACAGTTCACTTATATATATTAAAAGATGATTTTAGGACATTTTTCCATATTTTTAATGCAACCCGAACTAGGTTTTCCTAATTTCACCTTTTTATATTCGAACCGCACTTTGACCGAACCGGTCAAAACCCAAAACTTCTAAGCCCAAAACCGGGGCGTTACAACTCTCCCCCCCCCTTAAGAAATTTCGTCCTCGAAATTTCAACTGGCGAAAAGAGAACAACCAAACTTCTCAAAACAACCCACAAAGCAACACAGGAGACTTAACCACCACTGAACACTCTCCTCACAAAACTCAACCCAAGCTCAACACCACCACATACGGTTCATGAATTCCAGAATACTCAGATGTTAACCACATCTTAACCTCTCACACTCCCGGACTGTACATAGCCCCAACAACAACCTGAAGAACCTCCAACTTTACAGCATACACCACCTTAACTCACAACTTCCAAAACTTGCTCACACAGTGACACCAACCAATCCAGTTTAGCCACCAAGTGACCCACAACCTTCACTGCCTCTAAAACTCCCTGCAAAACTACTCAACCTCTTTCAAAGACTACCACAACAAGCAAAGATTCTTAAGCATCAACTGCTTACCCAAACTTCTCAACGTATTGCTGACATTCCCTCACATCCGCTGCTATCATTACCACAACAACTCACCAGGACAACTCACCCACCATCTGATAATCACGTCACAAAACCCCAAACTCGTCTCTGCCAGTCGTTCCACATACCATCAGCTGACCTCAAAAGGAATTTACTTACTCACAACCAGCCAACCACTTCTCAGAAGAACCCTTCCAACCAACAATGGCCTTTGAACTTACATTGCCTTTCCATATCAAGCTTTAACTACAACATTGCCTTACTAGAACAGCGTCCAACCTACACATACATACATATATAGGTTACAAAACTCCTGTTCTCCCGGACTAACCCTTTACTACAACCCACAACACAACATCTTCTCAACTCTTCGAAGGTTGCTATGAACCCTCACCTACAAAACAACCCTTCTACTACAACATCAATGCCAAGTTACCTCAGCACTCTGAAAACACATCCACTATCTTACTACAACACTTAACACCAAGGAACCACCTCTTCTACTAACTATTCAAAAACCACTTGACCGATTCTAACACAATGGTAAACTCCTCACCACCATACCGCTAATCTCCTTAAGAGCCAAACACTTTCCTTCTACACACATGCTACACCGCACTCACTATTACTAACAGCTCGCTTAATACCCTCCACAACTTCTAACATTCTCCTAGCACCAAAACAACCTCTAAAAACCCATCATCCAACCTAACTCTATCACAGCACTAACAGACTCGATTAGTTATTAGCGAGTGTGAACGTTGTATGCATGGTCACCAATATGCCCTACCAATGCCTGATGTACATGTATGCAAAACCTATAATGTCATGCCACATGTATGCATGGACCAGTACATATATAATATAGCATATAACAAATGATTTTTAACTGTGCATGTATGTCGGTTCACACCCTCCAATAACATCCTCAGAATCCGTCTAAGAACAACCTCCCACCTCAGTTTCAACTTGTCTAACTCCATCATTCTAACAACCCACTATCCACAAGATACTCACTAATGTCCTTTCCACACTAAAGTTGTTTTCAAAACAACAACAACTACTACCCCAACCATGCTAGCAACGAAACCATACTCATTACGCAAGGAAAAACCAAACCAAAACCAAACTAAGATAACTAGGCAAAGGTTACTTGACAAGGTTACCTGAAAACATATCACCACCCCGAAGCTTCAACCAACGAGCTCTCTTCCTTGCAGCACCATTATTCCCCAGCTGCACCACTGCAGCATCAGCTAGCACCCTTAGGTCACCACCATCTCCCTGCGGCAAAGAACCCTGGCTACCCCGAGCAAACCTCAAACAACTACGTCTCTTATGTCCAACAGACCCACAATTCCAGCAGACTTCACTTTCCAAGCTCCTCACAACTTTCTGCCCTTCCTTCCACCCTCGAATTTTGTCTCGGCCGTGCCCACGACCCTTTAGAGACCCTTCTGCTACCACTGAAGCTGATTTTACCACATGAGGACAATCTCGCTTCACATGCTCTTTAGAACCACAGTTCCAACAAGCACCTGCGCCCCAACAACCTCCGACATGGCGCCTTCCGCAACGGTCACACACCGGTAGCTGAGCTTCCACTTCCTGATCAAGCAGCACTTGCCCCAGATTTGCACTACCACTCAGACTTTGATCCAAGCAAAAACTTCCACCACGTAGCCTCTTACACTGCTTAACCCTTGGAAATTTCTCTCCAAGATACCTTTCATAAAAGGCAGATACAAAGAAATCCCAATCAATGTCGTGGATGTGCGATGCCACAGCCACAGATGTCCACCAAACACAAGCGTCCTCCAACATCAACGTAACAACACTTCCCAGCTTACAGGCATAATCGCAACCTTCCTGATCCAAAATCAGAACTACACTGGCTAACCAAGCCTCAAACGACTCAGGTGTCGAACCATGATACTCCACAACTCCCAAATCATACAAACGCTGTTTCGACAAACCCGCACATCCCAAAACCGGCACGTCTACAAGCCTTACTTTTGCCACAGCCTGAGATGTTCCCAACACCTCTTGAACAATAGGTGATGAACTTTTCATCACAGAACCAACTTCTTCCTCCTGCCTCACCACCTCAACACCAGGCACAGAAAACTGAGACGAAACACATCCATTAAAAGGTGAATTCCACGCCTTAACAACCTGCCCTAAGGCAACAACCATCTCACCTAACTGCCATTCTTTCATCGATTTCACCATGCTATTAACAGCAAACAATCACAACAAAACAAACAGATCGGTCATACCAGCTTTAAGCAAGGATTCAAACTCCAACTCCAAAATAACACAATAGCTATAATAATAAGGCAATGGGTATCCCGAATCCTCCCCTTTTACATTACATAACAGTCAATGAAAACATGGATATCACAACATCAAGCATATCAATCAATATATTCGATCATGCTTTCATCAAACAACATCCACTCGCAACAGCATAGCATCAAACAATATCAAGTCCCTCACACTTTCATTATTCATTAAATCAGCTCATAACACCAGCACAACATCAGCACAAATCCACATTAACTCAATGAAGATTCACAATCAAAAGCATGCTTAAAAACATCAACAATTCACTCCAAAACACGTATTTCAACCGGCTTTCAACTACACATCAGCACAACAACTTACCATTTCCCCAAACATTCGCAACTCAGCTCTGATACCACCAAATGTAACCCCCTTAACCCGGCCTAGACGGTCGACCCGAATTAAGAAGATCACACGGGGAAAACCAAAGTCAACCTGAAAGTCAACCTTGATTAACGACCCTTTTTTTATTTTACTCTTGTCTAGATGCACGTTAACCCTAGATAAGTTCACAAGTTCATCATACTCAAAGATCATAACAATCAGAGAACATTCAGGGACTCAAATGCACAAATTACAACTTTAGGGACCAAATTGTAAACTCTGAAAATATAAGGACTTAACCCAAATTAAAGTTACCAATGTGAAATTAATCATCTTTCATGCTTCACTGCCAAAATTCAGCACAAACGGGCATCTCAAACTCATCCAATTGCATAAACAAGATTCAGGACCAAAATGCAAAGGTTTCAAAACATTTAACCAACAATTTCAGTGCCCAACGGTCGAGTGTTTCGGAACAGGGAAGACCCGTTCCGAAACGCGGGACCGTTCCGAAACTGGTACCGAAACAAGACCTGGCAGTGGTCAAACCGTTCCGGAACAGTGCCTTCCGTTTCGGAACGCCAAGGCCATTTCAGGCCCCCGTTCCGATACGCTAACACCTGTTCCGAAATCGGTTGCCCAGATTGCAGAAAAATTGCTGGTTCATCATACAATTGACCCATCAAACATGCTCCGAATGTAACCAAACTTTACCAGCAAGTCATTCAACATACAAGGAACATAATTGCATCAACCAAACATCAACATGGCATCAATTATGAAAAACCCCAATTCTATAGGCATGCTTCCTACTTTGCAAACCATTCAAGCACCAACATGCCAAAACCACCTCATAAGGCAAATTACATGTTCCATCCTTATTAACAACATAAACCAAACTTGTCCAACATACACAATCCCATTAAACATCAACATAAGAAAATTCTTCCCCCATTGCCTTTATTATCTATAGCTATTACCGAGACATACATCTCAAGTGGAGCTCTCCTTGAATACCTTGCTTCTCGCTGTTCCAACTTCAATTATATGCATTGATGGACAAAAAGGAGCGTAAGCACATAATGCTTAGTGAGGAATGCTCAAAACCAAAACACCATCAATGCAGCGAATCATAAAACCACTTTCAAAAGCATCATAATTTGATAAACCAAAGCAATGTTTGAAAACCCTTTTGACAACATGCTTAACCTCATGCATTTCTCAAACATGAAAACCAACCCTTAGCTTAGAAAGCTAAGTAATCCTTTTCAAAGCACAATCTTGCAAAACCATCTATTTAACCAATCCATGCATGAACATCATCATATGCAAGATTAAACACAAGATCCTTAAAAAGCATTTCCACATCACATCATACTTTTCTCATTCTTGAAAATCATTTCAAAACAAGAAACCTTTTAAACATCACTTGCTCATTCGATTAACTACATGCATTAAACAAATGCAACATATGAACCATAAACTCAACACTTGCATTACATGCCTTTTAAACAAGCCTTCACAAGACATCAATGTACTAAAGAGATTTCATGCACACATGCACCATTCTCAATAGATCATAAAAACTTGTACATGCTAACAAGTAAAACATGCATTCATTAAGCATTATTCACTTCTCATGCAACCAAGCATCATTTCAAGCATCTCATGCTTCATTACATTCAAGAACATTATATTGGCTTCCAAGTGATAAACCATATCCACTTTTCAACTCAACAACAAATCGGATACGCGGATCACAAGCGTTGTCCCCACGCTTCATACACACTACCAATCTCAAGGTCCCCAAATGGAATTTTAACCACCATTTGACCTTACCATACACAAGGCTCTCATATGGAATTTTAACCACCATATAGCCTTACATTCACAAGGTTCTCATATGGAATTTTAACCACCATATAACCTTAACACTCACAAGATCCTCATATGAAATTTTAACCACCATATGACCTTAACATGCACAAGGTCCCCCATGTGGAATTTTAACCACCATATGACCTTAGCATCAACCATTGGTAGTTGTATAACATCACTAACGAGATCCGGGACATACTTCACAAGATCCACACATGGACTTTACACCACCATTGTGATCTTAACAAGCACAAGGTCCTCAAATGGAATTTTAACCACCATTATAACCTTTGCTTACCCAAGGTCCTCAAATGGAATTTTAACCACCATTATGACCTTAAAACCCACCCATGGAATTTCAACCACCATGGTGTACTTAACCATCTCGTTAGTGTACTTGGATGGAGTTACCGGTTCACCCTTAACCACTCCACATCCAAGGCGACTTTATTCACGGTGCACCCAATCCTATAGCCGGCTAACTATATTCGATTTAAGTAACCAAGAACCACTTACATCACTTGCCAATATAACCATCTTACCACATTAATCCAATGTTTTACAAGCATAACCCAAATGCTAAAACCAACATTTACCATCATCAATCCACTGTTTTTGAAGCATTACACAAAGCTATTAAACAACATGCAACACTATGCATCAATTCCACAATTTCAATGTACAAAACCAAGGATCTCTTACCTTAAGCATCCTTCACATTTGGCTTTCAAAACCAGCATTAAACCATGCTAAAATATGCTTTCAAAATAGAATTTAAAACATGCAAATCACATGCATTGCATCCAACAATCACAATTGCTTTAAGAACCAATTCACAACACAAGCCAAGAGGGAAAATCCATTTACTTACTCTTGAGCTTAGCAAAGTTATTTAGACTTAAACTAAGATCCCAAAACCTTCAAACCTTGGTTTTAAAGCTGAAAACCCAACTTCACTCACCGATACACAAAACAAGGCTAGCCAACAAGCCTTCAAAGCATCTGAAACCTTCCACACCACCTCTAATGCTCACGGATCAATCTCCCCTGTTTCAAGCACATAACAACAGAGGATTAATGCATCATAATGCATTAAAACACCAGCAACACAACACAACTCGCTGCTCTACACAAATCCAACATTTCGGCTACCAAACACAACCGAAATCACCCCCAAACAACTCCAAAACTTAACCCAGACAAGATCCATCACTTCTAACCATTTATAAACATCAATTAACATTCAAAAAGAATCTAACCACGTCCTTATACCTCCAGCTATAACAGATCATCAAGATCACTCCAAAAACAACCAAAAACTCAAGCAAAACTTAGGAAAATCAACCTATTCGGGATTGCATTGATTAAACCTCAATTCCTCATCAATTTAACATTCATTTATCATCAAAAAGACACCTCAAATCACTACTTAAACAGATCATACGAATTTTAACCAAAATCAACCAAATCTTGCATTTAAAAGCCAAGATCAAGAACACAACCTTAAAACCTTTTATAAAACACAAATTAAGGATTGAGAACTTAGGAATTTCAGTAAAGAACTGAGAGTTTAGAGGAGAAGGACGTTCTTACCTCCAAACTTGAGTTTTCTCCCTTTTTGGAACCAAATTCTTGAAAAACCACTTAGCAAATGGTGAGGTTTTGTTGATGAGATGATTAGCAATCAAAAGAGAATTGAAAAGAGATATTTAGGTAGCAAAATCAGAGGAAAAAGCTCTGGAGAAAGATGTTTGGTTTGAGAGAAAATGAGAGAAAAGGGAAAATAGAAAATATGGAAAGTTAGTTGGAAATGACAAAATATCTTCCCTCCACTTTTTATTTTATTTAAAAACCTTTAATAAATCATTTAATAACTTAGAAAAATTTGGAGAAACTCCCTTTGGGTAAATAGCTCCTTAAAGATTCAAAGTTTCAATCCTTCCTAAAATAGTCACACAGTTTTCAAAAATTACATTTTGGTCACTAGCCAAAATGTCACCCTTCCAAACCTCATTTTGTAAAATTGATTTCACAGTTCACTTATATATATTAAAAGAGGATTTTAGGACATTTTTCCATATTTTTAATGCAACCCGAACTAGGTTTTCCTAATTTCACCTTTTTATATTCGAACCGCACTTTGACCGAACCGGTCAAAACCCAAAACTTCTAAGCCCAAAACCGGGCGTTACAGGGTGTTACATTTGTGGTATCAGAGCTAGAGTTTAGTCGATTCTAGGACTAAACTAGAGTTTATTATATTGTTATTGTGTTACTTTGTTACCTAGGAGTTATTTATTGTGTATATAATGACTTGTCGACTAATATGATCTCTTTATATTATATACATATCTGAATCTAATGAAGCTCATATTAATGAGTCTTATACCAGCTCCTCGACTCATGTCGATGAGATAAGGGGAGATCCTCTGAATCCACCAATTCCCCCTCCCCTAAATGTTGAACCTGAAGCACAGACCGCTCAAGTTGAATGCTATCGAAACATGGCTGACATGTTCAAGCGTTTTATGACCTCAATGAGAGCTGAGCATGCTGTGCAAACTACTCTAGCTATTGTGGAGTATGCTCGGGGCCCTATCGATAAGCTATCTCAACACCGAGCTTATACTTTTACCGGTCAGTATGATGATAATCCTAAAGTTGTTGAACATTGGTTGGATAATACACTGAGAATCTTGAACAAGCAGCTATAATGTTCAGATGACCACAAGCTAGAATGTGCTGTCACGTTGCTTGCTGACAAGGCACTTCATTGGTGGGAGACTACCATTCTCACGGTCCCTAAAGAAGCTGTAACATGGGTGTTACTTCTTCGAGAATTCTGGAAGAAATATATTAGTGAGTTTTATCTTATAGAAAGGCGCATTATATTTCTCCATATCAAACAAGGTGGACGACTTGTCAAGCAGTACATCTATGATTTCTGTCGATATGGTGTTGAGTACATTAAAAGGGAGGAAGAGAAGTGTAGAATGTTCATTGTCGGGCTTAGTAACGAGCTACGCCTTATGTTCACGACATTGGGCATCATTGATTTAAAAGACTTGGAAGTTGAGTCAAGGCTTCTAAAGCATCGTAGAAAACCCAAAGGACCGGTGGGTCGGACAACTCAGATAAGAGATTCCGAGATGACTCTCGACTTCCTAAGTGGAATAAGAAAGGAAAGTACAAAGGCCTTAAGTAGAATGTATACTCACAGCCTTCCCTTTCAAAGAACATCGAGAGGCCACAGACTGTGACTCAGTCCTTTGCCGAAGTAGCCTTAGTTCATAGCACTAGAGGCTCGAATCGAAGCTTTCAACATCCTGTTTGTAACTATTGTCAGAATCGGCATCGGGCAAGACAATGTCGCAAGCAATCATGAGATTGTTTCTATTATGGCGAGCAAGTCCATTTCATTCAAGACTGTCCTCTTAATGCCAACAAGTCTACTTCTACATCGGCTACTACTTCCTCCCATGTTCAATCTTTTCGAGGAAAGGGATCAAGGAAAGGATCATTGGGAGCTGTAAGGAGACCTAGCGGCTCATGAAAACCATCGAACTAGCAGGAATCAAAGGCCCCTGCATAGATGTATCATGTGAGGAGCAGGGAAGAGAAGGATGAACCTGATGTCATTGCAAGTACCATTGAGTTGTATTCATATTTCTTATATGCATTAATTGATCCTGGTTATACCCACTCCTTTATAGGTACCGTGTTAGTTAAGAGTATAAGATGTCTTCTGAACCTATAGTATCAAAAATCTCTATAACCAATCAATTGGGTGATTGTGTCTCTGTAGGCCTAGTACGTAAGAATTTCCCCTTATTGATTCAAGGGATTCCATTTCCAGCCAATTTATTGGCACTACCAATCCACAAGTTCGATGTTATACTAGGTTTAGATTGGCTTATTGAACATTAAGCTTGATTAGATTGTAGTAAAAGGAAACTATACCTTAGCCTTGGCAATGATAGCTTTTTTATGAATTCAGGAAACCGTTCATTGTATGCTTTGACATTGAAAGTTAAGGATGAACCTCGTTTGTCAAAATTGACATTGCGTGTAAATTCTCTGATGTCTTTCTTGATGAGCTTCTGGGTTTACCTTTAACCCGTGAAGTGGAATTTGGTATCGAAGTGCAACTTGGAACTACCCCAGTTTCCATTGTACCTTATTGAATGGCAGTCGTTGAGCTAAAAGAGTTGAAAACTCATATTTTAGAATTGCTTGATAAAGGCTTCATTCGACCAAGTTCTTCACCTTGGGGAGATATGATCCTTTTTGTAAAGAAGAAAGATGGTTTTAGGAGACTATGCATCAATTATCGACAGTTTAATAAGATAACCATCAAGAATAAGTATCTATTTCCAAGGATAGACGACCTATTCGATCAGCTTAAGGATGCCTCTGTATTTTCCAAGATCAATTTAAGGTATGGGTATTATCAGATGAGAGTTAAGGAATGTGATGTACCCAAAACTACTTTTTGAACAAGATACGGACACTATGAATTCTTAGCAATGCCCTTCGGGCTAACCAATGCACCGACAACTTTTATGGATTTAGTGAATTGGGTTTTTAGGCCATATCTTGACAAATTTGTAGTGGTATTTATTGCTGATATCTTGATCTATTCTAAGAATGCTGAAGAACATCGAGATCACCTCCGCATTGTGCTTCAAACACTTCGGGAGAAGCAATTGTTTGCAAAGTTTTCTAAGTGCGGGTTTTGTCTCACCGAAGTTACATTCCTTCGTCACATTGTATCGGATTTGGGTATCCAAGTTGATGCTTCAAATCTTGGGTTAGGATATGTATTGATGTAAGAGGGCAAAGTTATTGATTATGCTTCAAGACATCATAAGCCACATGAGACGAATTACCCCAATCATGATTTGGACTTGGCTGTAGTTGTCTTCGCATCGAAAATATGGAGACATTATCTCTAAGGAGTGAGATGTTACCTCTTCACTGATCACAACGGAGATGGATGGAACTCCTTAAAGATTATGATCTTGTTATTGATTACCATCCGGGCAAGGTCAACGTTATGGCTGATGCACTTAGCCGCAAACCTGTGCCTGATAAGTATTGTTAATGTTCATTGAATCCTATACATCACTTAGTACACCAACTTATTGTAATGTCATTGTATTGTAGCTCCTCGAGCTATTAATGCTCATTTCCGACTTCGGAAGCATCATCGTCTTGTAGCTGAGCTTCAGGTTCACTCTACTATTGTTTCGAGAATCAAGACATTGCAAAGTCAAGATCCTGAACTCAAATCTATTTCTTATAAGATGCAATATAATCATAACTTTAGAATTAGTTCTGAAGGACTCTTGTGTTTTTGTGGTCGGGTTTGTGTTCCATTGATAAATCTCTTCATATCGATATTCTCAAGGAAGCTCACTCAAGTTTTTTTTCTATTCACCCGGGTTTTGTAAAGATGTACAAGGACCTTAGGGAACTCTATTGGTGGTTGGGCATGAAACAAGCCATAATTGATTTCGTGTCCAAGTGCCTTACGTGCCAACGTTTTAAAGATGAGCATCATGTTCCAACCGGATTGATACTACCTATTGAACTACCGCAGTGGTAATGGGAAAAGATCACTATGGACATTATTAGTGGTCTGCCTCTGACTCCTGCTAAACATGATGTTCTTTAGGTCATTATGGACCATTTTGTGAAGTCAATGCATTTCTTACCAGTCAGAATGGACTATGGTCTTCCTAGGTTAGCTGACTTGTATATCAAGGAAGTTATTCGACTCCATAGAGTACCAGAATCTATCATCTCTTATCGAGATCTCCAATTTTCTTCTTGATTCAATAGAGCATTACAAGGAGCTCTGGGTACCAGAGTCAACCTCAGTACCACTTTTCACCATCAATCTGACGCCCAATGAAAAAGGGTAATTCAGGTAATCATCGAAAAGTTTCTTCCAGTGAACCATTGGAATGTGTATCATTATTGAACCTTTCCTCACAGATTTTGGAAGACGTGTTACGTGCATGCATCATTGACTTTGTCAGATCTTGGGAGAAATCCCTACCCCTTATTGAGTTTTCCTACAATAATAGTTATCAAGGTTCCATTAAGATGGCACCGTATGAAGCGTTGTATGCCAGACGTTGCAGAACTCCATTGTGTTTGTCTGAACTCACTGAAGGCAGGATGCTGGGGCCCTGACCTACTTTAGGAAACTAAAGAACTGGTTACCATCATCCATGATCGCTTGAAAGCTACCTTTGACCGACAAAAAGCCTATGTTGCTCTAAAGCGAAGGGACATATAGTATGAAATTGGTGAGAAAGCCTTTCTCAAGATTTCACCATAGAAGAAAGTTATGAGGTTTGGCAAAAAGGGGAACTGAGTCTCTGTTTCATTGGACCCTTCGAGGTTATTGAAAAAGTTGGCTTTGTAGCTTATAGATTGTTGTTTCCCTTAGAATTGACTAAAATCCATAATGTATTTCATGTAACGATGCTCCGGAAGTATCTCTCTCACCCTTCACAAATCATCGAGCCTGAGTCGATAGAGATTCGGCCTAATTTGTCCTACAAGGAGGAACCGGTTCATATTCTTGCAAAAGAAGTTAAAAGACTTTGCTACAAATTTGTAACGTTAGTTAAAGTTCTCTGGAGGAGCCACACCATTGAGGAAGCAACTTGGGAACCATAAGAGAAAATGAAGAAGCAATACCCTCATCTCTTCGGTTCAGGTAAAATTTGAGGACGAATTTTCTTAAGAGGGAGAGTTGTAACACCTTGAAATCCAGTCTAATCGAAGTTTGGTTTCAGCGATCAGAAAACATATACCGAAAAGGTTCAAATATTGCATTGGATTTGACCGCGTGGTCAATTATATTGATATTGAACTCTAATTGATTCAATTTATAGTCTAAGAACCCTATTGAATTTATTAGAAAACTGTTTGGTGACTAAATTGTAAAAATTAGAAGTTTGGGGGGTAAAAGTATAAGGTATTGAAAGTTAATGGACTAACCTTGTGATTAGCCCCTCCATAAGCTTAATCACCCAAATATGTAGGGTATTCTAATTGAATTCCATCACTTGAAGGAAAGCTCACAAATTAAAAACATGTGAAATAGTAGAAAGCTTACCCGACTAAGGAAAACAACTATCTTTGTTATCATCTTTCACCTCCATCGTCTTCCTCAAAGAAAGAAACAGCATTGAAGCTTAGTATTAAGCTTAGGTTTTCTTTGATCCATTGATTCTATTAAATAGCCATCAGTTGGGTAAGCTAAAATCCCCCAAACTATTGTTCAATTCCATAGGTAATTGATGTTTAATTTCATAATGAAGCTATTGAATATACAGGTTAAACCCATGGTTTTCAAGGCTTTAATCCATGAAAGACCATTGACTAACAGTTATTCTAAGCTTCAATATCGATTTTGATATTGTTAAATTGATTGTAACAATGTCCTATTGTTTTTACCTAGCTCAAGAAGTGGAGAAAGAAGGACTATCATCTCCATCTAAAGTTAGGAACAAATGAGTCATCATTCGAGAGCTGTGGGAGCTTCGGAAAATGAGGTGAGTGTAGTTAGAGTCCCAGGGTTAGGCTAGATGCTTTTCTCGATTTCATTAATATTGATTTATGTCTAGCTAACATTGTGTCTAAGGATATCACATCAAATCTCATAGGAGATTAAATTGGCAAGCATCGGTAAGTTATAGTATTGAATTATTGTGTATAGAGACATTTTTATTGTATTGGACATAATGAAGTATTGCACATAGAACATTGATCATTGAACATCGACATTTTTATTACTATTGTCGTTGTCGTTGAATCATTGTCATGGATATTGTCATCGCTAGTGATCATAAAGATTGATATTAAACATATGGATCATTGATATTGTTATTGAAATATGGACATTCAAAATGCTATTGAACCTTGGATTCAAAAGGACATTGGATACAATTGGCATGCCATAGAATTCATAAGCTCATACGTACGGGTGGACTACGACTTTATTGTGGCGAGGCGAAGGGGTGTTTGTGATATTGGTCATTGGCTAGGTGGAGGGACTAGACAATTCATTGAGTAGTAATTCGCGTATCCATTATCTTGATTCGATCCAAGGAAATGAATTTAGATATGAATATTAATGTCATTATGCATCATTGATTATATTGCCATTGATAAACATGATTTGAGATGCATTTCATTGTAATTTACATTGTTTATGACCATCTCACTAGGCAAATTATGCATGATGCATTTCATTTCATACCTTTCAGGTAAAAGGAGTCGATGTTGAGAGATCGGAGAAGTTGAAGGTTTTGGCAAGTCACTTCCAAGCTAAAGTAATGTTTATTATCCTTGCAAACACCTAGAATTCTGGCAAAGTAGTTAGACTAGTTACTTCTAGACCTTTTGCTATGTATGTTTTGCCTTTGGTTTGTATAAGTAGTTAATGCCTTTAAAGTGGTTTTAATATTGAGTAAAAGTGAGAAAACTTGCATACTTGGCTCTTAAAGGTGAAAACCTACTAAACAGATTCATATGATCATCAAATTTGGCATGCTAGTAGATTATAGAATTGTATACTTGTTGGTAAGATTTCATTGAATTTGTACAATGTTCGATAGGTCAAAATGGATAAAACCAGACCAATTATGCCATTACAGTGCAAAGCGTAACGATACAGGTGGTAGTGTATCGATACAATATTGCATATTTGGACCAGGTCAACGCTGGTCAATAGGGCGTACTGATACAGACTTTAGTGTATCGGTATGAAAAGTCAACATTGGAATTTGTTTTTGTAAATTGCATTGGTACGGCTTCAAGGCGTACTGAAATAGGTCCACTAGTATCGATACGGCTAATGTTGTACCGATAAGAGGTTTGGTCTTTGGAATCTAGAATTTATAAAATGTGCATGGCGTACTGATGCGACCTCTCGAGTCTCGGTACCGGTACATGTAATTCAGTTAAAAGTGTTGAAAACAGTCTTGAAAAGTTGCATCTTGGTCACTATTTGTTGATTTGCTTATTTGAAGGAGTTAATGGATTCTGATTAACATGAAAATTTGTATGATCATTTATTATAGGTTAAATTTCAGTATGGCAAGGTTAGTTTTGTTAAAGGACCCCTTGTTTTCTAAATTTATAGATTAGTCCCTAAAACTTGTAAAAGTTTAAAATTAGTCCTTTAAATCATTAATTTATTATTTTAACCATCGTATTGAACTTTACTGTATAGACATAGTCAGTGTTAAATTACTGGATTATACATTGCATTGACCTTTAAATCATTAATTTATTATTTTAACCATCGTATTGAACTTCGGTAACACATTCTGACCCGGTTCTCGACCAAGCAGAGAAAGGGGTGTTACATTGATACCACACTTTAGCATTCCACCGAGGGCTTACCTCCGAGAGTGGCACGCCCCCAAGCCTGCAAGCCTTTGGAACTCACGAGGCCCCGCAGCAGAACCCCCACACTCTCCTATGCCTCCGACCACACCATTTTCTAAAGGATCTCGTTCTCGGTCACTATGCTAGGACAAGACAGCCATCGAGATTGACCGAGCTTGTATCCTAACATCCAAGCTACAACCTACCATGTAACACCCGGTTTTGGGCCTAGATGTTTTAAGCATTGGTTTGGGTTAGTCGAACCTAGAATTAGAGATATGAGCCTTTAAAAGCGGTTCAGGGAAAACATAGTCCAAGATGGGATAAAATTATGAGAAAATTGATAAAATCTTTTAAAAATATATATTGAAAGCTCGTAAAATAAATTTTGAAAATGAGTCTTGGAAATTCATGATTTCTAGTTGTGACCATTTTGTGAAAAGTGGAAAACTGGTTTTTAAGGGCTAAATTAAAAAGAGGACAAGACTTAGAATCTTTATAGAGCTTATATCTTTTTATGGACCTTTTCCCTCAAATTGACCATTTTAATCATTCTAATAAAAATATTTTAAAAAGGGGTTTTAAATTAAAAGGGAATTTTAATTAAATAAAGAAGAATTTACGTAACTAACTTCTCTCATTTTGTACTAAGCCAAACACTCTTCCCTTTTCTAAAAACCAGAGAGATTTCCATCTTTTCTAATCCTTTTTTGAATAGCAAAAGATTTTGTTGATTCTCCTATCATTTATGATTGAGTTTACTTGAAGATTTCATCAAAATCTTGTCATTTGAGGAGAAAAGGGAAGGTTAGAGGTAAGATTTCGTTTAACTCGTCTAATAAAGTTTCTTTAATGAAATTCCCAAGTCTTGTGCCTCCTAAATATGTTTAATAACTTTGTTTTATAGTTGATTAATGGAAATTGGCTAAAATGGCTTTATTTGGTGTTTTTCCAAGATTTTCGTTTGGGCACTATTTTGGTTAGTTTTAGATCAATTTTAAAGTTTTTTTGATATTAAATGATGTTGAAATAAAGGCTCAATCAAAATAGTCCCGGATTAGGCTAGATCTCTAATTGTTTAGGTTGTTAGTTAAAGGTTTTTGGCTTGGAAATGTGAATATGGTGTTGCTGGGTGTTACTAGATGTAATTAGGATGTTTTTGGATGTTGATTGATGGTTAAAAGTGAATGGGAGTGATGGATTATGGCTGGGTTAAGTTTCGAGTAAGATCGATTGAGTTTTCGGTTGTTTCGGATAGGCTTTTAAGTGCCTTTGGGCAGAGCTGCGGGTTTTTAGTGATTGCTAGTGGTTTTAATGCATTGAGATGCATTAATCATATATTCTTGTGTGGTATAAACATGGGAGGATTCTTTGGAAGCATTTGGCGAAGTTCTGGGGACTTCGGACGCTTGATTTTCGCGTCGGTGATTCAGGTTTCGTGTGTCGGTGAGTGGATTTGTGTTTTTGGGTTAGAAACGCTTTTAAAAGGTGGTTTTGGAACTTAGTGTAAGCTTGAAATGCTTTACTAAGTTCGGAAGTAAGTAAAAGGATTTTCTCCCTCGGATTGTGCTATTGTGAGTTTGATTTTGCACTTGATTTTAAATGCATATTGTGACTATTAAAGCATGATTTAAAGTTTATGAGATACTGTTTCTGATGATATGATGATGAAGAATGCACGTGGTAAGTGGTCCTTGTAAGTATGTGTTTATACTTGTAGTTATAAACATGGTTTAATGCTTGTAAATGAGGTTTAACGATAATGCTTTGAAAATAGTGAAATATGTGATGAAATGTGGATATATTGGCAAGTGAGGAATTGAAAATGGTTTTTAAAATGCTACAGGATATAGTTAGCCGGCTATAGGATTGAGTGCACAACAAACAAGTCGCCTTGAAAGTTGAGGGGTTGAGATAGTACCGAATACTCCATCCAGGTACCCTAACGATTGAGGAAAATAGAGTTGTGTCTCGTCTCTCGTTAGTGGGGTATACATCTACCGATAAGTTGTGTTGAGGGGTTTTGATGGTACCGAATACTCCACCACGGGTGTCACAACGGTGGAGGGTAGCTCCCGTGTGTGAGCTTTGAGATACCGGTAGAGTGTATAAAGTTTTTGGGACAACACTTGGTAATTCGTGTATCCGATGTGGTTTTTGAGAAATGATATTGTTGATAATCACTTGTGAGCCAATATGTTAAATGATGAATAATGAAATGTGTTATGATGCATAAGTGTTGAAAATGCATGTTTTACTCATTTAGCTTAGCATATATGGTAATGCTTTGTAAGGCTTAATTTGAGTTTAGCAAATGGGATTTGTTGTTGGTTTGTTTACACGTGTCGTATGAGGCTTACATGCTTGTTTTGCTTGTGAAAAGTGCATGTTTTGACGGCATGATGGATTCTAAATGATACTTGTGTTAATTGAAATGAAATTTCAATGTAGTTTGGAAACTGGTTTAAATGCATTGATGATGTTTTGGTTTCTAGCATTCCTCACTAAGCCTATTGTGCTTACGCTCTTATTATTCATCAATGCAGACAACTAAAGTCTTAGAGGCAACACTAGCAAGGGATCGGTGAAAGACTTCGTTTGAATGTATGTTTCGTTTATGGACTAGAGTAGTAAGGGCAAAGGGGGATTCATAGTCTTTTTGGGAGATGAGTTGAAACTCCTTACTCGAGCATGTTTTGTTGCTGGTTCAAAATTGTAAAAGGCCTTTAATTGCTGGTTTATGATTTATTTTGGAGTTTTTGCTTTTTGATGGCTTGACTATCTTAGGAAGCACGCCTAGAGTCCCCTTCGATGATTATTGCAATGTTTTATTATTAATGATGCCTCATATGCTTAGGGATTTATGCCTATAAATGTTGTATGCACGATTCAAGCATGTTGGATTGTTTTGGTATGAGATTGGGATTGTAAAATCTGCATTTTGGGACCTTACAAGTCACAGGGTATCGATACCCTAGGGAGGGCATCGATTCGAGATAGCAAAATGGTAAGGGGGTACTGATACGCGGGGGCGTATCGGTACCGAATTTGGCTACTAGTTTTGGGTGTACCGATACGAGCATTAAGGGTATCAGTACGGTCCTTTTGTGTTCGAGTTTAAATGCTGCATGTGTCGAGTGAGTATCGATACCCTCAACAAGGGTATCGATACAGTTTCTTTGTTGGTTGTTGAAAGTATATTTTAAATGTTCTGAATCTTTACGTTTTGGTCCTTAATTGTTGTGTAAGAGAATTAAATATGTTGTAACGATTGATTTGACCTCAAAATAAAATGTGATGCATGTAACATGACTAATGTAAGGTTGGTAATATGATTTTGGCAAAAGTCCCCACAAATCATATAGTTTGCAAAATGATCCCTAAAATCTAAATATGATCAAGTTGAGTCCTTTTCAGATATTTGATAAATTGAAATCTAATCTGCTGTAATGTTAAACACTTAGAACTCCAATGAGCATCTAGATAAGATAAAAAGAAAAAATAGGGTTGTTTATTGGAGTAAACCTTCTGGTTACGTCAATATTCCTCGTGTGACATGTTTGGTTCGGTTTATCATCCAGACCGGTTCGAGGGGGTTACATGCTAGCCCGTCAATAGCCATCACTAGGCTTGGCACGGTCTCATCAATTATCGGTCCACCTATAGTGCCAAGGGGATATAAATACCCCCAAGATCCAAGACAAATGGATGGCTCCCTTAATTCTCTACATAGGCTATCATCTCCCATCTCTTTCTCTCATTTCTCAAATGGCCCCGGCCAACGGCTCTAAGAGAAAATTGGCTCTTAGCCCCAAGTCAACCAGGTGTGATCCGCAAAGTCTAATGACCAACCATGGTCCTTTGTGGATCTCGGCTCGTCTTTCAACGAGTGAACCACCCATCGTCGGCCCCACACCTACCATCAGCCACCGTCTCCACCTCCTTGTTTGGTGTCACAAAAAATATGTATCAACGAGACTCCTAATAATAAGTATTGGAAAACATGAACCCCTAGTAATAAGTATCAGAAAAAATTGAGATCCTAATAATAATTGTTGAAAAATTGTCTACTAATAATAAGTATTGAAAAAATTGGATCACTAATAAGAAGAATTTAAAAAAATTAGACCATTAATGAAAAATATAGAAAAAAAATGAATCCTAGGTAGGAAATGTTCAAGAAAATGAAAACAATTGAATCCTTAGAACAAATATTAAGAAAATGGGTAATGGATAGGTGCCCTCCTGCCTAGGCCCAACGATGGGTCTGGCTAGGGCTTGGTGATATATACTACAGTCGGTATTATTTTAAGCTTAAATAGTACTCCCTATATCCCACTAAAATTATCCCTTTTGACTTTTAAAATTGTCCTACTCAAATTGTCTCCTTGAAACATTCAACATGTTTTAAAACTTAAATTACATTTTTTTACCTTTTTTAGTCTTCCGCCAAATAAAATATAATTTTTCAAGAACTAAATTGTCACATAAATTATTTTACATCACAAATCTTCCACAAAATTTTCTTCTTAAAACTACATGAAAAAATTCAATAATAGAAAAATTTTGTGGGACGGGAGAGTATATTTTAGGTCATATTTTGATATTAGTCTCTCTACTATATATAAATTATGAATTTAACTCTTATATTTAATTTGATCAAATTTAGCCTATAATTTTCAATTTTTAGTACATGACTAATAGGAAAATGTGACTTGAAAAAGAAACTAATAATTAGTGTATAGATTAAGACCAAAATTTAAAAAGTACAAAGTCTAAGCATAACAAAGTTAGAGTATATGAACTAAATCTATAACTTAAGTATAATATATGGACTAATAGAGGAATTTGGCCAAAATTTATATGGTGCTGAAGCGTTATTGTTTGGTTAGTTTAACCCTTAAACTTTTATTGTCTCCCTTTTGACTCTTGAAATTTTAATTTTGTTATCAAATTGACTCATATATAATGGAATAATAACGAAATACTTAAGTTGGTGTTAGCTATTATATCATGCCATAAAAAAATTATAAAGAAATTGATATTGATATTTTAATAAGGACAAGATAGATATTATTATTAAACTTTTCAGTGACATGGCAAAAATGGCAAAATAGTTAACACCAACATGAATGTTATTGTTCCGTCAAGTTTGGGTCAATTTGATAAAAAAAAGTTTAAGTGCCAAATAAATGCAATTAAAATTTAAGTGTACCCCCTAAAAATCGATCTAGAATTTTTTCGACTTCCGGTGATAAGAAAGTACCTTTCCAAGAATTACTATAGTAATAAATATTTCAGAAAAGTATGATTGAATAAATATAGATTAGTTTGGAAAGTAAAATAAAAATTGGTTAGTGACTAAAATGTAAAGTAGTTTGGGTGCTAAAATGGAAAGTGTAAACTAGATTGCTAGTTAAAAGTGTAAAATGAATAGATGAAGGATTAATGACTAAAATAAGTCATGAAATGATAGGTGAAATGAATAGAAAATAAGACTAACCCTTAAATCATACCATTTTGAATTTTGATGAATAAGCATGCTAGGTGTCATTATATTAAAATTTGGTCCTAATAAATAATTGATAATTAAATATTAAAGTTAAAACTCAACCAAAGTGATTTTCTAGTGTAAGGTTAATTGGGGTAAAAAAGGAGAAAGAGAAAGCAATGTTCATGTCATCTTCTTCCTTGTATTAACCATCATTATTGAGAGAAAGTTTGAACCCTAAACTCTTTCTCTTTAAAATTCATACAATTCTAACCATTGGAAATAAATTCAATTTCATATTTTTGATCCTCTCACCTTAAGCTTTCCATTGGTAGCTTCTGTTCAATATTCTGAGATGGTCCACCCAAAATCTTAAATTATATCTCTACAATTTATGAGGATTAAGGCTTCGAATTTTAAAATCCACTACGTATTTGTGAAGCTGTCAACCATATCTTCTTGTTGGTGTGATATGAGATTTTTAATCTGGATTAGTTTCTCAGAATCTTAATTTCTCTTTCTATAATTCATGAAGATTTGGGGTTTGAAATATGGAATTGAGAACATATATTGAAATCTTAAGTTATTATCTATATTGTGGTATAAATTGCTATATCATTTGAGTACAGAGTGCTGAAATCATATTCTCTCTATAGAATTTGATGGGTTTAGAGAGTTTAAAGTTGTAAAGTAAGCATACCAATAGAAAGCTCATGGAATTTCCTCCAGTCTAGTATGGTTAATTTTATTATATCATAATTGTAAAATGTAATAAAGTGATTTATTTTTCCAAGAAAATAAGGATATGGTGCAAATCCTTAAATCGAATACGTAACGGAAAGGCTTTGTATTCGAGAATCGATATATGTGTTGGTCACGTTCGTACATCCCATGGCGCAAAAGAAAATTATTCAGTGATCACTACTATAGTTTCATGTATGAGGAACGAATCTGGGTGAATAAGATAAAGAATTACATGTTTAAAATCTAGAATGCTAAATTTGAAGAAGACAAAAACCTAATCACAATTCCACATTGTCTATACATAAGTCACAACGATAACGCTGAGACCTCTACTCAATTCACCCAGTTTGAAAGAGCAAATAAAACTCTCTAAACTATTCAGAGGGTTTGTTTAACACCCATACCCAATCTGGAAGAAAACTGGATCCGAGATATCACCGGAATAAAAATCAAAGAGTCAGAGAATCAATTCAGAACAAATAAACTTAAAACATACATAACACCAACGCAAATCAACACTTTTCAGAGATCATAATATTTTTAATCCTAATTTAGTGATTAGGGGTCAATTTGTAAAGTTTTAAAAGTATAGGAACTAAAGTTTAAATTTGCAAAAGTTGACGGACTTATCTGTAAATTTCTATCAACTCATATTCCTATAGATTTGGGTCCTTTTAGGGCTTGCACAACGAATGACTTCCAAAGTCAAAGCAAACCAATTAATTATCAATAAATATAGGTTTCTTAACTCCAATTTAATCATTAATGACCAATTTGCAAGAACTTCAAAGTTCGGGGACTAAGTGTAAATAATTCAAAATTCAATGATTTTAACTAAAATCATTTTTAACTTCTCGTTTTTATCAAATCATGTCTTATCATAACATAATCAAATTGATTACTTACTTAAGAGCCGTGATCTACATTTAGGGACCAAATAATGGAGTTTAAAGCACCAAATAAATGTTCATTTTATTTATAGGTGTTATTCTTAATCTCATGTTCATCCTAAAACTTGAATTTCAAAAAAGCTGCGACTGAACCGAAGTTTCAATTGAAAAAGTTATGAAGTAGTGACCAAAACATAAAATATCAAACTTTTAAGGATGGTTTCGAAACCGAAAAGTTTTAGAAACCTTTGTCACATATTCAAAAATAAATTCATTCTGGACAGGAGGTTTTGATACCTCTTAGTATGGTTTTGAAACCTTTCTCATGTTTCACCAAAATATGTCATTATAGGCCATTTCTAACCCCTAATTTTTACCTTTATCATTTGGTTACTTCAATACCAAACCTTAAGCATTAAAAATGCACCTAACATGATTTTATCAATGAAAATATCACAAAAGCTCCTTAAGCATAACATGTTGCACTAAATTTTCAATCTATAAAACCAAATTAACTTTTGAAGTTGTCAAACTTACCAATCATTTCTTGACTTACTAGTTTAGACATACCTTGTTCTTTACCTAAATACACAAAGTAGCAATTCAAGCATATCGTGCATATCCCACATCATAAAACACACTTATCACCTAATACTTACCTTAATTGATTTGCATATACATATTCACTCCAAACCTTTAACTAAAATCATATCATAGCAAAACGCATATAACCACTGATGCATCATATCATATAAAGACATATGTCACCTTCTATGAGTTTGTCAAAGATAAACTTACTCAATGGTTTAAGAGTGACTTGCAATCCCTGAAAACAATCCCGAGCACTTACGAATACTTATTACCTGAAATATATGGAAAGAAACTAAGTAAACTTATATAGCTTAGTGAGGTAATTAAACTTAAACATACATAAATGACATACAATGCTTTAAATATACAAAAGGATCATAATCGAAGTGTGGCAACGAAGCATTCATCACAAGATTATATAATTTATTACCCAAGTCAATATTCATATATACATACACTTATATTCATACTTGTACCAATTTTTCATAACATTAATCATAGAATTCCATTAATTTTCTTATTCAAATTCAATCTTATTAATTCATTGTCATAAATGTTGTAAAAAATTTTGGGAAATGAAACCTTTAGCACCGACAGGATGAAATAAAGCAAACTGAATGAGATCGAACCATTTGTTGTGCCGTGGTATGACCACTGCCATAGAAGCAAATTCGCCCCAATTGGTGTAATCGTTGCACTAGATGATGCCCACCATGGTTAACACAACGCCTTCAAAATTCGTATACCCGAATTTTGAAATTGGAGAAAGTGATATTGCCCCTATCTACTCGATAGCATGAAACACATGAGAATGTTTTTGAGATACACTAAAAGTGAATCTAGACCATTCAATTTCTAAGCTGAAAGCTCGGGGTAAATCAACAAATCACTCACAACAATAGTGACAAACAAATTAATTTATTTGTAACTATCATATTAAATATGATTCAAACCACATAACTATCATATTAAATATGCATTAAACGAGTGATTAAATCATGTAGCTTCTATATTAAATATGTAGTAAATGAGTGATTTAAATCATGTAATTGACATCTTAAATCAGTAGTGAATGAGTGAAAATCTTCCAAATTTTCTCCACCAGCATTTCTAACATTCCCCAACAAATGTGCGGATAAAATAAATTTTAAAGAGAAAAAGCATGAGAAGAGAAATAGAGGAATTAGCTTTTTAAGTACTAGTGAACGCCTTTGAAACTAATATATAGTGACGATGAGTGATCCTTCTCTTTGACGAGTAAACGAACCTTGAACTTGTAAAGATAGGGGTAAACTCATGACACACGACTAACCTCATTCATCCATGAATCTTGAATTCAATATGTCATTCTCAAATAAGATCACCCAAACTCTTGGGATTGAATACATTAAGAGTATAAAACTCATCCTTATTAGCAGTGAGTTTATATAGTCCTTCTCGATAGTACCAACCAAACACTAGATTGTGAACTCATTAAGAGTATATATTTATCCATATCGGTAAATTCGTCAAGTCTTTTTCACTAAAACCACCAAAGGGGCTATGAATTTATTAACATCAAAAGCTCAACCTTTATGTATACAATGTTCACCGTAGCGATAGATTAGTATGTACACTATGAGTCTCTTCAAGGTTTAGTCCACATTGAACTTAGAATGCTAAGTTGGGTATCCATCATATTTCCATGGTTTCGTTGTGACCACATTGAATTTTGAATACTAAGTTGAGCATTCACCATGAATTCCACAAATAATGGGATTGAGATTCATCCTCCTCGACGAGTCAAGAAGAAATCTCCTACTTAACCTTTTGGTTAGCGGTTTATCTAGGTTCTCACAAGTCATCTCGAAATCTTAAATAAGTGATCCATCTTTTTGTTGGAAAAATGTGAGAAATTGGAAACTTTGAGCCATATTTACTAATGGTAATGGTGGATGTTCGAATGATAAATTTATTAATTTATATTCTACTCCATGAGACCTTTACAATGATATCTCATATGCTCAAAACGGTTGAGAAATGAATGAGAAATTGATGCTCAAAGTGAGGTTGTTATGAATTGTGTTAAGGAAAATATGAACCCCTTATCCCACATGGGTGGGATAACAAACTTGGGAATGGTTTAAATACACCAACCCACTTGGGAGTCATTGAATGACTTGAATGAACACTTTGCCTCGCGCGCAGGCGCAGGGGGGTGCAAATCGAAGCTCGTCGAACCCATTCGGGTTGGGGCGCGCTCGCACGTCGTGGGCGACGCGAATGTCCGGACCGGTCGGGTACCACTTAGAACCTGCGGATATTTTACCCACTTCGAATTAAATTTTTTCCTTATATAACACATATCTTTTTGAATATTCCGAATTTAAATAAGGCATTATTTGATTATTTCCGATTTTGCTCGGATATAAAGTCAATGACCTTAATTTGGAATATTTACCTTCCATATTTTCCTCCTCCACTCCCCTATATAAAGAATGCTCCTCTTAAGTTTCAAATCACTCCAAAAACGTTTTCTCTCTCGTTTTTCTTTTAACCGGTGATAGGCTAAGACAAGGCTCTAGTTTTAGATCTCTTCAGTTCGTGCTTCTGTCGAAGATCTTCTTGTTGTTGTATCCTGGGAGTCGAACGACCAACCAAACTCAAGCACCGCGGAGTGGTCGAAATTTGTCTTAAGGAAACTGCTCTTCGCAAGCCTCAACTTTAATCTGGTTTTAGAATTCTTCTCTTCTTATTTGATTAAAGTTATTTCTTTATTTTATTTTCTTTTATTATCGTCTTGGATTGTATACTTTGTAACAATCTTAAGACAAAACTCTTCTTCTACCTTTCTTATAATCCGAGACGATATAATCGTGATAGAGATAGCAAATAAATTGGTTTCAGGATTTATCCTGCCGTTTTAATGGATTTGCTAAAATCTCAAAGTTGGACAAATCTGTTTATAGAAATTGTCGGTAATAAACGAGAAATTAATTTTCTGTTTATTGGAATTTATTTTAATTCTTCTTTGTTTCTTTTGAACAGAAACGATGACTATTGGAGATTCTGTTGATTCTACTGCTAAGGTCCTTGCACCTGCACAGACTCTGAAACAACAGATACCAAATCTGAATGCAACGACAGTGGCAATTAGTCACAATGAGAAGCCGTCGAAATTTTGCGGACAGAATTTTAAGACATGGCAACAGGAGATGCTGTTTTATCTGACCATGCTGAATCTGACAAAGTATCTAAAGGAAGATCCCCCAGTTGTCGCTGTAGGGGATGGAGAAGGAGAGGTGGATGATCTCACCGCCTTCAGTATCACAGAGTCTTGGAACAATGCTGATTTTCTGTGGCGAAACTATATCCTCAACGGACTACAAGACTCGTTGTATTCGGTATATGATGTGTACAAAACAGCAAAACAGCTGTGGGCAGCACTGGATAATAAGTACAAAACAGAGGATGCTGGGGCTAAAAAGTTTTTAGTAGCCAAATTTTTGAACTTTACTATGGTTGATTCAAAACCAGTAGTAAATCAAGTTGAAGAATTCCAACTAATCATTCATGGAATTATTGCAGAAGGGATGACTATCAGTGAATCTTTTCAAGTAGCTGCCATCAGGGAAAAGTTGCCTCCCGGATGGAATGACTTCAAAAATTATTTGAAGCATAAGAGAAAGGAAATGTCAGTGGAAGAACTGATGACCAGACTTCGAATTGAAGAGGACAACAGAGGTAATGCCAGGAAACTTGCTTTCAAAGAGGCCAAGGCAAATGTTGTCGAAGTCAAGAAGGGTAAGCAACCCCAACATCACCAGGCCAAGTCAAATCTGAGGCCCAATGGCGGAGTCTCCAAAAAGGAGAAATTCAAAGGGTCATGCTTCAACTGTGGCAAGATGGGGCACAGGTCCTCTGAATGCAGACATCCGAAAAGAGCTAGAGCTAAGGAGGCCAATGCTATGGAGGATGAAGATATGTGCGCGGTGATTTCTGAAGTCAACCTGGTTGACTCTAACCCGAGGGAATGGTGGCTTGACACTAGAGCCACTCGCCATATATGTTGTGACGAAAATTCTTTCTCTGAGCTGATACCTTGCGACAATGGGGAGAAGCTCTACATGGGAAATGCTGCGACTTCCAAGATCAAAGGGGAGGGAACAGTGGTCTTGAAGATGACTTCTGGAAAAGAACTCAAGCTGCAAAATGTATTGTACGTGCCTGACGTACGCAAAAACCTTGTTTCTGGAACACTTTTAAGTGTTCATGGTTTTAGAATGGTTTTTGAGTCCCAGAAGTTAATTCTGTCAAAGGGGGGGATGTTTGTGGGTAGGGGATATGTATTGAATGGAATGTGGAAACTCAATGCTATCTCTGTAAAATTCAAAATAATGAATAAGAATGCAGCTTCTTCTTCTGCTTACATGCTCGAATCATTTAATTTATGGCATGGTAGACTTGGACATATTAATTATGATACCTTACGTAGGTTAATTAACTTGGAACACATCCCTTCATTTCACATTAATTATAACCATAAATGTGAAACGTGTGTAGAAGCAAAATTAACAAGGTCTTCTTTTCAAACAATTGGAAGAAGTACAGAACCACTTGATCTAATACATAGCGATGTATGTGATTTGAAATTTGTCCAAACTAAAGGAGGAAATAAATATTTTATTACCTTCATCGATGATAGCACAAAGTATTGCTATGTATATTTTCTTAAAAGCAAAGACGAAGCTATAGAGAAATTTATACTCTATAAGCAAGAAGTTGAAAACCAACTTAATAAAAAGATTAAGGTGGTAAAAAGTGATCGTGGTGGTGAATATGTCAATCCATTTGGTGAATATTGTTCACAACATGGAATTATTCATGAAGTAACACCACTATATTCTCCCCAATCTAATGGAGTAGCCGAACGTTAAAATCGGACTCTAAAAAAATGATGAATGCTTTGTTAGGAAGCTCTGGGTTACCACAGAACATGTGGGGGGAAGCAGTTCTTTCGGCTAATTACCTTTTGAATAAGGTTCCTCGAAAGGAAAAGGATAAGACACCATATGAGTTGTGGAAAGGTCGAAAGCCTTCCTACAAACACTTGAAAATGTGGGGGTGTCTTGCCAAGGTAATGGCTCCATTACCAAAACAAATGAAAATAGGTCCCAAAACTGTGGATTGTATTTTTATTGGTTATGCTGAACATAGCAATGCTTATCGATTTCTTGTGCATGAATCAAAAAATCTTGAGATTCACAAGAACACGATAATGGAATCAAAGAATGCATCATTCTTTGAAAATACATTCCCTTATAAATCTAGGGAACTTGATCAAAGTTCAACAGAACAAACTTTGGATGAAATGATTCCAAGTAATCAACAAGAGGCTGAAAATGAAATAGAGCCAAGAAGGAGCAAACGAGCAAGGGTAGAAAAATCCTTTGGATCTGATTTCTTAACCTTTATGCTGGAGGCTGAACCTCTAACGTATAGTGATGCTATACGCTCCTCTGAAGGCACCTTATGGAAAGATGCCATTAAGAGCGAAATTGATTCCATCATGGAAAACCATACATGGGAATTAGTGGACCTTCCTCCTGGAATTAAACCACTAAATTCAAAATGGATTTTTAAAAGAAAAATAAAAGCAGATGGAACAATTGATAAGTACAAGGCAAGGTTGGTAATCAAAGGATATCGACAAAAAGAAGGCCTTGATTACTTCGATACATTTTCCCCTGTATCAAGAATAACATCCATAAGGATGATACTCGCAATAGCTGCTCTGCGAAATCTAGAAGTACATCAAATGGATGTTAAAACAGCTTTCCTAAATGGAGATCTTGATGAAGAAATTTACATGGAACAACCTGAGGGTTATGTAGTTTCAAGTCAAGAAAGGAAAGTATGCAGATTGGTTAAGTCTCTTTATGGACTTAAACAAGCGCCAAAACAATGGCATGAGAAATTCGATAATGTCATGATGACTAACAGTTTCAAAATAAATGAGTGTGACAAATGTATATATCTCAAAACTATAGACATTGGATATGTCATTCTATGCTTATATGTTGATGACATACTTATTGTTGGAAGCAACAATGAAATGGTAAAACGTACCAAAAACATGTTAAATTCAAAATTTGACATGAAAGATATGGGACTGGCCGATACGATTCTGGGCATCCAAATCAAAAGGTCACCGGAGGGTCTCATATTAAGTCAGTCACACTATGTGGAGAAGATTCTTGAGAAGTTTAATAAGGAGGATTCTGGCATAGCCTTAACTCCGTTAGATCCTTGTTCACATCTATCAAAGAATCGTGGGGAAAGTATCCACCAAGTGGAATATGCAAGAGTCATAGGCAACTTAATGTATCTCATTAGCTGCACTAGACCAGATATCGCTTTTACTGTGAGTAGTTTAAGCAGATTCACAAGCAATCCAGGGAAAGATCACTGGAAAGCAACTGTGAGAATACTGAGATATCTAAGATATACTCGGGACTACGGACTGCATTATTCCAGAGACCCCGCTGTCTTAGAAGGATACTCTGATGCCAGTTGGATATCTGATATTCAAGATACCAAAGGCACAAGTGGATATGTATTCACTTTGGGGGGAGGAGCTGTGTCATGGAAATCCTCAAGACAAACTATTATAACCAGATCCACAATGGAATCTGAGTTTGTCGCTCTAGACAAATCTGGAGAAGAAGCAGAACGGCTTCGTCAATTCCTTGAGGATATCCCTGAGTGGTCGAAACCTGTGCCCACAGTATGTATACACTGTGACAATCAAGCAACAATTGCCAGGGCACAGAGTTTCATGTATAACGGTAAGTCAAGGCATATGCGCCGTCGACATAACACCGTCAGACAACTGATCTCAAATGGAGTTATCTCTATTGACTTTGTAAGATCAAAGGATAACATTGCTGATCCACTAACCAAAGGATTGAATCGAGATCAAGTTGAGAAAACATCCAAAGGAATGGGAATAAAGCCCATGAGAATTAAAGGCACTATGTGAAGGAAAACCCTACCTAGCTGACTGGAGATCCCAAGATCTAGGTTCAAAGGGACAACCTAATTACATAGACCTGTGCGATCACTGTGGGGATTTTTTCCAAAGTCTATTCCTATGATGCAAACAGTGATAAAAAGCGTTATAGGTTAAGCAAAGCTTTTAATGACCATTGTATGCTTCGATGAGCCGAGCAACATAAGTCACCTATGTAAGAGTGAAGTGGGGTCGCTTCAAGGAGACTATTGGGCATAGTTCTTTTAAACTCTTGCAGAACCAAGCGATGTCCACGGCCAAATGGACATAACCATGAGAACAAATAATCTTGTCAGAAAGGTAGTTGTGTGAAGTATATCATCGTTTACACAAACAGCTGAACAGTTCAAGGACATCACGTCTACTGATTAGCTAGTAAAGTAAATATACTTTCACAAGGGAAGGTTCAAAGGAAGAAACCTACCTATCCTATGCAACTATCAATCGTAGATCCTATCACCACATCGAGTCAAAATATTTTCATAAAAACATCAATTTCATTCATGTGGGGGATTGTTGGAAAAATGTGAGAAATTGGAAACTTTGAGCCATATTTACTAGTGGTAAAGGTGGATGTTCGAATGATAAATTTATTAATTTATATTCTACTCCATGAGACCTTTACAACGATATCTCATATGCTCAAAACGGTTAAGTAATGAATGAGAAATTGATGCTCAATGTGAGGTTGTTATGAATTGTGTTAAGGAAAATATGAACCCCTTATCCCACATGGGTGGGATAACAAACTTGGGAATGGTTTAAATACACCAACCCACTTGGGAGTCATTGAATGACTTGAATGAACACTATGCCTCGCGCGCAGGCGCAGGGGGTGCAAATCGAAGCTCGTCGAACCCATTCGGGTTGGGGCGCGCTCGCACGTCGTGGGCGACGCGAATGTCCGGACCAGTCGGGTTCCACTTAGAACCTGCGGATATTTTACCCACTTCGAATTAAATTTTTTCCTTATATAACACATATCTTTTTGAATATTCCGAATTTAATAGAATAATTTGTGACTTTCATGAAATCGGATATTAAAAGGTATTAAATCAATTCATAAGGAATATATCCGTTTAAATAAGGCATTATTTGATTATTTCCGATTTTGCTCGGATATAAAGTTAATGACCTTAATTCGGAATATTTACCTTCCATATTTTTCCTCCTCCACTCCCCTATATAAAGAATGCTTCTCTTCAGTTTCAAATCACTCCAAAAACGTTTTCTCTCTCATTTTTCTTTTAACCGGTGATAGGCTAAGACAAGGCTCTAGTTCGAGATCTCTTCAGTTCGTGCTTCTGTCGAAGATCTTCTTGTTGTTGTATCCTGGGAGACGAACGACCAACCAAACTCAAGCACCGCGGAGTGGTCGAAATTTGTCTTAAGGAAACTGCTCTTCGCAGGCCTCAACTTTAATCTGGTTTTAGAATTCTTCTCTTCTTATTTGATTAAAGTTATTTCTTTATTTTATTTTCTTTTATTATCGTCTTGGATTGTATACTTTGTAACACTTTTATATGTATTCATGTATTCTTATGATACATCATTTTTAGACACCCCACATTTTAAAAGTGTCTTAGTCAAAAAATGACTTAAAGAGACCACAAAATATTTCCATCTACTATGACCAAATGAATTTATCTTAATAAGATTTGTCAAATATTACTCTTAACTTATGCATTAAGTTAAAGAGTATCATTTAGTCATAGTACTTTATAAATTGGAATAGTGAGCATAGTAGTAAATAATGCACCAGGTAGGTAACTAGGAATGAGAGGTGGTGCAGTAGGCACACTTAAATACCAAGTCTATCATAGAACCAATCCTAGACATGCAGATTTTGTACTATCACAATGCATTCCAATAAGCCATTTAGGAATTTTTTGCAGATCGTAAGAATTGAAATCAACTTCTTGAGAATGATGTCAATTGCAGAACTTTTAATCTAGCAGCATTTGCTCATACTCACTCGTAGAGCTTACCTTATCATTGTTGGTTACCCATTTGGCATCGTAGTATCCCTCTAGGACTTTAGGATAACCAACGAATTTCAGTTTCCATAATAAAATTTATGAAAAAAAATTCTTGAGTCAATCAACTTCTTAGCATCTCACTTTATTCATATTTAAAATCCCACTTATTGAGCACTAAAAATACTTATTCGTGAAATATATGTAACTCATTTCCATAGTTTACATTTGCATTTATCATCCGTCTCAAATGTTTTGAAAGCCATAACCCAAAAAATATTTATTGGCCAGAAATAAGACACCAAGAATCTAATTGAAAAGGTTGAATCCTAATCCACCCATTTTTTTACCCCCACATGGATTAAAAGTAGGCGTTACCCCACTCGTCTAGATTTAATTCAATAAGGCATTCAAAATATATTCGAAAAGGCAACTAAATTTTATTCGATAAGGCATCCAAAATTTATTCAATGTGAGAACCAAATTTTATTCGATAAGGCATCTAAACTTTATTTGATATGACAACCGAATTTTATTCGATAAGGCATACAAACTTTATTCGTTATGACAATCAAATTTTATTTGATGCGACATTCAAATTTTAACCATCTCAAAACACAATTCATGCAACCACGTCACATTCACACTAACGATTTATGGTGTCAATATTATTAAAAAGAGCTTTCTCAAAAGCTAAATTTGTTTTAATTTCAACCACTACTCAACAGCAGTATGAATTTGTTTCTAAATTGTTGGAGAAATAACTGCAAAATGAAACCATTAGCACTGACTGGATGAAATAAAGTAAATTGAAAGATATCGAACCATTTGTTGTGTCGTGGTATGACCACTTCCTTAGAAGAAAATTCACCCCGATTGGTGTAATCGTTGCATTGGACAATATCCCCCCCTAAGGTTAACATAGCGCCCTCAAAATTTGTACACTCGAATTTTGAAATTGGACAAAGTGGTATTGTCCCTTTCTTCTCGATATCATTAAACACATGGGAATGTTTTTGAAATACACTAAAAGTGAATCTGAAGCATTCTAACTATAGGCTGAAAGTTGGGGATAAATATGACAAATCACTCACAAGAGTAATGACAAACAAATTAATTTGTTTGTAGTTGTCATATTAAATATACATTAAATGAATGATTAAATCATGTAACTTTCATATAAAATATATAGTAAATGAGTGATTTAAATCATGTAATTGTCATCTTAAATCTATAGTAAATGAGTGAAACCTTCCGAATTTTCTCCACTAGGAATTCTAACAACAAACATAAGTTTTCTTTGCTTTTCCCTTGGATTACAACTAACATTGGGATACATAAATTCCTAACCAACTGTCTATACATAGCTGAGAAACTAAGAATGTTCAACCCTTCATCTGTATCCAATGACCAACAATCATATCCCTCATATTGTCTCCACAACAGGGTCGTAACCCATGGATCGTAATCCAAACCCATATATGAGCTGAATGAATTCGATGACATGACAATTGTAACACCCTGATCCCAATCCAGATCCAATGCGCTACATCAGAATCACCTAAAATCCGACCCATCAAATTTCCATTTAAAACAATAAGTTTACCCATTTTCAATATTTAAAATCCTACATAAATCCATATGATTAAATAAACATTTAAATAAGTTTACAAAACAGAAGCTTCGAGTTTAAATCATCGTATAACAACATAACATTTCAATAGAGTTTACAAACTCAAAACTCGCAAGGTCCTATGAACACATGAACCCAAAACTAAACACTAAGTATTGTACTCTAAAGCAAAGCGGTTCTGGGAAATCCCTGCTCGATGTGATCCTCGGCCAGAATCCACCTACTAACATGCGGATGGAAACCACTATTCTGAACCCTAAGCTTACAAAGCTCAATGAAACATTTCTACTCTACCACAATTCTTGATTATCATAGAATAAGCATGCAAGAAAATATATTGTAGAGAGCATAGATAAGGTTTTACTATCTATGAGTTATCATATAGCCTACGCTAGCTAGAGTGTTTAGATCACCTATCTCAAGGCATCATTAAGTATACAACAAGTCTTTCATGTTTCCAAAAAGCTTTGACATACTCTAGATCACTTAGACAAATTGAGTTACTCGAGCTCACTAAGCCCATTGAGTTAATACATATCGTACCTTAATCCCTCAGCCATCGAGTACAAATCTATCACCTATAGAACCCACACAGTATACATAAATACATCCATAAATCATCTACATATTGGCCAATGAAGCCATACTTTAACCATGCTCACACAGCCGTCGGGTTACTCGTGCTTACACAGCTAGCAGATTAAAGGACCATATCTGGATCACCATAGCCATGGATACGTCCTAGACATACTAGGATCACATTAGCCACAAGTAGCATTTAAATGAGGTCACTCAGCCTATCAGGTTACTTGAGCTCACTCAGCCTTTCGAGTTTATTACCTTATTCGGATCACCATAGCAATGGATAGGTTTTTAACCGCACCTAAACCACTCAGCATGTGGGTACGTCGGATGTATTTGTTCACTTAGCCTGAAGTATGCATCCCCTTATATAAGTATCGTATTACTGACTCTAGGACATCTAGATTCCTTTACCACAATCATGTAACCCCCTTGACCCGGCCTAGGCGTTAGGCCGAATTGAGTGAGCTACATTAGGTTTGTCGTAACAAACCTGAACCGAATATCTCGAATTAGATCCATTTTTAACTTATCTAGATGCATCCTTAGAACCTAAAGTGTACAAACTAGCATCGGTAAAATTCTCACCAAAATCGGACATCGAATCGATGTACAATTGCACGTACATGCATTTTAGGGACCAAATTGCAAATCTAGAAAATTACGGGTACTTAATTGAATTTGAGGTTAGCAATACTTAATTATTCAGGTTGCATGCATACATGTTCATTTTCATCTAAAACGGATCATTCGAACACCTTCAATTAGCAAACACATGAAACGGGGACTAAAATGGAAGAATCTCAACAACATCACATCAAATAACATAACAAACTTGTGTATATGTACGCGAAATTCCTTACCGATACCAAGCTTCATTCACTAGGACTGTACTGGTACCCAAACCCGTATACCGATATTTAGGCAACAATACTCAAGGCCCATGCCGATACGATCATGGGGCGTATCGGTACCCAGGCTTAAATGGCTAAAACACAATTTCTAGTAGCTAAAACTCGTACCGATACAATTGTCTGTGAATGTACACATGCCAAATTTCCAATTCCCAAAGCCTGATTCAAGCCCTGCGTACCGATACGTTGAGCACCGTATCGATACCCAGAGACCTGTAAGGCCCATTTTATATTATTTTGACCCCTAAATCAATGCAAAATTGTCTCAAACATCCTAGCATGCATACTAAACACCTTTATCATAAAAAGCATTCATCCACAACAAAACAAACCATCAATTATGCATACTCAGATACAATAACATAATTTATAAGCATGCCCCCTAATCATTTAGAACAATAAACCCGAAATGTAAATTAATGATCGATTTAATAACAGTATATCATCCATTATCTTGCTATACCACTTTGAACTTGTTGAGCATTCACATAGGTATATGTAAGTTCACCAATAATGCTTGTGATGGCATAGTAAGCTATAAAGCATAGCATCCAAACGATAAATCTATTAACGTACTTAAAAAAAATCCAACTGACAAATCAACAAGAAATAATTATTCGAAAGATACAGCAACCAAAATACAAATCCCCCAAAATTTGGACAACACATTGCCTTATTACCAAAAGTTCAAAACCAAACCATACTTAGTGGTGTCGCTCTTCCACGTTCAAAAATGCATTAAAACATGAGTGTAAAAGCCAATACACTTGAATCCCTTTCAAAACATGTCATGCATAACAACCATATGCAAACTATAGATTTCCACTTATTTCTCCTATACTGGCAATTATAGTGACCATTAGATAAATCATTGCTTCATTATAAAACCACATCAGATACACGGAATTTCCGGTAGACTCACCTGTACCAAACCATACCTTGAGCCAGATAGTCTCTGTAACCCCCTTAACCCGGCCTAGACGGTTTACCCGAATTAAGAAAGTCACACGGGGAAAACCAAAGTCAACCCGAAAGTCAACCTTGATTAACGACCTTTTTTTTATTTTTACTCTTGTCTAGATGCACATTAACCCTAGTTGCTGTCATACAAACAACATGCTCAAAGATCATAAACATCAGAGATCAAACAGGGACCCAATTGAACAATCTACAACTTTAGGGACCAAATTGTAAATTCTGCAAGTTATAAGGTCTTAACCCAAATTAGAGTTACCAACTTGAAATTAGTCAGGTTTCATGTTTCTCTGCAAAATTTCAGCTCAAAAGGACTTCCCAAACTCATACAATTGCACAAACAAGATTTAGGACCAAAACGCAAACATTCCAAAACATTTAACTGCCAATGTCAGCCCCCAACGGTCACGTGTTCCGAAACAGGGAGAACCTGTTTCGAAACGCGGGGCCGTTCCGCAACGCGTACCGAAACGAGGGCTGGCAGTGAGCTTTCCGTTTCGGAATGGTGTCTTCCGTTTCGGACGCCTGGGCTGCTACAAGGCACCCGTTCCGAAACGGTAGCTACTGTTCCGAAACGATCTGCACAGAGTGCAGCGTAATGCTTGCTTAAACACACAATTGACCAACCAATCATGCTCCAAATGCTACCAAACTTTACCAGCAACTCATACAACATACAAGAGACATATTTGTATCAGCCAATCAACATTTAAGCATCAAATATGAAAAGCCCCAATCCTATTGGCATGCTTCCTACTCAAGCAAACCATTCAAGCATAAAACCTCCAAATCAAACATATAATGGCCAAATACAAATCCAGCATTATTAACAACATTAAACAAACTTAGGGAGTTCAAAACATCTCCCAAAACATCCACATAGGTCCCCCATTGCAAAATGCCAAAAGCTAAAAATGTATAAGAAAACCTTCCCATACTTGAGCTTAATTTCCACTTGATTGCTTGCCTTCCTTGCTGCCCTCAATGCACCTTAATGTTCTGCATTATTGGTTTAAGAAAAAGAAGAGAGCGTAAGCAAAAGCTTAGTGAGGAATGCTCATTAAAACCATTCAATAATGCATTTATAAAACTCATTTATAAATCATACTTCAAAATATCATTTATACATGCTTACAAGCATTCTTAAACAAGCAATACATGCTTCCATATCAATACATGTCATATTGGCCACAAGTGATAAATTCCATCTTTTTAAAACAAGATCAACATAAGACTCACACATGGACTTTTAAACACCATTGTGATCTTATAATTCACAAGGACCACACAAGGACTTTTAACCACCTTTGTGTCCTTTACAAGTTTCACCCCAAGGACTTTTAAACACCTTGGCCCCAAGGACTTTTAAACACCTTGGCCCATGGACTTTTAAACACCATGGCAAGGACCACACAAGGACTTTTAACCACCTTTGTGTCCTTAACAAGAACCATCCAAGGACTTTTAACCACCTTGATGTTCTTAAGTAACAAGGCTCACTCAAGGACTTTTAACCACCTTAGTGACCTTAACCTTTTTCAAAACATCACTTGCCAATATACATCATTATCATCAAATAATCCACTGTTTTAAAGCATTTAACCAAGCCATAAACATCACGCATTTTTAAGCATCAAGCCACATTTAAACAATGTTCAAAAACAAGGAACTCTTACCTTGAGCTTCCTTCAACATATGGCTTACAAAATCAGCAATAACCATGCTAAATCATGCTTTCAAAACAGAATTTAAAACATGCAATAAACCACATTGCACAACAACCAAACCATGCCCACCACTAGAGAGTTTTTCCGAAAACTTACACTTGAGCTTAGTAAAGTTGTTTAGACTTAGACTAAGCTCCCAAGACATTGGTTTCAAAGCCGAAAACCCAATTTCACTCACCGATTCCACTTCGCCTCTTGCCGAAGCACAAATCAAGCTTCCGAATCACCACCACTTGGATCCAAAGATGACTCCCCTGTTTTAAACACATCAAAGCAGAGGATTAATGCATCATCATGCATTAATAGCTTCAATGAAAGCACCTAAACTCGCTGCTCTCATCCACACTCCATTTTCGGCCACCAAACACAACCGAAAATGCATCCAAACAACTCCTCAACAAAGCCCGGCCATAAACCATCAAAACTAAACATCCTTTAACATCATTTAACATCTAAAAAGAACCTATTAACATCCTTATACCTCCAGCAACAACAGATCCACAAGATCACTCCAAAACAACCAAGAATCACAAGCTAAACTTAGGAAATTCAACCTATCCGGGATTGCATTAATTAAAACTCAATTCCTTATCAAATTAACATTCATTTATCATCAAATTAACACCTTAAAACACAGCCCAATCAGATCCAACGAAAATCCATCAAAAATCATCAAATCTTGCATTTAAAGCCAAGATCCACCACACAACTTTAAAACCACTTATAAATCATCAATTTAGGATTGAGAACTTAGGAATTTCAGTAAAGAACTGAGAGTTTAGAGGAGAATGACGTTCTTACCTCCAAACTTGAGTTTCTCCCTTTTTAGAACCAAAAAGCTTGAAGAATCAACTAGCAAATGGTGAGGTTTTGTTGATGAGATGATTAGAAATCAAAAGAGAATTAAAAGGAGAGATTTAGGTGACAAAATCAGAAGAAAAACTCTGGAGAGAAGGTGTTTGGGTTGAGAGAAAATGAGAGAAAGGAAAATGAGATTTTAGGAAAATTATTTAGAAATAACTTCCCTCCACTTTTCCTTTTGTTTAAAATCAGAATTAAATCACTAAATATCTTAGAAAAATATGGAGAAACTCCCTTTGGGTAAATAGCTCCTTAAAGATTCAAAGTTTCAATCCTTTTTAAAACAGTCACGAAGTTTTCAAAATTTACATTTTGGTCACTAGCCAAAATGTCACCCTTCCAAAACTCATTTTGTAAAATTTATTTCACAGTTCACTTATATATATTAAAAGAGGATTTTAGAACATTTTTCCATATTTTTAATGCAACCCGAACTAGGCTTTCCTATTTTCACCTTTTTAGATTCGAACAGCACTTTGACCGAACCGGTCAACGCCCAAAACTTCTAAGCCCAAAACCGGGGCGTTACAACTCTCCCCCCCTTAAGAAATTTTGTCCTCGAAATTTACCTGAAGGAAAGAGATAAGGAAACTGCTTCAGCATATCATCCTTCCGTTCCCAAGTGGCCTCCTCAACACCACGGTGCTTCCACAACACCTTCACCAACTCAATGGTCCTGCCACAAAGAACCTTGCTATCTGAATCCAGAACCTTCACCGGTTCCTCATCATAGGTCAAATCCGGATTCAATTCCACTTCCTCCACAGGCATCACATGCGAAGGATCAGATCTGTACTTCCGGAGCATAGAAACATGAAACACATCATGAATCTTCTCCAACTCTTGAGGTAGCCTCAACTTGTACGCAACAGGACCCACACGCTCAACCACCTCATATGGTCCAATGTACCTAGGGCTCAACTTACCTTTCCGGCCAAACCTCATCACCTTCTTCCAAGGCGAAACCTTCAAGAACACACGGTCACCCACCGCATACTCAATCTCCTTACGCTTCAAGTCCGCGTAAGACTTTTGCCGATCAGAAGCTGCCTTCAAACGCTCACAAATGAGCTTCACCTTCTCGGTGGTTCCTTTCAACAAAGCCGGCATCGAAACCAACTTCTGACCCGTTTCAGCCCAACAAAGAGGAGTCCTACACTTCCTCCCGTACAAAGCCTCATAAGGTGCCATTTGAATACTCGCCTGGTAACTATTGTTATAAGCAAACTCTACCAAAGGCAAATGCTTCTCCCAAGAGCCCTGAAACTCAATCACGCAGCACCTCAACATATCCTCCAAAATCTGGATAACACGCTCTGACTGACCATCCGACTGAGGATGATAGGATGTACTGAAATTCAACCTTGTACCCAAAGCTTGATGCAAACACTGCGAGAAACGCGATGTGAACCTCGGATCCCTATCCGACACAATCGACTTAGGCACACCATGTAGCCGCACAATCTCAGCAATGTACAGCTCCGCAAGCTTATCCAAAGAAAACGTAGTATGCACAGGCAAGAAATGCGCACACTTCGTCAGGCGATCCACAATCACCCAAACCGAATTCTTCTTCGATGGTGACAAAGGTAAACCAGATACAAAATCCATGGTAACCCTTTCCCATTTCCACTCAGGGATTCTCAACGGTTGCAACAACCCTGAAGGAACCTGATGCTCAGCCTTAACTCGCTGACACACCAAACACTTGCTCACAAACTCTGCAACATCCTTTTTCAAACCCACCCAATAGTACTCATCACGAAGATCACGATACATCTTAGTACTACCAGGGTGCATAGCAAAAGGACTACTATGACCTTCAGTCAGAATAGCACGCCTCAACTCAGCATCATTGGGCACTACCATTCGACTCCCAAAACACAACACACCATCATCATTAAAACAGAAATCCGAAGGCCTACCCTCCGCGATATCCTGAACATGCGGTACCAAAGAATCATCCAGCAACTGCTTTTCCTTGATCAACTGAACCAAAGATGGCTTCACTTGCAACTCAGCCACAAGACCACCATCACGCGATATACTCAAACTGGAAAACATAGCCCTCAGCTCAACAGCTACCTTCCTACTCAAGGCATCCGCTACAACATTAGCCTTTCCCGGATGGTACTCAATCGTCAAATCATAATCCTTGAGCAACTCCAACCATCGCCGCTGCCTAAGATTCAACTCCTTCTGAGACATCAGATACCTCAAACTCTTGTGATCCGTGTACACAGTACACTTCTCACCATACAGATAATGTCTCCAAATCTTCAGAGCAAAAACCACTGCAGCCAACTCAATATCATGCGTAGGATAATTGCGCTCATGCACCTTCAACTGCCGCGATGCATAAGCAACCACCTTACCCTCTTGCATCAGCACACATCCTAAACCAACATAGGACGCATCACTATAGACCACAAACTCTTTCCCTTATTCAGGCTGAACCAAGATAGGAGCTTGCGTCAAAGCTGCCTTAAGCTTCTCAAAAGCCTGCTGTCTTGCTTCTGTCCACTCATACTTAACATCCTTCTACAACAGCTTCGTCAAAGGTGCAGCAATCTTAGAAAACCCATCCACAAACCTCCGATAGTATCCCGCCAAACCAAGGAAACTACGAACCTCATGAACAAACTTAGGGACCTTCCAATTCATCACCGCCTCAATCTTCTAGGGATCAACACGAATCCCCTCAGCAGAAACTACATGCCCAAGAAACACCACCTCCTTAAGCCAAAACTCACACTTGCTCAGCTTAGCATAAAGCTGATTTTCCAACAAAGCTTGCAACACAATTCTCAAATGCTCTTCATGCTCCTCCTCAGTACGCGAGTACACGAGGATATCATCAATGAATACCACAATGAACTTGTCCAGGTATTCATGAAACACACGATTCATCATGTCCATGAAAGCAGCAGGAGCATTTGTCAAACCAAACGGCATCACAAGAAACTCATAATGCCCATACCTTGTCCTGAAAGCTGTCTTAGGCACATCCACATCCTTCACCTTCAACTGGTAATACCCTGACCTCAAGTCAATCTTAGAGAACACAGCTGCTCCCCGAAATTGATCAAAGAGATCATCAACCCTCGGCAAAGGATACCGATTCTTGATAGTCAACTTGTTCAGCTGACGGTAATCAATGCACATCCTCATAGTGCCATCCTTCTTCTTCACAAACAAAACCGGTGCACCCCAAGGTGACACACTCGGCCGTATGAAACCATGATCAAGCAATTCTTGCAATTGCGTCTTCATCTCTTTCAGCTCTTTAGGTGCCATTCTATAAGGGGTAATGGACACAGGAGTTGTATTCTCATACAGCTCAATTCCAAACTCCACCTCACGATTAGGAGGTAAACCAGGCAACTCCTCAGGAAACACACCAGGAAACTCCTTCACAACTCTAATATCCTGCACCCGCAACTCCTTAGAGCTAGGATTCATCACAAAAGCTAGATAAGCTTCACAACCTTGCCTCAGCATCCTGCTCGCCTCCAAGGTAGACACCACATTGGCAAGAAACTTCACATTCTCACCAACCACAACAACTTCGTAATCATCCGCAAGCTTCAACGAAACTCGCTTATTCTCACAATCCACAACAGCACGATGCTCAGCAAGCCAATCCATACCAAGGATTACATCAAAACCATAGAAAGACAGCTCCATAAGGTCAACATGAAAAACATGGTCCTGAACAACCAAAGGACACCTCCTATACAACTTTCGAGTCACAACAGTCTCACCAAAAGAACTAGTGACACGAACACCAACATCCAAAGACTCAACAGGCAACCCAAGCAATTCAGCATGCTCACGTAAAATGTATGAATGCGTAGATCCAGAATCTATCAAGGAAAGTAATGACAAGGATTGCAAAGTAAAGGTACCTGCATTCACATCCGCGTCATTCCTTCCCTCACGCTGAGCATACACCCTAGCTTGACCTCCACCTTCAGGCTGAATAGCCACAACATGGGCCACTCCTCGACCACCTTCCTCTCTCCGTTGAAAGTTACCACGGCCGCGCCCACGACCTCTCTGCGGTGCAGCAACAACAGGAGCACGCACTTGGCCACCAGCCAACATAGGACATTCTCTCCTCAAATGATCCGCAGATCCACAATTCCAGCACCCATTACCAGCTGCCACAACAGGGGCTTGCACCTCCCTCACAGCACGAGGACAGTCACGCTTCATGTGACCACGTGAACCACAAATCCAACAAGCACTCGGATCAGCTCTAGCATTGCCTCCCCGAGCAGGTACACCACCACCTCTCTTAGCTGAGGACGGATACTTCTGATCACGTCCCCTCTTGTTCCGTCCACCACCGGAACTATATTCAGCTGCTCGCTTTCCAGCACTTGCTCCAGCACCTCTAGCAGATAAACCCAAGTTCATCTCAATATCCTTAGCTCGGCCCACAAACACATCAAAATCATCATACTTGGTAGCCAGCACATACATCTTCACATCCGTCACTAAACCATAACGGAATCTTGCGCACCTCGCCCGCTCATCAGATACCAGCTCAGGTGCATACTGACTGAGTCGAACAAACTGCACTTCATACTCAGCCACAGTCATGCTCCCCTAGGTAAGAGACATGAACTCACGCTTCTTTTCATCCAGGTACCTCACACCAAGATACCTTCTCTTGAACACATTCTGAAAGAATGTCCAAGTTATGTCAGCTTCAGCCATCCCAGCTATAGTGGTCATCCACCACGTATAAGCATCATCCTGTAGCAAGGATACAACACAACCCAGCTTTTGCACATCGGTGCAACTCATCTGACCCAAAATCCTCTTGGTACTTTCTAACCAAGCTTCAGAACCTTCAGCAGACATACCCCTGAACTCAGACCCACCAAGACTGTGCAAACGCTCCAAAGGTAGTCTAACTCAAGCATCTCTCTGATGCCCAGCTCCTTGAGCTCCAGCTACTGCCGCTCGAAAAGCACCAGCAATAGCTTGCACCAACATCGTCATGTCAGGCATAGCTTGCCCCTGACCAACTTCAGGACCAGCAGCTCCAGCACCAGCTGCAGCTTCAGCTCCTTCACCCCCAGCACCACCACCACCAGGCGGAGGAGGTAACACTGCACTTCCCGCGTTTTCCTCATTTTCATTCTCATTCGGAGCCGTAGCTCGCACATTACTTCTCAACTCCCTACGTGGTGCCATACTCTAACCATTCAATCACAATGCAAATATACAAAGTCAGGTCCAGCAAGGTAAGCAATCCAAGTATTCAAGCTCAATTTCATTTAAAATCAACATCAATACATTAGCTTTGATTTGGCAATGGGTACCCACAACATGCTTCATCAAAGCATACAACTCAATCTCATCAATTTCACAAACTACTCATCATGCTTTCACTCAACAAGCATTCAAAGCGTACATACTTCAATCATGCACACATTCATTCCTAATTACTCGCAAACCTGGCTCTGATACCACCAAATGTAACCCCCTTAACCCGGCCTAGACGGTTTACCCGAATTAAGAAAGTCACACGGGGAAAACCAAAGTCAACCCGAAAGTCAACCTTGATTAACGACCCTTTTTTTTTCTTTTTACTCTTGTCTAGATGCACATTAACCCTAGTTGCGGTCATACAAACAACATGCTCAAAGATCATAAACATCAGAGATCAAACAGGGACCCAATTGAACAATCTACAACTTTAGGGACCAAATTGTAAATTCTGCAAGTTATAAGGTCTTAACCCAAATTAGAGTTACCAACTTGAAATTAGTCAGGTTTCATGTTTCTCTGCAAAATTTCAGCTCAAAAGGACTTCCCAAACTCATACAATTGCACAAACAAGATTTAGGACCAAAACGCAAACATTCCAAAACATTTAACTGCCAATGTCAGCCCCCAACGGTCACGTGTTCCGAAAGAGGGAGAACCTGTTCCGAAACGTGGGGCCGTTCTGCAACGCGTACCGAAACGAGGGCTGGCAGTGAGCTTTCCGTTTCGGAACGGTGTCTTCCGTTTCGGACGCCTGGGCTGCTACAAGGCACCCGTTCCGAAACGGTAGCTACTGTTCCGAAACGATCTGCACAAAATGCAGCGTAATGCTTGCTTAAACACACAATTGACCAACCAAAAATGCTCCAAATGCTACCAAACTTTACCAGCAACTCATACAACATACAAGAGACATATTTGTATCAGCCAATCAACATTTAAGCATCAAATATGAAAAGCCCCAATCCTATTGGCATGCTTCCTACTCAAGCAAACCATTCAAGCATAAAACCTCCAAATCAAACATATAATGGCCAAATACAAATCCAGCATTATTAACAACATTAAACAAACTTAGGGAGTTCAAAACATCTCCCAAAACATCCACATAGGTCCCCCATTGCAAAATGCCAAAAGCTAAAAATGTATAAGAAAACCTTCCCATACTTGAGCTTAATTTCCACTTGATTGCTTGCCTTCCTTGCTGCCCTCAATGCACCTTAATGTTCTGCATTATTGGTTTAAGAAAAAGAAGAGAGCGTAAGCAAAAGCTTAGTGAGGAATGCCCATTAAAACCATTCAATAATGCATTTATAAAACTCATTTATAAATCATACTTCAAAATATCATTTATACATGCTTACAAGCATTCTTAAACAAGCAATACATGCTTCCATATCAATACATGTCATATTGGCCACAAGTGATAAATTCCATCTTTTTAAAACAAGATCAACATAAGACTCACACATGGACTTTTAAACACCATTGTGATCTTATAATTCACAAGGACCACACAAGGACTTTTAACCACCTTTGTGTCCTTTACAAGTTTCACCCCAAGGACTTTTAAACACCTTGGCCCCAAGGACTTTTAAACACCTTGGCCCATGGACTTTTAAACACCATGGCAAGGACCACACAAGGACTTTTAACCACCTTTGTGTCCTTAACAAGAACCATCCAAGGACTTTTAACCACCTTGATGTTCTTAAGTAACAAGGCTCACTCAAGGACTTTTAACCACCTTAGTGACCTTAACCTTTTTCAAAACATCACTTGCCAATATACATCATTATCATCAAATAACCCACTGTTTTAAAGCATTTAACCAAGCCATAAACATCACGCATTTTTAAGCATCAAGCCACATTTAAACAATGTTCAAAAACAAGGAACTCTTACCTTGAGCTTCCTTCAACATATGGCTTACAAAATCAGCAATAACGATGCTAAATCATGCTTTCAAAAAGAATTTAAAACATGCAATAAACCACATTGCACAACAACCAAACCATGGCCACCACTAGAGAGTTTTTCCGAAAACTTACACTTGAGCTTAGTAAAGTTGTTTAGACTTAGACTAAGCTCCCAAGACATTGGTTTCAAAGCCGAAAACCCAATTTCACTCACCGATTCCACTTCGCCTCTTGCCGAAGCACAAATCAAGCTTCCGGATCACCACCACTTGGATCCAAAGATGACTCCCCTGTTTTAAACACATCAAAGTAGAGGATTAATGCATCATCATGCATTAATAGCTTCAATGAAAGCACCTAAACTCGCTGCTCTCATCCACACTCCATTTTCGGCCACCAAACACAACCAAAAATGCATCCAAACAACTCCTCAACAAAGCCCGGCCATAAACCATCAAAACTAAACATCCTTTAACATCATTTAACATCTAAAAAGAACCTATTAACATCCTTATACCTCCAGCAACAACAGATCCACAAGATCACTCCAAAACAACCAAGAATCACAAGCTAAACTTAGGAAATTCAACCTATCCGGGATTGCATTTGTAACGCCCCGGTTTTGGGCTCAGAAGTTTTGGCGTTGACCGGTTCGGTCAAAGTGCTGATCGAATATATAAGAGTGAATTTAGGAAAGCCTAGTTCGGGTTGCATTAAAAATATGGAAAAATGTTCTAAAATCATCTTTTAATATGTATAAGTGAACTGTGAAATCAATTTTGGAAAATGAGGTTCGGAAGGTTGACATTTTTGGCTAGTGACCAAAATGTAATTTTTGAAAGTTGCGGGACAGTTTTATAAAGGATTGAAACTTTGAATCTTTAAGGAGCTATTATTCCAAAAAGGATTTCTCCAGATTTTTCTAAGATATTTTAAGTCTAAAATCTGATTTTAAAGATTAAGAAAAGAGAGGGAAAAATCATTTTAACTAATTCCAACTAATTTTCCATTTTCTCTCAAATTCTCTTTTCTCTCATTTTCTCTCAACCCAAACAAGATTTCCTCAGATTTCTTTCTTTGATTTTAACATTTTAATTTCTCATTTCAATTCTCATTTGATTCCTAATCATCTCATCATCAAAACCTCACAATTTACAAGTTGATTCATCAAGCATTTTGGCTCTAAAATGGAGAAATTCAAGTTTGGAGGTAAGAACGTCCTTCTCCTCTAAACTATCAGTTCTTTACTGAAATTCCTAAGTTCTCAATCCTTGATTCATGTTTTATTAAAGGCTTTTCAATTGAGATCTTGATTTTTGGCTAAAATGCAAGATTTGAGGATTTTGGTGAAATTTTCGTGTGATCTGTTTAAGCAGGGTTTTGAGGTGTTAAATTGATGTTAAATGAATGCTAAAATGATTAGAAGTTGAGGTTTAATCAATGCAATCCCGGATAGGTTGAATTTCCTAAGTTTGGCTTGAGTTTTTGGTTGTTTTTGGAGTGTTTTTGGTGATCTGTTATACCTGGAGGTATAAGGACGTGGTTGTGATCATTTTGCATGTTATTTGATGTATAAAAATGGTTAGAAGTGATGGATCTTGGCTGGGTTAAGTTTTGGAAGTGTTTGGAGGTGATTTCGGTTGTGTTTGGTAGCCAAATTGTTAGTTTTGTGATGAGCAGCGAGTTGTGTTGATGTTGCTGGTGTTTTAATGCATATGGATGCATTAATGTTCTGTTTTTGTGTGCTTGAAACAGGGGAGGTTGATCCTTGAGCTTTGGAGGTGTTTTCGGAAGGTTTCGGAAGCTTGGAAAGCTTGTTGGCTAGGCTTGTTTGGTAATCGGTGAGTGAAGTTGGGATTTCAGCTTTTGAAACATGGTTTGAAGGTTTTTGGGAGCTTAGTTTAAGTCTAAACAACTTTGCTAAGCTCAAGAGTAAGTGAAGAGGTTTTTGCTCTTGGATTGTGTATGATTTGGTTTTAAAATCAATTGTGGTTGATTATTGATGTGCATGTGTTATTGCATGGTTTAATTCTGTTTTGTAAGCATGTTTTAGCATGGTTTAATGCTGGTTTTGAAAGTCAATTGAAAAGGGTGCTCAAGGTAAGAGATCCTTGGTTTAGTGCAATGAAAATGTGGTTTTGATGCATAGTGTTGCATGATGTTCATTGGCTTTGTATGATGCTTAAAAACAGTGAGTTGATGATGATTAATGATGATAATTGTTACCTTGTGCATATTGTTTATGCATGTGAATCATTGAGCTAATGATGTGATGGTTTTGCATTATGTGTATGCATGTGGATCATTGAGCTAATGTTGTGATGGCTTGCATTATGTTTATGCATGTGGAACATTGGATATTATGGTAAGATGGTTATGTTGGCAAGAGATGTGAATGGTTCTTGGTTCGTTGATCGGGTATAATTAGCCGGCTATAGGATTGGGTGCACCGTGAATAAAGTCGCCTTGATGGCGGAGTGGTCAAGTGTGGACCGGGTTAGACTCCCCTCAAGTATTCCTAACGAGATGAGGTCAGTGGAGGGTGTGCCCACGGGAGGACCTCGGTTGCTTAAGGTCGTAGTGGAGGTTGTTGCCCACGGTAGACCTTGGTTAAGTAAAGGTTATAAGGTGGTTAAAAGTCCTTATGTGAGAACCTTGTACTTGTTAAGATCACAATGGCAATGGTTAAGTCCATGTGTGGATCTTGTGTGTGATGTCCCGGATCTCGTTAGATGATGTCTACAACTACCAATCGGTTATGCAAAGGTTGTATGGTGGTTGAAAGTCCATACGGGAAGACCTTGTGCATGTCAAGGGTGTATGTTTATACATGGTAACCTTGAGGAAAAGCTAAGGTTGTATGGTGTTTAAAAGTCCATGCATGGGAACCTTAGGGTGTTAAGGTCAAATGGAGGTTGTTGCCCATTTGGAAGACCTTGGATTGGGTAGTGTGTAGGAAGCGTTGGGACACGCTTGTAATCCGCGTATCCGATCGGGTTGAAAAGTGGAAAGTGATTATGGTTGATCTCTTGGAAGCCAATATAATGTTCTTGATCATGTGAAGCATGGGATTGCTTGAAATGATGCATAGTTGCATGTGAAGCATGGGATTGCTTGAAATGATACATGGTTGCATGTGAAGCATGAGATGCTTGAATTGATGCATGTTTGCATGAGAAGCATGAGATTGCTTGGTAAGATGCATTGTTGCATGAGATGTGTATGATGCTAGTAAAAGCATGCTACTTGTATGTTGAACAAGTGTTGGTTATCATTTGATAAATGATGCATGAGAGCATGGATTACCTATGTTGCATTGGAGTCATGTATGACTTGTTGTTAAAGGCATGTGAATATGATGTTATGGTTTTATAATGCCTTGATTAAATGCATGAAATGGTTTAATTGAACTATGGTTTTAAATGGTTTCTTGCTTGATGTGGTTTTCAAGTTAAAGAAAGGTATGTTGTGGAAAGGATGTGCTTTCCATGGTTTTGTTTAAGCTTGGCATATGGTGTTTATGCATGTTTTGAGCTTGATGTTGAAAGAGTTTTCGAACATGGTTTTGGAAAGCAAATCGGGTTGGTTTTAAAGTGTTTTAAAGACCCGCTGCATTGATGGTGTTTTGGTTTTGAGCATTCCTCACTAAGCATTATGTGCTTACGCTCCTTTTTGTCCATCAATGCAGATTCTTGAAGTTTGGACAGCAAGGAGCAAGGGATTCAAGGTGGACTCCAATGGAGATGTATGTCTCGGTGAATAGCTATAGTTAATAAGGGCAATGGGGTAGAATCTCTCGATTTGTTGTTATTGTGATCGTATGTGTTGATCATGAATGTTTAAATACTGTTGTTAATGTTGTTGAAACATGAATTGGCTTAATTGAGGTTGAATTGAAAGGTTTGTGCTTAAATGGTTGCTTGTGTAGGAAGCATGCCTATAGATTTGGGGCTTTCCGTATGTGATGGTTATTTGTTGAATTGTTGATGCAAGTATGTCTCTTTTATGTTGAATTGCATGTTGGCAAGGTTTGGTGGCTTTTGGAGCATGTTTGATTGATCAATTATGTGTTTGAGTGAGCAAAATGCAACATTCTGGGCTAGGCGTTTCGGAACAGGCAACACCGTTTCGGAACGGGTGCCCTGCATGAACCCAGGCGTCCGAAACGGGTGTCACCGTTCCGAAACGGAAAGCATTCTGCCAGACCCCCGTTGCGGAACGCGTTGCGGAACGGCCCGTGTTTCGGAACGGGCTTGGCCTGTTTCGGAACGGGTGACCGTTGGGGGGCTGACATGGGCGGTTAAATGTTTCAAAATGTTTGCATTTTGGTCCTGAATCTTGTTTGTGCAATTGTATGAGTTCGGGATGTCCGTTTGAGCTGAAATTTGGCAGAGAAGCATGAAACATGATTAATTTCAAGTTGGTAACTTAAAATCTGGTTAAGTCCTTAAAGTTTTCAGAAATTACAATTTGGTCCCTAAAGTTGTAATTTGTTCAATTGGGTCCCTGTTTGATCTCTGATGATTGTGATCTTTGAGCATGGTGGTTGTGTGATCACATCTAAGGTTAATGTGCATCTAGATAAGATTAAAAAGAAAAAAAAGGGTCGTTAATCAAGGTTGACTTTCAGGTTGACTTTGGTTTTCCCCGTGTAATCTTCGTAGTTCGGGCCAACCGTCTAGGCCGGGCTACGGGGGTTACATTTGGTGGTATCAGAGCTGAGTTGCGAAGGTTGGGGAAAACGGTAAGTTGTTGTGGTAAGTGTGCTTGATGTTTATCATGTTGTATGGTTGAAAGCTGGTTGAAGCATGTGTTTCTGTATATGCTGTTGATGTTTTGAGCATGTTGCTGGTGTTTGCAAGCATGATTTGTGGTTATGAATCTTGGTTGAGATCATATGGATATGTGTGGATTTTATGAGCTGATGCTATGCGTGATGAATGTGTTTTGAGCATGTTATGTTGTTAATGTGCTAGTGCTGTTGGATGTTGTTTGGTGTAAGCATGATCAAGGTATGTTGTTGATATGCTTGATGTTGTGATGTTCATGTTGTGTTGGCTGTTATGTCATGTAAAGGGGAGGATTCGGGATACCCATTGCCTTATTAATATAGCTATTGTGTTATTTTGGAGTTGGAGTTTGAATCCTTGCTTAATGCTGGTCTAACAGGTTTTGTTTGTTTGTTGTGATTGTATGCTTGTTGTTAGTGGTATGGCAAAGATGATGAAAGAGTGGAGGATGAGTGAAATGGTGGCTGCCTTGGGGCAGGTTGTTAAGTCAAAGGATTCACCCTTTTGTAAAGGTGTTTTGTCTCAGTCTTCTGTGACTGAAGTTGAGTTGGTAAGGCAAGGGAAGGAAGCTGGTTCCGGGATGGAAAGTTCTTTACCTGTTGTTCAGGAGGTGTTGGGAACATCTCAGGCTATGGTTGAGGTGGGATCAGTGGATGTGCTGGCTAAATGTGTGGGTTTGCCGAAGCAGCATTTGCTTGATTTGGGTGCTGAGGAGTATCATGGTTCTTCCCCGGAGATGTTTGAGGCCTGGTTGGCCAATGTAGTTCTGATTTTGGATCAGGAAGGCTGTGATTATGCCTGTAAGCTGGGGAGTGTTGTTTCTCTGATGCTGGAGGATGTTTGTTCTTGGTGGACATCTGTGGCGGTGGCGTCACATATCCTTGATATTGATTGGGATTTCTTCGTATCTGCTTTCTATGAAAGGTATCTTGGAAGGGAATTTCCAAGGGTTGAGCAAGGTGCGGCTGATGCTGATGGTGAGCAAGTGTTGCTTGAGCAAGGAGTGGAAGCTCAGTCATCTGTGTGTGACCGTTGTAAAAGGCAACATGTTGGAAATTGTTGGGGCGCAGGTGTTTGTTGGAATTGTGGTTCCAAGTTGCATGTTAAGCGTGATTGTCCTCATGGAGTGAAGTCAGCTTTGATGTTGGCCAAAGGATCTTTGAAAGGTCGTGGGTGCGGCCGAGGCGAGGTTCAGAGGTGGCGTAAAAAGCAGAAAGTTGTGAAGAGTTTGGAAGATGAAGTTTGCTGGAAGTGTGGGTCTGCTGGACACATGAAGCGTGATTGCTTGATGTTGGCGCGGAACAGTCAAGGTTTCTTATCGCAAGGAGTTGGTGGTGACCCAGGAGTGTTTGTTGGTGCTGCAAGGGTGCAACTGAAGGATGTTGGTTCCGCAAGGAAGAGAGCTCGTTCGATGAAGCTTCAGGGTGGTGTTGTGTTTTCAGGTAACCTTGTTAAGTGATCTTTTCTTTAGTTGCTTAGTTTGGTTTCTGTTGGTTTTTCCTTGCGTGGTAAGTTTAGTCTTGTTGCTAGCATGTTTGGGGTAATGGTAGTTGTGGTTTGGTAATATCTTGGGTGTGAAGAAGGCTTGGGTAAGTATCTTGTGGTTAATGGTTGTTGGTATGATGGAGTTAGATAAGTTAAAGATGAGTAAGGAGGTTGTTCTTAGACAGATTTTGAGGATGTTATTGGAGGGTGTGAACTGGCATTCATGCACAGTTAAATCATTGATATATACTATATTATATATGTTGGTCCATGCATACATGTGGCATAACATTAGAGGTTTTTGCATACATGTACATCAGACATTGATAGGGCATGTAGGTGATCATGCATACGATGTTCACACTCCCTAATAACTAATCGAATCTGTTAGTGTTGTGGTTGGATTAGGTGGGATGATGGTTTTTAGAGGTTGTTGGTGTTGAGTGGGAGTTAGAAGTGCTGGAGTTTGTTATCTTGTTGCTAATAGAAGTGAGAGTGGAATGGCCTGTTGGTGAAAGGAAAGTGTTTGTTGCTCTGAGAGTTTAGTGGTTTGGTGATGAAGGGTTTCTGTTTGAGGTTAGTATCAGCTAAGTGGTTTGTTTAGCTGAAAGGAAGTGGTTGTTCCTTGGTGCTAAGTGTTGTTGCAGCTGAGGTGGTTTAGTTTTTTTTTTTTTTAGTTGTTGTGAAGGGTTGTGTTGGTTCTTAGCAATCTTTGAGGAGATCAGAGGCTGTTATGTGTGTTTTGGATCAGTGATGTTCTGGTAATGCAAGTGTTCTGGTTGAAGTTTGTAGTGAAAGGGTTGTGAAAGATCGAAGGTTTTTGTTGGTTGTTGGGTTTTTGTGTGAGCAGTGGTTGGTTAGTGTGGTTATGAAGTTTTGTTTGAAGTCTGTTGATGGTATGTGGAACGGCTGAAGGTTTCAAGTTGAGGTTGCGATGTGATTTTGGTTTTTGGTGCTGGTGAGCTGTTATGGTAATGTTTTTGACGGATGTGAAGGGTGGTCAGCTTCGTTGAAGAGCTTGAGTAAACAGTTGATGTTAAGGATTTCTGCTTGTTGGGAAATCTTTGGAAGAGGTTTGGGAATCGCAAGAGTTTTAGAGACTGGGAGGTTGCCTAGTGGTTGAGTTGGTTTGGTTGTTGTCTTTGTGTAGGCAAGTCTTGGAAGATGTGTATTACAGTGTTGTTTGCTGTAAGAGTTGAAGTTTTCAGGTTGATGTTGAGATTGTGCATAATCTGGTTGTGTGGAAGGTTGGGTTGTGGTTACCCTTGAGAGTGTGGATTTGTGAACAGTGAGTGGTGGAAGTTTTGTGTGGAAAGTGATCAGTGGTGTTGGTTAAGGCTTTTGTGTTGTCTTGTGTGTGTTGCTTGAAAAGGTTGTTGTTCTCTTTTCGCCGGTTGAAATTTCGAGGACGAAATTTCCTAAGGGGGGGAGAGTTGTAACGCCCCGGTTTTGGGCTCAGAAGTTTTGGCGTTGACCGGTTCGGTCAAAGTGCTGATCGAATATATAAGAGTGAATTTAGGAAAGCCTAGTTCGGGTTGCATTAAAAATATGGAAAAATGTTCTAAAATCATCTTTTAATATGTATAAGTGAACTGTGAAATCAATTTTGGAAAATGAGGTTCGGAAGGTTGACATTTTTGGCTAGTGACCAAAATGTAATTTTTGAAAGTTGCGGGACAGTTTTATAAAGGATTGAAACTTTGAATCTTTAAGGAGCTATTATTCCAAAAAGGATTTCTCCAGATTTTTCTAAGATATTTTAAGTCTAAAATCTGATTTTAAAGATTAAGAAAAGAGAGGGAAAAATCATTTTAACTAATTCCAACTAATTTTCCATTTTCTCTCAAATTCTCTTTTCTCTCATTTTCTCTCAACCCAAACAAGATTTCCTCAGATTTCTTTCTTTGATTTTAACATTTTAATTTCTCATTTCAATTCTCATTTGATTCCTAATCATCTCATCATCAAAACCTCACAATTTACAAGTTGATTCATCAAGCATTTTGGCTCTAAAATGGAGAAATTCAAGTTTGGAGGTAAGAACGTCCTTCTCCTCTAAACTATCAGTTCTTTACTGAAATTCCTAAGTTCTCAATCCTTGATTCATGTTTTATTAAAGGCTTTTCAATTGAGATCTTGATTTTTGGCTAAAATGCAAGATTTGAGGATTTTGGTGAAATTTTCGTGTGATCTGTTTAAGCAGGGTTTTGAGGTGTTAAATTGATGTTAAATGAATGCTAAAATGATTAGAAGTTGAGGTTTAATCAATGCAATCCCGGATAGGTTGAATTTCCTAAGTTTGGCTTGAGTTTTTGGTTGTTTTTGGAGTGTTTTTGGTGATCTGTTATACCTGGAGGTATAAGGACGTGGTTGTGATCATTTTGCATGTTATTTGATGTATAAAAATGGTTAGAAGTGATGGATCTTGGCTGGGTTAAGTTTTGGAAGTGTTTGGAGGTGATTTCGGTTGTGTTTGGTAGCCAAATTGTTAGTTTTGTGATGAGCAGCGAGTTGTGTTGATGTTGCTGGTGTTTTAATGCATATGGATGCATTAATGTTCTGTTTTTGTGTGCTTGAAACAGGGGAGGTTGATCCTTGAGCTTTGGAGGTGTTTTCGGAAGGTTTCGGAAGCTTGGAAAGCTTGTTGGCTAGGCTTGTTTGGTAATCGGTGAGTGAAGTTGGGATTTCAGCTTTTGAAACATGGTTTGAAGGTTTTTGGGAGCTTAGTTTAAGTCTAAACAACTTTGCTAAGCTCAAGAGTAAGTGAAGAGGTTTTTGCTCTTGGATTGTGTATGATTTGGTTTTAAAATCAATTGTGGTTGATTATTGATGTGCATGTGTTATTGCATGGTTTAATTCTGTTTTGTAAGCATGTTTTAGCATGGTTTAATGCTGGTTTTGAAAGTCAATTGAAAAGGGTGCTCAAGGTAAGAGATCCTTGGTTTAGTGCAATGAAAATGTGGTTTTGATGCATAGTGTTGCATGATGTTCATTGGCTTTGTATGATGCTTAAAAACAGTGAGTTGATGATGATTAATGATGATAATTGTTACCTTGTGCATATTGTTTATGCATGTGAATCATTGAGCTAATGATGTGATGGTTTTGCATTATGTGTATGCATGTGGATCATTGAGCTAATGTTGTGATGGCTTGCATTATGTTTATGCATGTGGAACATTGGATATTATGGTAAGATGGTTATGTTGGCAAGAGATGTGAATGGTTCTTGGTTCGTTGATCGGGTATAATTAGCCGGCTATAGGATTGGGTGCACCGTGAATAAAGTCGCCTTGATGGCGGAGTGGTCAAGTGTGGACCGGGTTAGACTCCCCTCAAGTATTCCTAACGAGATGAGGTCAGTGGAGGGTGTGCCCACGGGAGGACCTCGGTTGCTTAAGGTCGTAGTGGAGGTTGTTGCCCACGGTAGACCTTGGTTAAGTAAAGGTTATAAGGTGGTTAAAAGTCCTTATGTGAGAACCTTGTACTTGTTAAGATCACAATGGCAATGGTTAAGTCCATGTGTGGATCTTGTGTGTGATGTCCCGGATCTCGTTAGATGATGTCTACAACTACCAATCGGTTATGCAAAGGTTGTATGGTGGTTGAAAGTCCATACGGGAAGACCTTGTGCATGTCAAGGGTGTATGTTTATACATGGTAACCTTGAGGAAAAGCTAAGGTTGTATGGTGTTTAAAAGTCCATGCATGGGAACCTTAGGGTGTTAAGGTCAAATGGAGGTTGTTGCCCATTTGGAAGACCTTGGATTGGGTAGTGTGTAGGAAGCGTTGGGACACGCTTGTAATCCGCGTATCCGATCGGGTTGAAAAGTGGAAAGTGATTATGGTTGATCTCTTGGAAGCCAATATAATGTTCTTGATCATGTGAAGCATGGGATTGCTTGAAATGATGCATAGTTGCATGTGAAGCATGGGATTGCTTGAAATGATACATGGTTGCATGTAAAGCATGAGATGCTTGAATTGATGCATGTTTGCATGAGAAGCATGAGATTCCTTGGTAAGATGCATTGTTGCATGAGATGTGTATGATGCTAGTAAAAGCATGCTACTTGTATGTTGAACAAGTGTTGGTTATCATTTGATAAATGATGCATGAGAGCATGGATTACCTATGTTGCATTGGAGTCATGTATGACTTGTTGTTAAAGGCATGTGAATATGATGTTATGGTTTTATAATGCCTTGATTAAATGCATGAAATGGTTTAATTGAACTATGGTTTTAAATGGTTTCTTGCTTGATGTGGTTTTCAAGTTAAAGAAAGGTATGTTGTGGAAAGGATGTGCTTTCCATGGTTTTGTTTAAGCTTGGCATATGGTGTTTATGCATGTTTTGAGCTTGATGTTGAAAGAGTTTTCGAACATGGTTTTGGAAAGCAAATCGGGTTGGTTTTAAAGTGTTTTAAAGACCCGCTGCATTGATGGTGTTTTGGTTTTGAGCATTCCTCACTAAGCATTATGTGCTTACGCTCCTTTTTGTCCATCAATGCAGATTCTTGAAGTTTGGACAGCAAGGAGCAAGGGATTCAAGGTGGACTCCAATGGAGATGTATGTCTCGGTGAATAGCTATAGTTAATAAGGGCAATGGGGTAGAATCTCTCGATTTGTTGTTATTGTGATCGTATGTGTTGATCATGAATGTTTAAATACTGTTGTTAATGTTGTTGAAACATGAATTGGCTTAATTGAGGTTGAATTGAAAGGTTTGTGCTTAAATGGTTGCTTGTGTAGGAAGCATGCCTATAGATTTGGGGCTTTCCGTATGTGATGGTTATTTGTTGAATTGTTGATGCAAGTATGTCTCTTTTATGTTGAATTGCATGTTGGCAAGGTTTGGTGGCTTTTGGAGCATGTTTGATTGATCAATTATGTGTTTGAGTGAGCAAAATGCAACATTCTGGGCTAGGCGTTTCGGAACAGGCAACACCGTTTCGGAACGGGTGCCCTGCATGAACCCAGGCGTCCGAAACGGGTGTCACCGTTCCGAAACGGAAAGCATTCTGCCAGACCCCCGTTGCGGAACGCGTTGCGGAACGGCCCGTGTTTCGGAACGGGCTTGGCCTGTTTCGAACGGGTGACCGTCGGGGGCTGACATGGGCGGTTAAATGTTTCAAAATGTTTGCATTTTGGTCCTGAATCTTGTTTGTGCAATTGTATGAGTTCGGGATGTCCGTTTGAGCTGAAATTTGGCAGAGAAGCATGAAACATGATTAATTTCAAGTTGGTAACTTAAAATCTGGTTAAGTCCTTAAAGTTTTCAGAAATTACAATTTGGTCCCTAAAGTTGTAATTTGTTCAATTGGGTCCCTGTTTGATCTCTGATGATTGTGATCTTTGAGCATGGTGGTTGTGTGATCACATCTAAGGTTAATGTGCATCTAGATAAGATTAAAAAGAAAAAAAAGGGTCGTTAATCAAGGTTGACTTTCGGGTTGACTTTGGTTTTCCCCGTGTAATCTTCGTAGTTCGTGCCAACCGTCTAGGCCGGGCTACGGGGGTTAAAGCATTAATTAAAACTCAATTCCTTATCAAATTAACATTCATTTATCATCAAATTAACACCTTAAAACACAGCCCAATCTGATCCAACGAAAATCCATCAAAAATCATCAAATCTTGCATTTAAAGCCAAGATCCACCACACAACTTTAAAACCACTTATAAATCATCAATTTAGGATTGAGAACTTAGGAATTTCAGTAAAGAACTGAGAGTTTAGAGGAGAAGGACGTTCTTACCTCCAAACTTGAGTTTCTCCCTTTTTAGAACCAAAAAGCTTGAAGAATCAACTAGCAAATGGTGAGGTTTTGTTGATGAGATGATTAGCAATCAAAAGAGAATTAAAAGGAGAGATTTAGGTGACAAAATCAGAAGAAAAACTCTGGAGAGAAGGTGTTTGGGTTGAGAGAAAATGAGAGAAAGGAAAATGAGATTTTAGGAAAATTAGTTAGAAATAACTTCCCTCCACTTTTCCTTTTGTTTAAAATCAGAATTAAATCACTAAATATCTTAGAAAAATCTGGAGAAACTCCCTTTGGGTAAATAGCTCCTTAAAGATTCAAAGTTTCAATCCTTTTTAAAACAGTCACGCAGTTTTCAAAATTTACATTTTGGTCACTAGCCAAAATGTCACCCTTCCAAAACTCATTTTGTAAAATTGATTTCACAGTTCACTTATATATATTAAAAGAGGATTTTAGAACATTTTTCCATATTTTTAATGCAACCCGAACTAGGCTTTCCTATTTTCACCTTTTTAGATTCGAACAGCACTTTGACCGAACCGGTCAACGCCCAAAACTTCTAAGCCCAAAACCGGGGCGTTACAGTCTCACCTCTATACTACCTCAAGGTACACCATCAACTTGGGTATCCTAGTTAAACCACATACCACAAGAGACAACCCATTAACCCGAGCAGCCTAGTTACACCGCTTCCTCAAGGGCCATGGTTCGATCAACTTATCATATTATAGTGCACTTTAAACCATATAGCATGCCAACTATATCTAGTACTTTTTTCCATTTGTCACATAGCCAATATACTCTTTTAAACATCTTTACTTCTTGTTTTCCACATGCATTTAACAAAACATTTCCATATGCAAAAATCACATTACCCAAGGCAACAACCACATTTCATTCAGTAATCATTTCTCAATGCTCTTAGGCATCCACATACTTGATAATTCATTGCATATCCTTCAAATGATGCACAAAATGACAAGTAAACTCCTCCATGCTTTTAAACCAAAAACATGAAAATCAAGTCTCATATCAAACCGATATTCAAAGGAGAAATAGGGAAAACTTAATTCCGAGCTTAGTTAAGCTTTCTAGGCTTAATCTAAACTTCCAACTCCTTATTCAAATCTTTAACAGTGTCTGAAACACATATACACTCACCGATACGCATATACACTCACTGATATACAACGACGTGCTTGTTGTTGCATTCCAAGCTTCCAAAATGGACCATTTCCATGAATCAAGCTAGGCTTGACCCTCCGTTATTTTGGAAACACAAAACCAGAGTCAAAATGCATTAAAATCAATTCTAACATCATCCTACAAACATCTCATTCAATCTCCATGAAATTGCATCCAAAAACCATCTGAAACACCAAAAACTACTCCAATCAACAAGCAAACGATCTCCAACCAAAATCCAACGATTCTAGCATCCTAACAACATCCAAAAATATATTCAAAACATCCTCAAACCTCCAGGAATCAAGAATCTACAATAACAGACCCAAAATCACTCTTAAACTACCTTAGAAATTAACCAATTAAATAATTTCGTGATTGATTATGAAAATATCATTTCACATTATATTTATGCAACAAAAATGTGAATTAACCCAATCGAAATCTCTACCAATCATCTTGTAAAACAAGAATTTAGGCAGAACATCAAAATCATCAATTAATCTCACTTTCTTGAATTAAATTGCAAAACCATGTTATAATCCTCAAAACACAAGCCAATTACCAAGGAATATAAATAAAGAAATTTAGTTTTAAGAGAGAATAAGAAATTTACCTTTGAATAACATTCCACCAAAATTGACGTAAGTGAGAAAACAACTTGAAAAATAGATGAGACCTTTATGAAATCTCTAAGAGGTTTTGTTAGGAATTAAATGGGGAATCAAATGATGAAATCTCCATTAAAAATCAGTAAGGTGAAAAATATTTTATTAAAACATTTGAAAAATAGCTCACTAAGGATTCTTAGTATTGGACCAATTACATTTTAGTCACTAGAAACAATTTTGCAATCTTTACAATTTAGTCACTAAAATCGAAATGTCACCTTGATTAATTTAATTAGCCTTCAAATTAATTACCAAAATACTTGATAACATAATTAAACATTTTTAGTATGTCAAAACAATTTTTATCCCAATAACTTCTACTTTAAAATATTAATTTCACTAAAACTCGTTTTACTAATTAATCTGGTTTGAGTAAAACACGACTTGACCAAGGCTCTAAACTTCTAAGCCTATTTTGGGGCGTTACAACTCACCTCCACTAAAAGAAATTTCGTCCCCGAAATTTACTTGAAGGAAAAATATGAGGAAATTGCTTCTTCATGTCCTCATTTGTTTCCCATGTGGCTTCTTCGACTTCTCGATGTCGTTACAACACTTTGACCAACTCAATGGTCTTACCACAGAGAACCTTCGTACTAGATCCCAAAACCTTTACAGGCTCCTCATCATAAGACAACTTTGGACACAACTCTATTTCCTCAACTGGCACAACATGCGCCGGATTCGACCTATACCTCTGAAGCATCGACATATGGAAAACATGATGCATCCTCTCCAAATGAGCTGCTAACTTCAATATATAAGAAACCGAACCAACACGCTCAAGCACCTCATATGGCCCAATGAACCTAGGGCTTAACTTACCCTTACGCCCAAATCTCATAACTTTTTTTCAGGGAGAAACTTTCAGAAACACTTTATCCCCAACATCGGAATTAATCTCCATTCGCTTCAAATTTGCATAAGATTTCTGCCGATCTGAAGCCGCCTTTAAACGGTCACTAATAAGCTTCACCTTGGCTTTTGTACCTCAAAGCAACTCAAGTCCTATGACATACTTATCGCCCGTCTCCGCCCAACAAAGTGGCATTCGACACTTAAGTCCTTAAAGAGCCTCATAGGGAGCCATATGTATACTCGAATGATAAATGTTGTTATAAGCATACTCCACCAACTAAAGTTGCTTATCCCATGTTCCCTGAAACTCAATGATACAACAACGAACATGTCCTCTAAAATCTAAATAACATGCTCAGATTTTCCATCCGTTTAAGTGTGATATGAGGTACTAAAATTAAGCCTAGTTCTAAAACCGTCTATAGACACTCCCAAAACCCTCGATTTAAAACGAGAATCTATATCTGAAACAATATAATTTGGAACCTCATGAAACTTCACAATCTTAGCGATATACAACTCCGCCAGCTTATCCAATGTATACGTCGTATGCACAACAAGAAAATACGCACACTTTGTAAAATGATCAATAATAACCCATATAGAGTTCTTTTCGGATGGCGTCAAATAAAACCCCGTTACGAAATCCATAGTGATCATTTCTCATTTCCATTTAGGAATCTACACAAGTTGCAATAACCTAGAAGGAAATTGATGTTCAGCCTTAACTCGCTGACACACCAAACAATGACCAACATACTCCACTACGTCTTTCTTCAAACCAACTCAATAATACTCTTCCTTCAAATCATGCTACATCTTAGTACTACCAGGGTACATACCAAAAGGACTAGAATGAGCTTCGATTAGAATAGTGTGCCTCAACTCTAAATCTTTTGGCACCACTATTCGACCTTTAAAACAAAAAACACCATCATCATTAAAATGAAAATATGTTGGTTTACCATCCGAAATGTCCTTATAATTGCGAAACCAATGCATCATCATACTATTGTCTCGCTTTAATCATTTGAGACAACGTAGGCCTAACATGCAACTGTACCAACAAACCACCTTCCTGTGTCACACTTAACATGGTGAACATTTCCCTAAGCTAAACATCCATTTTACGACTTAACGCATTCGCCATTACATTAGCTTTTATAACCCCCTCAACCCGGCGTAGGCGATAGACTGAATTGAACAGGTCACACGGAGAATATTGAAGTAAACCAAGAAGTTTACTCCAATAAACGACCCTATTTTTTTCGTTTTATCTTTTTTAAAAATCATTATAATTGTAACCCCCTTAGCCCGGTCTAGACGGTTTACCCGAACTACGAAGATAACACAGGGAAAACCAAAGTCAATCCGAAAGTCAACCTTGATTAACGACCCTTTTTTCTTTTTAATCTTGTCTAGATGCACATTAACCCTAAGCGTACTCTTGAGAAACATTTATGTATAAAGCACAACGATCGAATAAAAATAAAGGACTCAATTGCACAAATTACAATTACTGGGGACACAATTGTAAATTCTGGAAATTTGAAGGTTTTAACTGATTTTTAAGTTACCAATATTAAATTAGTCATATTACATGCTTCCCTGTCAAATTTCACCTCAATCGGACATCTCAAACTCATGCAATTGCAAATACAGTTTTCGGGACTAAAACGAAAAACTTTCAAACCTCAAAGCCATTCAAATCAGTGCCCAACGGTCACCTGTTTCGAAACGGTGTTGACCGTTCCGAAACACAAGTTTGTTTCGAGACTTGTTTCGAAACAGGACCTTCCAGTGGCCAAGTCGTTTCGGAACGACCCCTATCCGTTTCGATACACGAAGGCCATTACAGGCCCCCGTTTCGAAACGCTAGTGCCCGTTCCGATACGGTTTGCCCAGAAGCTGCACAAATTACTGTTTTTTCATACATTAAACCACTCAAACACATCCTCATGACTTCCTAACCATGCTAACAAGTCATCATACATATAAGGTACATACTTGCAACATCAAATCACATTCATAGCATCAAACATGGAACATCACAAGACTATAGGCATGCATCCTAATATCCAAAACCAACAACCAACCAAACTCCAAAAACAACATCAAAAGGCCAATTACAAATCCCAAAACATCAAAAACATCAATCCACAATTAGGGAGTCCAAAACATATCCCTAAACACATCCTAGGTTCCCATTGCCAAAATATCAAAAACTAATAGTGTTATGAAAACATCACCATACATGAGCTTAGTACCCTTGGACTCTCTTGCCTCCTTGTTGCCCTTTAATACTTCAATTATCTGCATTATTGGTTCAAGAGAAAGAGCGTAAGCACAATTGCTTAGTGAGGCATGCTCTAAAGAAACAACACAATAATGTTTTTTATAAAACACATTTAATAAGGCATTTCATCACATAATCATCATTACTCATGCAACCTTGCATACATAACAAGCATCTCATGCTTCATTAAAATCAACATGTCATATTGGCTTTCAAGTGATAATCCATAACCATTTACAACACAAAACACAATCGGATACGCGGATTACAAGCGTTGTCCCATACGCTTCATACACACAACCGAACACATAAGGTGGAGTTTACCGGTACAATCACAACCCCTCAACACCCGTGATGGAGTTTAACGGTACAATCACAACCCCTCAACATCACTCATCAGTAGTTGTATAACTCCACTAACGAGAACACAGGACACACAACACAAGATTCACACACGGACTTTTAACCACCGTTGTGATCTTACCTTTCTCATTAGTGTGCTTGGATGGAGTTTACGGTACAATTACAACCCCTCAACATCCAAGGCGACTTTATTCACGGTGCACCCAATCCTATAGCCGGCTAACTATATCCAATTCAAGTACTTTAAAACCAACACATCACTTGCCAATATACATCATTTATCATCAACAATTCACTGTTTTAAAGCATTAATCAAAGCCATTTAACATCATGCATCATTATGCATCAAAACCACATTACAACATGTCAAACCAAGGATCTCTTACCTTGAGCATCCTTCAACATATGGCTTTCAAAACCAACATTAACATTGTTAAAAAATGCTTTCAAAACAGAATTTAAACATGCAAATTAAAGACAATGCATCAAACCACTTCATGGCTTATCCAAGAGAGTTTTTCCAAGAACTTACTCTTGAGCTTAGTTAAGTTGCTTAGACTTAAACTAAGCTCCCAAAACCTTCAAGCATTTGTTACAAAACTGAAAACCCAACTTCACTCACCAGTTCCGTTTCGCAAGCTTGCCGAAACGCCGATCAAGCCTCCGGATCAACACCACAAGTATCCGAAGATGTCTCCCATGTTTTAAACACATCAAAGCAGAGGATTAATGCATCATCATGCATTGAAATCTTCAGCCAACACACTTAAACCCGCTGCTCTACATAAATCCAACATTTCGGCTACCAACACAACTGAAATCACCTCCAAACTCTTCCAACACACAACCCATCCAAGATCCATCACTTCTAAGCATTTCTAAACATCAATTAACATCCAAAATGAACCTAAACTCGTCCTTATACCTCCAGCTATAACAGAACACCAAGATCACCCCAAAAACCACCATTTTCATAAGCAAAAACTTAGGAAACACAACCTATTCGGGATTGCATTCATAAAACCTCATTTACACATCATTAGACATCCAAAATAAATTTAAGAATCATCTCAAAACAAAGTCCAAACAATCACAACGAAATTCTTCAAGATTTCCTCAAAATCTTGAGTTTTAAGCCAAAATCAAATTCATATCATTAAAACCATTTATAAAACTTAAATTAGGGATTGATAACTTGGGAATTTCAGTAAAGAACTGAGTATTTAGAGGAGAAGAACAACCTTACCTCTAAATGGTGATTTCTCCTTGATATGAGCCAATTTTCTTGAAAATCCAATGAGCAAATCAAAAGGATTTGGTGTAAGATGGATTAGGAACTAATTGATTATTGAAACCTCATCAATTCGAGTGAAAAATCAATGGATAAGTTGCTGGAGAAAAGTGTTTGGATGAGGGAATTTTGAGAGAAAAAGAGATGAGAAAATTTTAGGAAAAGTTAGTTATGAAAATCTAAAAAGTGGTTTTCCTTTTTTCATTTAATTAATTAAACGTTAATTAAAACACTTAAATGTAGGAAAAATCTGGAGAAATCATTTTTGGGTAAATTAGCTCCTTAAAGATTCAAAGTTTCAATCCTTACAAAATAGTCAGCACTGAACTTTTCAAAAATCGCATTTTAGTCACTATTCCAAAATGTTGAATTTCCAAACCTTATTTTGTAACATTGATTTCACCCCTCTCTTATATATATTAAAAGAGGATTTTTAGCTATTTTTCCATATTTTTAAAGCATCCCGAACTAGGCTTTACCTAAAACCTCCTTTTATATTCGAACCGAAAATCAGACCGGTCCAGTCCAGACCCTAAACTTCTAAGCCCAAAATTGGGGTGTTACAACTCTCCCCCCTTAAGAAATTTCGTCCTCGAAATTTACCTGGAGGAAAGAGGTACAGAAACTGCTTCTTCATATCATCCTTTCTTTCCCACGTGGCTTCCTCAACACCCAATGCTTCCACAACACCTTAACCAATTCAATGGTCTTGCCTCGAAGAACTTTACTGTCCGAATCCAGAATTCCAACCGGTTCCTCATCATAGGTCAAGTCTGGATTCAACTCCACTTCCTCCACAGGCATAACATGCGAAGGATCCGATCTATACCTCCGAAGCATAGAGACATGAAACACATCATGAATCTTTTCCAACTCTTGCGGCAACCTCAGCTTGTATGCAACAGGACCCACACGTTCAATCACCTCGTATGGTCCAATGTACCTAGGGCTCAACTTACCCTTCCGGTGAAACCTCATCACCTTTTTCCAAGGCGAAACCTTCAAGAACACACGGTCTCCTACCGCAAACTCAATCTCCTTACGCTTCAAATCAGCGTAAGACTTCTGTCGATCAGAAGCTGCCTTCAATCGCTCACAAATGTGCTTCACCTTCTCGGTGGTTCCTTTCAACAAAGCTTGCATCGAAACCAGCTTCTGACCTGTTTCAGCTCAACAAAGAGGAGTTCTGCACTTCCTCTCGTACAAGGCTTCATAAGGTGCCATTTGAATACTTGCCTGGTAGATATTGTTATAAGCAAACTCCACCAAAGGCAAATGCTTCTCCCAAGAGCCTTGAAACTCAATCACACAGCACCTCAACATATCTTCCAGCACTTGGATAACACACTCAGACTGTCCATCTGACTGTGGATGATAATATGTACTGAAATTCAGCCGTGTACTCAAAGCTTGATGCAAACATTCCCAGAAACGCGATGTAAACCTCGGATCTCTATCCGAAACAATAGACTTTGGCACACCATGCAGCCGCACAATCTCAGCAATGTACAGCTCTGCAAGCTTATCCAAGGTGTACGTAGTATGCACAGGTAAGAAATGAGCACACTTCGTAAGGCGATCGACAATCACCCACATCGAATTCTTCTTCGATGGTGATAAAGGCAAACCAGACACAAATTCCATGGTAATCCTTTCCCACTTCCACTCAGGAATCCTCAACGGTTGCAACAACCCAGAAGGAAAGTGATGTTCAGCCTTAACTCGCTGACAAACCATGCACTTACTCACATACTCCGCAACATCCTTCTACAATCCCACCCAATAGTACTCATCCTTAAGATCAAGATACATCTTTGTACTACCAGGGTGCATAGCAAAAGGACTACTATGAGCTTCAGTCAGAATAGCACGCCTCAACTCAGCATCATTCGGCACTGCTATCCGACTCCCAAAACATAGAACTCCATCATCATTAAAACAAAAATCCGATGGTCTATCCTCAGCAATATCATGAACATGTGGCACCAAGGAATCATCCAACAGCTGCTTATCCTTTATCAACTGAACCAAATATGGTTTCACTTGCAATTCAGCCACAAGACCTCCATCTCGCGAAATACTCAAGCTGGCAAACATAGCCCTCAACTCCACTTCCACCTTTCTACTCAAGGCATCCGCTACAACATTAGCTTTTCCCGGATGGTACTTGATCGTCAGATCGTAATCTTTAAGCAACTCCACCCAACGTCGTTGCCTAAGATTCAACTCTTTTTGAGACATCAAATACTTCAAACTTTTGTGATCCGTGTACACAGTACACTTCTCACCATAGAGATAATATCTCCAAATTTTCAAAGCAAAGACCACCGCAGCCAACTCAATATCATGCGTAGGATAATTACGCTCATGCACCTTCAACTAGCGCGATGCATATGCCACCACCTTACCCTCTTGCATCAACACGCACCCCAAACCAACATAGGATGCGTCACTGTACACCACAAACTCTTTCCCTGATTCAGGTTGAACCAAGATAGGAGCTTGCGTCAAAGCTGCCTTAAGCTTCTCAAAAGCATGTTGTCTTGCCTCCGTTCACTCAAACTTGACATCCTTTTGCAACAACTTCGTCAAAGGTGAAACAATATTTGAAAATCCATCCACAAACCTCCGGTAGTATCCTGCCAACCCAAGGAAACTACGGACTTCATTAACAGACTTAGGAGGCTTCCAATTCATCACTGCCTCAATCTTCTGAGGATCAACACGAATCCCTTCAGCAGAAACCACATGACCAAGGAAAACAACTTCCCTAAGCCAGAATTCACACTTGCTCAGCTTAGCATAAAGTTGATTCTCCAATAAAGCATGCAACACAATCCTCAAATGCCCCTCATGCTCCTCCTCGGTACGAGAGTACACAAGGATATCATCAATGAACACCACAACAAACTTGTCCAAGTATTCATGGAACACTCTATTCATCATGTCCATAAAAGCTGCAGGAGCATTCTTCAAACCAAACGACATCACAAGGAACTCATAATGCCCATACCTCGTTCTAAAGGTTGTTTTTGGCACATCCACATCCTTCACTTTGAGCTTGTAATAACTTGACCTTAAGTCAATTTTAGAGAACACAACCGCTCCCCGAAATTGATCAAAAAGATCATCAATCCTCGGCAAAGGATACCGATTCTTGATAGTCAACTTATTCAGCTGACGATAATCGATGCACATTATCATAGTGCCATCCATCTTCTTCACAAACAAGACCGCTGCACCCCAAGGTGACACACTCGGCCGAATGAAACCACGATCAAGCAACTCCTGAAGTTGCATCTTCAACTCCTCCAACTCCTTAGGTGCCATTCGGTAAGGAGTAATGGACACTGGAGTTGTGTTTTCATACAGCTCAATTCCAAACTCCACCTCTCGACTAGGAGGCAATCCAGGTAACTCCTCCGGAAACACACCAAGAAACTCTCGCACAGTCATGATATCTTGAACTCGCAACTCCTTAGAGCTAGGATTCATCACAAAGGCCAGATAAGCCTCACAACCTTGCCTCAGCATTCGGCTTGCTTCCAATGTAGACACCACATTGGCAAGAAACTTCGCATTCTCACCAACCATCACAACCTCGTAATCATCCGCAAGCTTCAACGAAACTCGCTTGTTCTCAAAATCCACCATAGCTCGATGTTCAACAAGCAAATCCATACCAAGGATTATATCAAAACCATAGAAAGGCAATTCCATGAGATCAACAAGAAAAACATGGTTTTGCACTACCAAAGGACATCTTCTATACAACCTCCGTGTAACAACGGTCTCACCAAAGGAACTAGTTACACGCATACCAACATCCAAAGACTCAACAGGTAAACAAAGCATTTGAGCATGTTCACGCAATATGTATGAGTGTGTAGATCCATAATCAATCAAGGAAAGTAATGACAAGGATTGCAAAGTAAAGGTACCTGCGATCACATCCGTGTCATTTCTCCCCTCTCGCTGAGCATACACTCGAGCCTGGCCGCCACCCTCAGGTTGAACAGCCACCACATGCGCCACATTCCTCCCACCATCATCTCTGCGCTGGAAGTTACCACGGCCGCGCCCACGACCTCTCTGTGGTGCAACAACCCCAGGAGCACGTCCCTGACCACTACCGGCCAACAGAGGACACTCCCTTCTCATGTGGTATGCCAAACCACAATTCCATCATGAATTACCGATCACTGCAACAGGAGCCTGAACCTCCCTCGCTGCTCGAGGACAATCCCGTCTCAGATGGCCACGCAATCCACACGTCCAGCACGAGTTCTGATCAGCTCCCATCTTATCTCCCTGAACAGGCGCACCATGCCCTCCATTGCCACGCCTAGCAGAAGACTAATACCTCTTATCTCGTCCTCTCTTGTTCCGTCCACCACCGGAACTATACTCAGCAGCTCTTTTGCCCGAGCCAGAACTAACACTCCTGGAAGACAAACCGAGGTTCTGCTCAATGTCCTTCGCTCTACTCACCAGCACATCAAAATCCGTGTACTCAGCTGCAAGCATAAAGGTCTTCACATTCGGCATCAAACCATATCGAAAACGTTCACACCTCTCCCGTTCATCAGGGATAAGCTCAGGTGCGTACTGACTAAGACGGACAAACTGGATCTCATACTCAGCCACCGTCATGCTTCCTTGCACAAGAGACATGAATTCTCTTTTCTTCTCATCAAGGTATCGCACACCTATATACTTTCGCTTAAACGCGTTCAGAAAGAACGTCCTAGTCACATCAACTTCCTCCATTCCGGAGACAGTGGTCGTCCACCAAGTATACGCATCATCATGTAACAGCGATACCACACAACCCAGCTTCTGCACATTGTTGCAGTTCATTTGTCCCAAAATTCTCTTGGTGCTTTCCAACCAAGATTCAGAACCCTCAGGAGATAAACCTCTATACTCAGTCCCTCCCAGACTGCGAAGACGTTCCAAAGGTAATCTCACATTAGCATCACCAAGATGCACAGCTCCGTGAGCTCTAGCTACTGCTGCCTGGAAGGCTCCAGCAATAGCATGTATCAGTACAGTCATGTCAGGAGCAGCTTGCCCCTGCACAGCTTCAGGTCCAGCGACCCCAGCACCAGCACCAATTCTCGCATTTTCACCTCCAGCACCACCACCGCCGGGTGGTCCACCACCGGGAGGAGGAGGTATATCCACAACATTCTCAATGTTTTCCTCGTTCTCATTCTGAGCCATAGCTCTCGTATTCATCCTCATCTCTCTACGAGGCCCCATTTATAAAAAAAACAATGCACTGACACAAATGCAATAAACATAATTAGGCTCAACAAGGTAAGTAATCCAAGTACTCAAGCTCATTTTCCAAAAACAATTAATTTCATTAGTTTTGATATGGCAATGGGTTCCTCTAATGTGCTTCAACCTAGCATAGCATCACAATTGCAACATACCTTACAATTCATACAACATACCTTCACCCAATAGGCATATCATGCAAATACACATACATCACCCACATAATCATTCCCATTTACATGAGAACTCAGCTCTTATACCACCAAATGTAACCCCCTTAGCCCGGCCTAGACGGTTGACCCGAACTACGAAGATTACACGGAGAAAACCAAAGTCAACCCGAAAGTCAACCTTGATTAACGACCCTTTTTTTCTTTTTAATCTTGTCTATATGCACATTAACCCTAAGCGTACTCTTGAGAAACATTTATGTATAAAGCACAACGATCGAATAACAATAAAGGACTCAATTGCACAAATTAGAATTATTGGGGACCAAATTGTAAATTCAGGAAATTTGAATGTTTCTACTGATTTTGAAGTTACCAATATTAAATTAGTCATATTACATGCTTCCCTGTCAAATTTCACCTCGTTCGGGACTAAAACGAAAAACTTGCAAACCTCAAAGCCATCCAAATCAGTGCCCAACGGTCACCTGTTTTGAAAAGGTGTTGACCATTCAAAAACACGGGTTCGTTTCGAGACTTGTTTCGAAAAAGGACCTTCTAGTGGCCAAGTCGTTCCGGAACGGCCCCTATCCGTTTCGATACACGAAGGCCATTACAGGCTCCCGTTTCGAAACGCTAGTGCCCGTTCCGATACGGTTTGCCCAGAAGCTGCACAAATTGCTGGTTTTTCATACATTCAACCACTCAAACACATCCTCATGACTTCCTAACCATGCTAACAAGTCATCATACATATAAGGTACATGCTTGCAACTTCAAATCACATTCATAGCATCAAACATGGAACATCACAAGACTATAGGCATGCATCCTAATATCCAAAACCAACAACCAACCAAAACTCGAAAAACAACATCAAAAGGCCAATTACAAATCCCAAAACATCAAAACCATCAATCCACAATTATGGAGTCCAAAACATCTCCCTAAACACATCCTAGGTTCCCATTGCCAAAATATCAAAAACTAATAGTGTTATGAAAACATCACCATACATGAGCTTAGTTCCCTTGGACTCTCTTGCCTCTTTGTTGCCCTTTAATACTTCAGTTATCTGCATTATTAGTTCAAGAGAAAGAGCATAAGAACAATTGCTTAGTGAGGCATGCTCTAAAGAAACAACACAATAATGCTTTTTATAAAACACCTTTAATAAGGCATTTCATCACATAATCATCATTACTCATGCAACCTTGCACACATAACAAGCATCTCATGCTTCATTAAAATCAACATGTCATATTGGCTTTCAAGTGATAATCCATAACCATTTACAACACAGACACAATAGGATACGCGGATTACAAGAGTTGTCCCATACGCTTCATACACACAACCGAACACATAAGGTGGAGTTTACCGGTACAATCACAACCCCTCAACACCCGTGATGGAGTTTAACGGTACAATTACAACCCCTCAACATCACTCATCGATAGTTGTATAACTCCACTAACGAGAACATGGGAAACACAACACAAGATTCATACACGGACTTTTAACCACTGTTGTGATCTTACCTTTCTCGGTAGTGTGTTTTGATGGAGTTTACGGTACAATTACAACCCCTCAACATCCAATGCGACTTTATTCACGGTGCACCTAATCCTATAGCCGGCTAACTATATCCGATTCAAGTACTTTAAAACCAACACATCACTTGCCAATATACATCATTTATCATCAACAATTCACTGTTTTTAAAGCATTAATCAAAGCCATTTAACATCATGCATCATTATGCATCCAAACCACATTACAACATGTCAAACCAAGGATCTCTTACCTTGAGCATCCTTCAACATATGGCTTTCAAAACCAGCATTAATCATGCTAAAACATGCTTTCAATATAGAATTTAAACATGCAAATTAAAGACAATGCATCAAACCACTTCATGACTTATCCAAGAGAGTTTTTCCGAAAACTTACTCTTGATCTTAGTTAAGTTGCTTAGACTTAAACTAAGCTCCCAAAACCTTCAAGCATTTGTTACAAAACTGAAAACCCAATTTCACTCACCAGTTCCATTTCGCAAGCTTGCCGAAACGTCGATCAAGCCTCCGGATCAACACCACAAGTATCCGAAGATGTCTCCCTTGTTTTAAACACATCAAAGCAGAGGATTAATGCATCATCATGCATTGAAATCTTCAGCCAACATTTCGGCTACCAACACAACTGAAATCACCTCCAAACTCTTCCAACACACAACCCAGCCAAGATCCATCACTTCTAACCATTTCTAAACATCAATTAACATCCAAAATGAACCTAAACTCGTCCTTATACCTCCAGCTATAACAGAACACCAAGATCACCCCAAAACCACCATTTTTATAAGCAAAAACTTAGGAAACACAACCTATTCGGGATTGCATTGATAAAACCTCATTTACACATCATTAGACATCCAAAATACATTTAAGAATCATCTCAAAACAGAGCCCAAACAATCACAACGAAATTCTTCAAGATTTCCTCCAAATCATGAGTTTTAAGCCAAAATCAAATCCATATCATTAAAACCATTTATAAAACTTAAATTAAGGATTGATAACTTGGGAATTTCGGTAAAGAACTGAGTATTTAGAGGAGAAGAACAACCTTACCCCTAAATGGTGATTTCTCCTTGATTTGAGCAAATTTTCTTGAAAATCCAATTAGCAAATCAAAAGGATTTGGTGTAAGATGGATTATGAACTAATTGATGATTGAAACCTCATCAATTGGAGTGAAAATCAATGGATAATTTTCTGGAGAAAAGTGTTTGAATGAGGGAATTTTGAGAGAAAAAGAGATGAGAAAATTTTAGGAAAAGTTAGTTATGAAAATCTAAAAAGTGGTTTTCCCTTTTTCTTTTAATTAATTAGACATTAATTAAATCCCTTAAATTTAGGAAAAATCTGGAGAAATCATTTTTAGGTAAATTAGCTCCTTAAAGATTCAAAGTTTCAATCTTTACAAAACAGTCACCACTGAACTTTTCAAAAATCGCATTTTTGTCACTATTCCAAAATGTTGAATTTCCAAACCTTATTTTGTAAAATTGATTTCACCACTCTCTGATATATATTAAAAGAGGATTTTTAGCTATTTTCCCATATTTTTAAAGCATCCCGAACTAGGCTTTCCCTAAAATCTCCTTTTACATTCGAACCGAAAATCAGACCGGTCCGGTCCAGACCTTAAACTTCTAAGCCCAAAATTGGGTGTTACAATAACCCTAGGTGATAAACTACGCAACGGAACCATATGCATCACGATCAAATAATGAATAGGGGTTCAATGGCACATAGTCACATGTTGGGGACCATTTTGTAAACTTGATAAATTACTTGGGTTTCTTCCAATTTCAGGTTACCCTCTTTTAATTAACCATGTTACATGCCATCCTGTCAAAAATCAACTCCAAACTATCATCCAAGATCATTTAATTTACATTTACAACATTCATGGACCAAAACATAAAAAAACAGAATATTTAAAGATACTTTTAACTAACATAACAGCAGACCGTATCTATACCTTAAATTCGATATCGATACGCCCTCGACAAACAAGCTTCCAAAGTCAACAACAAAAACTTGTATCGATACCCTCTAGGACTGCATCGATACCCATTTTTTCAATAGCTAAAATTCGTACCAGTACGCCCCCGTGTATCGATACGCCCTTTCATTTTCGTAGAGACCATAGCGGTACCCTTTCCATTGTACTGGTACGCCAAGCCCAGATTGGCTTACCCATACCAATACAGTTTTCTAATTATCGGTACGCCTATACCGAATATGCATTCTTTTGCTGGTTTTTTACACTTTAATCCATTCTAACATATTCTCTTGCTTCCTTGCTGCCCCAAAAGTTATTTCTCTGTATTGTTGGAAAAAGAGAGCGTAAGCAATAATGCCTAGTGAGGGATGCTCAAAACAAACTAACAACAAAAATGCATCATTATAAAACCATTTCTCATTTAGAAATCTCTATCTCATCATGCTCTTTCTATCTCATGCTTGAAAACATTTTCAAAGCAAAGCCCACAACATTTAAACACCACATGTACCATCTATTTCATGCATTAGCCAAAATGCAAAGTCTTAAGGCAAAACCTTACATGCTTGTTTCTTCAAAAGCATTTCTCAAAACATGATCTCATATGCATCTCATTATCAATCTCATATATTGGCATTTTACAACATTACTCGGATATGCAGATAGCTTGACAGAATCTCACACCGTCAAATCCTACCTCGGTGGAATCTCACATCACTAGACTCTCATGGTGACATATCTCATCGCCACAAAGCCTAAGTGTTTCGTCAGGACCTACCGTGGTGGAATCTCTTATCACCACACTCTCACTTTGGAACGGGATGACACTACCCCCACTGCTCGAACCAAAGAGCACGTACGAATTTTGTATATTATAGTGCACTTCTCATCCTATTGGTCGATGAATTATATTCGGTAACAATAATCTCATTTTGTGCCAATATATAACATTTTAAACATCAAATACCCACAGTTTTCAATGCATCAACATAAAACAATTTCATCCCACATCAAATGCATATTTAAAACATTGCATTTTCACAACAACTCTATCTCTTTGAAATCAACATTCTATCTCATGGGATTAAATAAGACATAAAACATTTCTGAAATCATGCATAAATAGTGGATTATCGTCTATCTTTAAAACAAGAGCATGAACATGAAAATCAATGGGACAAAAGCCAAGAAATGAGTGCGGGAAAACTCAAACTTACTTCCAGGTTTAGATTAGCGTTTAAAAATCAATCTAAACCCCCAAACCTTGCTTTCAAGTCTTTGATAACACTTTAAAACCAATCTCACTCACTGATGATGCCTCGCTTGCTATGCCGAAGCGAAATCAAGCTTCCGAAACTTGACTAATTGTGTCCGTTACAAACTCCCCTATTTATACCACACAAAAACAGAGGATTAATGCATCTCATTGCATTAAAACCACCAGCAACCCATGTTATCTCGTTGAACTACCAAAGAAAATCAAAACGCCCATCCTAAACAACTGAAAACACCTTTGATTACTTCTTAAACTTAGCCCAACCAAAATCTAACACTTCCATCCCATTTTAATCATCAATTAACATCCAAAAACACCCTAATTGCATCCAAAAATCTCCAGCAACAACGAAACCATATTAACACCACAAAAAACCCAAATCTAACAACTTAAACTTCTAGAGATCCAATCTATTTCATGAGTTGTATGATAAAAACTTTATTTTAACATCATTTAACATTCAAATCATAACTAAAATCAATCTTAAATCAATCAAAGCAGTAGCAATATGAAAATCCTTAGAAATCACCTTTTAAAACTTGATTCATTAATTTTCATCAATTAAATCATAAAACATTGTTAATAACCATATTTAGAGAGCCAAATATTTGGGAATTTCATTAAAGAACCTTAATTTGAGGAGTTGAATGAATCTTACCTCTATCATTTTCCTTTTCCTTCAATTGACAAGATTTGATGAAAGTTTCTCAAATTGCTTTGAGGTAAATGATGGAAAAGCTAAGGAAATCATTTTGTAAAACAAAAAGAAGTTGAAAGATGAAGATCTTTGGATCTTTAGAGAGAAAATACAGTGTTTGGCTATTTGGAAAATGAGAGAATGGAAGTTACGTCAATTTGCCTTTTAGAAAAAACTAAAACCTCTTTTTATTAAAATTTCCTTTTATTTCTTTTTTACTAAATCATTGAAAATGGTCGAATTAAAGGAAATTGTTCATAAATTAAATGGTAGCTCCCTAAAGATTCTAAGTTTTGGCCCTCCTTCAAAATAGTCCTTAAAAACATATTTTGCACTATTTACAAAAATGGTCACTAAATCAAAATCTCAATCTTCCAAAATCCATTTTCTAAAATTGCCTTTACCAAACCTTTCTATATATTTTTATAAGATTTTAGGAATTTTTCCCATAATTTTATCATACCTGAACTACATTTTCCCTGAACCGCTCCCTAAAACTCAGATCTCTAGTTTAGGTTCTACTTACCCCGAACCAACGCTAAAAGCTTCTAGGCCAAAAACCCAGGCGTTACATCTTTTCTAGGATGATATTCTATCGTTAAACCATAGTCCTTAAGCAACTCAACCCATCTTTTTGAGACATCAAATACTTCAAACTCTTGTGATCCATATAGACAATACACTTCTCACCATAACGATAGTGTTTCCAAATATTTAGAGCGAATACCACCGCAGAAAGCTCTAAATCGTACGTAGGGTAGTTGCACTCATGTACCTTTAATTGTCTCGATGTATAAGCCATAACTTTCCCATCCCGCATCAGCACACAACTCAATCCAACATACAATGCATCACTATACACCACAAACTCCTTACCCACCTTTGGTTGAATCAACACAGGAGCATGTGTCAGAACCTCCTTTAATTTCTCAAAACTATGCTGACGATCCTCAGTCTATACAAACGAAACATCCTTCTACAATAGTCTAGTCAAAGGAGCAGCAATACTAGAAAAACCATTCGCAAAGCGACGGTAGTACCCAACAAAACCAAGAAGACTGTGGACTTCTAACACTGACTTAGGTTGCTTACAATTAAGGATAGCCTCTATGTCCTGCGAATCAACACGAATGCCTTCTGGCGATACAACATGACCAAGAAAGGTCACCTCCTAAAGCCAAAATTCACTCTTACTCAACTTGGCAAACAATCGATTCTCTTTCCAAGCTTGCGAAACTATTCGTAGATGTTGCTCATGCTCCTCTTCGGTATGGGAGTACACAAGGATTTCATCAATAAACACAATTACACACCGATCCAGATACTCATGTAACACCTTATTCATCATATCCATAATAGTAGTTGGGGAATTAGTCAAGCCAAACAGCATCACCAAGAACTCATAATGCCCATATCTTGTGTGAAATGTAGGTTTCAACATGTATGCTTCCTTGACCTTGTACTGATAATACTCGAATCTCAAATCAATCTTTGAAACACTATTACACCTCAGAATTTATCAAACATATCATCAATTCGCGGTAGTGGGTACTTGTTCTTAATCATAAATTTGTTCAATTGTCGATAATCAATACACATCCCCATGGTTCCATCTTTCTTTTTCACAAACAACACTAGCGCACACCAAGGCGAAACACTTGGACTGTAACCCCCTTAACCCGGTCTGGACGGTTGACCCGAATTAAGAAAGTCACACGGGGAAAACCAAAGTCAACCCGAAAGTCAACCTTGATTAACGACCCTTTTTTTTCATTTTAATCTTGTCTAGATGCACATTAGCCCTAATTGTGATCACACAAACACCATACTCAAAGATCACAAACATCAGAGATCAAACAGGGACCCAATTGAACAAATTACAACTTTAGGGACCAAATTGTAATTTCTGAAAACTTTAAGGACTTAACCAGATTTTAAGTTACCAACTTAAAATTAATCAGGTTTCATGCTTCCCTGCCAAATTTCAGCTCAAACGGACATCCCGAACTCATACAATTGCACAAACAAGATTCAGGACCAAAATGCAAACATTTTGAAACATTTAACCGCCCATGTCAGCCCCCAACGGTCACCCGTTCCGAAACAGGCAAAGCCCGTTTCGAAACACGGGGCCGTTCCGCAACGCGTTCCGCAACGGGGGTCTGGCAGTAGCTAAACCGTTCCGGAACGGTGGCACCCGTTTCGAACGCCTGGGTTTATGCAAGGCACCCGTTCCGAAACGGTGTCATCTGTTCCGAAACGCCCTGCCCAGATTGCAGCATTTTGATCACTCAAACACACAATTGATCATTCAAACATGCTCCAAATGTCACCAAACTTTACCAGCATGCAATTCAACATATCTATGACTTATAGGTATCATCAAATCAACAATTTAACTTCATAAGCAAAAAGCCCCAAATCTATAGGCATGCTTCCTACACAAGCAACCATTTAAGCACAAACTTCCAATTCAATCCCATTAAAGCCAACACATGATTCAGCAACATCATCAACATTAAAACATACTTGTCCGAACATATACGAACACAAAAACACATTCCAAGAGATTCTACCCCCATTGCCTTCATTAACTATAGCTATTCACCGAGACCTACATCTCAATTGGAGTCCACCTTGAATCCCTTGCTCCTTGCTGTCCAAACTTCAAGAATCTGCATTGATGGACAAAAAGGAGCGTAAGCACATAATGCTTAGTGAGGAATGCTCAAAAACCAAAACTCCATCAATGCAGCGGGTTACAAAACACTTTTAAAACAACCCGTTTAGGCAAACCAAAACCATGTTTGAAAACTCCTTTTCAACATCATGCTTAAACCATGCATTGCACATACATGAAACCAAACCTTAGCTTAGCAAGCTAAGAAAACCTTTACAAAGCACAAATTACATAATCAACCATCTAACCATTCCGTGCATAAACACCATATGCTTAGTTAAATTAAAACCTTGGAAAACTCTTCCATTTCATATTACCCATTTAAAAAACTTGAACATCATTTCAAGCAAGGAACCCCTTTTAAACCATTCTTCAAGCAATCCAATTCATGCATTAAACAAAGACAACTTATGAATCACATCATCATCATCACATGCCTTTTAAACAAGTCTTAACAAGACTCCAATGCATTAAAGAGATTTCATGCACACATTCATCATTTACCAAATGATAATCAACACTTGATCAACTTGACAAGTAAACATGCATTCACTAGCATCATACACTTTTCATGCAACCATGCATCTTTTCAAGCATCCCATGCTTCACACGCAATCATGCATCATTTCAAGCATCTCATGCTTCTTTATGATCAAGAACATTACATTCGCTTCCAAGTGATCAACCACATCCACTTTTCAACTCAACAACCCGATCGGATACGCGGATCACAAGCGTTGTCCCCTACGCTTCATACACACTACCAATCCAAGGTCCCCAAATGGACTTTTAAACACCATTTGACCTCAACACCCTAAGGTTCCCATGTATGGACTTTTAAACACCATACAACCTTAGCTTTTCCCGAGGTTCCCATGTATGGACTTTTAAACACCGTACAACCTCAACTTTTCCCTAGGTTCCCATGTATGGACTTTCAAACACCATACAACCTTGACATGCACAAGGTTCCCTTGTATGGACTTTCAAACACCATACAACCTTTGCATCACCGATTGGTAGTTGTATAACATCACTAACGAGATCCGGGACACCCTACACAAGACCCACACATGGGCATTACACCTCCATTGTGATCTCAACAAGCACAAGGTTCTCACATATGGACTTTTAAACACCATATAACCATTGCTCAACCAAGGTCCTCGAATGGGCATCCACCTCCATTATGACCTTAACCATCTCGTTAGGATACTTGAAGGGAGCTTTCCGGTCCACTCTTGACCACTCCTCCTCCAAGGCGACTTAATTCACGGTGCACCCAATCCTATAGCCGGCTAACTATATCCGATCAACGAACCAAGAACAACTTACATCACTTGCCAAAACAACCATCTTACCATGTTAATCCAATGTTCCACATGCTTAAACATAATGCAAAACCATCACAACATTAGCCCAATGATTCACATGCATAACCAATATGCCAAAGGTAACATTTACCATCATCAATTCACTGTTTTAAAGCATCATACAAAGCCATTGATCAACATGCAACACTATGCATCAAAACCACAATTACCATGTGCAAAACCAAGGATCTCTTACCTTGAGCATCCTTCACAAATGGCTTTCAAAACCAGAATTAAACCATGCTTAAAAATATGCTTTCAAAACCGATTTAAATCATGCAAAAACACATGCATATCAACCATCAATCACAATTGCTTTAAAAGCCAATTCACAACACAATTCAAGAGCGAAAACCATTTACTTACTCTTGAGCTTGGCAAAGTTGTTTAGACTTAAACTAAGCTCCCAAAACCTTCAAACCTTGGTTTTAAAGCTGAAAACCCAACTTCACTCACCGATACACAAAACAAGGCTAGCCAACAAGCCTTCCAAGCATCCGAAACCTTCCGCAAACACCTCCAAAGCTCACGGATCAAACTCCCCTGTTTCAAGCACACAACAACAGAGGATTAATGCATCATTATGCATTAAAACACCAGCAACAACAACACAACTCGCTAGTCATCACAAATCCCACATTTCGGCTACCAAACACAACCGAAAACACCTCCAAACACTTCCAAAACTTAGCCCAGCCAAGATCCATCACTTCTAACCATATTTAAACATCAATTAACATCCAAAATGATCATAAACACATCCTTATACCTCCAGGTATAACAGATCACCAAAAACACTCCAAAAACAACCAAAAACTCAAGCCAAACTTAGGAAATTCAACCTATCAGGGATTGCATTGATTAAACCTCAACTTCTAATCAATTTAGCATTCATTTAACATCAATTTAACACCTCAAAACCCTGCTTAAACAGATCACACGAAAATTTCACCAAAATCACCAAGTCTTGCATTTTAAGCCAAAAATCAAGATCTCAATTGAAAAGCCTTTAACAAATCACAAATCAAGGATTGAGAACTTAGGAATTTCAGTAAAGAACTGATAGTTTACAGGAGAAGGACGTTCTTACCTCCAAACTTGAATTTCTCCTTTTTAGAGCCAAAATGCTTGATGAATCAACTTGCAAATTGAGAGGTTTTGTTGTAGAGATGATTAGGAATCAAAAGAGAGTTGGAATGAGAGATTTAGATGCCAAAATCAGAGAAGAAAATCTGGAGAAATGTGTTTGGGTGGAGAGAAAATGAGAGAGAAGGAAAATTGAGAGAAAATGAAAAGTTAGTTAAGAAATGGTAAAAATGATTTCCCTCCACATCTCATAATCTTTAAAACCAGAATAAGCCTTAAAATATCTTAGAAAAATCTGGAGAAATCCTTTTTGGAATAATAGCTCCTTAAAGATTCAAAGTTTCAATCCTTTATAAAACTGTCCCGCAACTTTCAAAAATTACATTTTGGTCACTAGCCAAAATGTCAACCTTCCGAACCTCATTTTCCAAAATTGATTTCACAGTTCAGTTTTATATATTAAAAGATGATTTTAGAACATTTTTCCATATTTTTAATGTAACCCGTACTACGCTTTCCTAAATTCACTCTTATATATTCGATCAGCACTTTGACCGAACCGGTCAACGCCTAAAACTTCTGAGCCCAAAACCGGGGCGTTACATGGACGGACGAAACCATGATACAACAACTCATGAAGTTTAGTTTTCAACTCCTTCGGCGTCATGCGATAGGGAGCAATGGACAACAGAGTTGTAACGGAGTACGTCTTGATACAGAACTCAACTTCCCTCTCCGGTGGCAATCCAAGTAACTCTTCCGGAAAAACTTCCAAAAAATCACGTATCGTTCGAATATCTTGTACTTGAACTTCCTCGATACCCGGTTTCATCACAAAAGCCAAGTATGCTTGACAACCCACTTTCATTAACTATTCGTATTGCAACTTCGAAATGACATTAGACAAGAATTTAGCATTCACACCTACTAAAACAGCAACATAGTCATTGACAAGATTCAGAGAAATCCTTTTGGTTTTAAAATCAACAACAGCTCTATGCTCACTTAACCAGTCCATACCCAAGATGAGATCAAAACCATGGAACAACAACTCATTAAATCAACATAAAAAAATCATTGCCTTGAAAGACCAACAGATATCTCCTATACATCTTTCTAAGAGTAACAGTCTCCCCAAGAGAACTAGTTGCTAAAACACCCACACTCAAGATTTCAAAAGGCATGTCCAATAACCATTCATGCTCGTTTAGAATGTAAGAATATGTGGAACTCGAATCAACTAAAGAAAATATTGACAAAGATTGCAAGGTAAAACTACATACGATCAAATCGGAATCATTACGGCCCTCACGGTAAGTGTAAACCCTTTTTTGCCCTTTGTTCCCCGACTAAATAGCTACGGTATGAGAAATTGTCCTCTGACCCTCGTAACACCTCTAGAAATTACCCCTACCACGACCTTGACCCCTAGAAGGTGTAGCAACAGCAGCTACCTGAGCCGGTGCATCTCCAATCAATTTCGGACAATTACACTTTTAATGCTCCTTCGAACCACGCTTCTGCCTGAGCATTCTAACCACGTCTACCACAACCACCATCTTGCTTGCGGTCTGACTTGAAACGCTTATCTCGTGACTTCTTGTTCTGTCCCTAGGAATAGTCAGACTCAGCAGATCACTTTCCCGAATTAACATTCATAGACTGGGAAGCTGAACCCAAGGACTGCTCAATATCCTTGGCCCTATTAACCAAAACATTAAAATCATTATAGTCAGCCGCCAACAAATATGTCTTCATATCTTTCACAAGATCATACCGGAACCTATCGCAATGCTGGAAGTCATTTGGAACTAGTTCAATGAGCATATTGGCTCAAAGGGACTACTTTAACCTCATACTCAGCTACCAACATCCGGTTCTACACTAAAGCTATGAACTCTCTCTTTTTCGCATCATGATACTTCAGACCAAGGTACTTCCTCTTGAAAGCCCTTTGGAAGAACTTCCAAGTGATGTTAGCATCCGATACTCCAGCTATAGTGGATACCCACCAACGGTATGCATCACCATGCAGCAAAGGCACAATACAACCAAGCTTTCTTGCACTCGTACACTCCATCTAACCCATTATACGCTATATGCTTTCAATCCACTCTTCTGAAGATTCAGGGTTCAATCCTCGAAACTTAACCCCTCCTAGGATACGTACACACTCCAACGGTAGTCCAAGATTATCCATAATTGCAGGAGCTGGCCCCGACACTTGCACTCTAACAAGAGCCACTTGGAAAGCTTCGGTCATTGTAACCCCCTTAGCCCGGCCTAGACGCCCGACCCGAACTAAGTAGATTACACGGGGAAACCTGAAGTCAACTCGTTAAAGTCAACCTCGATTAACGACCCTTTTTTCTTTTTATCTTCTCTAGATGCACATTATTATCCTATATGATCAACAAACCGTTTCGGTGAAAACATCAACGCAATCGGAGTTCAATTAGGGGTTCAATTGCATAAAATACAACTTTAGGGATAAAACTGTAATTTCTAAGAATTACAGAGTCTTTCCAGATTTTAAAGTTATCAATCCTTAATTAGTCATGTAACATGCCAATAGGTCAAATTTCATCTCAAACAGATCATCCAAACTCAAACAATTGAATATACAACATCCATGGACCAAAATGCAACAATTCCAAACTTTAAAGATTCCTTTAACTGAAACTAACGAACCCGTATCGGTACAGCTCAGCCCGTATCGATACGCAAATTGACAGTAGCAATTTTTGGGGAAAGGGTATCGATACGTCCAAGCTCGTATCGAAACGACCTTCAATCTTTTGCCTAGGTGTATCGATACACGGGTAAATCGTATCGGTACACCTAAGCTAAATAGCCTGAATCAAGCCTTAGTGTATCGATACTCTCCCCCGATTATTGATACACATACTAGAAACTCACTTCCAACAGCCTTTAGATCACAATAAACATCAACTAAACAAGTCATAATCAAATATACATGTTATAAACAACTTACCAACATATTTGCATCACCAAACATTCATCATATAAGCATCAAGCATGGCAAATCAAGGTGAGGCTTAAGCTACTCAAGCATGCTTTAAAATATAAACCATAGCATAGTCAAAACACTATAAGCAAGACCATAAACAAATTAGAGACCATTTACAAGTCCAAAAACATAAACCAAACATGCTCAAGGTGTTTAACATCACCAACAAAACTAAGAGTAGAAATCCCACCCATTGCCTCTTATTACACTAAAGAAAAACCACATACTTTGCTTAGCCAAAATACATGGAATCCCGTTGCTTTCTTGCTGCCTCTAATGCTCAATTCTCTGCAATGATGAAACAAATGAGTGTAAGCATAAAGCTTAGTGAGGACCGCTATAAACCAAACATTCATCAATGCATTTTGTAAAACCAAAACATCATCATTTAACAATATATGCCTTCCTTTAAAACATGCTACTTAAAGCATCAATGCACTTTAAAACCACATGCTCAAAGCATCCTAAAAATAACAGCAAAATCCTTTGCTCATGCTTAAACCAAGCATCACATGCATTCTAGCATAATTCCCAAGCATCACATGCTTAATCCATTTCAAAAAATCATTATATTGGCTCACAAGTGATCATTAACAAACCATCTCGAAACCACCACAATTACACAATCAGATACGCGGATTACAAGCGTTGCCCCACACGCATCATACACACTACCGGACCCTCAAGGCTCACACACGTGATTATACCATCAACCACTGTGACACTCGTGGTGGAGTTTAACGGTACAATCACAATCCCTCAACACCACTCATAGGTAGTTGTATAATTCCACTAACGAGAGTAGGGGACACATACCACAAGATCCACACACGGGATTAGACCATCCACCGTTGTGATCTCAATCTCAATCATTAGGGTACTTGAATGGAGTGTACAGTACAATCACAACTATTGAGTGTGTAAAAGTTCTATATGTTACCCCTATTTAACCCATATTTCTGATGCATTCAAGAATAATTCATTGTATTTAGGATAGATTTCCTTCATACATCACAATTATATTAAATGAACTGTTTCTACTGAAATTGGTTGCTTTTGCAGGTAGCTGCTGTAGCAGATAAAGGGCAGTGGAGAAGCAGAGCTGGAACACTGGATTGCAGCTGAGAAGAAGGATGCTGCCACGGCTGCTGCCGTGGCAGCCAAGGACGACAGCAATGGTGAAGGGAAGATTTGAAGTGGACCTCGACAAAAAGAGGAAATTAAGCCGGTCTGTCGTGGCGCACTCTTATATTTTTCTGAGCCCTAGATCAGAATGAAGGCCAAGCCCAAAGTTCAAGGAAGAAACTCCAAGCAAGAAGGAAGAACGAATTAAAGACATATATTCTGAAGATTTAGTCTTTACTAGAATTGTACTTTAATTTAAACTTGTATTGTTTCCATGTTAGAAAACTTGAACCCAAGGCCTATATAAAGGCATGTAATTCAACCTAGGGATGGATATCTTAGTCTCTAGCCGTCTTCCCCTAAACCCTAGTCGTTTTCCCCTTCTCATCATGTTCTAAACTTCCCCTAGGTCTAAGGGTTGACACTGTAAAGTAGTTGCAAGGATTGCATTGTTTTAGGATTTTTTCTGTTCAATAAAATAGACTTCAAGTTTTCTTATTCTTGTTTTCAACATCTTGCAAGAGTATCGGGAGAAAACTTTGAGATTACACATTTACTTAATATCAGGAGAGTTAAGTATACGAAAGGAATAAGTATGGGTTCTCCAGTTTATGGTTGAACTATCTCGGACCTAGGGATAGGACGAGGTTAAGTGGCTAAGGAAGAATTCAACAACATCGATGTTCATCCTTCGATTTACGCCGGGAGGTATCATCAAAGACGTGTTCATCGACAGACTTGGACCTAGGGATAGGCCAAGGCACATCAGGGACAGAACAGAGATTCCGCGACAAACAACAGACCGCTTCCGCGACAGTCGCAAGGACAGAACAGAGATTCCTAGACTTTGCAACACCTACACTACTGAGCAATTCAATATCAGCCCATTCTCTCTATCTTGTTCTCTTTACTCTTTTATTTTTAGTATTCTTTATTATCTCGTGACAAACAATTAAACTATTTCCTTTCTCTCTTGTGCAGCAATCTAAGGTTAAAGCTATTAGCCCAGTCCCTATGGAGACGATATCCGATACTTACGTAATACTTTACTACTTGCGTCGTGTACACTTGCACTACATTGCGATAGACACTTTTACACGCAACAAGTTTTTGGCGCCGTTGCCGGGGACTGGCAACATATCTTTTCCCTATCTTTTACTGCACTTCTTTTATTTTTCTGTTTTTACTAGGATTGTTCACCATGTGCTTTTCACGAGGTCTTTTGTTTTCTTATGCGTAGATCTCAACGAGGAAAAGAACCTGAGCACTAGTTAGATCCTGAAATCGAACGAACGTGCAATCTCATGAAACAAGTCTGCCTCCTTGTAGAAAGAAACGAATACTTGGAGGAACAGTTAGAAGAAATGGTGAACGAAAGACGCGAAGACAGAAGGAACGACCAAGAAAATATCCGAGGTCCTGATGATCATGTCGGAGATGGAGGAAACGGACAACCTGCCGATCCTCCTGCTGCTGCCGCATACCGGTCATGCCGAGACTACATGATCAATGATCATATGGAACTAGAGACCACCCTACCAGACGTGGAAGCTGAAAATTTCGAGCTGAAACCTGTCATGTTCGGCATGTTTAATAACGCTGGCCAATTTAGTGGTGCTGCTACAGAGGATGCTAGGGAACATCTGAAAACGTTCCAGGAAATATATGGTTCGTTTAGACTACCAGGAGTAAATCCGTAGATACTGAGGCTTCGGTTATTTGCCCATTCATTGAGGGACAGGGCGAAAACTTGGTGGAATAAACTAATGTCGGGTTCAATACGAACTTGGACAGATTTAACTCGTGAATTTTTCTCTTGTTTTAATCCTTCACATTTATCTGAGCGATTACGTAACGAAATTACTACTTTTCAACAGGAAGATGATGAGCCAATGCACGAGGCATGGGACAGATTTACCACTCTGCTGCAGAACTGCCCGATGCATGGATTCCCCGTTTGGAACCAGGTAATTATGTTTTATAATGCTGCCAACTTACAGACTCGTATGAGAATTGATTCAGCAGCGAATGGATTGTTGGTTGACAAAGATCTAGATAAAACGATTGTAGTATTGAAAAACCTGGCAAAGAACGAGGAACGGTTCCCTACAACAAGAAGAGGGGGTAAACGAGTACTAGTTGTGAAAGATTATGAGGCCCACGACTCCCTAAAAACACAGGTGGTATATCTCACAAAGGCAGTGGAAAAGCTATTGAAAAAAATTCAAAACATGTCTACTCTACTGAAGAGGTATGCGAAACTTGTGATGGGAATCACAGCTCGGAAGATTTTTTGCTACAGTTAGAGGAAGGGATGTATGTTGGAAACTACAACAAACAGAACTACAATCCCAATTGGAGAAAGGATCCCAAATTCTCTTGGAGCAACCCTAACAATGCCTTGAATCCTCAAGCACAAAACACTCAAAATCGTGAGGGACCTAGATTACTGACTCAGCAACAACCACAACAGCAACCACAACAGCAGCCGCAACAGCCACCAGCTGCCACGACCAGTATATTGGAGCAGACCTTGGCTACATTTATGTCTCAAACAGGAACTTACATTAAGAACATGAATCACTTCGTCAAGAAAATTGAGTCATTCATGGATAAAACAGAGATGCAGATGACTAACCATGAAGCTACATTGAAATCACTGGAGACACAGATGGGTCAGGTTTCCCAGTATATTAAACCGAGGGAGAATGAAGGATTCCCTAGTGATACTGAAAACGCTAGACAACCCACACATGAGCAGTGTAAAGCCATCACTACTAGGAGTGGGAAGAAATTACCAAGGCCAGAGAAGGAAGCTGAACCAATTAAAGAACCAGCCCTAGAATCGACTGTCGAGAACGTTGCCCTGGCAGACGACAAAAAGCCTGCTGCCGATGAACCTGTCACGACAGCAGAAGGGACAGAGGAGAAGGATGAAGAACCTAAGCCTCCTCAGATCCGAATGCAATGGGAAGGAGGCATTGCAGATTATCGTCCTCCACCTCCTTTCCCTCAGCGGTTATAGAAATTGAAACAGGAATCCCAGCTTAAGAAGATCTATGATATCTTTAAGTAGGTTCACATCAAAATTTCGTTGTTAGATGCTATCAAGGAGATGCATGGTTATGCTAAATTTCTCAAGGATGCCATGTCGAAGAAGTCCAGACTTGGGGAATTTGAGACGGTTAAAATGACAGAGGGATGCATGACTATTCTACACAAGCATCCACCCTAGAAAAAGAAGGATCCTGGGAATTTCATAATAATGTACATAATCGGAGATAAGTTTGTGGGTAAGGCACTTTGTGATCTTGGTGCTAATATAAATTTAATGCCCAAATATGTGTTTCAGAAGTTAGGTATTGGAAAAGCACGGCCCACAACAGTCGTACTGCAACTAGTAGACCGCTCTTACGTACATCCAGAAGATAAGATAGAAGATATTCTGGTAAGAGTGGACAAATTTATTTTTCCTGGGGCGACCCTTCTTAGCCACAGGAAGATCACTAATTGATGTAGAAAGGGAGAACTCACTATGAGAGTGAACGATCAAGAGATCAAGTTGAACGTTCTCCAAGCAATAAAACATGTTGATGCAGAAGAAGAATGCAAGGCTATCACTGAAGTTATCCTTGACCAACCCTGCATTAGGTCGGACTACCATGACATCAAATTTGGCCACTGCCCCATCAGCCATTTAGAAGACTGTCACGGCAGCGACGACGACAGCAGCTCCTCAGACTCTGATATATCTGATACCGAAGATCAGGAGGAGGTAAACTGTATAGGCAATCGTCCAGGTAAGTTATTCAAGCCCTTAAACTATACCTCGAATGAACATATAGTCCAAAAGCCATCAACTGTGGAGCCACCTGTTCTAGATCTTAAGCCCTTGCAAGGGCAGCTCAAATATGTTTTTCTTGGATTAAATGATACATTGCTCGTAATCATCTCTTCCAAGCTGATGCCGGGACAGGAACAACAGTTGATAAGGATGCTGCAGCAGCACAAAAAGGCTATTGGATGGACGATCGCTGATATCCAAGGCATCAGCCCGACACTATGCATGCATAAAATCCTCTTAGAGGATGATCACAAGCCGACCATTGATGCCCAGAGACGTTTGAATAATGCTATGCGAGAGGTGGTTCGTAAGGAGATCATCAAATGGGTAGATGCTGGAATAATTTATGATATCTCGGATAGCAAGTGGGTGAGCCCGGTGGAATGCGTTCCTAAGAAAGGAGGAATAACCATGGTAACCAACGAAGAAAACGAGTTAATCCCAACCAGGACTGTGACCGGTTGGAGGGTTTGTATGGACTACCGGAAGCTTAACAAAGCTACCTGGAAGGACATCTTTCCCCTACCTTTTATTGATCAAATGCTTGATAGATTAGAGGGAAAGCCTTACTACTGTTTTCTTGATGGATACTCAGGTTATAATCAAATATCCATCACACCAGAGGATCAAGAGAAGACGACGTTCACTTGCCCATACGGTACTTACGCATTTCGGAGGATGCCATTTGGACTTTGTAATGCACCAGCAACCTTTCAGAGGTGTATGATGGCAATATTCTCTGACATGGTGGAGGATTTCCTGGAGATATTCATGGATGATTTCTCTGTCTTTGGAGACAATTTTGAAAGCTGCCTAGGCAACCTACAGAAAGTGCTCGAAAGATGCGAGAAAGCAAACTTGGTATTGAACTGGGAAAAATGTCACTTCATGGTAGATGAAGGGATAGTCCTAGGCCATAAAGTAAGCTGCCGTGGCATAGAGGTCGATAGAGCAAAGATCAAGGTAATTGAAAAGTTTCCGCCACCCACCACAGTCAAGGGAATCAGGAGTGTCATAGGGCATGTTGGGTTTTATCGGAGGTTTATCGCAAACTTTTCGAAGATCACCAAACCCTTGTGCCATCTTCTAGAGCAGAACCGTCCCTTCGACTTCAAAACTGAATGTACTTAGACATTCAAGGTTCTGAAAGAAAAAGCTGGTAACAGCCTCGATAGTACAACCACCAGATTGGAAACTAACATTTGAGATCATGTGTGATGCTAGTGACTATGCTGTTGGGGCAGCACTTGGGCAGAGGAAGGACAAGCTTTTTCATGTTATATACTATGCCAGCAAAACACTGAACGACGCCCAAGTAAACTACACCACAACAGAGAAGAAACTACTAGTTGTGGTGTTCTCGATTGACAAGTTTCGTTCATACATACTTGGAACGAAGGTCATAGTCCACACAGACCACTCTGCATTAAAGTATCTGTTCGCCAAAAAGGATGCAAAGCCTAGACTGATACGTTGGATTCTGCTACTGCAAGAGTTCGACCTTGAGATCAAGAACAAAAAGGGGACAGAGGACCAAGTTGCATATCACTTGTCAAGATTAGAGAAGGGAAAGAGTCTCCCAACAGACGAGACACACATACTGGAGACCTTCCCTGATGAGCAGTTGTTCGCTGCCACAAGCACTGCCGCGACAGCCATGGCGGCAGGTAGGTTTTCTGAAATCCCCTGGTATGCTGATTTCGTTAACTATTTAGTTAGCGGAATAACCCCTTCTGACCTTAACTATCAAGCTAGGAAGAGGTTCCAACATGATGTTTAGCATTATTATTGGGACAAACCTCTTCTTTTCAAATATTGTGCAGATCAGGTTATCAGGAGATGCGTACCACGTGATGAACATGAAGCTGTTCTTTATCACTGCCATGCTTCACAATATGGAGGACACTTAGGTGGTAACAAAACTGCTGCCAAGGTTTTGCAGTCTAGATTTTATTGGCCGTCACTGTTCAAGGATGCTCAAGCATTCTAAAAAGGTTGTGATAAATGTCAACGGACTGGAAATATCTCAAGAAGACATGAGATGCCGCTGCAAAACTTTCTAGAAGTCGAGATCTTCGACGTTTGGGGGATTGATTTTATGGGACCATCCCAACATCATGTGGGAACTTATATATCCTCCTGGCAGTGGACTATGTCTCCAAATGGGTTGAAGCGATCGCTACACAGAAAAACGATGCCAAGACTGTTCAGAGGTTTTTACACAAGAACATATTTTCCAAATTTTGCATCCCCAAGGCGATCATCAGTGATGAAGGGAGGCATTTTGACAATAGGGTTATAGTTGCTTCCTTAAAGAAATATGGTGTTAAACATCGGATCGCATCAGCATACCACCCTCAGACCAATGGACAGACTGAAATATCCAACAGAGAGGTAAAGAACATTCTGGAGAAGATGGTTAAGCCAACTCAAAAGGACTGGTCTCTACGCCTCAATGATGCACTATGGGCCTACAGAACATCATTCAAAACTCCATTGGGAATGTCACCCTACCGGCTGATTTACGGGAAAACATGTTATCTACGTGTTGAGATTGAGCATAGAGCATACTTGGCCATCAAGGCAGTGAATATGGACTTGGAAAAAGCATGATAGAAAAGGCTACTTGACATGAATGAGATTGAAGAAATTCGAGCAACGACCTATGACAACGTAAGAATCTACACAGACAAGACAAAGAAGTGGCATGACAAGAAGCTTCTGCCACGACAGTTCTGCCTAGGGCAGCTTGTGTTGTTGTTCAACTCTAGGTTGAAACTCTTCCCAGGGAAGTTGAAATCTAGGTTGTCCGGCCCATTCCAAGTGGTGCAAGTTTTCCCCATGGTGCCATCACAATCAGATCTTTAAAGGACGAGCGCCAATTTAAAGTCAACGGACAGAGATTAAAGCATTATCAGGGGACTGAAGCCCCAAGAGTGCAGGAAGTGGTTACTTTAGGAGATGCCCCTCCTGGCATCCCTAATTTAAACTGATTTTAATTTTTTATATTTATATTTATTTATTATTTATATTTATTAGGTAATTAGAATTATTTTATTTTTAGGAACTAAGTTTTTATTTTTATTATTTTTGGGAAATAAAGGAGACAAGGAGAAGAGGAGAAGTGAATTGAGCCCACCATCTCACCATCAGCCCAAAAAGCCCAAACTAGGAGCCTACCGTTACAGCTGCCGCGACAGACGCGGAAAATCCAGCTTGTCAACACGATGTCGCTGCAGACACGCAAACGCGTAATAGACGTGCAGCAGACACGGAAACGTGTGACAGACGCGTCAAAAACCGCGTAACAGCTGGCCCCGTTATTCGCGCCTGCCGTTACAGCTCCAACGGGCACCAAACTTCTCATCTATATAAACCTCGTTTTACTATTCATTTTTCACTCACTATTACTCTCTCTACTTGTTTCCTCTCTAGAATTTCATTTGCTTTCATTTTTTTCTACAGTTCATTGCAATATGAGTACCAAAAACACCCGCCGTAGTGCTGCCTCAGGATCTGCCCCAGCAGCATCGACCCGCAGCTCCTACCAAGGCAGAGACATGTGGGAATAAAAGGGCTTCATTTACAGCACCAGAACAGAGAATCTCGGGCTACAACCATTCATAGCCCGCAAGATCATAGCTCTAAAGTGGCAGATGTTTGCCGAGCAGCCAGAAGAAATGAACGTCACTTTGGTTCGAGAGTTTTATGCTGCCATCGACAGTAGGGAGGCGACAGTAGTAACGGTTCGTGGGAAAGAAGTACCCTTCGAGGCAGAATACATCAACACCCTTTATGGGTTCTATGTGGGTAGAAGGGAAGACGGCCACTAGAGATTTGTGGAGAGCTTGGAGCCGGCAGATTATGATGCTGTTATGGCAGAACTCACCGATGAAGGCACCAAATGGAATACCGATCCTAAACATCCAAGGACGGTAAAACGAGTCCAACTTACTCCGGAAGCCAAGTTGTGGAACGTGTTCATCAAAAAGAGAATTATGCCCTCCTCGCACAACACAACGGTAGACCAACCAAGGTTAGCCCTCATCCATTCAATTCTAAATGAGAGCCCTATAAATGTTGGTAAATATGTTCGGGAGGGAATTTTGGATTGCGTGTACCGACCATCGGGACAACTCGTTTTCCCCTACCTCATAACAGCCCTCTGTCGTGGCCACAACGTACCTGAAGCTGCAGAGGATTTGCGAGTCTGAGGGAAAGGATGGACAGAAAGGAACATCCTCAGCTTGATGGAGCTGAAAACTGCCACACCTATGTCGTCCTTCGACCCCACTGCCATGGCAGGTGAGCCGACAGAGCCCACCCAAACCGAGCTTGTCGCCACAGAACAAAGGCAGCCCACTGCAGCAGCTCCAGCAGACTCCTCCACCCAAATCCTTGTTGCCCTGCAGAAAATGGAGGAACGGCAGCTGGGCCTGATGAACTTCATTCGGGACTTCACAATAGAAATGATATATTTCATTCAAACCAATCTAAATTTTCCTGATGTATTGTTTTCTGCCTTCCCCAACCATTAATTTGAAGCCCCCACACCTGCTCATACCCCTACCCCTGCTGCCACACCGAGAACACCATATGTCGCGTCCACCCCGACCCCGGCCACAACAGCTGTAGGCGGCAGCCACATTGCCACAACATCTGCCAGAGGAGCAAAGAGAAAAGAGCCCATGTCCGACCTCGAGAGGTATATAGCTGGCTTCTCCTCCTCCGAAATTTGGGGGGCATCCGATGACGAGCCCTCTGTCAAGAGGAACTTGTCCAATGAGTTCACCCCGGTGAAACGACAGAAACCAGGCTCCGGAGTCGATCCATCCGACCAGGGAAAATCTGCCAGCGGCAGCAGCAACAGCTCTGATGAGGTTCAGGTATTGGAGAAATCACCCCATATCTCTTCTACCCGCATCCAACCTCTAAGGGAAGCTAAAAACAAGAACAACTCTGCCTCTCCCATCCATCTGCCGGCACCGACAAGGAAAGTCACTGCCCGTCGACAGATTTGAATCAGCAGAAGCAGCATCGATGACAGCGCTTGAAAATTTAAGTTTCTTTTCTTATATTTGTTCTCTGCCATTTTATTATATTTGTGATGTTGTTTTTTTTAATTTATTTCTTTTTCATTCTGTCATTTGTATTGAGGGCAATGCAACCCTTGAGTTTGGGAGTGGCATCCCTCCATTAATGAAGTGTCTTTAAGTTTAAAAATTGTGTCTATTATTTAGTTTATTTTTGCTTGAAAAAAATGAAAAACTTGGCTTAAGTCTTTGAACTTCACTTACCTGCGACGACATATGTTGTCGTGACAGTGCCTTTAGGAAATTTTAGGATCTGTTTAGAGCCTTGCTATGATTCTACCCTGTAAAACACTCTTTGTGACACTTATGTTTTTTAGATTACTTTAGTACACTGGAATAGGAATGTTTACCCGCTTGAACTTGCCCCTAGAGGTGCCTATCACTGACTCTAGGAAAATAAGAAAGAAAGAAAAAATATTCAGACTCAATAGCTTGCAAAACTGCCTTGCACTTACTTTAGGAGATCTTTTTTTTGAGCTAAGTTAGAAAAAACTAAAGGAGCCCAAGAATTGCCTCCAGAAAAGATGCAGTTAAATAAAGAGTCAGAAAAAACTAAAGGAGCCTAAGAATTGCCTCCAGAAAAAATTGAAATGGCATAACCTCAAGTTTGTAGACATAACTATTCTGGTATACTAAGGCAGTCTAGATGCATAAGTGTTCACAAAACCCACACACATCACAAGAATTATAGCATGGTTCCGAATAAGTCCTGAAATGTCCGACAAGGTACTACTCTTGATAGACTACAAGTGGTAGGTAATGTAGAGTTCGCTGATTTGAGCCAAAGAAAATAATTATTATTATTATTAAGTTAGGTAATATTTTCTTGAGGGCAAGCAAAAACTTGAGTTTGGGGGTGTGTTGAGTGCGTAAAAGTTCTATATTTTACCCCCTATTTAACTCATATTTTTGCTGCATTCAAGCATAATTCATTGCATTTAGGAAGATTTCATTCATACATCACAATTATATTAAACGGCACAGTTTCTACTAAAATTGGTTGCTTTTGCAGGTAGCTGCTGTAGCAGATGAAGGGCAGTGGAGAAGCAGAGCTGGAACATTGGAATGCAGCTGAGAAGAAGGATGCTGCCACGGCCGTTGCCGTGGCAGCCAAGGACGACAGCAATGGTGAAGGGAAGATTTGAAGTGGACCTCGACAGAAAGAGGAAATTAAGCCGGTCTGTCGTGACGCACTCCTATATTTTTCTGGGCCCTAAATCAGAATGAAGGCCAAGCCCAAAGTTCAAGGAAAAAACTCCAAGCAAGAAGGAAGGACGAATTAAAGACATATATTCTGAAGATTTAGTCTTTAATAGAATTGTACTTTAATTTAAACTTGTATTCTTGCCATATTAGAAAACTTGAACCCAAGGCCTATATAAAGGCATGTAATTCGACCTAGGGAAGGATATCTTACTCTCTAGCCGTCTTCCCCTAAACCCTAGTCATTTTCTCCTTCTCATCATGTTCTAAACTTCCCCTAGGGCTAAGGGTTGATTCTGTAAAGTAGTTGCAAGGATTGCATTGTTTTAGGATTTTTTCTGTTCAATAAAATAGACTTTAAGTTTGATTATTCTGGTTTTCAACATCTTGCAAGAGTATCGGGAGAGCATTGTGAGATTACACATTTACTTAATATCGAGAGAGTTAAGTATACGAAAGGAATAAGTACGGGTTCTCCAGTTTATGGTTGAACTATCTCGGACCTAGGGATAGGACGAGGTTAAGTGGCTAAGGAAGAATTCAACAACATCGGTGTTCATCCTTCAATTCACGTCGGGAGGTATCATCAAAGACGTGTTCATCGACAGACTTGGACCTAGGGATAGGCCAAGGCACAGCAGGGATTCTTGCCAAGCTTGAAGTATAGAGTTGTTTGATCGCTGCCGCGACAAACAACAGACCGCTGCCGCGACAGGTGCTGTCGCGACAGGTGCTGCCGCGACAGGCGCAACGACAGAACAGAGATTTCTAGACTTTGCAACACCTACACTACTAAGCAATTCAATATCGGCCCATTCTCTCTATCCTGATCTCTTTACTCTTTTGTTTCCAGTATTCTTTATTATCTCGTGACAAACAATTAAACTATTTCCTTTCTCTCTTGTGCAGCAATCTAAGGTTAAAGCTATTAGCCCAGTCCCTATGGAGACGATATCCGATACTTACGTATCACTTTACTACTTGCATCATGTACACTTGCACTACATTGCGATAGACACTTTTACAAGCAACAACAACCCTTCGACATCCAAGGCGACTTTATTCATGGGGCATCCAGTCCTATAGCCGGCTAACTATATCCTATTAAAGTAACCAAAAATCATTTTCATCACTTGCCAATATAATCATTTAACATCAACAACTCACTGTTTTGCAAGCATAACTCACAATGCCATTTCCACAAGCATAAACATGCTTAAACCAAATGCATTAATCACATAAACCCAAGGATCACTTACCATGGGCTTCCTTAACAAAATGGCATTAAAACCAGCATCATCAATGCTCAAAACATGCTTTAAAACAAAATTTAAAACCACATTTAATTCAAGTGCATTTCCAACAAAAGCATAGCATAATCCGAGAGAGACTTTCGATTTACTTACTCTAAAGCTTAGCTAAGTGTTTCAAACTTACACTAAGCTCACAACACCACACTCAAAGCGTTACAAAGCTGGAAAACCCATTTTCACTCACCGATACATGAAACCTCGCTCGCCGACGCGAAGATCACCCTTTCGAAGCCTCCAAAAATGCTTCGTTTACTCTCGGATCAAGATCCCCTGTTTTTAGAGCATCAAAACAGAGATCCAAATTCATTAAAATGCATTTCAACACCAGCAGCTAAACACAAACTCGTTGCTCGCAAAAACTACACCAATGTACCCATCCGAAACAACCGAAAACTCAATCGATTGCTTCCTAAACCAAGCCCAGCCAACCTACATCACTTTCAACCATTAATAAAAATCAAAACACATCTAAAAACATCATAAACCCTTCCTTATACCTCCAGCAAGCATAACACCATCAAATCACCACAAAAACCCAACTAAAACTATCAAGAAACTCAAGGATCTCAAGGATTTCGGGATCTATATTATCAAAACTCTTTTTCAACATAATAATCAACTAAAAACTCAATTAAAATCAATCCAAAATAGAGCTCATCAATAACACTCCGAAAATCAAGATTTAAACCACTATTTTGCAAGATTTTGATATTAAATAAAATATATAATAAAAACTCAGCCAAAAACAACAATTAGGAGTCAAAGATCTTGGGAATTGCAATAAAGAACCTAGATCGAAGGTTGTGAATGGGATTTACCTCCAATCTTTGCCTTCCTTAAGGTTTGACAAGTTTTTCCTTCACAAATCATGATGAACTTGAAGAGAATTCTTAGAAATGGTTTAGAAATCAAAGAGAGAGTGTTTGGGAGAAAAGAATTTTGGAGAAAAAGTTGAGAAAATAGTTTTGCTGAAAATGAAAGTTAGTTACGTGAAATGAAATCTTAATTTCCTATTTTACCAATTTAATTAAAATAAAATCATTTTTATTTTAATCATTCAAAAATCATTTTAAAAAACATGTCAATTTAAGGAAGGTATAAATGCACCATAGCTCCCTAAAGATTCTAAAAATTTGACTCCTTTTTGAAAATTGTAATTTTCCACGATTTTGAAACTTTATATTTTGGTCACTACCCAAAATGTACCACTTCCAAAGCTCTTTTTGTAAAAATGATTTAACCAACCTTTTAAACATGATTTTAGAGGATTTTAACAATTTTTGTCATATTTTTATCCTTTCTCGATCCTTGATTTCCCTAAACCACCTAATATGATTCGAATCGTTTCTGACCGATCCGATGTCTAAAAGATCTAGGCCCAAAACCAGGGCGTTACAACTCTCCCCCACTTAGGAAATTTCGTCCTCGAAATTTTACCTGAAGGAAAAAAGGTGTGAAAACTGCTTCAGCATGTCCGCCTTGCTTTCCCAAGTGGCCTCCTCAACTCCTCGGTGTCGCCACAACACCTTCACAAGCTCTATCATCTTGCCACGAAGAACTTTGCTACTCACATCCAGGATCCTAATTGGTTCCACGTCATAAGACAGATCCAGATTCAACTCTATCTCCTCAACATGCATCACATGCGAAGGATCCGATCTGTACCTCCGCAACATCGAGACATGAAACACACCATGAATCCTTTCCAACTCGGGAGGCAACCTCAACCGATAATCCACATGACCAATATGTTCCACAACCTCATATGGTCCAATAAACCCCAGCCTAAGCTTACCCTTACGCCCAAATCTAATCACCTTCTTCCAAGGCGATACTTTCAAAAACATACGTTCGCCAACCGCGAACTCAATCTCCTTACGCTTCAAATCTGCGTAAGACCTTTGTCGATCCAATGCTGCCTTCAAACGCTCATAAATGAGCTTCACCTTCTTGGTGGTACCTTTCAACATAGTCGGTATCGAAATCAATTTTTGCCCAGCTTTTGCCCAACAAAGAGGAGTTCTACACTTTCTCCCATACAAAGCCTCGTATGGAGCCATTTGGATACTTGCCTGGTAACTATTGTTGTAAGCAAACTCGACCAACGGCAACTGCTTCTCCCAAGAACCCTAAAACTCTAGAACGCAACATCTCAACATGTCCTCAAGCACCTGGATAACACGTTCTGACTGTCCATCCGTCTGAGGATGATAAGAAGTCTTGAAATTCAACCGTGTACCCAAGGCTTGATACAAACATTCCCAACACCGTGATGTGAACCTCGGATCCCTATATGATACTATGGACTTTGGCACACCGTTCAACCGCACAATCTCAGCAATATACAGCTCTGCCAGCTTATCCAAGGTATATGTAGTATGCACATGCATGAAATGGGCACACTTTATAAGACGATCAACAATCACCCAAACTGAATTCTTCTTCGATGGTGACAAAGGCAACCCAGACACAAAATCCATGGTAATCCTTTCCCAGTTCCATTTTGGGATTCTCAAAGGTTGCAACAACCCAGAAAGAACCTGATGTTCAGCCTTCACTCGCTAACACATCGTGCACTTGCTAATGAATTCGGCAACATCCTTTTTCAACCCCACCTAGTAGTACTCATTCTTCAAATCATGATACATCTTTGTACTACCATGGTGAATAGCGAAAGGACTACTATGAGCCTCAGTCAGAATAGTTTGCCTCAACTCAACATCACTCGACACCACTATTCGACTCCCAAAACACAGAACACCATCATCATTAAAACCAAAATCTAAAGGCTTACCATCCGCAATCTCCTGAACGTGAGGAACAAGAGAAACAGCAAGCAACTGCTTATCCTTAATCAACTAGATCAGGGATGGTTTCACTTGCAATTCAGCAACAAGACCACCATCACGCGATAGGCTCAAACGAGCAAACATCGCCTTCAATTCCACAACCACATTCCTGCTCAAAGCATCAGCCACAACATTGGCCTTCCCATGATGATACTCGATCGACGGATCATAATCCTTAAGTAACTCCACCCAACGATGTTGCCTAAGATTCAACTCTTTCTGAGACATAAGATACTTTAAACTCTTATGATTTGTGAACACCACACACTTCTCCCCATACAGATAATGCCTCAAAATATTCAAGGCAAACACAACAGCCGCAAGCTCAAGATCATGAGTAAGGTAGTTACGCTCATGCACCTTCAACTACCTAGATGCACACACCACTACCTTACCCTCTTGCATCAACACACAGCCCAAACTAACAATGGAAGCATCACTGTAGACTACAAACTCCTTACCAGACTCAGGTTGAATCAGGACAAGAGCTTGCGTCAAAGCTTCCTTCAGCTTCTCAAAAGATTGCTGCCTCACATCTGTCCACTCAAAGCGAACATTCTTCTGCAACAACTTGGTCAAAGGTGTTGCTATTTTCGAGAAACCCTCGACAAACCTACGGTAATATCCAGCCAAGCCAAGAAAACTTCGGACTTCTGTCACCGACTTAGGCACCTTCCAACTCATCACTACCTCAACCTTATACGTATCAACATGAATACCCTCGGCTGACACAACATGCCCAAGGAAAACCACCTCTCTAAGCCAAAGCTCACACTTACTCAGCTTAGCATACAACCGGTTCTCCAACAACACTTGCAACACTATCCTTAAGTGTCTATCATGATCCTCCTCGGTACGAGAGTACACAAGGATATCATCGATGAACACTACCACAAACGGATACAAGAAATCATGGAACACACGATTCATCATGTCCATAAAAGTAACAGGTGCGTTGGTCAAACCAAACGACATTACTGAGAACTTGTAATGCACGTGCCTTGTCTGAAAAGCCGTCTTAGGTACGTCCACATCCTTCACCTTCAACTGGTAATACCCTATCCTCAAGTCTATCTTAGAAAACATCGAGGCTCCTTGAAACTGATCAAGAGATAATCAATCCTTGGCAAGGGATACTTGTTCTTGATCGTCAACTTGTTCAGCTGCCGATAATCTGTACACAGCCACATTGTCCCATCTTTCTTCTTTTCAAACAGCACCGACTCTCCCTACAGTGAAACACTTGGCTGGATGAACCCTCGGTCAAGCAACTCTGAAGTTGCGTCTTCAGCTCTTTCGGTGCCATGCGATAAGGAGCAATGGACACCAGAGTCGTATTCTCATACAATTTGATACCAAACTCTACTTCTCTGTTTGGCAGCAACCCCAGAAATTCTTCCGAAAAGATAACCAAAAAATCGCAAACGGTTCTGATGTTCTGTACACGTACATCCTTTGTACCAGGGTTCATCACAAAAGCAAGATAAGCATCAACACCCATCCTTAGCATACGGCTTGCCTCCAAAGCCGAAACCACATTGGACACGAATTTCACATTCTCGCCTACTATCACCAATTCATAATCATTAGCAAGCTTTAGGGTGACTCGCTTAACATCAAAGTCTACCACTGCTCTATGCTCAGACAACCAATCCATACCAAGGATCACATCAAATCCATAAAAGGGCAACTCCATCAAATCCACAAGGAAAACATGACCTTGAAGAGATAAAGGACACCTCTGATACAACTTCCTAGTGACTACAGTTGCACCAAAAGAACTAGTCACTTGCATTCCTACTTCAAGCAACTCAACAAGTATATCAAGAAAATGCGCATGCTCACTCAAGATATAAGAATGCGTAGATCCAGAATCAATCAAAGCCAACAATGATAAAGACTGTAGAAGAGAGGTATTTGCTATAACATTAGTGTCGTTGCACTCCTCGCGCTGAGCATAGACCCTCGTAGAACTGCCTCCCTCAGGCCGAGCTGCTACGACATGAGCGATACCACGCTGACCCTCATCTCTCCTCTGAAAATTCCCCCGGCTGCGTCCACGATCTCTCTGAGGTGCAGCCATAGCAGGTGCACGTCCTTGGCCTCCACCAGCCAACAGAGGATACTCACGCCTCATATGATCCGCTGAACCACAGTTCCAGCAAGAATTCTCTTTTACCACAATAAGAGCATGTGCCTCTCTAACTGCACGTGGACAATCTCACCTCAGATGGTCCCTCGATCCACATGTCCAGCATGTGTTCTATTCAGCCCTCATCCAGTTTCCCTGAGTCATTGCACCATGTCCAACATTACCTTTCCTAGCAGCAGGTTCATACCTCTTATCTCGGCCCCTCTTGTTCCGTCCACCACCAGAACTAAACTCAAGTGCTCTCTTTCCAGAGCTAGAACCACCTCTACAAGATGACAGACCCAAATTCTGCTCGATGTCCTTAGCTTGACATACGAGCACATCAAAATCCGTGTAGTCTATAGCCAACATATAGGTCTTGATTTCCTGCACCAGCCCATATCGGAAACGATCATAGTGATGCCTCTCACTCGGCATCAACTCAGGTGCATACTGGCTTAGACGTACGAACTGAACCTCGTACTCAACCACCGAAAGATTTCCCTAAACAACCAACATAAACTCGCGCTTCTTCTCATCCAAGTATCTCACACCAAGATACTTCCTCTTAAAGGCACTTCTAAAGAACTCACAATCTAATTCATTGGGTTCTATTCCAGTGGTGATAGTCGTCCACCAACTATAAGCGTCACCCTGGAGCAAACAAAATGTGCATCCCAGCTTGCGCACATCGTTGCATCCTATCTGATCCATAATACAGATCGTACTAGCTAACCAGGCTTCCGATGCCTGAGGAGACATTCCATGGAACTCAACAGCTCCCAGACTTCTCAGCCTTTCCAAAGGCAAACCTGTCTACCCAGCTACAGGTGCATAAACATGTGCTCCTGCTACCACAGCCTGAAATGCTCTCGTGATCACCTCAACCAGTGGCGCTAGATCACCCAATCTTGTACCATCTTGTCCTTGTTGCTCCGGCTCTCCACCCCCAGGTGGTGGCGGAGGTAAAGTCTCATCAGCTGGGTTCTCAACCCCCTGATTACCCTGCTCAGCCGCAGGCAAAATTGTATTCGACCTAAGCTCTCTTCTCGGGCGCATTGTGCTATTTTTAACAAGGTATAACAGCAAAAACAAATCAAACCATGATTTAGTCCACCCTCAAGCAAGGATACAAGTTCACAAAAACATTTAACTAGTGTAATAAGGCAATGGGCACCTCGATTTCCCTCAAACATAACATAGCATATAATAGCATATCATACTCATCATGCTTTACATCATTCGAAATCAGCACACATCCTTATCTCAGCATCAACATAAAATCATATCTAACTCGCATATGATTCATGACAACCGAGCATGGCATGTACACCAACGTTCGACCAAAAACATGCTTTTTCAAACAACATGCCATTTAACATTGGATTGAACATCAAAACATACCAATTTCACTTACCATCATCCCCAATTCTTTCGTAACCTGGCTCTGATACTAACAAATGTAACCCCCTTATCCCGGCCTAAACGCCCGACCCGAACTAAGTAGATTACACGGGGAAAACCAAAGTCAACTCGTTAAAGTCAACCTCGATTAACGATCCTTTTTTTCTTTTTATCTTCTCTAGATGCACATTATTATCCTATATGATCAGCAAAGTGGTTCGGTGAAAACGGCACAACAATCGTAGTTCAATTAGGGGTTCAATTGTATAAAATACAACTTTAGGGACTAAATTGTAATTTCTAAGAATTACAGGGTGTTTCCAGATTTTAAAGTTACCAATCCTTAATTAGTTATGTAACATGCCAATAGGTCAAATTTCATCTCAAACGGATCATCCAAACTCAACCAATTGAACATACAACATCCAGGGACCAAAATACAACAATTCCAAACTTTAAAGATTCCTTTAACTGAAACTAACGAACCCGTATCGGTACGCCTCAGCCCGTATCTATACGCAAATTGACAGTAGTCATTTTTGGGAAAAAGGTATCGGTACGCCCAAGCTCGTATCGAAACGGCCTTCAATATTTTGCATAGGCGTTTCGATACGCGGGCAAATCGTATCGGTGCACCTGAGTTGAATAGCCTAAATCAAGCCTTGGTGTATCGATACTCTCCCCCCGAGTATCGATACGCATACCAGAAACTCACTTCCAACAGCCTTTAGATCACAATAAACATCAACTAAACAAGTCTTAATCAAACATACATCCTATAAACAACTTACCAACATATTTGCATCACCAAACATTCATCATATAAGCATCAAGCATGGCAAATCAAGGTGAGGCTTAAGCTACTCAAGCATGCCTTAAAATATAAACCATAGCATAGCCAAAACACTATAAGCAAGACCATAAACCAATTACAGACCATTTACAATTCCAAAAACATAAACCAAACATGCTCAAGGTGTTTAACATCACCAACAAAACCAAGAGTAGAAATCCCACCCATTGCCTCTTATTACACTAAAGAAAAACCACATACATTGCTTAGCCGAAATACTTGGAATCCCCTTGCTTTCTTGCTCCCTCTAATGCTCAATTCTCTGCAATGATGAAACAAATGAGCGTAAGCATAAGCTTAGTGAGGACCGCTATAAACCAAACATTCATCAATGCATTTTGTAAAACCAAAACATCATCATTTAACAACATATGCCTTCCTTTAAAACATGCTCATTAAAGCATAAATGCACTTTAAAACCACATGCTCAAAGCATCCTTAAAATAACAGCAAAATCCTTTGTTCATGCTTAAACCAAGCATCACATGCTTAATCCATTTCACAACATCATTATATTGGCTCACAAGTGATCATTAAAAAACCATCTCAAAACCATCACAATGACACAATCGGATACACGGATTACAAGCGTTGTAAAACATGCTTCATATACACTACCGGACCCTCAAGGCTCACACACGGGATTAGACCATCAACTGTTGTGACACCCGTGGTGGATTTTAACGATACAATCACAACTTCTCAATACCATTCGTCTGTAGTTGTATAATTCCACAAACGAGAGCACGGGACACATACCACAAGATCTACACACGGGATTAGACCATCCACCGTTGTGATCTTAATCTCAATCGTTAGGGTACTTGGATGGAGTGTACGGTACAATCACAACCCCTCGACATCCAATGCAACTTTATTCACGGTGCACCTAATCCTATAGCCGGCTAACTATATCCGATTAAAGTAACCAAAAACCATTGTCATCACTTGCCAATATAATCATTTAACATCAACAACTCACTGTTTTACAAGCATAACTCACACTGCCATTTCCACAAGCATAAACATGCTTAAACCAAATGCATTAATCACATAAACCCAAGGATCACTTACCATGTGCATCCTTAATAAAATGGCATTAAATGCAACATCATCAGTGCTCAAAACATGCTTTAAAACGGTAAATAAAACCACATTTAATTCAAGTGCATTTCCAACAAAAGCATAGCACAATCCGAGAGAGACTTTCGATTTACTTACTCTTGAGCTTAGCTAAGTGTTTCAAACTTACACTAAGCTCCCAACACAACGCTCAAAGCAGTACAAAGTTGGAAAATCCATTTCCACTCACCGATACGTGAAACCTCACTCAACGACGCGACGATCACCCTTCCGAAGCCTCCAAAAATACTTTGTTTACTCCCGGATCAAGATCCCCTATTTTTAGAGCATCAAAACAGAGATCCAAATGCAATAAAATGCTTCCAAAATGCAACAAACTTGTTGCTCACCAAAACTACACCAAAGTACCCATCCGAAACAACCGAAAATTCAATCGATTGCTTCCTAAACCAAGCCCAGCCAACCTACATCACTTTCAACCATTTTAAACATCAAAACACATCTAAAAACATCATAAACCCTTCCTTATACCTCCAGCAAGCATAACACCATCAAATAACCACAAAACCCAACTAAAACTATCAAGAAACTCAAGGATCTCAAGGATTTTGGGATCTATATTATCAAAACTCTTTTTCAACATAATAATCAACTCAAAACTCAATTAAAATCAATCCAAAATAGAGCTCATCAATAACACTCCGAAAATCAAGATTTAAACCACGATTTTGCAAAATTTTGATATTAAATCAAATCTATAATAAAAACTCAGCCAAAAACAACAATTAAGAGCCATAGATCTTGGGAATTTCAATAAAGAACCTAGGTTGAAGGTTGAGAACGAGATTTACCTCCAATCTTTGCCTTCCATAAGGTTTGACAAGTTTTTCCTTCACAAATCTTGATGAACTTGAAGAGAATTCTTGGAAATGGGTTAGAAATCAAAGAGAGAGTTTTTGGGAGAAAACAATTCTGGAGAAAGAGTTGAGAAAATGGTTTTGCTGAAAATGAAAGTTAGTTACATGAAATGAAATCTCAATTTCCTATTTTACCAATTTAATTAAAATAAAATCATTTTTATTTCAATCATTCAAAAATCATTTTAAAACACATGTCAATTTAAGGAAGGTATAATTGCACCATAGCTCCCTAAAGATTCTAAGATTTTGACTCCTTTTTGAAAATTGTAATTTTCCATAGTTTTGAAACTTTATATTTTGGTCACTACCTAAAATGTACCACTTCGAAAGCTCTTTTTGTAAAATTGATTTAACCAACCTTTTAAACATATTTTAAAGGATTTTAGCAATTTTTTTCATATTTTTATCCTTTTCCCGATCCTTGATTTCCCTAAACCACCTAATGCGATTCAAATTATTTTCGACCGATCCGATCCGATGTCTAAAACATCTAGGCCCAAAACTAGGGTGTTACAGTCATTGCCTAAATTAAAGGCGTCATGTCCCCAAAAATAAGCCCTTGTCGGGGTTGGGTACATTTCCTCTGCCCCCTCCAGCTAGTGGATTAGGCAAAGAATGAGACAAATCGATACGAGGAATCAGGGCACCCTCATGGTTCTGGTTGTTTTGAGTGTTACTCGTGTTATCTCGAGTCTCACATCTAGGGCTTATACTCACTAACAAAAAAGACATGCAAAAACAATTTTAGTTAGGCTTACATCTGGCGAAGGATCCAAGACAACCTGTAAAAATCATTTGAAAACAATGATAATAGGCAATGTGTCCCCATTTAACCCACACTATAGCAATACTATAGAAAAATAACATATTAACATTTAAAAGCCATGCTTAACAAAAAAATAGCATCGCGTAAACAATTCAACAACATTCGTAACATTAAGACCATACATGCTCCTCGGGCATTCATACTCCTCACCAAAACGTAGCGGAACCAAGCCAAGCTATCAAGAAATGCCCCAAGGTATGACACCAACCAACATGGTAATCATCGTAAATGAGTCACACAAATCTTCTCAAGTTATTACATGTATTGCTTGTTGAGGGCAAGCAAAAACTTGAGTTTGGGGGTGTGTTGAGTGTGTAAAAGTTCTATATTTTACCCCATATTTAACCCATATTTCTGCTGCATTCAAGCATAATTCATTGCATTTAGGATAGATTTCATTCATACATCACAATTATATTAAATAGCACAGTTGCTACTAAAATTGGTTACTTTTGCATATAGCTGTTGTAGCAGACGCAAGGCAGTGGAGAAGCAGAGCTGGAACACAGGACTACAGACGAGAAGAAGGATGTTGCCATGGCCGCTGCCGTGGTAGCCAATGACGACAGCCATGTTGAAGGGAAAAAGTGAAGTGGAGCTCGACAGAAAGAGGAAATTAAGCGGGTCTGTCGTGGAGCACTCTTATATTTTTCTGAGCCCTAGATCAGAATGAAGGCCAAGCCCAAAGATCAAGGAAGAAACTCCAAGCAAGGAAAGAGGACGAATTAAAGACATCTACTCTGAAGATTTAGTCTTTAATAGAGTTGTACTTAAATTTAAACTTGTATTCGTGCCATATTAGAAAACTTAAATCCAAGGCCTATATAAAGGCATGTAATTCGACCTAGGGAAAGATATCTTACTCTCTAGTCGTCTTCCCCTAAACCCTAGTCGTTTTCCCCCTTCTTATCATGTTCTAAACTTCCCCTAGGGCTAAGGGTTGATTTTGTAAAGTAGTTGCAAGGATTGCATTTGTTTTAGGAATTTTTCTGTTCAATAAAATAGACTTCAAGTTTGCTTATTCTGGTTTTCAACATCTTGCAAAAGTATCGGGAGAGCATTGTGAGATTATACATTTACTTAATATCGGGAGAGCTAAGTATAATAAGGAATAAGTACGAGTTCTCCAGTTTATGGTTGAACTATCTCGGACCTAGGGATAGGACGAGGTTAAGTGGCTAAGGAAGAATTCAACAATATCGGTGTTCATCCTTCGATTCACGCCGGGAGGTATCATCAAAGACATGTTCATCGACAGACTTGGACCTAGGGATAGACAAGGCACAACAGGGATTCTTGCCAAGCTTGAAGTACAGAGTTATCTGATCGCTGCCGCGACAACAACAGAACGCTGCCGCCGCAGGTGCTGCCGCGACAGGAGCAAGGACAGAACAGGAAGTCCTAGACATTGCAACACCTACACTACTAAGCAAATCAATACCGGCCCATTCTCTCTATCTTGATTCATTCAATCTTTTATCTTCAATATTCTTTAATATTCCTTTACAAACAATTGAAAATTATCTTCTTTCTTGTGCAGCAATTCAAGGTTAAAGCTATTTCCAGTCCCTGTGGATTCGACATCCGATACTTCGTGTATCACTTTACTACTTGCGTCGTGTACACTTGCACTCTATTGCGATAGACTCTTTTACACGCAACATTGCTCATTTGAGAGGGTTAAATTTCGATTTCTCAGTTTTTTATAATTCATTTTACTACCTTAGAAGCCCATTGGACCATAGTCCTCAAATTATCAACCCCTCGAACTTAATTTCAACATTTAAGGGCATATTTCCCAATGGGTATCGATACCCAACCATGAGTACCGATACGGGTCTCTGGGTACTGATACCCAGCCCGAGCGAACTGATACTCGATCTTCACATGGAAAGATTTGACCATTGAACCTATACCGGTACACAGACCCCGTGTACCGATACCCCTTCAGTACCGATATGCCCCCAAGCATACCGATACAAAACATCGCTACTAGAATTCTAATAGAATAAGGGGTACCAGTATGCCCTTTACAATTTGCCTTTGTTCATCCTTCAAAACACAGGGTACTGATACATGCTCCCCGCGTATCATTATCGATTCCCATAATGGCTTCTGAGGCTTGGGAAATTACTTCCCAAGCTCTCACAACGTAACCTTAAACCCATAATCTCAATCCTATATCTTATGAAAGTTGTTTAGGGTGGTTTACTACCATTTTTCTCCTAGTTAAAACTTAATCCGGGATTTACCTTAATGAGGCTTTAAGCTACCTTAACACCAAACTAGCAATCTTAAACCATAAACCAAGCAAAGCAATCACTTTATGATCTTCAAGAAGAGGAGTCAGAGATGTATTGAATTTAACCCAAAACTCTAAGAACAAACTCACCCATTTAGCTTCTTCAACTTCCTTTCCTTGTCCCAAGTTTGGAAGAACCCTCAACCACTTTTTTTGCCATACAAACATGAAAATAAGAGCCAGCAGTTATGGCCCAAGTATTTTGAACAAGAGAAATACAGTCAGAATTGTCAGCCCAGCAACTCTCGAAGCAAAAGTGTTTGTCGAGAAGATGGTGATTTGGGTTACGAATAAAGGCAGTGTCTAAAAGGATATAGCAATGATCCGACCGTGGGTGAAATTCAGAGATAGCCCGGTAGGAAGGAAACAAAAGTTGCCAAGCCGAGTTGCCTAAGAAACGATCTAAACGCTCAAGAATCGTGGCAGTGTTCAGCCTAGATTTTGCCTAGGTGAACCAACCTTTGTGCGGTTTGCAATCAAAACGATCGTTTTGTGAAAGACAGTCTCAAAAATTATTGATTTGAGATCCCGCCCGTCGGCATCCGCCTCGTTTTTGACTAACCGATAGGATTACATTTAAATTGCCCCCAATAAGCCATGGCATAGAAGGTGACGTTTTAAGAGAATCCAATAGTTGTCAAGTTCGCACTTTCTGATTCGTTTCCTAATAGCCATGCATACTAGTAAATAAAAAGGCTGAATTGCGCAAATGTACAGTAGTATGAATACGGTGATCCGAGGATGAGAGGTAATCAATATTCGCATTATTATTCCAGAATAAAGAAGGGCCCAAGCAAGATGGGCTAGAGTCAATAGATAAACATCCAAACATATTTAAATCCAACCTAAGTCGTTCATCTGACGATTTATTCAATCTAGTTTCGCATAAAAAAGGACATCAGGACTTGTCTTCGCAACTAGTTACTTTAGGCGATGAACTGTCGGGGCTTTGCCGAGACCCTGGAAGTTCCAACATAGTATGATCATTTCCCTCGGCGGAATTGAGCATCAACTGCCGCCGAATAGTTTTTATCGCTGCTCATCTAGCTTAATCTTTGGAGGTTGGTGGAGTTGGTTTTGGGTGCTTTCGCTGGAGCACTACTTGGATCGGAGATCGACGCTTTGTACCACGACTAGCAGGGGCTGGAGCAGGATTGGATGGAGCTGCATATTTTGGTGGATTTTTAGCCAACCAAGCTTCAAAGTCGGAAAGAAACTGTGAAGCTGTTTGGAAAGGCTTACCCAACTCGTCATCTAGATCGAGAATAGCCTGAGCAATTGGGCTTAATGGACCATCAAGAGTGGGATCATAGGGATCGGCCAAAGGGCCCAGATCTTCCAATGCAGAGTCTGTCAGGAGAATTGTCTTAAGGGGCTGAGGGGTGAGCATCCATAGAGGTAGGGTAACCCTAGGGGCCGGTCACACGGAGGGCCCAGTGACACTCCCCTTTCTTTATTTTACCTTCTTGGAAACATCTAAAGTTGGCGATGGAACATCCATGGGGGTGGATTTCTGGTCCTTGCTCTTGTCCTCCCCCATCACCGGTTTAGAGAACGAGGCTGCGTCTGCCACATTAGATTCATCCATAATAGTTGGGTTAGGAAAGTGATCAGAATTGACGGTATTATGAACGCTTAATAAGAAAGAAAGAAAGTAAGTAAGGTGGAAGGTACCATAATTTTTATTCCTTTCGTTATTCAAAATCAGAGGGTCTTCCTTAGAAAGGGGAGTGTGCGAATCATCATCCTTGGTTGTATTCGCAATCGAAGTCGAGGGCCCTAGTGGAAGGAAGAAGCAAGTAAGTATCGTGAACATAAATGGGGAAGGAAAAGATGCAACGCAAAAAAAGAGAATACCCAAATTGAGGGGTGGTTTTGGAGTGTTGGAAGTGGTGTCAATAAACCTAGTTCGGCCTCTAGAGCGCTATCCTAGATCCCTCTTGCGAGGCGAGATATAGCGCAGCCACTCCCTATATTGGAGGTGGGCACCTTTTGTTTTGCTAACTGTGGAGCAAAGAGAGATCGAATGACTTATGAGGCCACATCCGTGGCAAAGGTTAGGCAACCATTCATATTACAAAAGCAGAGGTTTCCTCTCGTGACCAATTGAACCAATGAAGACGCATCTATGTATAGGCTTAGTAATATCAAACATCAGTTCCACTTGTAGATAGTCGACCATGTTACCTTAAAATTGTCGAGAGTCCGTACGAAGGACGGAATCAACCATAGCACCCAAGGACTAGCCTGTTTGATGGGCAGTGTCATCTTTATCCATAAATTCAATCGACACTCCATGGAATCGGACCCAATTACGCATTAAGGTGAATGAGTAGTCGTCAATGCTTTTTGTTGGATCATATGCCTCAAGGGCTAGCCACTCGTCTTTATAGAGCCAAGGGCCCCAGCCAAGGATGTCATCGTGACTTACTGCATCCATGAAGCGAATGCGAAAGTAGTTTTCTTTCACTATTGTTGTTTTTCCATATTCCTTTGAAAGCTTTCAAAACCTCATAGTCCTCTATACGATTAGAGGATATGAATTTCCCTAATAGTAATAGGTTTGGATCATCCTCGCCAATCTCCCAATTGACAGATGGTGTAAATGTAACCCCCTTAACCCGGCCTAGACGGTTGACCCGAATTAAGAAATTCACACGGGGAAAACCAAAGTCAACCCGAAAGTCAACCTTGATTAACGACCTTTTTTTTTTCTTTTTAATCTTGTCTAGATGCACATTAGCCCTAATTGTGATCACATAAACATCATACTCAAAGATCACAAACATCAGAGATCACACAGGGACCCAATTGAACAAATTACAACTTTAGTGACCAAATTGTAATTTCTAATAAATATGAGGACTTAACCCAAATTAAAGTTACCAGCTTGTAATTAGTCAGGTTTCATGCTTCACTGTGAAATTTCAGCTCAAAAGGACTTCCCAAACTCAATCAATTGCACAAACAAGATTCGGGACCAAAACGCAAACAATTCAAAACATATAACTGCCAATGTCAGCCCCTAACGGTCACCCGTTCCGAAACAGGCAGAGCCCGTTTTGAAACACGGGGCCGTTCCGCAACGCGTACCGCAACACGGGCTGGCAGTAGCCAAACCGTTTCGGAACGGTCCCTCCCGTTTCGGACGCCTGGGCTTGTTTAAAGCACCTGTTCCGAAACGGGTTGCACTGTTCCGAAACGCCCTGCACAGATTGCCCCAAAATGCATTCTTAATCATGCAATTAAACATCCAATCATGCTCCAAATGCTACCAAACTTTACCAGCATGCAGTTCAACATATATAAGACATACTTGCATCAACAATTCATCAAAACAACATCACATGTGAAAAGCCCCAAATCTATAGGCATGCTTCCTACACAAGCAAGCCATTCAAGCATAACTTCCAATTCAAGCATATAAAGGCCAAACACTAAAAACCATCATTCTCATCAACATTCAACATACTTAGGGAGTTCAAAACCTCTCCCAAAACATACACATAGGTCCCCCATTGCCAAATTACCAAAAGCTAAAAGTGTACTTAAGAAACCTTCCATACATTGAGCTCTACTTTCACTTGATTGCTTGACCTTCTTGCTGCCCTCAAGGTACTCTAATGTTCTGCATTATTGAATTAAGAAAACGAAAGAGAGCGTAAGCAAAAGCTTAGTGAGGAATGCTCATAAAACCATTCAATAATGCATTTATAAAACATTTATAAATCATGCTTCAAATCATCAATTGCACATGCTCAAAAGCATATTTAAAACAAGCATCTCATGCTTCATATCATAACATGTCATATTGGCACAAGTGATAAGTTCCACTTCTTTTAAAACAAGTTCATCAACTTTCACCCCAAGCACTTTTAAACACCTTGGCCCCAAGGACTTTTAAACACCTTGGCCATGGACTTTTAAACACCATGAAAGAGGACCACACAAGGACTTTTAACCACCTTTGTGTCCGTATCAAGTATCACCCCAAGGAATTTTAAACACCTTGGCCCCAAGGACTTTTAAACACCTTGGCCCCCAAGGACTTTTAAACACCTTGGCCCCATGGACTTTTAAACACCATGGCCCCATGGACTTTTAAACACCATGGAATGGATCACACAAGGACTTTTAACCACCTTTGTGTCCATACAAGAACCATCCAAGGACTTTTAACCACCTTGATGTTCTTAAGTAAACAAGGCTCACTCAAGGACTTTTAACCACCTTAGTGACCTTAAGCGTTTCAAAACATCACTTGCCAATATACATCATTATCATCAATTTATCCACTGTTTTAAAGCATTAAACCAAGCCATATTCATCATGCATTTAAAAGCATCAAACCACATTTATTCAATGTACAAAAACAAGGAACTCTTACCTTGAGCTTCCTTCAACATATGGCTTACAAAAACAACAATTACCATGCTAAATCATGCTTTCAAAACAGTATTTAAATCATGCAATAAACCACATTGCATCACAACAAAATCATGGCCACCACTAGAGAGTACTTTCCGAAAACTTACACTTGAGCTTAGCAAAGTTGTTTAGACTTAAACTAAGCTCCCAAGACATTGGTTTCAAAGCCGAAAACCATTTTTCACTCACCGATTCCACTTCGCCTCTTGCCGAAGCACCAAATCAAGCTTCCGGATCAACAATTCTTGGATCCAAAGATGCCTCCCATGTTTTAACACATCAAAGCAGAGGATTAATGCATCATCATGCATTAATTGCTTCAATGAAAGCACCTAAACTCGCTGCTCTCATGCACACTCCATTTTCGGCTACCAAACACAACCGAAAATGCATCCAAACCACTTCTCAACAAAGCCCAGCCATAAACCATCAACACTAAACATCTTTCAACATCATTTAACATCTAAAAAGAGTCTAACAACATCCTTATACCTCCAGCAACAACAGATCCACAAGATCACCTCAAAAACATACAAGAAACACAAGCTAAACTTAGGAAACTCAACCTATCCGGGATTGCATTGATCAAAACTCAATTCCTTATCAATTTAGTGTTCATTTAACATCAAAAACACATCTCAAATCACAGATTAATCAGATCAAACGAAAATCATCAAAAATCACCAAATCTTGCATTATAAGCCAAGATCCAATTCACATCTTAAAAGCCTTTAATAAAACATCAATTAAGGATTGAAAACTTAGGAATTTCAGTAAAGAACTGATAGTTTAGAGGAGAAGGACGTTCTTACCTCCAAACTTGAGTTTCTCCTCTTTTTGGAATCAAAAACCTTGATGAATCAAGTAGCAAATGATGAGGTTTTGTAGATATGATGATTAGGAATCAAAAGAGAGTTGAGAGGAGAGACTTAGGTGAGAAAATCAGAAGCAATTCTCTGGAGAATAGGTGTTTGGGTTGAGAGAAAATGAGAGAAAGAAAAATTGGAAAGTTAGTTAACAAAATAGCCAAATGGCTTTTCCCTCCTCTTTTAATATGTTTTAAAATCAGAATATATCTCAAAATATCTTAGAAAAATCTGGAGAAACTACTTTTGGATTAATAGCTCCTTAAAGATTCAAAGTTTCAACCCTTTCTAAAACAGTCACCAAACTTTCAAAAATTACATTTTGGTCACTAGCCAAAATGTCACCCTTCCAAAACTCATTTTCCAAAATTGATTTCACAGTTCACTTAATTATATTAAAAGATGATTTTAGAACATTTTTCCATATTTTTAATGCAACCCGAACTAGGGTTTCCTAATTTCACCTCTTTAGATTCGAACAACACTTTGACCAAACCGGTCAACGCCCAAAACTACCAAGCCCAAAACCGGGGCGTTACAGTAAATACGAGCTCTTGTTCTTCATTAGTGAAGTTGAGGTTGTCGAGGTGGGAGAAAAGGTTGTTAGAAGCCATAATAGAGAGGGAAAGAGAAGGGAATATGTTTTTAAGAAGAGGCCGATATGCGTGAATGAGAAGGTGGGACACATGTTTATATAGACCGGAAGTGTAGTAGATATAAAGTAGGGTAAGGAAAGTAAATAAGGGAAAATGAAGATCCCTAAAAATAGGAAAAGATTAAGGAGTAAGAGAATTTGAATCGGAGTAGAAGATATCTTTGAAAAAAACAAGGAAAGTTGAGGGGAGATAACTGTAACGAGGAGAGCAGGTAGTATCGAGTAGGGGGAAGCGTAAGATGGATAGCATAGACCAAGGTATAGCCGGCACATTTAAGGGAGCACAGAAAAATAGTAAAAAAAAGATGCTTACCGAATTTGTGAAGGGAGGTGTAGTGTTTCCTGGAGTCCCGAGGCTAGACACACATAGGCTCCCAAATCCATTGCATAAGATCGTCATACAGATGATGCACAAAGAGGGGAAGGAGATTAAACCAATGCCAAAAGAGATCAAACAACCAAGGAAACTTTAAAATTGATATCCAGGGTTGAGAGGAGTAGGACACCTTACCAAGCCGAAGGCCAAGATAGTCTCTATGAGCCAAGGCAGCCAGCGTTCCTCTCGATTTGATCATGTTTGGCTAGCCCGCAAAGCAGAGGACATAGCCGACAAAAGAAACATGAAATATGGTGAAGCACAAAAGCCACAAAAAGGGAAAAAGGTTAGACAACAAAGGCCAAGAGACATCATCGACAGCAATAATCGAATTAGTTTTACTTACATACAAAAGGGTTAGCAAGGTTGAAAGAAACCCAGCAAACCCTAACACATAATAGGGGAAAAGGGATTACCACATCGAAAGGAATCACTTGCCACGGCCGAAAGCTGGTATCGATAATCAAATGATGAGACCATCGAGAAACGACCAGAGAGAGGGGCGGTGCTTTCCATATCGAGAAGAAAAACACCACACCAAGCCTCGCGACGAGTGACAATAGGGAAAGGGAAGCGGCGTAAGTTAAAGAGGGAAAAACCCTAAACGACATATTTCGGTCGAAACGAAACAGAAAATACAAGCTTGTTCGTATGTTGGGTCATGGAACCTTCACCAAATTCTACAATGCCCGGAACATCCAAATATGGATGGGTTATCATGATGACTTTTTTCGGGATATTGTGTTTGAGCTAAAGTTTGACAACGGGTAGACACTTCGTTTCTCTAACTTGAACAATAAGTTTTAGTGTGTCTGGGGCAAATAATACTAATGGAGTAGTTGGATTATGATAATGAACAACGGAGCGGTATGATGGATCATTGATAATAGTTTAGTGGCATCTAGTGTAGTTTACTGTTGCGTGTAAAATAGTCTATCGCAATTGTAGTGCAAGTGTACACGACGCAAGTAGTAAAGTGATACTAAGTATCGGATATCGTCTCCACAGGGATTGGGCTAATGACTTCACCTAAATTCACTGCACGAAGTAAAGAAAATATTTAAGAGAATTGTCACGAGAATAATAAATTAAACGTAAATAAAAAGAGTAGAAATATCAAGATAGAGAGAATGGGCTGGTATTGAATTGCTCAGTAGTGCAGGTATTGAAGAGTTTAGGAAATCCAGTTCTGTCGTCGCTCCCGTCGCCGACAGCACCTGTCGCGGCGGCTGTCTGTTAGCTGTCGCGGCAGCGAACACACCAACTCCGTACTCCAAGTTTGGCAAGAATCCTAGATCTGCCTTGGCCTATCCCTAGGTCCAAGTCCGTCGATGATCACGTCTTTGATGATACCTCCTGGCGTGAATCGAAGGATGAACACCGATGTGTATGAATTCTTCCTTAGCCACTTAACCTCGCCCTATCCCTAGGCACGAGATAGTTCAACTATAAACTAGAGAACTCGCTCTTATCTCTTTCATATACTTAACTCTCCCGATGCTAAGTAAATAGATAACCTCACAATGCTCTCTCGATGCTCTTGCAAGATATTAAAACCGAAATAAGAGAACTTGAAGTTTATTTTATTGAACTTAGAAAATCCTAAAACAAAACAACCCTTGCAACTACTTTACAAAACAACCCGTGGCCCTAAGGGGTTTTTAGAACATGTCGACGACGGGTAAACGACGGAGGGGTTTAGGTTATCGGTTATGGGGTATGATGTCTCCTAGGTTAAAGCTATGCCCTTATATAAGCTTTGGGCTCAAGTATTCTAAGTTAACAAGGATTACAACTTTAATGAAAAGTAAGATTCTATTAAATGCTTAATCTCTAAGGATTCCTACTTTTCAGCCGCCTCCTTGTTTCATGGGAATTCTTCTCCTCGAGCTTTGGCTTGACATATCTTTCGATCCGGGGCTTGGAAAAATATTTGGCTTTCACACGACAGACGAGCAGATTTTTCTCCATCTATCGAGGTCCACTTGACTTTTCCTCTTCATCAGGCTGCTGTCACCTTGCTGTCACGACAGGTCCATGGCAGCTTCGTCCTCGTCGTCTGCTTGTCCAGTTCAGCTCTTCTGCTTCTCTGCCCTGCGCCTGCCTTCTTCGTCAACTATGGCAGTAACCTGCAAAATTAGCCATCTTTTAGTAGAATCCGTGCCTTTATCGAATTTGTGATGTTTTACTGTAAACTGACCTAAATGCAATGCAATGATGCTTGAATGCAGCAGAAATATGGGTTAAAAAAGGTGTAAATAGTAGAACTTTTACACACTCAACACACCCCCAAACTCAAGTTCTTGCTTGCCCTCAAGCAATTAAACCTAAAAGAAGAGAAAATATTTTTGTGTTGGCTTTCAAACAGTGAACTGTCCCTTACCCGTCGCTCATTCTCTGTGGCGGCAGCAACCTGTCGGAAGGTTTTAGGATCTGTCCGGAATCTCCCTATAGCTCTCGTGTAGTGTGTGCATTCTTGTGAACAGTTATATGCTAAGACTCTCTTAGTTTCACTAGAATATTCAACTCTTAACTCGAATTTTTATGCCAAAGTTTTATCTTTTGAATGAACTTTTTCATGCTTCTTTGATTTCTTTGTTTTGACTCGATTTTTTTTTCTATTTTTCAAGCTAAAGTTTGACTAGAGCCAGTTTTAGGCACCTCTAGTTAACTTCCTAGAGCCAGTTTCGGGCACCTCTAGGGCTGTTGAGTCTCTTTTCTAAACTTCTTTCCTAGAGCCAGTGTTAGGCACCTCTAGGGGCTATTCAAGTGCTAAGCTTCCTATTCTAGTTTGGCTAAAAGAAATCTAGGCAATATAACAGTCACAATGGTGTTTAAGTTTTCAGAACTATAGAAAGGCTCTAAACTTCTCCTTAAACTGTCCTAAAGATGCTGCCACGACAGAGCTGTCATGACAGGTAAGTTAACTTCACAGTTTTAAACCAATAGTTTTATTATTATTTTTTTTTAGAAAACTTTAATAAAATAAAAGACACAACAATAAATAAACAGATGTACTTAAGACTCCATTAATGATGGAGGGTTGCCACCCCCAAACTCGAGGGTTGCATTGCCCTCAATGCAAAATGACAGATAACATGCCAGTAGGTACATCACAAAATAAATATAAGCAGGCAGCAGGAAATAAAAAAGAAAAGACTTAAATCGAATCGCTGTCCTCGCTGCTGCTGCTAACACGGATCTGACGGCGGCGTCTGGGCTGTGGAGGAGGCTGGGCAGGTTCAGGGGCAGGTGCAGTGGCAGGTTGCTCCACGAGCTGGATGTCGGAACTGCTACCCCTGTCCCAAGTGCTGGTGGTGGTGGTGCTAGCCTTGGGCATAAGTTTCCTGTCTGCCACGTGTTTTATCCTCTTGACAGGCGTAAACTCCCTCTCCAAATTCCTCCTGATCAGAGGGTTGTCATCGGAGGCTGGTCTCTTTGTTCCTCTTGCAGCGGTTTCGGCCGTTGGACTGCCTGCTGCCGTCGGGGCAGGTGATGGAGTGGAAGCGGTAGAGTGGGAATGTGGGGAGGCAGGCGGTGTGGGTGTGTGGACAGGGGAGGGGATGTGGAAATAATGGGCAGGAAAAGTAGGGAAATTAACATCCGGAAAATTTAAAGTGTGGGTAATGAAGTGTACCGTAGAGTTCGTGAAATCCCGGATGAAAGTCATGAGTCCCATTTGTCTCTCTTCCACCCTTTGTAACGCAGCAAGGATGAGGGCAGACTGGTCTGTCGGGGCGGCGGCGGCGTTAGGTTCAGGGGCAGGCTCCTCATCTGAGTCTGCTGGTGAGGCAGCTGGGTTGAAGGAAGAGATAGGTGTAGCCACTACCAGCTCCATGAGGTTGTTGATGTTGTTGTCTGTCCAGCCTCTGCCCTTGATTAGTTTGTCGGAGGGCTCCTCGGGGGCAGCAGCGCAGCGGCAGAGGAGGGTGATCGTGAACGGTAGGCAAAGACGGGAGGAGGAGCGGAATGTGCAGTCCAAGATGCTTTCCCTCATATAGCGGCCCACGTTGATAGGCCGGTCGTGCATGATCGAGTGAATGAGAGCGAGCCGCTGCTGGTTCACCGTCGTGTGATGGGAAGACGGCAGGATACGCTTCTTGATGAAAGCGTTCCATAGCTTAGCTTCTGGGATCAGCTGCCCCCTTTTGACAGAGTTGGGGTTCTTTTTGCTCATTGTCCATGTTGTTCCTTCCTCCGTCACCTCCGCCATGATAGCACCGTAGGCGGCAGAATCGAGGGTCTCTAAAAATTGCTGGTGGGCGTCATCGTCGGGGCCAAAATAGAGGCCAAACATGTGGTTGATGCTGTCAACTGTAAATGGCACTTCTACCCCTCGGACGGTGACTGACGTTGCTGTTCTGCTGTCGATGGCAGCATAAAACTCCCTCACCAACGTGTCGTTTAGTTCTGCCGGTTGTTCGACGAATTGCTCCCATAGCAAATTCCTTATCGCCTTCACGATAAATGGTCGGAGCCCCATGTTCGGTGCTTTGCGGATGTAGATGAAGCCTCTTTCCTCCCATAATTCCTTGGTTTCGAAGGGCGTTGCTGCTGCTGAAGAAGAGGATGAGGCAGCACTGCGGCGGGTCTGTCTAGACGACATATTAGTTGCAAGGGTTGTGAAAATAAAGAAAGCAAATAAAAACGAGAGGAGAAAGCAAGAAAGAATAAGCAGAAGTGAGGAAAAATGAAAGGGAAGATGGGGTTTTATAGCGGTCGAGGGTCTGCCCATTTAATGCCGTAACGGCAGGCGTGAATAACGGGGCGACTGTTGTGATTTAGCGTGTCTGACGCGTCTGACACGCATTTATGCGTCTGTTATGCGTCTACCGCACGCTTCTGCGTCTGCCGCGTCAGTCTGTTGACAGCCTGTCTTATCCGTCTGGGGCAGCAGCCAAAACGACAGGCTTCAATAAATGGGCTCTGTTGGGCTAATGGATAGATGGTGGGCTTGGGTCACTTCTTCTTTTCTTCTTGACTCCTTTATTTCCTAAAGACAGAAAAATAAAAACATTATTCAGATAAAATAAACCTAATTTCCTAATAAATAAATAGTAAATAAATAATAATAATAAAAAAAATAAATTAGGTTAAATTAGGGCTGCCTTGTGGGGCATCTCCTAAGATAACTACTTCCTGTATTCTTGGGGCTTCAGTCCCCTGATAATGCTTGAGGCGCTGTCCGTTGACTTTGAATTGGTGCCCATCTTTTAATGATTGAATCGTGATGGCACCATGGGGAAAAACTTGGACCACTTGGAACGGGCCGGACCATCTAGAGTTTAGCTTTCCTGGGATGAGTTTCAGTCTAGAATTGAACAACAACACAAGCTGCCCTGGGTAGAACTGTCGTGGCAGCAACTTCCTATCGTGCCACTTCTTAGTCTTTTCCTTGTAGATTCTTGCATTGTCGTAGGCTATTGTCCGTATTTCATCGATCTCGTTCAAATCTAACAGCCTTTTCTGGCCTGCCTTGTCCAAGTCCATATTCACTGCCTTGATTGCCCAGTATGCTTTGTGCTCGATCTCGACAAGCAAGGGACAGGTTTTCCCATAAATCAAACGATATGGAGACATGCCCAATGGAGTTTTAAAAGCTGTTCTATATGCCCACAATGCATCATTTAGAAGTAAAGACCAATCTTTCCTAGTTGGCTTAAACATCTTCTCAAGAATGTTCTTCACTTCCCTATTGGATATCTCAGCCTGTCCATTGGTCTGCGGGTGGTATGCTGTCGCGTTCCTATGCTTGACACCATATTTCTTCAAGGCGGCAGCAATAACCCTATTGTCAAAATGTCTCCCTTCATCACTGATAATCGCCTTAGGGATGCCAAATCTAGAAAAATGTTTTTGTGTAAAAACTTTTGGACCGTTTTGGCATCATTCTTTTGAGTTGCGATTGCTTCTACCCACTTGGAGACATAGTCCACTGCTAGGAGGATGTATAGATTTCCACATGAAGATGGAAAAGGTCCCATAAAATTGATCCCCCAAACGTCGAAAATCTCGACTTCTAGGATGTTCTGCAGTGGCATCTCGTTTCTCCTTGAGATGTTACCTGTCCGCTGGCACCTGTCACAGTTCTTGTAGAAGTCCTGTGCATCTTTATACAGTGTCGGCCAGTAGAACCCTGACTGCAGCACCTTGGCAGCAGTTGTATTGCCTCCTAAGAGACCTCCATATTGTGAAGCGTGGCAGTGATGGAGAATGTCTTCTTGCTCTTCTTGTGGTACGCATCTCCTTATAATCTGATCTGCACACATTTTGAAAAGGAGAGGTTCGTCCCAATAATAATGCTTAACATCATTTTGGAACCTCTTCCTGGCTTGATAATTAAGATCAGAGGGCAATATGCCACTAACTATAAAATTAACGAAATCAGTGTACCAGGGGATTTCAGAAGACTTACCTGCCGCCATGGCTGTCGCGGCAGCGATTGCGGCAGCAAAGAGCTGCTCATCTGGGAAGGTTTCCAATATGTGTGTCTCATCAATGGGTAGACTCTGTCCCGTCTCCAGTCTTGACAAGTGATCTGCCACCTGATTCTCTGTCCCCTTTTTGTCCTTGATCTCAAGGTCGAACTCTTGTAGTAGCAAGATCCACCGTATCAATCTAGGTTTAGCATCTTTCTTTGCAAATAAATACTTAAGGGCAGAATGGTCTGTGTGCACTATTACTTTCGTCCCAAGTATGTAAGAACAAAACTTGTCAATGGAGAACACCACAGCTAACAGCTCCTTTTCTGTGGTGGTATAGTTCACTTGGGCGTCATTCAATGTTTTGCTGGCATAATATATGACATGAAACAACCTGTCTTTGCGCTGCCCAAGTGCTGCCCCGACAGCATAGTCACTAGCATCACACATAATCTCAAACGGCTGCGTCTAGTCTGGTGGTTGTACTATGGGGGTTGTTACTAGCTTTTCCTTAAGAACCTTGAATGCTTCAGTACATTCATCATTAAAGTCAAAGGGTCGGTTCTGCTCCAAAAGATGGCATAGGGGCTTCGTGATTTTTGAGAAATTAGCAATAAATCTCCGATAAAACCCAGCATGCCCTAAAAAACTCCTAATACCCTTGACTGTGGTCGGCGGCGGCAGTTTCTCTATCACTTCTATTTTGGCCCTGTCGACTTCTATCCCACGGCAGCTAATCTTATGGCCTAGGACTATTCCCTCATCCACCATAAAGTGGCATTTTTCCCAATTTAGGACCAAGTTTGCTTTTTCACATCTTTCAAGAACCTTTTGTAAATTTCCTAAACAACTCTCAAAATTGTCTCCAAAGACGGAAAAGTCATCCATAAAAATTTCCAGGAAGTCCTCCACCATGTCGGAGAATATGGCCATCATGCACATCTGGAAGGTGGCGGGTGCATTACATAATCCGAATGGCATTCTCCTAAATGCGTACATTCCGTAGGGGCATGTAAAAGTCGTCTTCTCTTGATCCTCCGGTGCAATAGCAATTTGATTGTAACCTGAGTAACCATCAAGAAAACAATAGTAAGGTTTACCCGCTAATCTATCAAGCATTTGATCAATAAAGGGTAAAGGGAAGTGGTCCTTTCGGGTAGCTTTGTTAAGCTTCCGGTAGTCCATACAAACCCTCCAACCGATCACAGTCCTGGTTGGGATTAACTCATTGTTCTCATTGGTCACCACGGTCATTCCTCCTTTCTTGGGAACGCATTGCACCGGGCTCACCCATTTGCTGTCGGAGATGGCGTAAATAATTTGTAACCCCCTTAACCCGGCCTAGGCGGTTGACCCGAATTAAGAAGATCACACAGGGAAAACCAGAGTCAACCCGAAAGTCAACCTTGATTAACGACCCTTTTTTTCTTTTTAATCTTGTCTAGATGCACATTATCCCTAGATATATTCACAAGATCATCATATCCAAAGATCATAACCAACAAAGAACATTCAGGGACTCAATTGCACAGATTACAACTTTAGGGACCAAAATGTAGATTCTGAAAATTATAAGGACTTAATCCAAATTAAAGTTACCAGTATGAAATTAATCAGGTTTCATGCTTCTCTGCCAAATTTCAGCTCAAAAGGACATCCCAAACTCACACAATTGCATAAACAAGTTTCAAGACCAAAATGCAAACATTGCAAAACATTTAACCATCAATTTCAGTGCCCAACGGTCGAGTGTTTCGGAACAGAGAAGACCCGTTCCGAAACGCGGGACCGTTCTGAAACTGGTACCGAAACATGGCCTGGCAGTGGCCAAACCGTTCCGGAACAGTGCCTCCCGTTTCGGAACGCCCAGGCCATTTCAGGCCCCCGTTCCGATACGGTAGCACCTGTTCCGAAACAGGTTGCCCAGACTGCAGAAAATTTGCTGGTTTATCATGCAATTGACCTATCAAACATGCTCCTAATGTCACCAAACTTTACCAGTAAGACATTCAACATACAAGGAACATAATTGCATCAACCAAACATCAACATGGCATCAATTATGAAAAGCCCCAAATCTATAGGCATGCTTCCTACTTAGCAAACCATTCAAGCATTAAATCACCAAACAAACCACATAAAGGCCAATTACAAGTACCAACATTATCAACAACACAAATCCAACTTAGGGAGTCTAAAACATCTCCCAAAACAACTACATAGGTCCCCCATTGCCAAATGCCAAAAGCTAATAGTGTTTAAGAAACCTTCACCATACATGAGCTTTGTTCACCACTTGGATTCTTGTCCCCCTTGCTGCCCTCAATGCACTTTAATGCTCTGCATTATTGGTTTAAGAAAAGAGAGAGAGCGTAAGCAAAAGCTTAGTGAGGAATGCTCATTTAAAACCACACAATAATACATTTACAAAACACATTTACAACCTTAATTTAAATCATCATTTGCACATGCTCATAAGCATTTAAATCAAGCATCTCATGCTTCAAGTTCATAATCATGTCATATTGGCAACAAGTGATACATTCAACATAAGACTCACACATGGACTTTTAAACACCATTGTGATCTTATACTTTCGAAGGACCACACATGGACTTTTAAACACCATTGTGTCCTTAATCCCATGGACTTTTAAACACCATGGCAAGGACCACACAAGGACTTTTAAACACCTTTGTGTCCTTAACAAGAATCATCCAAGGACTTTTAAACACCTTGATGTTCTTAAATAACAAGGCATACACAAGGAATTTTAACCACCTTTGTATCCTTAACCAAGGACCAACCATGGACTTTTAAACACCATGTTGTCCTTAAATACACAAGACTCACCCAAGGAATTTTAACCACCTTGGTGATCTTAACCAAGAACCAACCATGGACTTTTAACCACCATGTTGTTCTTAAATAAACAAGGCTCACACAAGGACTTTTAACCACCTTTGTGACCTTAACCAGCACTTGCCAATATGCATCATTAACAACAATAATCCACTGTTTTAAAGCATTTATCAAAGCCATAAACATCATGCATTTTTAAGCATCAAACCACATTATAACAATGTTCAAAAACAAGGATCTCTTACCTTGAGCATCCTTCAACACATGGCTTATAATCTCAGCAACTAACATGCTAAAATATGCTTTCAAAACAGATTTCAAAACATGCAAACAACCACATTGCATACAACCAATCCATGGTTCATCATCAAGAGAGTTTTCCTGAAAACTTACTCTTGAGCTTAGCTAAGTTTCTTAGACTTAAACTAAGCTCCCAAACCTTCAAAACACTGGTTTCAAAGCTGAAAACCAAAATCCACTCACCGATTCCGTTTCGCCTCTTGCCGAAACACCAATCAAGCTTCCGGATCACCACCACTTGGATCCAAAGATGACTCCCCTGTTTTAAACACATCAAAGCAGAGGATTAATGCATCATCATGCATTAATAGCTTCAATGAAAGCACCTAAACCCGCTGCTCTCATCCACACTCCATTTTCGGCTACCAAACACAACCGAAAATGCATCCAAACAACTCCACAACATTACCCAGCCATGTTCCATCAAATCTAATCATCCTTAAACTTCAATTAACATCCAAAAAGGATCTAACCACGTCCTTATACCTCCAGCTATAACAGATCCACAAGATCACACCAAAAACCATCAAAAACACAAGCTAAACTTAGGAAATTCAACCTATCCGGGATTGCATTAATTAAACCTCAATTCCTTATCAATTTAACATTCATTTATCATCAAAAATACACCTCAAATCACTGCTAAAGCAGATCATACGGATTTTCATCAAAATCAAGCAAATCTTGCATCTAAAAGCCAAGGTCAAGAACACAACCTTAAAACCTTTTATAAAACACAAATTAAGGATTGAGAACTTAGGAATTTCAGTAAAGAACTGAGAGTTTAGAGGAGAAGGACGTTCTTACCTCCAAATTGAGTTTTCTCCCTTTTTGGAACCAAAATCTTGAAAATCCAATTAGCAAATGGTGAGGTTTTGATGAGGAGATGATTAGCAATCAAAAGAGAATTGAAAAGAGATATTTAGGTGACAAAAATCAGAGAGAAAGCTCTGGAGAAAAGGTGTTTGGTTTGAGAGAAAATGAGAGAAAATGAAAATGGAAGATTTGAGAGAAAAGTTAGTTATGGCCAAAATATCTTCCCTCCACTTTTGTTTTATTTAAAAACCTTTAATAAATCATTTAATATCTTAGAAAAATCTGGAGAAACTCCCATTGGGTAAATAGCTCCTTAAAGATTCAAAGTTTCAATCCTTTTTAAAACAGTCACACAGTTTCCAAAAATTACATTTTGGTCACTAACCCAAAATGTCACCCTTCCAAACCTCATTTTGTAAAATTGATTTCACCAAACTCTTATATATAATAAAAGAGGATTTTAGAACATTTTTCCATATTTTTAATGCAACCCGAACTAGGTTTTCCTAATTTCACTCTTTTATATTCGAACCGCACTTTGACCGAACCGGTCCAAGACCAAAACTTCTAAGCCCAAAACCGGGGCGTTACAACTCTCCCCCCTTAAGAAATTTCGTCCTCGAAATTTACCTGAAGGAAAGAGGTACGGAAACTGGTTCAGCATGTCATCCTTCCTTTCCCACGTGGCTTCCTCAACACCATGGTGGTTCCACAACACCTTTACCAGCTCAATGGTCTTGCCACGAAGAACCTTGCTATCCGAATCCAGAACCTTCACCGGTTCCTCATCATAGGTCAAATCCGGATTCAATTCCACTTCTTCCACAGGCATCACATGCGAAGGATCAGATCTATACTTCCGGAGCATAGAAACATGAAACACATCATGAATCTTCTCCAACTCTTGAGGTAGCCTCAACTTGTACGCAACAGGACCCACACGCTCAATCACCTCGTATGGTCCAATGTACCTAGGGCTCAACTTACCCTTCCGGCCAAACCTCATCACCTTTTTCCAAGGCGAAACCTTCAAAAACACACGGTCACCCACCGCATACTCAATTTCCTTACGCTTCAAATCCGCGTAAGATTTTTGCCGATCAGAAGCTGCCTTCAAACGCTCACAAATGAGCTTCACCTTCTCGGTGGTTCCTTTCAACAAAGTCGGCATCGAAACCAACTTCTGGCCTGTTTCAGCCCAACAAAGAGGAGTCCTACACTTCCTCCCGTACAAAGCCTCATAAGGTGCCATTTGAATACTTGCTTGATAACTATTGTTATAGGCAAACTCCACCAAAGGCAAATGTTTCTCCCAAGAGGCTTGAAACTCAATCACGCAGCACCTCAACATATCCTCCAAAATAAGGATAACACGCTCGGACTGACCATCCGACTGAAGATGATAAGATGTACTGAAATTCAACCTTGTACCCAAAGCTTGATGCAAACACTGCCAGAAACGCGATGTAAACCTCGGATCCCTATCCGACACAATCGATTTAGGCACACCATGCAGCCGCACAATCTCAGCAATGTACAACTCCGCAAGCTTATCCAAAGAAAACATAGTATGCACAGGCAAGAAATGCGCACACTTCGTCAGGCGATCCACAATCACCCACACTGAATTCTTCTTCGATGGTGACAAGGGTAAACCAGATACAAAATCCATGGTAATCCTTTCCCACTTCCATTCAGGGATTCTCAACGGTTGCAACAACCCTGAAGGAACCTGATGCTCAGCCTTAACTCGCTGACACACCATACACTTGCTCACAAACTCCGCAACATCCTTCTTCAAACCCACCCAATAGTACTCATCACGAAGATCACGATACATCTTAGTACTACCAGGGTGCATAGCAAAAGGACTACTATGACCTTCAGTCAAAATAGCACGCCTCAACTCAGCATCATTGGGCACTACTATTCGACCCCCAAAACACAACACTCCACCATCATTAAAGCTGAAAACCGAAGGTCTACCCTCCGCGATATCCTGAACATGCGGTACCAAGGAATCATCCAGCAACTGCTTTTCCTTGATCAACTGAACCAAAGATGGTTTCACTTGCAACTCAGCCACAAGACCACCATCACGGGAAATGCTCAAACAGGCAAACATAGCCCTCAGCTCAACAGCTACCTTCCTACTCAAGGCATCCGCTACAACATTAGCTTTTCCAGGGTGATACTCGATCGTCAAATCATAATCCTTGAGCAACTCCACCCAACGTCGCTGCCTAAGATTCAACTCCTTCTGAGACATCAGATACCTCAAACTCTTGTGATCCGTGTACACAGTACACTTCTCACCATACAGGTAATGTCTCCTGATCTTCAACGCAAAAACCACCGCAGCCAACTCAATGTCATGCGTAGGATAATTACGCTCATGCACTTTCAACTGCCGCGATGCATAAGCCACCACCTTACCCTCTTGCATCAACACACATCCCAAACCAACATAGGACGCATCACTATAAACCACAAACTCTTTCCCTGATTCAGGTTGAACCAAGATAGGAGCTTGCGTCAAAGCCGCCTTAAGCTTCTCAAAACCCTGCTGTCTCGCTTCCGTCCACTCATACTTAACATCTTTCTGCAACAACTTCGTCAAAGGTGCAGCAATATTAGAAAACCCATCCACAAACCTCCGGTAGTATCCCGCCAAACCAAGGAAACTACGAACCTCATGAACAGACTTAGGAACCTTCCAATTCATCACCGCCTAAATCTTCTGAGGATCAACACGAATCCCCTCAGCAGAAACCACATGCCCAAGAAACACCACTTCACTTAACCAGAACTCACACTTGCTCAGCTTGGCATAAAGCTGATTCTCCAACAAAGCTTGCAGCACAATCCTCAAATGCTCTTCATGCTCCTCCTCAGTACGTGAGTACACGAGGATATCATCAATGAACACCACAACGAACTTGTCCAGGTATTCATGAAACACACGATTCATCATGTCCATGAAAGCAGCAGGAGCATTTGTCAAACCAAACGGCATCACAAGGAACTCATAATGCCCATACCTTGTCCTGAAAGTTGTCTTAGGCACATCCACATCCTTCACCTTCAACTGGTAATACCCTGACCTCAAGTCAATCTTAGAGAACACAACTGCTCCCCGAAATTGTTCAAAGAGATCATCAATTCTCGGCAAAGGATACTGATTCTTGATAGTCAACTTGTTCAGCTGACGATAATCAATGCACATTCTCATAGTGCCATCCTTCTTCTTCACAAACAAGACCGGTGCACCCCAAGGTGACACACTTGGCCGAATGAACCCACGATCAAGCAATTCTTGCAATTGCGTCTTCAGCTCCTTCAACTCTTTAGGTGCCATCCTATAAGGGGTAATGGACACAGGAGTTGTATTCTCATACAGCTCTATCCCAAACTCCACCTCACGATTAGGGGGTAAACCAGGGAACTCCTCGGGAAACACACCAGGAAACTCCTTCACAATCCTGATATCTTGCACACGCAACTCCTTAGAGCTAGGATTCATCACAAAAGCTAGATAAGCTTCACAACCTTGCCTCAGCATCCTGCTCGCCTCCAATGTAGACACCACATTGGCAAGAAACTTCACATTCTCACCAACCACAACCACCTCATAATCATCCGCAAGCTTCAACAAAACTCGCTTATTTTCACAATCCACAACAGCATGATGCTCAGCAAGCCAATCCATACCAAGGATTACATCAAAACCATAGAAAGGCAACTCCATAAGGTCAACATGAAAAACATGATCTTGAACAACCAAAGGACACCTTCTATACAGCTTTCGAGTCACAACAGTCTCACCAAAAGAACTAGTGACACGCACACCAACATCCAAAGACTCAACAGGCAAACCAAGCAATTCAGCATGCTCACGCAATATGTACGAGTGCGTAGATCCAGAATCAATCAAGGAAAGTAATGACAAGGATTGCAAAGTAAAGGTACCTGCGATCACATCCGCGTCATTCCTTCCCTCCCGCTGAGCATACACCCTAGCTTGGCCGCCACCCTCAGGCTGAATAGCCACAACATGAGCCACACCCCTACCACCTTCCTCTCTCCGCTGGAAATTACCACGGCCGCGCCCACGACCTCTCTGCGGTGCAGCAACAACAGGAGCACGCACTTGGCCACCAGCCAACATAGGACACTCTCGCCTCATATGATCCGTAGATCCACAATTCCAGCACCCATTACCAGCTGCCGCAATCGGAGCTTGCACTTCTCTCACAGCACGAGGACAATCACGTTTCATGTGACCACGTGAACCACATGTCCAACATGCACTCGGATCAACTCTAGCATTGCCTCCCCGAGCAGGTGCACCACCACCTCGCTTAGCTGAGGACTGATACTTCTTATCTCGTCCCCTCTTGTTCCGTCCACCACCAGAACTATATTCAGCTGCTCGCTTACCAGCACTTGACCCAGCACTCTTAGCAGATAAACCCAAGTTCATCTCAATATCCTTTGCTCGACCCACCAGCACATCAAGATCACTATACTCGGTAGCCAGCACATACATCTTAACCTCCGTCACTAAACCATAACGGAACCTTTCACACCTCTCCCGCTCATCTGGGACAAGCTCAGGTGCGTATTGACTGAGTCGAACAAACTGCACTTCATACTCAGCTACAGACATGCTCCCCTGGGTAAGAGACATGAACTCCCTCTTCTTTTCATCTAGGTACCTCACACCAAGATACCTTCTCTTGAACGCATTCTGAAAGAATGTCCAAGTTACATCAGCTTCTGCCATCCCAGAGATTGTGGTCGTCCACCACGTGTAAGCATCATCATGTAGCAAGGATACTACACAGCCCAACTTTTGCACATCAGTGCAACTCATCTGACCCAAGATTCTCTTGGTACTCTCTAACCAAGATTCCGAACCTTCAGCTGACAAACCCCTGAACTCAGTCCCTCCCAGACTGCGCAGACGTTCCAAGGGTAGTCTAACTCCAGCATCTCCCTGATGCCCAGCTCCTCGAGCTCCAGCTACTGCGGCTTGAAAAGCTCTAGCAATAGCTTGTATCAACACTGTCATGTCAGGAACAACTTGTCCCTGACCAGCCTCAGGTCCAGCGACCCCAGCACCAGCTGCAGCCCCAGCTCCTTCACCCTCAGCACCACCACCACCAGGTGGAGGAGGTAAAACCGCACTTCCAACATTCTCTTCATTCTCATTCTCATTTTGAGCCGCAGCTCGCACATTACTACTTAACTCTCTACGAGGTGCCATACTCTAACAATGCAATCACAATGCAAATAAACAAAGTCCGGCCCAGCAAGGTAAGCAATCCAAGTTCTCAAGCTCATTTTCACTTAAAAACAACATCATTTCATTAGCTTTGATTTGGCAATGGGTACCCACAACATGCTTCATCATAGCATACAACTCAATTGCATCACATTTACAATTTACTCAACATGCTTTCACTCAACAAGCATACAAAGCATACATGCTTAAATCATTCACATAAACATTCTCAATTACTCGAGAACTCAGCTCTTATACCACCAAATGTAACCCCCTTAACCCGGCCTAGGCGGTTGACCCGAATTAAGAAGATCACACGGGGAAAACTAAAGTCAACCCGAAAGTCAACCTTGATTAACGACCCTTTTTTTTCTTTTTAATCTTGTCTAGATGCACATTATCCCTAGATATATTCACAAGATCATCATATCCAAAGATCATAACCAACAGAGAACATTCAGGGACTCAATTGCACAGATTACAACTTTAGGGACCAAAATGTAAATTCTGAAAATTATAAGGACTTAATCCAAATTAAAGTTACCAGTATGAAATTAATCAGGTTTCATGCTTCTCTGCCAAATTTCAGCTCAAAAGGACATCCCAAACTCGCACAATTGCATAAACAAGTTTCAAGACCAAAATGCAAATATTGCAAAACATTTAACCATCAATTTCAGTGCCCAACGGTCGAGTGTTTCGGAACAGAGAAGACTCGTTACGAAACGCGGGACCGTTTCGAAACTGGTACCGAAACATGGCCTGGCAGTGGCCAAACCGTTCCGGAACAGTGCCTCCCGTTTCGGAACGCCCAGGCCATTTCAGGCCCCCGTTCCGATACAGTAGCACCTGTTCCGAAACAGGTTGCCCAGACTGCAGAAAATTTGCTGGTTTATCATGCAATTGACCTATCAAACATGCTCCTAATGTCACTAAACTTTACCAGCAAGACATTCAACATACAAGGAACATAATTGCATCAACCAAACATCAACATGGCATCAATTATGAAAAGCCCCAAATCTATAGGCATGCTTCCTACTTAGCAAATCATTCAAGCATTAAATCACCAAACAAACCACATAAAGGCCAATTACAAGTACCAACATTATCAACAACACAAATCCAACTTAGGGAGTCCAAAACATCTCCCAAAACAACTACATAGGTCCCCCATTGCCAAATGCCAAAAGCTAATAGTGTTTAAGAAACCTTCACCATACATGAGCTTTGTTCACCACTTGGATTCTTGTCCCCCTTGCTGCCCTCAATGCACTTTAATGCTCTGCATTATTGGTTTAAGAAAAGAGAGAGAGCGTAAGCAAAAGCTTAGTGAGGAATGCTCATTTAAAACCACACAATAATACATTTACAAAACACATTTACAACCTTAATTTAAATCATCATTTGCACATGCTCATAAGCATTTAAATCAAGCATCTCATGCTTCAAGTTCATAATCATGTCATATTGGCAACAAGTGATACATTCAACATAAGACTCACACATGGACTTTTAAACACCATTGTGATCTTATACTTTCGAAGGACCACACATGGACTTTTAAACACCATTGTGTCCTTAACCCCATGGACTTTTAAACACCATGGCAAGGACCACACAAGGACTTTTATACACCTTTGTGTCCTTAACAAGAATCATCCAACACAAGGAATTTTAACCACCTTTGTATCCTTAACCAAGGACCAACCATGGACTTTTAAACACCATGTTGTCCTTAAATACACAAGACTCACCCAAGGAATTTTAACCACCTTGGTGATCTTAACCAAGAACCAACCATGGACTTTTAACCACCATGTTGTTCTTAAATAAACAAGGCTCACACAAGGACTTTTAACCACCTTTGTGACCTTAACCAGCACTTGCCAATATGCATCATTAACAACAATAATCCACTGTTTTAAAGCATTTATCAAAGCCATAAACATCATGCATTTTTAAGCATCAAACCACATTATAACAATGTTCAAAAACAAGGATCTCTTACCTTGAGCATCCTTCAACACATGGCTTATAATCTCAGCAACTAACATGCTAAAATATGCTTTCAAAACAGATTTCAAAACATGCAAACAACCACATTGCATACAACCAATCCATGGTTCATCATCAAGAGAGTTTTCCCGAAAACTTACTCTTGAGCTTAGCTAAGTTGCTTAGACTTAAACTAAGCTCCCAAACCTTCAAAACACTGGTTTCAAAGCTGAAAACCAAAATCCACTCACCGATTTCGTTTCGCCTCTTGCCGAAACACCAATCAAGCTTCCGAATCACCACCACTAGGATCCAAAGATGACTCCCCTGTTTTAAACACATCAAAGCAGAGGATTAATGCATCATCATGCATTAATAGCTTCAATGAAAGCACCTAAACCCGCTGCTCTCATCCACACTCCATTTTCGTCCTTATACCTCCAGCTATAACAGATCCACAAGATCACACCAAAAACCATCAAAAACACAAGCTAAACTTAGGAAATTCAACCTATCCGGGATTGCATTAATTAAACCTCAATTCCTTATCAATTTAACATTCATTTATCATCAAAAATACACCTCAAATCACTGCTAAAGCAGATCATACGAATTTTCATCAAAATCAAGCAAATCTTGCATCTAAAAGCCAAGATCAAGAACACAACCTTAAAACCTTTTATAAAACACAAATTAAGGATTGAGAACTTATGAATTTCAGTAAAGAACTGAGAGTTTAGAGGAGAAGGACGTTCTTACCTCCAAACTTGAGTTTTCTCCCTTTTTGGAACCAAAATCTTGAAAATCCAATTAGCAAATGGTGAGGTTTTGATGAGGAGATGATTAGCAATCAAAATAGAATTGAAAAGAGATATTTAGGTGATAAAAATCAGAGAGAAAGCTCTGGAGAAAAGGTGTTTGGTTTGAGAGAAAATGAAAATGGAAGATTTGAGAGAAAAGTTAGTTATGGCCAAAATATCTTCCCTCCACTTTTGTTTTATTTAAAAACCATTAATATGTAACCCCCTTAACCCGGCCTAGACGGTTGACCCGAATTAAGGAAGTCACACGGGGAAAACCAAAGTCAACCCGAAAGTCAACCTTGATTAACGACCCTTTTTTTTCTTTTTAATCTTGTCTAGATGCACATTAGGCCTAATTGTGATCACACAAACAACATACTCAAAGATCACAAACATCAGAGATCAAACAGGGACCCAATTGAACAAATTACAACTTTAGGGACCAAATTGTAATTTCTAATAATTAAAAGGACTTAACCCAAATTAATCTTACCAAGTTGAAATTAGTCAGGTTTCATGCTTCTCTGTGAAATTTCAGCTCAAAAGGACATCCCAAACTCATACAATTGCACAAACAAGATTCAGGACCAAAACGCAAACATTACAAAACATTTAACCGCCAATGTCAGCCCCCAACGGTCACCCGTTCCGAAACAGGCAGAACCCGTTTCAAAACACGGGCCGTTCCGCAACACGTATCGCAACGGGGGTCTGGCAGAGGCCGAAATGTTTCGAAACGGTGCATACCGTTTCGGACGCCTGGGTTCAATCAAGGCACCCGTTCCGAAACGGTGCACACTGTTCCGATACGCCCTGCACAAAATTGCTCTAAATGCATTCCAAAACATGCAATTGATCATTCAAACATGCTCCAATTGCCACCAAACTTTACCAGCATGCAATTCAACATATATAGGACATACTTGCATCAACAATTCATCAGAACAACATCACAAGCAAAAAGCCCCAATTTATAGGCATGCTTCCTACACAAGTTAGCTATTCAAGCACAAACTTCCACAACAAGCATATAATGATCCAACACAAAATCCAGTATTCATAACAACATTCAACATACTTAGATACTTAGGGAGTTTAAAACCTCTCCCAAAACATACACATTGGTCCCCCATTGCCAAAGTATCAAAAGCTAAATGATCTTAGGAAAACCTTCCATACTTTGAGCTTTGCTTCCACTTGGATACTTGCCTTCCTTGCTGCCCTCAAGGTTCACTAATGTTCTGCATTATTGAATTAAGAAAACAAAGAGAGCGTAAGCAAAAGCTTAGTGAGGAATGCTCTTAAAACCATTCAATAATGCATTTTAAAACATTTACAAATCATGCTTTAAATCAACCTTTGCACATGCTCAAAAGCATACTTAAAACAAGCATCTCATGCTTCAACATAATATAACATGTCATATTGGCTCAAGTGATACATTCCATTTCATTAAAACAAGTTCATCAACTTCCCAAGGACTTTTAAACACCTTGGCCATGGACTTTTAAACACCATGAATGAGGACCACACAAGGACTTTTAACCACCTTTGTGTCCATAGCTTGAATCACCCCAAGGACTTTTAAACACCTTGGCCCCAAGGACTTTTAAACACCTTGGCCCCATGGACTTTTAAACACCATGAATGAGGACCGCACAAGGACTTTTAACCACCTTTGTGTCCATAGCTTGAATCACCCCAAGGACTTTTAAACACCTTGGCCCCAAGGACTTTTAAACACCTTGGCCCCATGGACTTTTAAACACCATGGCCCCATGGACTTTTAAACACCATGGAAAGGATCACCTAAGGACTTTTAACCACCTTAGTGTCCGCAACAAGAATCATCCAAGGACTTTTAACCACTTTAATGATCTTAAGAATACAAGGCTCACTCAAGGACTTTTAACCACCTTAGTGACCTTAACCTTTTCAAAACATCACTTGCCAATATACATCTTTTCCATCATTTAATCCACTGTTTTAAAGCATTAAACCAAGCCATATTCAACATGCATTTAAAAGCATCAAACCACATCTTATCAATGTACAAAAACAAGGAACTCTTACCTTGAGTTTCCTTCAACATATGGCTTACAACAACAGCAAAAACCATGCTAAATCATGCTTTCAAAACAGTAATTAAAACATGCAAATAACCATTTTGCATCACAACAAAATCATGGCCACCACTAGACAGAAATTCCGAAAACTTACACTTGAGCTTAGCAAAGTTGTTTAGACTTAAACTAAGCTCCCAAGACATTGGTTTCAAAGCCGAAAACCCAATTTTCACAAACGCACTCACCGATTTCCACTTTGCTTCAAGCCAAAGCACCAAATCAAGCTTCCGGATCAACAACTCTTGGATCCAAAGATGCCTCCCCTGTTTTAACACATCAAAGCAGAGGATTAATGCATCATCATGCATTAATTGCTTCAATGAAAGCACCTAAACTCGCTGCTCTCATCCACACACCATTTTCGGCCACCAAACACAACCGAAAATGCATCCAAACCACTTCTAAACAAAGCCCAGCCATAAACCAGCAAAACCACACATCCTTTAACATCATATAACATCTAAAAACAACCTATCAACATCCTTAAACCTCCAGCAACATCAGATCCACAAGATCACCCCAAAAACAACCTTGAATCACAAGCTAAACTTAGGAAACTCAACCTATCCGGGATTGCATTATTCAAAACTCAATTCCTTATCAATTTAGAGTTCATTTAACATCAAAAACACATCTCAAATCACAGGTTAATCAGATCTAACGAAAATCATCAAAAATCATCAAAATCTTGCATTATAAGCCAAGATCCATTTCACCACTTAAAAACCTTTAATTAAACATCAATTAAGGATTGAAAACTTAGGAATTTCAGTAAAGAACTGATAGTTTAGAGGAGAAGGACGTTGTAACGCCCCGGTTTTGGGCTTAGAAGTCTTGGGCGTTGACCGTTCGGTCAAAGTGCTGTTCGAATCTAAAGAGGTGAATTTAGGAAAGCCTAGTTCGGGTTGCATCAAAAATATGGAAAAATGTTCTAAAATCATCTTTTGATATAATTAAGTGAACTGTGAAATCAATTTTGGAAAATGAATTTTGGAAGGGTGACATTTTGGCTAGTGACCAAAATGTAATTTTCGCAAGTTTGGTGGCTGTTTTATAAAGGGTTGAAACTTTGAATCTTTAAGGAGCTATTTACCCAAAGGGAGTTTCTCCAGATTTTTCTAAGATATTTTAAGTCTAAAATCTGATTTTTAATGATATGAAAGTGGAGGGAAAGCCATTTGGCTATCTTAGATTTTTGTAACCAACTTTTCCTAATTTTCTTTCTCTCATTTTCTCTCAATCCAAACACTCCATTTCCAGAGAATTGCTTCTGATTTCTTCACCTAAATCCCTCCTTTCAACTCTCATTTGATTCCTAATCAACATATCTTCAAAACCTCTTCAATTGCTACTTGTTTCAACAAGGATTTTGATTCCAAAAAGAGGAGAAACTCAAGTTTGGAGGTAAGAACGTCCTTCTCCTCTAAACTATCAGTTCTTTACTGAAATTCCTAAGTTTTCAATCCTAAATTGATGTTTAATTAAAGGTTTTAAAGTGGTGAAATGGATCTTGGCTTATAATGCAAGATTTTGATGATTTTTGATGATTTTCGTTAGATCTGATTAATCTGTGTTTTGAGATATGTTTTTTATGTTAAATGAACTCTAAATTGATAAGGAATTGAGTTTTGATTGATGCAATCCCGGATAGGTTGAGTTTCCTAAGTTTAGCTTGTGTTTCAAGGTTGTTTTTGAGGTGATCTTGTGGATCTGATGTTGCTGGAGGTATAAGGATGTTAATAGGTTGTTTTTAGATGTGTTATGATGTTTATGGAAGTGTGGTTTTGCTGGTTTATGGCTGAGCTTTGTTTAGAAGTGGTTTGGATGCATTTTCGGTTGTGTTTGGTGGCCGAAAATGGAGGTTGAATGAGAGCAGCGAGTTTAGGTGCTTTCATTGAAGCAATTAATGCATGATGATGCATTAATCCTCTGCTCTGATGTGTTGAAACAGGGGAGGCATCTTTGGATCCAAGAGTTGTTGATCCGGAAGCTTGATTTGGTGCTTTGGCTTGAAGCAAAGTGGAAATCGGTGAGTGAAGTTGGGTTTTCAGATTTTAAAACCAAGGTTTGAAGGTTTTGGGAGCTTAGTCTAAGTCTAAACAACTTTGCTAAGCTCAAGTGTAAGTTTTCGGATTTTCTCTCTAGTGGTGGCCATGATTTTGTTGTGATGCAAAATGGTGAATTGTATGTTTTATTTACTGTTTGAAAGCATGTTTTAGCATGGTATTTGCTGATGTTTTAAGCCATATGTTGAAGGTAACTCTAGGTAGGAGTTCCTTGATTTTATACGTTGAAATAATGTGGTTTGATGCTTTGAAATGCATGTTGAATATGGCTTGGTTTAATGCTTTAAAACAGTGGATTATATGATGAAAAGGATGTATATTGGCAAGTGATGTTTTGAAAAAGCTAAGGTCACTAAGGTGGTTAAAAGTCCTTGAGTGAGCCTTGTTACTTAAGAACATCAAGGTGGTTAAAAGTCCTTGGATGATTCTTGTTGCGGACACTAAGGTGGTTAAAAGTCCTTAGGTGATCCTTTCCATGGTGTTTAAAAGTCCATGGGGCCAAGGTGTTTAAAAGTCCTTGGGGCCAAGGTGTTTAAAAGTCCTTGGGGTGATTCAAGCTATGGACACAAAGGTGGTTAAAAGTCCTTGTGTGGTCCTCATTCATGGTGTTTAAAAGTCCATGGCCAAGGTGTTTAAAAGTCCTTGGGGCCAAGGTGTTTAAAAGTCCTTGGGAAGTTGATGAACTTGTTTTAAGAAATGGAAATTGTCACTTGAGCCAATATGACATGTTATGTTTATGTTGAAGCATGAGATTGCTTGTTTTAAGTATGCTTTTGAGCATGTGCAAAGGTTGATTATAAGCATGATTTGTAAATGTTTTAATTGCATTATTGAATGGTTTTTAAGAGCATTCCTCACTATGCTTTTGATTACGCTCTCTTCGTTTTCTTAAATTCAATAATGCAGAGCATTAAAGAACCTTAAGGGGCAGCAAGGAGGGCAAGCATTCTAGTTCAAGTAAAGCTCAATGTATGGAAGGTTTTATAAGTACTTTTTAGCTTTTGTGTAATTTGGCAATGGGGGACCAATGTGTATGTTTTGGGAGGTGTTTGGAACTCCCTAAGTATGTTGAATGATGATTTGAATGTTGGTTTTTAGATTGGATCATTATATGCTTGTTGTGGAAGTTTGTGCTTGAATAGCTAGCTTGTGTGGGAAGCATGCCTATAGAATTGGGGCTTTTTGCATATGATGTTGTTTTGTTGAATTGTTGATGCAAGTATGTCCTATATATGTTGAATTGCATGCTGGTAAAGTTTGGTAGCATTTGGAGCATGTTTGAATGATCAATTGCATGTTTTGGAATGCATTTGGAGCATTTTTGTGCAGGGCGTTTCGGAACAGTGTGCACCGTTTTGGAACGGGTGCCTTGAATGAACCCAAGGGTCCGAAACGGTATGCACCGTTTCGAAACGGTTTGGTCTCTGCCAGACCCCTGTTGCGGTACTGGTTGCGGAACGGCCCGTGTTTCGAAACAGGGTCAACCTGTTTCGGAACGGTCGACCGTTGGGGGCTGACAATGACAGTTAAATGTTTTGAAATGTTTGCATTTTGGTCCTGAATCATGTTTGTTCAATTTCATGAGCTTGGGAAGTCTTTTTGAGCTGAAATTTCACAGAGAAGCATGAAACCTGACTAATTTCAAGTTGGTAAGATTAATTTGGGTTAAGTCCTTTTAATTTTCAGAAATTACAATTTGGTCCCTAACGTGTAATTTGTTCGATTGGGTCCCTGTTTGATCTCTGATGTTTGTGATCTTTGAGTATGATGTTTGTGTGAACACCATTAGGATTAATGTGCATCTAGATAAGATTAAAACGAAAAAAAAAGGTCGTTAATCAAGGTTGACTTTCGGGTTGACTTTGGTTTTCCCCGTGTTACTTTCTTAATTCGGGTCAACCGTCTAGGCCGGGTTAAGGGGGTTACAGACGTTCTTACCTCCAAACTTAAGTTTCTCCTCTTTTTGGAATCAAAAACCTTGTTGAATCAAGTAGCAAATGATGAGGTTTTGAAGATATGTTGATTAGGAATCAAATGAGAGTTGAAAGGAGGGATTTAGGTGAGAAAATCAGATCCAATTATTTGGAGAATAGGTGTTTGGGTTGAGAGAAAATGAGAGAAAGAAAATTAAGAAAAGTTGGTTACAAAATCCAAAATAGCCAAATGGCTTTCCCTCCACTTTTAATATCCTTTAAAATCAGAATTTAGTCTTAAAATATCTTAGAAAAATCTGGAGAAACTCCCTTTGGGTAAATAGCTCCTTAAAGATTCAAAGTTTCAACCCTTTATAAAACAGCCACAAAACTTTCGAAAATTACATTTTGGTCACTAGCCAAAATGTCACCCTTCCGAAACTCATTTTCCAAAATTGATTTCACAGTTCACTTAATTATATTAAAAGATGATTTTAGAACATTTTTCCATATTTTTAATGCAACCCGAACTAGGCTTTCCTAAATTCACCTCTTTTAGATTCGAACAGCACTTTGACCGAACCGGTCAACGCTCAACCTTCTAAGCCCAAAACCGGGGCGTTACAACTCTCCCCCCCTAAAGAAATTTCGTCCTCGAAATTTACCTGAAGGAAAGAGATAAGGAAACTGCTTCAACATGTCTTCCTTCCGCTCCCACGTGGCTTCCTCAACACCTCGATGCTTCCACAGCACCTTCACCAACTCAATGGTCTTGCCACGAAGAACCTTGCTATCCGAATCCAGAACCTTCACCGGCTCCTCATCGTAGGTCAAATCCGGATTCAAAACCACTTCCTCCACAGGCATCACATGCGAAGGATCAGATCTATACTTCCGGAGCATAGAAACATGGAACACATCATGAATCTTCTCTAGCTCCTGAGGTAACCTCAACCGATACGCAACAGGACCCACACGCTCAACAACCTCATATGGTCCAATGTATCTAGGGCTCAACTTACCCTTCCGACCAAACCTCATCACCTTCTTCCAAGGAGAAACCTTCAAGAACACACGGTCACCCACCGCATACTCTATCTCCTTACGCTTCAAATCCGCGTAAGACTTCTGTCGATCAAAGGCGGCCTTCAATCGCTCACAAATGAGCTTCACCTTCTCGGTGGTCCCTTTCAACAAAGCTGGCATCGAAATCAACTTTTGACCAGTTTCAGCCGAACAAAGAGGAGTCCTACACTTCCTCCCGTACAGAGCCTCATAAGGTGCCATCTGTATACTCGCCTGATAACTATTGTTATAAGCGAACTCAACCAAAGGCAGATGCTTCTCCCAAGAACCTTGGAACTCAATCACGCAGCATCTCAACATATCCTCCAAGATTTGAATAACTCGCTCAGACTGACCATCCGACTGAGGATGATAGGATGTACTGAAATGCAACCTTGTACCCAGAGCTTGATGCAAACACTGCCAGAAACGCGATGTGAACCTCGGATCCCTATCTGACACAATCGACTTAGGCACACCATGCAGCCTCACAATCTCAGCAATGTACAGCTCTGCCATCTTATCCAAAGAAAACGTAGTATGCACAGGCAAGAAATGCGCACACTTCGTCAGACGATCCACAATCACCCAAACAGAGTTCTTCTTCGAAGGAGACAAAGGTAAACCAGATACAAAATCCATGGTAACCCTTTCCCACTTCCATTCAGGGATTTTCAACGGTTGCAACAACCCAGAAGGAACCTGATGTTCAGCCTTAACTCGCTGACACACCATACACTTGCTCACAAACTCTGCAACATCCTTCTTCAAACCCACCCAATAGTACTCATCACGAAGATAACGGTACATCTTAGTACTACCAGGGTGCATAGCAAAAGGACTACTATGACCTTCAGTCAGAATAGCACGCCTCAACTCAGCATCTGCAGGCACTACTATTCGACTCCCAAAACACAACACACCATCATCATTAAAGCAGAAATCCGAAGGTCTACCCTCCGCGATATCTTGAACATGAGACACCAAGGAATCATCCAACAACTGCTTATCCTTGATCAACTGAACCAACGATGGTTTCACCTGCAACTCAGCAACAAGACCACCATCTCGCGATATGCTCAAGCTTGCAAACATAGCTCTCAGCTCAACAGCTACCTTCCTACTCAAGGCATCCGCAACAACATTAGCCTTTCCAGGGTGATACTCAATCGTCAGGTCATAATCCTTGAGCAACTCCAACCAACGCCGCTGCCTAAGATTCAACTCCTTCTGTGACATCAGATACCTCAAGCTCTTGTGATCCGTGTACACAGTACACTTCTCACCATACAGATATTGCCTCCAGATCTTCAAAGCAAAAACCACTGCTGCCAGCTCAATATCATGCGTAGGGTAATTACGCTCATGCACTTTCAACTGCCGCGATGCATAAGCCACCACCTTACCCTCTTGCATCAGCTTACATCCCAAACCAACATAGGATGCATCACTGTAGACCACAAACTCTTTCCCTGATTCAGGCTGAACCAAGATAGGAGCTTGCGTCAAAGCCGCCTTAAGCTTCTCAAAAGCCTGTTGTCTCGCTTCTGTCCACTCATACTTAACATCTTTCTGCAACAGCTTCGTCAAAGGAGCAGCAATCTTGGAAAAACCATCCACAAACCTTCGGTAGTATCCTGCCAAACCAAGGAAACTACGGACCTCATGAACAGACTTAGGAACCTTCCAATTCATCACAGCCTCAATCTTCTGAGGATCAACACGAATCCCCTCAGCTGAGACCACATGCCCAAGAAACACCACCTCCTTAAGCCAAAACTCACACTTGCTCAGCTTAGCATAAAGTTGATTCTCCAACAAAGCTTGCAGCATAATCCTCAAATGCTCTTCGTGCTCCTCCTCAGTACGCGAGTACACGAGGATATCATCAATGAACACCACAACGAACTTGTCCAGGTATTCATGAAACACACGATTCATCATGTCCATGAAAGCAGCAGGAGCATTTGTCAAACCAAACGACATCACAAGGAACTCATAATGCCCATACCTTGTCCTGAAAGCTGTCTTAGGCACATCCACATCCTTCACCTTCAACTGGTAATACCCTGACCCCAAGTCAATCTTAGAGAACAAACACAGCAGCTCCCCGAAATTGATCAAAGAGATCATCAATCCTCGGCAAAGGATATCGATTCTTGGTAGTCAACTTGTTCAGCTGACGGTAATCAATGCACATCCTCATAGTGCCATCCTTCTTCTTCACAAACAAGACCGGTTCTCCCCAAGGTGACACACTCGGCCGGATGAAACCACGATCAAGCAGCTCTTGCAACTGCGTCTTCAGCTCCTTCAGCTCCTTAGGGGCCATTCTATAGGGAGTAATGGACACAGGAGTTGTATTCTCATACAGCTCAATTCCAAACTCCACCTCGCGATTAGGAGGTAAACCAGGAAACTCCTCAGGAAAAACACCAGGAAACTCCTTCACAACCCTGATATCTTGCACCCTCAACTCCTTAGAGCTAGGATTCATCACAAAAGCTAGATAATCTTCGCAACCTTGCCTCAGCATTCTGCTCGCTTCCAAGGTAGAAACAACATTGGCAAGAAACTTCACTTTCTCACCAACCACAACCACTTCATAATCATCCGCAAGCTTAAGCGAAACACGCTTATTCTCACAATCCACAACAGCACGATGCTCAGCAAGCCAATCCATTCCAAGGATTACATCAAAACCATAAAAGGGCAACTCCATAAGATCAACATGAAAAACATGCTCTTGAACAACCAAGGGACATCTTCTATAAAGCTTTCGGGTCACAACAGTTTCACCAAAAGAACTAGTGACGCGAACACCAACATCCAAAGACTCAACAGGCAAACCAAGCAATTTAGCATGCTCACGCAAAATGTATGAATGCGTAGATCCAGAATTAATCAAAGAAAGCAATGACAAGGATTGCAAAGTAAAGGTACTTGCAATCACATCTGCATCATTCCTGCCCTCTCGCTGAGCATACACCCTAGCTTGACCTCCACCTTCAGGCTGAATAGCCACAACATGGGCTACTCCACGACCACCTTCCTCACGCCTCTGGAAATTACCACGGCCGCGCCCACGACCTCTCTGTGGTGCTGCAACAGTAGGAGCACGCATCTGATCACCAGCCAACCTCGGACAATCTCGCCTCAAGTGGTCAGCAGAACCACAATTCCAACATCCAAAACTAGCTGCCGCAACAGGAGCTTGCACCTGCCTCACAGCACGAGGACAGTTACGCTTCAAGTGACCACGTGATCCACAGATCCGACAAGCACTAGGGTCAGCTCTAGCATTGCCACCCCTAGCAGGTGCACCTCCACCTCTCTTAGCTGAGGACTGATACCTCTGATCACGTCCCCTCTTGTTCTGTCCACCTCCGGAACTATACTCAGCAGCTCTTTTCCCAGAACTTGCTCCAGCACCTTTCGCAGACAAACTCAAGTTCATCTCTATATCCTTGGCTCGGCCCACTAATACATCAAAATCATCATACTCAGTGGCCAGCACATACATCTTTACCTCCGTTATAAGACCATAACGAAACCTTTTGCACCTCTCCCGTTCATCAGGAATAAGCTCAGGTGCATACTGACTGAGTCGCACAAACTGTACCTCATACTCAGCCACTGTCATGCTCCCTTGGGTAAGAGTCATGAATTCACGTTTCTTCTCATCAAGATATCTCACACCAAGATATCTCCGCTTGAACACATTCTGAAAGAATGTCCAAGTCACATCAGCTTCAGCCATCCCAGAGATTGTGGTCGTCCACCATGTATATGTATCATCCTGAAGCAAGGATACCACACAGCCCAACTTTTGCACATCCGTGCAACTCATCTGTCCCAAGATTCGCTTGGTACTCTCTAGCCAAGCTTCCGAACTCTCAGCAGACATACCTCTGAAACTCAGTCCCACCAAGACTGCGTAGACGCTCCAAGGGTAGTCTAACACCAGCATCTCCCTGATGCCCAGCTCCTTGAGCTCCAGCTACTGCTGCTCGAAAAGCACCCGCAATAGCTTGTACCAACATTGTCATATCAGGCATAGCTTGCCCCTGACCAACCTCTGGTCCTGCAGCCCCAGCACCAGCTGCCGCAGCTTCCGCTCTCCCTCCCTCAGCACCACCACCACCAGGTGGAGGAGGAGGTAACACAACACTACCCGTGTTCTCTTCATTTTCATTCTCATTCTGAGCCGCAGCTCGCACATTACCTCGTAACTCTCTACGTGGTGCCATACTTTTACCATGCAATCACAATGCAAATAAAACAAGTCAGGCCCAGCAAGGTAAGCAATCCAAGTATTCAAGCTCAATTTCATTCAAAATCAACATCATTTCATTAGCTTTTGTTTGGCAATGGGTACCCTCAACATGCTACATCACAACATACATTTCAATTATACCCAAATCACAATCCACTAAGCATGCTTTCACACAACAAGCATACATAGCTCATAAACTTCAATCATGCATACAAACATTCCCAATTACTCGAGAACTCAGCTCTGATACCACCAAATGTAACCCCCTTAACCCGGCCTAGACGGTTGACCCGAATTAAGGAAGTCACACGGGGAAAACCAAAGTCAACTCGAAAGTCAACCTTGATTAACGACCCTTTTTTTCTTTTTAATCTTGTCTAGATGCACATTAGGCCTAATTGTGATCACACAAACAACATACTCAAAGATCACAAACATCAGAGATCAAACAGGGACCCAATTGAACAAATTACAACTTTAGGGACCAAATTGTAATTTCTGATAATTAAAAGGACTTAACCCAAATTAATCTTACCAACTTGAAATTAGTCAGGTTTCATGCTTCTCTGTGAAATTTCAGCTCAAAAGGACATCCCAAACTCATACAATTGCACAAACAAGATTCAGGACCAAAACGCAAACATTACAAAACATTTAACCGCCAATGTCAGCCCCCAACGGTCACCCGTTCCGAAACAGGCAGAACCCGTTTCGAAACATGGGCCGTTCCGCAACACGTATCGCAACGGGGGTCTGGCAGAGGCCGAAACGTTTCGAAACGGTGCATACCGTTTCGGACGCTTGGGTTCAATCAAGGCACCCGTTCCAAAACGGTGCACACTGTTCCGATACGCCCTGCACAAAATTGCTCCAAATGCATTCCAAAACATGCAATTGATCATTCAAACATGCTCCAATTGCCACCAAACTTTACCAGCATGCAATTCAACATATATAGGACATACTTGCATCAACAATTCATCAAAACAACATCACAAGCAAAAAGCCCCAATTTATAGGCATGCTTCCTACACAAGTTAGCTATTCAAGCACAAACTTCCACAACAAGCATATAATGATCCAACACAAAATCCAGTATTCATAACAACATTCAACATACTTAGGGAGTTTAAAACCTCTCCCAAAACATACACATTGGTCCCCCATTGCCAAAGTATCAAAAGCTAAATGATCTTAGGAAAACCTTCCATACTTTGAGCTTTGCTTCCACTTGGATACTTGCCTTCCTTGCTGCCCTCAAGGTTCACTAATGTTCTGCATTATTGAATTAAGAAAACAAAGAGAGCGTAAGCAAAAGCTTAGTGAGGAATGCTCTTAAAACCATTCAATAATGCATTTTAAAACATTTACAAATCATGCTTTAAATCAACCTTTGCACATGCTCGAAAGCATACTTAAAACAAGCATCTCATGCTTCAACATAATATAACATGTCATATTGGCTCAAGTGATACATTCCATTTCATTAAAACAAGTTCATCAACTTCCCAAGGACTTTTAAACACCTTGGCCATGGACTTTTAAACACCATGAATGAGGACCACACAAGGACTTTTAACCACCTTTGTGTCCATAGCTTGAATCACCCCAAGGACTTTTAAACACCTTGGCCCCATGGACTTTTAAACACCATGAATGAGGACCACACAAGGACTTTTAACCACCTTTGTGTCCATAGCTTGAATCACCCCAAGGACTTTTAAACACCTTGGCCCCAAGGACTTTTAAACACTTTGGCCCCATGGACTTTTAAACACCATGGCCCCATGGACTTTTAAACACCATGGAAAGGATCACCTAAGGACTTTTAACCACCTTAGTGTCCGCAACAAGAATCATCCAAGGACTTTTAACCACTTTGATGATCTTAAGAATACAAGGCTCACTCAAGGACTTTTAACCACCTTAGTGACCTTAACCTTTTCAAAACATCACTTGCCAATATACATCTTTTCCATCATTTAATCCACTGTTTTAAAGCATTAAACCAAGCCATATTCAACATGCATTTAAAAGCATCAAACCACATCTTATCAATGTACAAAAACAAGGAACTCTTACCTTGAGTTTCCTTCAACATATGGCTTACAACAACAGCAAAAACCATGCTAAATCATGCTTTCAAAACAGTAATTAAAACATGCAAATAACCATTTTGCATCACAACAAAATCATGGCCACCACTAGAGAGAAATTCCGAAAACTTACACTTGAGCTTAGCAAAGTTGTTTAGACTTAAACTAAGCTCCCAAGACATTGGTTTCAAAGCCGAAAACCCAATTTTCACAAACGCACTCACCGATTTCCACTTTGCTTCAAGCCAAAGCACCAAATCAAGCTTCCGGATCAACAACTCTTGGATCCAAAGATGCCTCCCCTGTTTTAACACATCAAAGCAGAGGATTAATGCATCATCATGCATTAATTGCTTCAATGAAAGCACCTAAACTCGCTGCTCTCATCCACACACCATTTTCGGCCACCAAACACAACCGAAAAGGCATCCAAACAACTTCTAAACAAAGCCCAGCCATAAACCAGCAAAACCACACATCCTTTAACATCATATAACATCTAAAAACAACCTATCAACATCCTTAAACCTCCAGCAACATCAGATCCACAAGATCACCCCAAAAACAACCTTGAATCACAAGCTAAACTTAGGAAACTCAACCTATCCGAGATTGCATTAATAAAAACTCAATTCCTTATCAATTTAGAGTTCATTTAACATCAAAAACACATCTCAAATCACAGGTTAATCAGATCTAACGAAAATCATCAAAAATCATCAAAATCTTGCATTATAAGCCAAGATCCATTTCACCACTTAAAAACCTTTAATTAAACATCAATTAAGGATTGAAAACTTAGGAATTTCAGTAAAGAACTGATAGTTTAGAGGAGAAGGACGTTCTTACCTCCAAACTTAAGTTTCTCCTCTTTTTGGAATCAAAAACCTTGTTGAATCAAGTAGCAAATGATGAGGTTTTGAAGATATGTTGATTAGGAATCAAATGAGAGTTGAAAGGAGGGATTTAGGTGAGAAAATCAGATCCAATTCTCTGGATAATAGGTGTTTGGGTTGAGAGAAAATGAGAGAAAGAAAATTAAGAAAAGTTGGTTACAAAATCCAAAATAGCCAAATGGCTTTCCCTCCACTTTTAATATCCTTTAAAATCAGAATTTAGTCTTAAAATATCTTAGAAAAATCTGGAGAAACTCTCTTTGGGTAAATAGCTCCTTAAAGATTCAAAGTTTCAACCCTTTATAAAACAGCCACAAAACTTTCGAAAATTACATTTTGGTCACTAGCCAAAATGTCACCCTTCCGAAACTCATTTTCCAAAATTGATTTCACAGTTCACTTAATTATATTAAAAGATGATTTTAGAACATTTTTCCATATTTTTAATGCAACCCGAACTAGGCTTTCCTAAATTCACCTCTTTTAGATTCGAACAGCACTTTGACCGAACCGGTCAACGCTCAACCTTCTAAGCCCAAAACCGGAGCGTTACATAATAAATCATTTAATATCTTAGAAAAATCTGGAGAAACTCCCATTGGGTAAATAGCTCCTTAAAGATTCAAAGTTTCAATCATTTTTAAAACAGTCACACAGTTTTCAAAAATTACATTTTGGTCACTAACCCAAAATGTCACCCTTCCAAACCTCATTTTGTAAAATTGATTTCACCAAACTCTTATATATAATAAAAGAGGATTTTAGAACATTTTTCCATATTTTTAATGCAACCCGAACTAGGTTTTCCTAATTTCACTATTTTATATTCGAACCGCACTTTGACCGAACCGGTCCAAGCCCAAAACTTCTAAGCCCAAAACCGGGGCGTTACATAATTCCAGCATCTAACCATTGATTATCTCTTTACGCACTACCTCCTTCATCGCATGGTTTAGCCGTCTTTGGGCATCTATAGTCGGCTTATGATCTTCCTCTAAAAGGATTTTGTGCATGCATAACGCCGGACTAATGCCTTGTATATCAGCAATCGTCCATCCAATCGCCTTCTTGTGCTGCCTCAACATGTCGATTAGCTGTCGTTCCTGTTCCTGTGGCAGCTTAGAAGAGATGATTACGGGCAACGTATCATTCGAACCAAGAAAAGCATATTTAAGCTGCCCTGGTAGGGGCTTCAATTCTAAGGCAGGTGGTTCAACAATAGATGGCTTTTGGATTAAATGGTTATTCGAAGTATATTCCAAAGGTTCGAATAACTTACCTGGGCGATTGCTTATCCAGTTTACCTCCTCCTGATCTGCAGTATCAGATGAATTGAATTTAGAGGAGTTGCTGTCGTCATCGCTGTCGTGACAGGCCTGTAGGTGGTTGTCGTGGCAGTGACCGAATTGAATATCGTGACAGCCCGACCTGATGCAGGGTTGATCAAGGGTAACATCAGTGATAGCCTTGTATTCCTCGTCCACATCAGCGTGTTTCATTGCTTAGAGAACATTCAACTTAATCTCTTGATCGTTTACTCGCATGGTGAGTTCTCATTTCTCCACATCAATCAGTGATCTTCCCGTGGCTAAGAAGGGTCGCCCAAGGATGATTGGTGCGTTCTCGTCTGCTTCACAATCTAAAACAAGAAAGTCAGCAGGAAAAATAAACTTATCCACTCTTACCAAAATATCTTCGATTTTTCCCTCTGGATGAACGTAAGAGCGGTCTGCCAGCTGCAGAGTGACTGTCGTGGGCCGTGCCTTCCCAATACCTAATTTCTGAAAAATCGATTTGGGCATTAGATTAACACTAGCACCAAGATCACAAAGTGCCTTACCCACGAATTTATTTCCGATTACGCAAGGTATGATGAAGCTCCCCGGATCCTTCTTTTTCTGGGGTGGCTGTCGATGAAGAATGCTCATGCAACCTTCTGTCATCTTTACCGTTTCAAACTCCCCAAGTTTAGATTTTTTTGACATAACATCCTTGAGAAATTTAGCATAACCGGGCATCTCCCTAACGGCATCTAACAGCGGAATATTAATATGAACCTGCTTAAAAATATCATAAATCTTTTTAAGTTGAGATTCATGCTTAGCTTGCTGTATCCGTTGAGGGAAGGGTGGTGGTGGACGGTAATCAGCAATGCATCCTTCCCACTGCATGCGAATCTGAGGACGATAATCATCTTTTTTCTCCTCTGTCGCTTCTGTTGTCGTGACAGGCTCATCGGCAGCAGTCTGTTTATTACCTGTCGGGGCAGCTTCCTCGGCAGGTTTATCTAAGGCAGGTTCCTTTACTGATTCAGCTTCCTTTTCCGGCCCTGGTAGTTTCTTCCCACTCCTCGTAGTAATCGCCTTACATTGCTCATGTGTGGGTGATCTAGCATTTTCAGTATTGCTAGGAAATCCTCCATTCTGCCTTGGCTTAATGTGTTGCGACACCTGACCCATTTGTGTGTCCAGAGATTTCAAAGTAGCTTCATGGTTTGTCATCCTCATCTCCGTTTTATCCATGAAGTTCTCTGTCTTCTTGACAAACTGATTCATATTCTCAATGTAAGTACCGGTTTGAGACATGAAAGTGGCCAGAGTCTGTTCCAATATACTACTCGTTGCAGCTGGTGGCTGCTGTTGCTGCGGCGGCGGCGGCAGGTTCTGCGGCAGCTGCTGTCACGTCAACAGTCTAGGACCTCCTTGATTCTGATTATGTGCTTGAGGATTCAGGGCATTGTTGGGATTACTCCAGGAGAACTTAGGATCCTTCCTCCAATTGGGATTATAGTTGTTGGAATTATAATTTGGCTTGTAGTTTCCAACATATTTTCCCTCTTCTACATTTATTGGGCACTCATCCCTACTGTGGTTTCCCTCACAGATATCGCATACTTCCTCAACAGCAAATCCTTGTAAACTATCATCATTCAATAACCTTTTCATTGCTTTAGTAAGGAAAGCTACATGTGATTTCATCGTGCTGTCGGCTTCGTAGTCCTTGACAGAAAGTACCCGTTTACCCCCTCTTCTTGCAGTCGGAAACTGCTCCTCATTCTTGGCCAGATTTTTCAAAACTTGCAAGGCCTCGTCTGGATCCTTATCTAATAGTAACCCATTTGCTGCAGAATCAATTCGGATGCGAGTTTGTAGGTTGGCAGCATTATAGAACTTTGTAACCTGATTCCAGACGGGGAATCCATGCATTGGGCAGTTTCGAAGAAGAGTAGTAAATCTGTCCCAGGCCTCGTGCATCGGCTCGTCATCTTCCTGTTGAAAAGTAGCAATTTCGTTACGTAATCGCTCAGATAAATGTGAAGGATTAAAACGAGATAAAAATTCACGAGATAAATCTGCCCAAGTTACGATTGAACCCGGTGTTAGTTTATTCCACCAAGTTTTAGCTCTGTCCCTCAATGAATGAGGAAATAACCGAAGCCTCAGTATCTCCGGACTAACTCCTGGTAGCCTAAACGAACCACAGATCTCCTGGAATGTTTTGAGATGCTCTCTAGCATCCTCTGTTGCAGCACCACTAAACTGCCCGGCGTTGTTGATCATACTAAACATGACAGGCTTAAGTTCGAAGTTACCAACATCAATATCCGGCAGCGTGGTCTCCAGCTCTACATGATCGTTCAGCATGTAGTCACGACATGACCGTCGTCCGGCTGCTGCAGGCGGATCACCGACAGGCGGCATACCATCGCCAGCGGGCGGATTACGGGCCATCTTCTCTAGTTGTTCCTCAAGGTATTCGTTTCTGTCTAAAAGGCGGCGAAGTTGTTTCTTGAGATTGAAGGAACGTTCAACTTCTGGATCTAATGGATACTCAGGATCTTCACCTCTTTTAGATCTGCGCATAAACCAGAAAACCTCGTGAAAAGCAAGAGTTGAAAGTACTAAAGAAAAAATAAATAGAAAAAATAAAAATAAAAGTAAAAACAAAAACGAAAAGTGCAATAAAAGAAAGGTGTAGTTATGTTGCCAATCCCCGGCAACGGTGCCAAAAACTTGTTGCGTGTAAAATAGTCTATCGCAATTGTAGTGCAAGTGTACACGACGCAAGTAGTAAAGTGATACTAAGTATCGGATATCGTCTCCACAGGGATTGGGCTAATGACTTCACCTAAATTCACTGCACGAAGTAAAGAAAATATTTAAGAGAATTGTCACGAGAATAATAAAGTAAACGTAAATAAAAAGAGTAGAAATATCAAGATAGAGAGAATGGGCTGGTACTGAATTGCTCAGTAGTGCAGGTATTGAAGAGTTTAGGAAATCCAGTTCTGTCGTCGCTCCCGTCGCCGACAGCACCTGTTGCGGCGGCTGTCCGTTAGCTGTCGCGGCAGCGAACACACCAACTCCGTACTCCAAGTTTGGCAAGAATCCCAGATCTGCCTTGGCCTATCCCTAGGTCCAAGTCTGTCGATGATCACGTCTTTGATGATACCTCCCGGCGTGAATCGAAGGATGAACACCGATGTGTATGAATTCTTCCTTAGCCACTTAACCTCGCCCTATCCCTAGGCACGAGATAGTTCAACTATAAACTAGAGAACTCGCTCTTATCTCTTTCGTATACTTAACTCTCCCGATGCTAAGTAAATAGATAACCTCACAATGCTCTCCCGATGCTCTTGCAAGATATTAAAACCGAAATAAGAGAACTTGAAGTTTATTTTATTGAACTTAGAAAATCCTAAAACAAAACAACCCTTGCAACTACTTTACAAAACAACCCGTGGCCCTAGGGGGTTTTTAGAACATGTCGACGACGGGTAAACGACGGAGGGGTTTAGGTTATCGGTTATGGGGTATGATGTCTCCTAGGTTAAAGCTATGCCCTTATATAAGCTTTGGGCTCAAGTATTCTAAGTTAACAAGGATTACAACTTTAATGAAAAGTAAGATTCTATTAAATGCTTAATCTCTAAGGATTCCTACTTTTCAGTCGCCTCCTTGTTTCATGAGAATTCTTCTCCTCGAGCTTTGGCTTGACATATCTTTCGATCCGGGGCTTGGAAAAATATTTGGCTTTCACACGACAGACGAGCAGATTTTTCTCCATCTATCGAGGTCCACTTAACTTTTCCTCTTCATCAGGCTGCTGTCACCTTGCTGTCACGACAGGTCTATGGCAGCTTCGTCCTAGTCGTCTGCTTGTCCAGTTCAGCTCTTCTGCTTCTCTGCCCTGCGCCTGCCTTCTTCGTCAACTATGGCAGTAAGCTGCAAATTAGCCATCTTTTAGTAGAATCCGTGCCTTTATTGAATTTGTGATGTTTTACTGTAAACTGACCTAAATGCAATGCAATGATGCTTGAATGCAGCGGAAATATGGGTTAAAAAAGGTGTAAATAATAGAACTTTTACACACTCAACATTTACCCTTTTAAAAATTATATTCCCTTTCATTTTCATGTTCCATTTCTTCTTCCTTTCTCTTTTCTTATATATGTTTCATCCTTCTTTCTCTCTCACATGCTTCATGCTCATCTTAAACTAAAACCCGTAAATTCAAAGCTGTCTAAATTTAAAAACCAAGTATGAAATGGACCGTTGTCCATTGGTGTTGACTGCCTCTCATCGACGTTGAATTTAACCAAAAAAAACTCGTATCGGCCACCACAACCTACATTGTCGATGCCAGCAACGTTTATCCCATCAATGAAATATTCAGCTTATTTTGTTACACCTATTTCGAGCCTCATACAGAACATACCACAATTAGACTCGTTATTTACTACATGTACCCATATGACGCAACTTCAGTACTTAACATCCAACAATTCAAAATGTAGATATCCAAATTCTAAAAAAAAATAAACGAATTGTGTAACAAAAAAATTATAAAAAACGAGTTTAACAAAAAATAATAAAATGTTGTAAATAAAATAAAGAAGAACGAGAATAATAAACGAAGAACAAGAAGAACAAAGAGATGAGAGAAAGAGGGAGATTCGTATTATACTAAAAAATAGAAGTGTACAATGTCGGATGGAAATCCTCTACCCCTTTTTGGTGCCCCTACATATGCCCTCACCCTCAAAACTAACTTTAGGGTTTAGGGTTTAGGGTTTTAGGTTAGGGGTTGTAGTTAGGGTTTAGGGAATTTAGGGTAGGGTGTATTTTTTAGGGTATATGGTGTAGGATTTAGGATTTAAAATTTAGGGTTGGGGCTTAGATTTTAATTTTGTAGTGTTTTTTAGTGTTGGGGCATATGTAGGGGCACTGAAAAGGGGCAGACAAATTTTATCCTACAATGCCTTCGTCTATTTATAGGCATAAGAAGTGCATAAAACATTAAACTCTAATTAATAGAGATAATATTCCAAATAATAAATAAATCAAACTCTTTAGATAAAGTTCTAATCATGATACACATCCACACAGATAAATATTCATAACACTCCCCCTTGGATGTCTATGAAGATAATGTGCCTCGTTAAAACCTTACTAAGATAAAAACCTAGTGTGAAAAAAAAAATAGTGAAGGAAAAAGAGTACACACATCTTTGATACGCATAACATGTTGCCTCACTAAAAACCTTACCAGGAAAACTCATTGGGACAAAACCTCGGTTAAGGAAAAAGAGTGTAACGCGTATTTACTCCCCCTCATGAAAACATCACAGAAGATCTTTGAATCTTCATAATTCAATCTTGAATATTATTTTTCTAAATATTGTGAGGGTGGAACTTTGGAGTAGTATGTTCCATGATGTATCCACCTTTCAAATTGAGATATACATCTTGCATTATCTTCACGCAAGATAGCTTTGTTGTAACGCCCCGGTTTTGGGCTCAGAAGTTTTGGCGTTGACCAGTTCGGTCAAAGTGCTGATCGAATATATAAGAGTGAATTTAGGAAAGCCTAGTTCGGGTTGCATTAAAAATATGGAAAAATGTTCTAAAATCATCTTTTAATATGTATATATGAACTGTGAAATCAATTTTGGAAAATGAGGTTCGGAAGGTTGACATTTTGGCTAGTGACCAAAATGTAATTTTTGAAAGTTGCGGGACAGTTTTATAAAGGATTGAAACTTTGAATCTTTAAGGAGCTATTATTCCAAAAAGGATTTCTCCAGATTTTTCTAAGATATTTTAAGTCTAAAATCTGATTTTAAAGATTTGGAAAAGGAGGGAAATCATTTTAACTAATTTTCCAACTAATTTTCCATTTTCTCTCAAATTCTCTTTTCTCTCATTTTCTCTCAACCCAAACAAGATTTCCTCAGATTTCTTTCTTTGATTTTAACATTTTAATTTCTCATTTCAATTCTCATTTGATTCCTAATCATCTCATCATCAAAACCTCACAATTTACAAGTTGATTCATCAAGCATTTTGGCTCTAAAATGGAGAAATTCAAGTTTGGAGGTAAGAACGTCCTTCTCCTCTAAACTATCAGTTCTTTACTGAAATTCCTAAGTTCTCAATCCTTGATTCATGTTTTATTAAAGGCTTTTCAATTGAGATCTTGATTTTTGGCTAAAATGCAAGATTTGAGGATTTTGGTGAAATTTTCGTGTGATCTGTTTAAGCAGGGTTTTGAGGTGTAAAATTGATGTTAAATGAATGCTAAAATGATTAGAAGTTGAGGTTTAATCAATGCAATCCCGGATAGGTTGAATTTCCTAAGTTTGGCTTGAGTTTTTGGTTGTTTTTGGAGTGTTTTTGGTGATCTGTTATACCTGGAGGTATAAGGACGTGGTTGTGATCATTTTGTATGTTATTTGATGTATAAAAATGGTTAGAAGTGATGGATCTTGGCTGGGTTAAGTTTTGGAAGTTTTTGGAGGTGATTTCGGTTGTGTTTGGTAGCCAAATTGTTAGATTTGTGATGAGCAGCGAGTTGTGTTGTTGTTGCTGGTGTTTTAATGCATAAGGATGCATTAATGTTCTATTTTTGTGTGCTTGAAACAGGGGAGGTTGATCCTTGAGCTTGGAGGTGTTTTCGGAAGGTTTCGGAAGCTTGGAAAGCTTGTTGGCTAGGCTTGTTTGGTAATCGGTGAGTGAAGTTGGGATTTCAGCTTTTGAAACATGGTTTGAAGGTTTTTGGGAGCTTAGTTTAAGTCTAAACAACTTTGCTAAGCTCAAGAGTAAGTGAAGAGGTTTTTGCTCTTGGATTGTGTATGATTTGGTTTTAAAATCAATTGTGGTTGATGATTGATGTGCATGTGTTATTGCATGGTTTAATTCTGTTTTGTAAGCATGTTTTAGCATGGTTTAATGCTGGTTTTGAAAGTCAATTGAAAAGGGTGCTCAAGGTAAGAGATCCTTGGTTTAGTGCAATGAAAATGTGGTTTTGATGCATAGTGTTGCATGTTGTTCATTGGCTTTGTATGATGCTTAAAAACAGTGAGTTGATGATGATTGATGATGATAATTGTACTTTTTGCATATTGTTTATGCATGTGTATCATTGAGCTAATGATGTGATGGTTTTGCATTATGTGTATGCGTGTGGATCATTGAGCTAATGTTGTGATGGCTTGCATTATGTTTATGCATGTGGAACATTGGATATTATGGTAAGATGGTTATGTTGGCAAGAGATGTGAATGGTTCTTGGTTCGTTGATCGGGTATAATTAGCCGGCTATAGGATTGGGTGCACCGTGAATAAAGTCGCCTTGAAGGCGGAGTGGTCAAGTGTGGACCGGTTAGACTCCCCTCAAGTATTCCTAACGAGATGAGGTCAGTGGAGGGTGTGCCCACGGGAGGACCTCGGTTGCTTAAGGTCGTAGTGGAGGTTGTTGCCCACGGTAGATCTTGGTTAAGTAAAGGTTATAAGGTGGTTAAAAGTCCTTATGTGAGAACCTTGTACTTGTTAAGATCACAATGGCAATGGTTAAGTCCATGTGTGGATCTTGTGTGTGATGTCCCGGATCTCGTTAGATGATGTCTACAACTACCAATCGGTTATGCAAAGGTTGTATGGTGGTTGAAAGTCCATACGGGAAGACCTTGTGCATGTCAAGGGTGTATGGCGGTTGAAAGTCCATACATGGTAACCTTGAGGAAAAGCTAAGGTTGTATGGTGTTTAAAAGTCCATACATGGGAACCTTAGGTTGTTAAGGTCAAATGGAGGTTGTTGCCCATTTGGAAGACCTTGGATTGGGTAGTGTGTAGGAAGCGTTGGGACACGCTTGTAATCCGCGTATCCGATCGGGTTGAAAAGTGGAAAGTGATTATGGTTGATCTCTTGGAAGCCAATATAATGTTCTTGATCATGTTAAGCATGGGATTGCTTGAAATGATGCATAGTTGCATGTGAAGCATGGGATTGCTTGAAATGATGCATAGTTGCATGTGAAGCATGGGATTGCTTGAAATGATGCATAGTTGCATGTGAAGCATGGGATTGCTTGAAATGATGCATAGTTGCATGTGAAGCATGGGATTGCTTGAAATGATGCATGGTTGCATGTGAAGCATGAGATGCTTGAATTGATGCATGTTTGCATGAGAAGCATGAGATGCTTGGTAAGATGCATTGTGGCATGAGTTGTGTATGATGCTAGTGAAAGCATGTTACTTGTATGTTGAACAAGTGTTGGTTATCATTTGATAAATGATGCATGTGAGCATGAATTACCTATGATGCATTGAAGTCATGTATGACTTGTTGTTAAAGGCATGTGATGATGATGTTATGGTTTTATGTGGCCTTGTTTAAATGCATGAAGTGGTTTGATTGAACTATGGTTTTAAATGGTTCCTTGCTTGATGTGGTTTTCAAGTTAAAGAAAGGTATGTTGTGGAAAGGATGTGCTTTCCATGGTTTTGTTTAAGCTTGGCATATGGTGTTTATGCATGTTTTGAGCTTGATGTTGAAAGAGTTTTCGAACATGGTTTTGGAAAGCAAATCGGGTTGGTTTTAAAGTGTTTTAAAGACCCGCTGCATTGATGGTGTTTTGGTTTTGAGCATTCCTCACTAAGCATTATGTGCTTACGCTCCTTTTTGTCCATCAATGCAGATTCTTGAAGTTTGGACAGCAAGGAGCAAGGGATTCAAGGTGGACTCCAATGGAGATGTATGTCTCGGTGAATAGCTATAGTTAATAAGGGCAATGGGGTAGAATCTCTCGATTTGTTGTTATTGTGATCGTATGTGTTGATCATGAATGTTTAAATACTGTTGTTAATGTTGTTGAAACATGAATTGGCTTAATTGAGGTTGAATTGAAAGGTTTGTGCTTAAATGGTTGCTTGTGTAGGAAGCATGCCTATAGATTTGGGGCTTTCCGTATGTGATGGTTATTTGTTGAATTGTTGATGCAAGTATGTCTCTTTTATGTTGAATTGCATGTTGGCAAGGTTTGGTGGCTTTTGGAGCATGTTTGATTGATCAATTGTGTGTTTGAGTGAGCAAAATGCAACATTCTGGGCTAGGCGTTTCGGAACAGGCAACACCGTTTCGGAACGGGTGCCCTGCATGAACCCAGGCGTCCGAAACGGGTGTCACCGTTCCGAAACGGAAAGCATTCTGCCAGACCCCCGTTGCGGAACGCGTTGCGGAACGGCCCGTGTTTTGGAACGGGCTTGGCCTGTTTCGGAACGGGTGACCGTTGGGGGCTGACATGGGCGGTTAAATGTTTCAAAATGTTTGCATTTTGGTCCTGAATCTTGTTTGTGCAATTGTATGAGTTCGGGATGTCCGTTTGAGCTAAAATTTGGCAGAGAAGCATGAAACATGATTAATTTCAAGTTGGTAACTTAAAATCTGGTTAAGTCCTTAAAGTTTTCAGAAATTACAATTTGGTCCCTAAAGTTGTAATTTGTTCAATTGGGTCCCTGTTTGATCTCTGATGATTGTGATCTTTGAGCATGGTGGTTGTGTGATCACATCTAAGGTTAATGTGCATATAGATAAGATTAAAAAGAAAAAAAAAGGGTCGTTAATCAAGGTTGACTTTCGGGTTGACTTTGGTTTTCCCCGTGTAATCTTCGTAGTTCGGGCCAACCGTCTAGGCCGGGCTACGGGGGTTACATTTGGTGGTCTCAGAGCTGAGTTGCGAAGGTTGGGGAAAACGGTAAGTTGTTGTGGCAAGTGTGCTTGATGTTTATCATGTTGTATGGTTGAAAGCTGGTTGAAGCATGTGTTTCTGTATATGCTGTTGATGTTTTGAGCATGTTGCTGGTGTATGCAAGCATGATTTGTGGTTATGAATCTTGGTTGAGATCATATGGATATGTGTGGATGTTATGAGCTGATGCTATGCGTGATGAATGTGTTTTGAGCATGTTATGTTGTTAATGTGCTAGTGCTGTTGGATGTTGTTTGGTGTAAGCATGATCAAGGTATGTTGTTGATATGCTTGATGTTGTGATGTTCATGTTGTGTTGGCTGTTATGTCATGTAAAGGGGAGGATTCGGGATACCCATTGCCTTATTAATATAGCTATTGTGTTATTTTGGAGTCTGAGTTTGAATCCTTGCTTAATGCTGGTCTAACAGGTTTTGTTTGTTTGTTGTGATTGTATGCTTGTTGTTAGTGGTATGGCAAAGATGATGAAAGAGTGGAGGATGAGTGAAATGGTGGCTGCCTTGGGGCAGGTTGTTAAGTCAAAGGATTCACCCTTTTGTAAAGGTGTTTTGTCTCAGTCTTCTGTGACTGAAGTTGAGTTGGTAAGGCAAGGGAAGGAAGCTGGTTCCGGGATGGAAAGTTCTTTACCTGTTGTTCAGGAGGTGTTGGGAACATCTCAGGCTATGGTTGAGGTGGGATCAGTGGATGTGCTGGCTAAATGTGTGGGTTTGCCGAAACATCATTTTCTTGATTTGGGTGCTGAGGAGTATCATGGTTCTTCCCCGGAGATGTTTGAGGCCTGGTTGGCCAATGTAGTTCTGATTTTGGATCAGGAAGGCTGTGATTATGCCTGTAAGCTGGGGAGTGTTGTTTCTCTGATGCTGGAGGATGCTTGTTCTTGGTGGACATCTGTGGCTGTGGCGTCACATATCCTTGATATTGATTGGGATTTCTTCGTATCTGCTTTCTATGAAAGGTATCTTGGAAGGGAATTTCCAAGGGTTGAGCAAGGTGCGGCTGATGCTGTTGGTGAGCAAGTGTTGCTTGAGCAAGGAGTGGAAGCTCAGTCATCTGTGTGTGACCGTTGTAAAAGGCAACATGTTGGAAATTGTTGGGGCGCAGGTGTTTGTTGGAATTGTGGTTCCAAGTTGCATGTTAAGCGTGATTGTCCTCATGGAGTGAAGTCAGCTTTGATGTTGGCCAAAGGATCTTTGAAAGGTCATGGGTGCGGCCGAGGCGAGGTTCAGAGGTGGCGTAAAAAGCAGAAAGTTGTGAGGAGTTTGGAAGATGAAGTTTGCTGGAAGTGTGGGTCTGCTGGACACATGAAGCGTGATTGCTTGATGTTGGCGCGGAACAGTCAAGGTTTCTTATCGCAAGGAGTTGGTGGTGACCCAGGAGTGTTTGTTGGTGCTGCAAGGGTGCAACTGAAGGATGTTGGTTCCGCAAGGAAGAGAGCTCGTTCGATGAAGCTTCAGGGTGGTGTTGTGTTTTCAGGTAACCTTGTTAAGTGATCTTTGCTTTAGTTGCTTAGTTTGGTTTCTGTTGGTTTTTCCTTGCGTGGTAAGTTTGGTCTTGTTGCTAGCATGTTTGGGGTAATGGTAGTTGTGGTTTGGTAATATCTTGGGTGTGAAGAAGGCTTGGGTAAGTATCTTGTGGTTAGTGGTTGTTGGTATGATGGAGTTAGATAAGTTAAAGGTGAGTAAGGAGGTTGTTCTTAGACAGATTTTGAGGATGTTATTGGAGGGTGTGAACTGGCATTCATGCACAGTTAAATCATTGATATATACTATATTATATATGTTGGTCCATGCATACATGTGGCATAACATTAGAGGTTTTTGCATACATGTACATCAGACATTGATAGGGCATGTAGGTGATCATGCATACGATGTTCACACTCCCTAATAACTAATCGAATCTGTTAGTGTTGTGGTTGGATTAGGTGGGATGATGGTTTTTAGAGGTTGTTGGTGCTGAGTGGGAGTTAGAAGTGCTGGAGTTTGTTATCTTGTTGCTAATAGAAGTGAGAGTGGAATGGCCTGTTGGTGAAAGGAAAGTGTTTGTTGCTCTGAGAGTTTAGTGGTTTGGTGATGAAGGGTATCTGTTTGAGGTTAGTATCAGCTAAGTGGTTTGTTTAGCTGAAAGGAAGTGGTTGTTCCTTGGTGCTAAGTGTTGTTGCAGCTGAGGTGGTTTAGTTTTTTTTTAGTTGTTGTGAAGGGTTGTGTTGGTTCTTAGCAATCTTTGAGGAGATCAGAGGCTGTTATGTGTGTTTTGGATCAGTGTTGTTCTGGTAATGCAAGTGTTCTGGTTGAAGTTTGTAGTGAAAGGGTTGTGAAAGATCGAAGGTTTTTGTTGGTTGTTGGGTTTTTGTGTGAGCAGTGGTTGGTTAGTGTGGTTATGAAGTTTTGTTTGAAGTCTGTTGATGGTATGTGGAACGGCTGAAGGTTTCAAGTTGAGGTTGTGATGTGATTTTGGTTTTTGGTGCTGGTGAGCTGTTATGGTAATGTTTTTGACGGATGTGAAGGGTGGTCAGCTTCGTTGAAGAGCTTGAGTAAACAGTTGATGTTAAGGATTTCTGCTTGTTGGGAAATCTTTGGAAGAGGTTTGGGAATCGCAAGAGTTTTAGAGACTGGGAGGTTGCCTAGTGGTTGAGTTGGTTTGGTTGTTGTCTTTGTGTAGGCAAGTCTTGGAAGATGTGTATTACAGTGTTGTTTGCTGTAAGAGTTGAAGTTTTCAGGTTGATGTTGAGATTGTGCATAATCTGGTTGTGTGGAAGGTTGGGTTGTGGTTACCCTTGAGAGTGTGGATTTGTGAACAGTGAGTGGTGGAAGTTTTGTGTGGAAAGTGATCAGTGGTGTTGGTTAAGGCTTTTGTGTTGTCTTGTGTGTGTTGCTTGAAAAGGTTGTTGTTCTCTTTTCGCTGGTTGAAATTTCGAGGACGAAATTTCCTAAGGGGGGGAGAGTTGTAACGCCCCGGTTTTGGGCTCAGAAGTTTTGGCGTTGACCGGTTCGGTCAAAGTGCTGATCGAATATATAAGAGTGAATTTAGGAAAGCCTAGTTCGGGTTGCATTAAAAATATGGAAAAATGTTCTAAAATCATCTTTTAATATGTATATATGAACTGTGAAATCAATTTTGGAAAATGAGGTTCGGAAGGTTGACATTTTGGCTAGTGACCAAAATGTAATTTTTGAAAGTTGCGGGACAGTTTTATAAAGGATTGAAACTTTGAATCTTTAAGGAGCTATTATTCCAAAAAGGATTTCTCCAGATTTTTCTAAGATATTTTAAGTCTAAAATCTGATTTTAAAGATTTGGAAAAGGAGGGAAATCATTTTAACTAATTTTCCAACTAATTTTCCATTTTCTCTCAAATTCTCTTTTCTCTCATTTTCTCTCAACCCAAACAAGATTTCCTCAGATTTCTTTCTTTGATTTTAACATTTTAATTTCTCATTTCAATTCTCATTTGATTCCTAATCATCTCATCATCAAAACCTCACAATTTACAAGTTGATTCATCAAGCATTTTGGCTCTAAAATGGAGAAATTCAAGTTTGGAGGTAAGAACGTCCTTCTCCTCTAAACTATCAGTTCTTTACTGAAATTCCTAAGTTCTCAATCCTTGATTCATGTTTTATTAAAGGCTTTTCAATTGAGATCTTGATTTTTGGCTAAAATGCAAGATTTGAGGATTTTGGTGAAATTTTCGTGTGATCTATTTAAGCAGGGTTTTGAGGTGTAAAATTGATGTTAAATGAATGCTAAAATGATTAGAAGTTGAGGTTTAATCAATGCAATCCCGGATAGGTTGAATTTCCTAAGTTTGGCTTGAGTTTTTGGTTGTTTTTGGAGTGGTTTTGGTGATCTGTTATACCTGGAGGTATAAGGACGTGGTTGTGATCATTTTGCATGTTATTTGATGCATAAAAATGGTTAGAAGTGATGGATCTTGGCTGGGTTAAGTTTTGGAAGTGTTTGGAGGTGATTTCGGTTGTGTTTGGTAGCCAAATTGTTAGATTTGTGATGAGCAGCGAGTTGTGTTGTTGTTGCTGGTGTTTTAATGCATAAGGATGCATTAATGTTCTGTTTTTGTGTGCTTGAAACAGGGGAGGTTGATCCTTGAGCTTGGAGGTGTTTTCGGAAGGTTTCGGAAGCTTGGAAAGCTTGTTGGCTAGGCTTGTTTGGTAATCGGTGAGTGAAGTTGGGATTTCAGCTTTTGAAACATGGTTTGAAGGCTTTTGGGAGCTTAGTTTAAGTCTAAACAACTTTGCTAAGCTCAAGAGTAAGTGAAGAGGTTTTTGCTCTTGGATTGTGTATGATTTGGTTTTAAAATCAATTGTGGTTGATGATTGATGTGCATGTGTTATTGCATGGTTTAATTCTGTTTTGTAAGCATGTTTTAGCATGGTTTAATGCTGGTTTTGAAAGTCAATTGAAAAGGGTGCTCAAGGTAAGAGATCCTTGGTTTAGTGCAATGAAAATGTGGTTTTGATGCATAGTGTTGCATGTTGTTCATTGGCTTTGTATGATGCTTAAAAACAGTGAGTTGATGATGATTAATGATGATAATTGTACTTTTTGCATATTGTTTATGCATGTGTATCATTGAGCTAATGATGTGATGGTTTTGCATTATGTGTATGCGTGTGGATCATTGAGCTAATGTTGTGATGGCTTGCATTATGTTTATGCATGTGGAACATTGGATATTATGGTAAGATGGTTATGTTGGCAAGAGATGTGAATGGTTCTTGGTTCGTTGATCGGGTATAATTAGCCGGCTATAGGATTGGGTGCACCGTGAATAAAGTCGCCTTGAAGGCGGAGTGGTCAAGTGTGGACCGGTTAGACTCCCCTCAAGTATTCCTAACGAGATGAGGTCAGTGGAGGGTGTGCCCACGGGAGGACCTCGGTTGCTTAAGGTCGTAGTGGAGGTTGTTGCCCACGGTAGACCTTGGTTAAGTAAAGGTTATAAGGTGGTTGAAAGTCCTTATGTGAGAACCTTGTACTTGTTAAGATCACAATGGCAATGGTTAAGTCCATGTGTGGATCTTGTGTGTGATGTCCCGGATCTCGTTAGATGATGTCTACAACTACCAATCGGTTATGCAAAGGTTGTATGGTGGTTGAAAGTCCATACGGGAAGACCTTGTGCATGTCAAGGGTGTATGGCGGTTGAAAGTCCATACATGGTAACCTTGAGGAAAAGCTAAGGTTGTATGGTGTTTAAAAGTCCATACATGGGAACCTTAGGTTGTTAAGGTCAAATGGAGGTTGTTGCCCATTTGGAAGACCTTGGATTGGGTAGTGTGTAGGAAGCGTTGGGACACGCTTGTAATCCGCGTATCCGATCGGGTTGAAAAGTGGAAAGTGATTATGGTTGATCTCTTGGAAGCCAATATAATGTTCTTGATCATGTTAAGCATGGGATTGCTTGAAATGATGCATAGTTGCATGTGAAGCATGGGATTGCTTGAAATGATGCATAGTTGCATGTGAAGCATGGGATTGCTTGAAATGATGCATAGTTGCATGTGAAGCATGGGATTGCTTGAAATGATGCATAGTTGCATGTGAAGCATGGGATTGCTTGAAATGATGCATGGTTGCATGTGAAGCATGAGATGCTTGAATTGATGCATGTTTGCATGAGAAGCATGAGATGCTTGGTAAGATGCATTGTGGCATGAGTTGTGTATGATGCTAGTGAAAGCATGTTACTTGTATGTTGAACAAGTGTTGGTTATCATTTGATAAATGATGCATGTGAGCATGAATTACCTATGATGCATTGAAGTCATGTATGACTTGTTGTTAAAGGCATGTGATGATGATGTTATGGTTTTATGTGGCCTTGTTTAAATGCATGAAGTGGTTTGATTGAACTATGGTTTTAAATGGTTCCTTGCTTGATGTGGTTTTCAAGTTAAAGAAAGGTATGTTGTGGAAAGGATGTGCTTTCCATGGTTTTGTTTAAGCTTGGCATATGGTGTTTATGCATGTTTTGAGCTTGATGTTGAAAGAGTTTTCGAACATGGTTTTGGAAAGCAAATCGGGTTGGTTTTAAAGTGTTTTAAAGACCCGCTGCATTGATGGTGTTTTGGTTTTGAGCATTCCTCACTAAGCATTATGTGCTTACGCTCCTTTTTGTCCATCAATGCAGATTCTTGAAGTTTGGACAGCAAGGAGCAAGGGATTCAAGGTGGACTCCAATGGAGATGTATGTCTCGGTGAATAGCTATAGTTAATAAGGGCAATGGGGTAGAATCTCTCGATTTGTTGTTATTGTGATCGTATGTGTTGATCATGAATGTTTAAATACTGTTGTTAATGTTGTTGAAACATGAATTGGCTTAATTGAGGTTGAATTGAAAGGTTTGTGCTTAAATGGTTGCTTGTGTAGGAAGCATGCCTATAGATTTGGGGCTTTCCGTATGTGATGGTTATTTGTTGAATTGTTGATGCAAGTATGTCTCTTTTATGTTGAATTGCATGTTGGCAAGGTTTGGTGGCTTTTGGAGCATGTTTGATTGATCAATTGTGTGTTTGAGTGAGCAAAATGCAACATTCTGGGCTAGGCGTTTCGGAACAGGCAACACCGTTTCGGAACGGGTGCCCTGCATGAACCCAGGCGTCCGAAACGGGTGTCACCGTTCCGAAACAGAAAGCATTCTGCCAGACCCCCGTTGCGGAACGCGTTGCGGAACGGCCCGTGTTTCGGAACGGGCTTGGCCTGTTTCGGAACGGGTGACCGTTGGGGGCTGACATGGGCGGTTAAATGTTTCAAAATGTTTGCATTTTGGTCCTGAATCTTGTTTGTGCAATTGTATGAGTTCGGGATGTCCGTTTGAGCTGAAATTTGGCAGAGAAGCATGAAACATGATTAATTTCAAGTTGGTAACTTAAAATCTGGTTAAGTCCTTAAAGTTTTCAGAAATTACAATTTGGTCCCTAAAGTTGTAATTTGTTCAATTGGGTCCCTGTTTGATCTCTGATGATTGTGATCTTTGAGCATGGTGGTTGTGTGATCACATCTAAGGTTAATGTGCATCTAGATAAGATTAAAAAGAAAAAAAAGGGTCGTTAATCAAGGTTGACTTTCGGGTTGACTTTGGTTTTCCCCGTGTAATCTTCGTAGTTCGGGCCAACCGTCTAGGCCGGGCTACGGGGGTTACATTTGTATCATATCTTGTGAAAGTAAAGCCACCTATCTTTTGGATATGTTGGGTCAATGGTCTTAGCCAAACATATTTTTTGCTTGCCTCGTGCATAACAATTATTTCTACGACATTTGAGGAGGCATCAACGAATGTTTGAATATCTAAAGGTTGATCTTTGTATATCCATGAATATTTCTTGACCAACTAATATATAGTGCCTCAAGACCAAGAAAATATATAATTATCTTTATTCACATCCAATAATCTTACAATAGATATGCTTTATCCATATTGAATCTTCTTTAAGATTCTTTCAACTTATGTCCATTCATAGACAAAAGTGCATATTTAAGTGCTCGATCTTTAGGTTGAGACAAAACTACATCTAAAGATTCTTTTTCTCAAATACTTTCATCAAATGCTTTGAAAGTTCTTCATGAGTTTCCAACTTGAATCTCTTCAAGAGTTTTAATGAAATTCAAGTTATCATAATAAATCTTGATCCAAAACTCTTTTATAAAATACATAAGGAAATCTGATCATTCTTGCAATATTTCCTCAATTAGTACTCACTAAGGCGATTATATCAAATGCGTCAAAATATTCAATGAGACATGTCTAAATAAATTTACTCAAAAATTTCTAAATGCTTCTAGCATTTTAAATCTTTTAAGGATAAATAGTGATCCATAAATAATTAGACGCATGTAATATATTTCATAACTGTCAAATTAATTGCATCCACCATGAAGTAATTAAAACTCTTCATAAATCATAAGTCAAGTCATATTTACGACTACTTATTTGTGCCTCACTTGCATTACACATTTAGGTGTTTGGACTGCTAATCCAAATACTTCACTTTTGGAAGTTCAAAGAGTCTTTCTATATTGTCCAATCATTTCAACATCTATATATTCTTTTACAAGATTCTCATTTTCTTTCTTTACTTCTATAGAAGTATTCTATGTAAAATCGTTTGTAAAATTGTTGTCGACAACTTTTCAATTTTGGTTCCATTCTCGTAGTGACATAACTCATCGAGATCTCTTCAAGATTTCAATCTTTATTCCAGGTACCTGAAACTCTTCAAGAGTTTTATAATTAGTTATGTCTTGGGTCTCTTCAGGAGCACCCACCTCCAATATATGACCATCTCATATTACTTTCTATTTACGAGAATTTTGATCATTGGAACCAATTTCAACTATCATGCTTCAGACATGATTTACATCCATTCGCTCTAACATATAATTTAAACTTAGAGCATTTTTAGGTGGTATATGAGACTTGATTACTCTCATTAGTTTAGTAAATATGTCTAGCAGTTGACATACAATAACTTGAATTATCTTATGAACTTTTAGTTCATATTCGAGGATCTAGATAATGATAATTCATTTTTCTTCTTTATTCAACTGATTATTCTCTCCCCTAATGTTAGGAAAAATCATCTCATAAATGATTATCCAATTAATGTTTAAGAGTTTAAACTTAAAAGGAGAATCGTACTCAATATATATTATCAACCCTTTTTATTTACCCATTTTGTGCGTTGTGGTGGAGCAATTCATATCGCACATTCAAAAATTATAAAATGGGAAATGTATGGCTTCTAACCAAAAACCAATCATAACGGGGAGTTTATTATAACTCGTTGGCTTGATGCATATAAGTTTTGCTATATGGAAACACCATATAAATAATAACTCTTTTGTTCTCATATTTTAGCTATTAAAGAGGAGGCATCCAATTAAAATTTTGCTAAACTATATTTTTCATAATCAATAGGCTTCGTAACAATAGATATAGCCTAAAATATAAACTCACTAGCTTTTGCAAGACGAATAGTCTAATTGCATAATCTTAGTCCTTTTAGAATCAATCTCACAAACTTTTGGTTGTAAGTTGATAAAACAATGTATATGCATCTACTAAAATCATATAAAACTTTCCACATTTATGGATATATGAGCTCATATTTTATTCAGATATGCAAGACATGCAGTCCCAACTTCAATACAAGAACTTCAAGTTCTAGTTCTTTTGGTAAGAGGGATCAACTAAATCCTTTGAGAACAAACAACACAAGAACTTCAGGTTCTTTTAGTAAGTGGAATTTAATCAATTCCTTTAAGCAACACAAGAACTTCATGTTCTTTAATAAATGAAATTTAATTAATTCCTTTAAGAATAAGTACCATGAGAACTCTAGTTTCTTTTAGTACATGTGCATGTAAATCTCAATAATTTTCGCATCATTATTGATCAGGATGGTCTAACCGATCATGCCAACTATATACATGTGTGTATATATATTTCTGAATTTGGTAAACTTCTAGTTTACCATAACATGTGATTCCATTTCACACGTACATGTCTAGTACAACCATCAAAATTGTTCCTTTGAATAGGAATATATTTAGCTCTTTAGGAGCTTTCAATGGAAATTATCTTTTCGTAGAAATATATAGATCTTCTAGAGCTTTCCACTGACTTTTGGCTACCAGAACTTATATTGATATTGGTTTATTTCATATGTCAATTGATAACATATGTTATCTATAATTCCCAAAGGGATATTTTGCGAACTCATATTGCTCTCTTAAAATTTTTACTTCTAGTGGTGATGATATTATTACCATTAGCGGTAATTATTGCAATATTTTCAATTCTACACTTTTCTTAATGTGTTTTCTCTCAAGAATTTATTGCTCTTCTAGAGCGTCAATATTTTCAATACTTAGAGATATAGTACTCATATTATTCTCTTGTATTTAAATGGTAAAATATATCTTATGCTTATGTTGAGCATAAATCGTCACCATAAATTGTATTTGACAAGTAATCATGTTAAACAAAATAAATAAATATCATAATATATAAATATAAATATAAATATAAAACGTAAATAATTAATGTGTATAAAGTAAATAAATATAAAGAAAAATAAATAAAAAGATAAATAATTTATTCAAAGTTATGAGAATAATTAGAAGATGAGTTGGACCAACAATGTCCAAATAAAGTTGGATCAATATCATCTTCGTCATTTTTCACAAACAAAATTTGCTACTATTTTCTTCCCTTTATCATTCAATGATTGTTAATTTTTCAACGTACGACAAGTACGAGACCAATGATTTATAATATCGCATTGGTAATAAAAAGGATTTTACTTCATTAGAAAGATCTTTATCACTCTTGTCATCCTTATAACCTCACTACCGATGGGTAGAAGTATCCTTAAAATGACCATATATTCCATGTTATTCATGGTTTCAATCACGACCACAACTTCTAATGTGACTTTTATTCTTTACATAATATAATCTCACATTCACTTCAAGGATTGGAGTAGAGTCAGTGGGCCTTTGAAACCTTTTTCACATATTCTTATCACAGAGAACAAAGATTTAATCCTCGTACGCGACATTGTTAAACCAGTCCACAAGGTCCTTTAAAAACCTTCTTTGAGACCAATAGCCTTGCAGAACGGGATGTCCAACCAATATGCTTGGATTATATCGAAGTTATGTTACCAATTAAACAGTGATTTACCATGTTTGCATTCTCTTCAGGGAATGAAACGGATCCAATAATTGCATGGAATAAACAGCATGCTTGCATTCACTTCAAGGAATGTCTCCCGCAAAATTCTTGTCAAGATGAATTTTTGTAATCTGACATTGGGAGAAGTCTATAGTTGAGTTTTTTGATGTAGAAGAAATATTACTTTCGAGCAAAATCGTCATGATTTATTGTACTTTAAAATAATAATATAAAGAATAAAACCAGAATTTACCGATATTGATTTTTCTCTCGAGGAAAATAGAGATATAAATAACCAAGATTGCTCCTCGTAATCTCTTTATGTCATGTCTCTTTCGAAGCCGTTTAAAGACATGTAAAACTTAAAACACAGTTAAAATATCAATTCTCAACGATAAATAATATATATAAAAAATAGGATACATAATTGCAATTTATATGATTGGACTTCTAATTAGCAAAATCATGTTAATAGACTGCATGTTATTTCCCACTTGAGATGATCTGTAAATCGACGAATCATACATGGATGTTGTCATTATTAACTTCATAAAAAATGACAAACCCTTAATCAAAATTATTAAAACAGGTTAATAACCAAATAATAGATCAAGATATACTGACCTTAATTTAAGAACGATTAAAAAAACATACCAAAATTTCCAAGATAGTTTGAATATATATTGGGTGTATTCTTCAATATCATATTGAAATCTTTTCCAAGAATCACCAACAAAACCACAGTAATTGAGCGAGATCATGTTTTGAGTTAAAATATGCTTCCCCGCCATTCAAAAATCGTGAGAAATCACAAACTCATCTCTGCCCAATTGTCAAAATTCAAATACAATCAAACATGCTTCCATGTCTTTCAAAAATTAAAAACCAAGTTAAAATATAAACATACAGTTGATCAGTAACTAAAAAAAATAAGGGGAAAATTTATCTTTGGTTCATTCTATACTCGAATTCTTTCTAGTAACTTCTTTTATATTCGAACGATGAAGACCTCAGTTGATTAGAGTCTCGTGCTGATAACGTGTTGTAAATAAAATAAAGAATAACAAGAATAATAAACGAAGAACAAGAAGAACAAAAAGATGAAAGACAGAGTGAGATTCGTATTGTACTAAAAAAACTAGAATTGTGTACAATGCCTTCATCTATTTATAGACATAAGAAGTACATAAAACATTAAACTCTAATTAATAAAGATTATATTCCTAATAATAAATAAATCAAACTCCTTAGATAAAATTCTAATCATGATAGACATCCACATAAATAAATATTCATAACATAAAAAATAAAGAAATTAGTTTAAAATAATAAAAAATAACACTTTTTAACATAAAAAGTGTAATTTATAATTTTATTAGCTAATATTAATGCTTAAATGAGTTTTTAAGGGTTTTTTTAAGGGAAAACTACATCGGTGGTCCCCAAACTATTACCGTTTTCCTATTTTGGTCCCTAAATTATGTTTTTCGGCAAAACCGTCCCTTCTGTTACATAGTTCTCCTGTTTTGGTCCCCCGACGTTAAATAGCTAACGGTTTTGCTGACGTGGCATTTTTTAAATATTTTTTAATCATTTCTCTCTCCTCTTAAAAAAATACCACGTCAGCAAAACAGTTAGCTATTTAACGCCGGGGACTAAAATAGGAGAACTATGTAACAGAAGGGACGATTTTGCCGAAAAACATAATTTAGGGACCAAAATAGGAAAATAGTAATAGTTTGGGGACTACCGGTGTAGTTTTCCCTTTTTTAATTATTAATCGTAAAGGGTAGTTGTATAAACAGAGTTTGAACTTTGGATTTTAGATGCCAGAAATGGGCTTTAATCACCAATGTTAATATATTTAAACTTATATTAAGAAACGATAAATTTAAACTTATCTAGGTGCAAATTAAAGTATTTAAAATTACTGAGATTTTTTTAACATTTTAAACTAAAATTGACAAATAAGTATTTAAAATTATCAACTTTTCCATTTTGATACATGAAGTATTTTTTATTTAAATAAGTACTTCAAGTATATTTTTTTGTCAAAATAAGAACTTAAAGTATTCTTTGGTCAAAATAAGTTTTTAAAGTGTATATATTTTTTATCTAGGTGTCTAAAATTGTCATGTGACATTGATTAAAATATAAATTATGTACCTATTTTGACAAAAAAAAATACTTAAAATATTTATTTTGAACAAAAAATATACGTTAAATACTTAATTTAACCAAAAAATATATTTTAAATATTTTTTGACAATTTTAAATACTTAAATAAAGAAATTGATATACTTTAACTACTTATTTAAGATATAAGCCAAAAAAGGGAGAGAGAAAAAGAGATATTGTTATTTCTTTTTCCGAACGGTGCTGATTTTTTATTGGAAAAGTGGACAAAACAAAAGGTAAATATGACAAAACAAAAGCAAATGTAGACAAACAACAAAACAATTAATGTCTTGGATAAACTATATTGGAGGTCACACGATTATTTCTAAAGTTACAATTGAGTCATCAATTATTAAAAGTTACGATTGAGTTATTCAATTATTAAAAGTTACAATTGGATCACACAGTTAAGTTTTAGTTATGATCGAGTCACTCTTCCGTTACAATACAAACATCCAAAAAGGTTTGATATGATGATAGTTTTAGTCCTCAAAATTTATGTATTCTATCAATTTAATCCTAATTCAAAATAATTCAATAAATTTAATCATTCGTATCTAAAAAATATCAATTTAGTCATTTTTCTTCTCCAAAATTGTTTGTTCTTCAGTGTTATCATCTTTTTTTACTTGGGTACCCTCGGTAACACGAGTTATATCAAACTTGATATTTTCAATTAATCATAAACATGTATTATTATTATTATTATTATTATTATTATTATTATCATTATTATTATTATTATTATTATTATTATTATTATTATTATTATTATTATTATTATTATTATGTTTTGAGTAGTATTTTTGTTATCATTCCATTCGCATCTACTATTTCATATTATAAAATATAAAGTTTAATTATAAAAAGATTAAAAAATAATTATATATATGGATCTTAAAAATATATAATACATGTCAAATGATTATATCATAAAAGTATATTTATATGTATTAAAGTTATAGTTACCTATATAGGATCTTTCATCAAACAATCGCTTTCTGTCCTAGTTTTTTTTCTCTCTAACGCCGCGGTTCTCTTATTTTGGTTTAAACTAAGGCCGACGGCGGCGGCGGCAACAACTTTAGGGTTGTTTTGTCGACCGTCGGCCGCTTACTTTTATTTGTTTGTTTCGTTTTTTTATTTTTTAGTCTTTTAATTTAATAAATCTGTCTTCATGACACGTTTTTCTCTACCGTTTGGTACGTTTTTCTGCTTTTTGGCACGTTTTTTTTATTATTTATTTTCTATCAGGGTTGGATCTGACGACACCATGACTGATCAAGATGGCGCTCCTTTTATTATGTTGTTGATCTCCCTGTCTCGGGCCCTTGAATCGGATTCAGATACGCGATTATATCTACCGTTTATTCGCGATTGAGTTGTGGTAATGACCTTTTTGTCAACGTACGTTCACTGTAATATGCATTTGTCAATGTTGTTTGTTGATGGTTTTACCCATCATCGTCGATTTGGGGATGTTTGTATCCATCTTTTGTTTCGAGTATTTGGATTAGATTATTACCTGTTCTTGTATGGTCCTGTCATGATCTAGAGCCGCTAATTTAGTTTTTGGGTTTGTATTTGGATTTAGATATTGGTTTACTTAATAGTAAACTTTCATTGTAATTTCAGATATTCCCTCGTTTAATAAAATTAGTGGATTCAATTTCAAAAAAAAAAGTATATTTATATGTTATTTAGTTTTACCCAAATACTTTTTAAATTATTTAAATGGATTAGAAGCTCACAGAAAATAAATGACATCATAAAATATATAATAACATTAATAATTAATAACATATAATTTAACAAATCATATAGACTGAAGAAAATCTATAATTTAGCAAATCAATACAAACCCATCAAAAACTTAAAATATGTGCCAATTAATTTAACCGAAATTTTATAATTAATTACGTAAGTAAATCATATACTAAAATGAAGACTTGATATTAATGTAATAAAAGTATATTTTTCATAACTTCTTGCATGCTTATATTTTATTATGTAAAAAATTATATGCATGTTTTAAACATTAACAATTTGGTTTAATAGTGTAAAAAGTTCTTGGAATTTTGGAAGAAAAAAATTAATTAAGCTCATAAATTTTTTTGTACTCAATTGAGCATTTGAACCAAGAAATTAAATCAATTATGTCATTTGATCTTTAAATTTTGACAATTTTTTCTTTAGATATTACTGGCACAAGATACACTACAATTCTATCATGTTGCATTTATAGATTTTTCAAAAAAAATATTTTTTTTAAATTTTATAAGTTTTTTTAGGATTTAAGAACTTTAAGGATTTTTTAAATAAAATAAAAAATTCTAAAAATGTCAAGTGGAAACCCTACGACATTACGCACTGCACCAACATATCCAAAAAAATGTTAAGATTTAATGGTCAAAATTGGTCAAAGGGCTTAGTTAATTCAATTTCTTGGTTAATGGCTTAATTCATTTAATATCTTGGTTAAGGGGCTTAATTGGGTAAAATAAAATTTTAAGGGCTTAATTGATTTTTTCAAAGTTCAAGGGCTTCTTACCCCTTTAATTCATATTTTTTTTATAAATTTTCATAATAATAAAAATTGTTAAACAATTAAAAATTTGTAAATAAGAACAAAAAATTTAAAATTATTGCAAAAATTATTCAACTTTTACTGAAAATAAACTTGCAAAGAATTTAAGAAATTTGTCAAATATAAAAGTTCAGTAACTTAAAAAATTAATTATTAGTTTATTTTAAAATAAAGGGAAATGATAAAGCCATTCAAAAATATAAAATTACTAATTAAATTGTATAATAATATAAAAATTATTTTTTAAAAAAAAAAGTTACGCGGTAGCAATAAATAAGACATGGAGGTTTCCATAAATAATTTTAAGTATTTTTAATTAATTTAATTTTGATATAGATACTATGTTGAGTGGATCGTTGAATCGATTTAAGCCAAGAGGGGTGAATTGAATTTTTAAAGTGATTGGTAGTGAAGTGGTAAAATAAAAATTCAAGACAATGCACTTATAGTGGTTCAAGTTCCAATTGAACTCTACATCCACTACCTTAGCTCCCACTAAAAATTTTCCAACAACTCCACTAGTTGATCTTCCCCTTTTCTAGGCTTAGGAAGAAACCTTTACACAAGTGGTCAATTTTCTATCCAAAATTGACCAAACCCTCTCACAAGATCTACAAAGAAGATTGAGGCAATTACAAAGTATCTCTCAATACAAAAATTGTACAATTACAAGCACTCAACCCAATTGAATTTAAAAGGTAGGAATTACAAAGAACCACAAAGATATGAGAAATTTAGCACAAGAGCTTGGATTTGATGTTGGAATGTTTCTTTGAGGATCAATAGTTGTTGTTGGTGGTTTTAGGACTCCCTTTTATACCTTCTCATTCAATTCTAGCCGTTGGGGTTGTTGTCATCATAAATATAGTCGTTGGGGTGCAATCTTCCCACCATAAATGCACTTTTGTAACTATCCGTTTCGAAACACCTGTACATGTTTCGAAACAGACCAAAATAGAAATAGTCGTTGGGGTGTAATTAAAAGATCGTATCGAAACGGATACGGCCGTTTCGATACACTAAGAGCCCGTTTTGAAACGTGTTTGATGTCGTTTCAAAACATTTTTCCACTGTCAAAACCCGTATCGAAACGTGCTTAACTCATTTCGATACACCTTAACTGTTTTTGAAAATCAGTTATAAAATTGCAACTGTCATATTTTTGAATCCAAGTTTGAAAATCGTTTCGAAACGTTTGAGGTCGTTTCGATACTGCCATTTCGAAATGGTTCAACTCGTTCCGTTGTTTTTCATCCGTTTCGAAACATAAGGTCCTGTTTCGATACACCCGTATCAAAACGGGAATGCTAGTTCCGAAACACATATTAACAGTTTCAAAACGTTCCGAAACCCCTAAGGGCCGTTTCGAAATGGTGACTCGAAAATCACTGTTTTGACTTGGAAAACACTTAGAAACATTTGTACAACCTTTGGTTTTTGACTTAACCATTTTACTTAAAAGTTTTGAGGACTTAAAATTTATTTTTCATTTTCAATTTAGTCCTTAAATCCTTTGTTATATCAAAATCAATTCTTTAGTTTTACAATCTCCCCCTTTTTGATATAACAAAACCAAGTAAAAAAATTTAAGTGTTTTGAAAACTTTGAAAAACTTTTAACTCCCCCTCAATTTAAGATATGTTTTAAAGTTTTGAAAAATTAAAATTGAAGCACTTGAAACAACTCAAAACCAACTTAAAAATACTTAGGCTCTTAGGAATTACTTCTCCCCTTTTTGTTAGATCAAAATATATAATCAAGGCTGATATGAGAATAAGAGAGACATAAAGCATAAACCAAACAACATAATATCATTAAAAGCATTAAGTTCATTAAAAAATCCAAACATAATAGTAAGCTCAATCCTAAAACCAGAAAATCAAAGCATAGGTCTTAAACAAACAAAATCAAAGATAGGTGCAAACTTAAGCCTAATATGACATAATAAGATGATATGCAATAAGCCTAGGGTGCCTCATCACCATCATCGTCTCCAATGTCATCCAAGAAATCATCCTTATCCTTCGCTTGATCTTGGAGAAAACGCCTCCAATCACCATAGAAGTTGGAGAAGGAGAGATCCATGGATGATTGTTGATTTTCACGAGCGGTAAGACGATTCTCATTTCCAAGAACATGATCCTCCAAGGATTGCAAATGAGTGTTGATAGCACCAAATCCCGAAGCCATGTTTGTATCCATCGCGTTGAACCTTTTGGTAAGGAAGGCCATAAGAGCATCATTTTTGGGAGCCACAACGGGAGCCGGAGCTTGAGGTTGAGGCTCAACTTGAGGTACTTGAGCTCTTCTATCAACTCGAACCCATTCACCAAGAGTATAACGAAATTCAGATTTAATAAGAGAAGACTCACCAAGCTTTTGCTTTTGTAGTTTCGGAAAATCATACGAGCAATCAAGACCAATGCGAACAAAGATGTAGCTCAACGTTGTCCCATAGGTGAAGGAAGTGAGTGAGTCGGCTAGACGAATCCTCACTTGATGGACCATCTCCGCAAACATGATCTTTACCAAATTCGGTTGTTGTGCTTGACAAAAACACTCGAGCCAAAAATTATCAACTTGGTGGATGTGGGCAAATTTACCTCCTGGTGGGCGAATGAACCATGAGATAATCAAGTGCAAGAAGCGGTCATGGGCATTCAAGGTAAGAACCTGTAACCCCCTCGACCCGGCCTAGCCACCAGACTGTATCAAGCGGATCACACGGAACTAACTAAAGAAAGATCTAAAGATTTCTCTCCAATTAGTAACCCTAAAAGCGTTGATTAATATCTTTTCTAGATGCTCGAATTAAACCGTATGTTTGAGAGCACGCATCGGAAGAAAACATGACAAACGTGCACCGAACGATCAACCGAGCAACCAGGGACAAAAATGCAAAACTAGCATAAAACATGGACCTATGATGAAATTAAGGTGATCACTTTGAAATTAGTCTCATTTCATGCTTCTATGCTGAAATGCAACACAAAACAAGCCCACAATCAACCACAATTGATAACACATCAAGCTTGGACCAAAACGCAAGAAAAGTAACTTCAAAGATGCTCTAAACTAACTTCCAAAGACCCTCGTTTCGAAACACCCACGATCATATCGGAATAGGTCTGCACAGAGAGCTTTCGTTCTAAAACGGCTTGGACCCGTTCTGGCCCTGCAAAGCCCATTTCGATACTCGTTCCGAAACGCCAAGACCAAAACAAGGGTCGCTCTGAAACCTTCGAGCTTGTTTCGAAACGCCTTGCTGCAGAAACAGAAAATCTGCAGGCCAAGCATCTCCAAGGTTATTTCCCTTGGTTCCAATCAACACAACCAACAAGGTAACAGCAAGATGAGCATACAACCACCAAGATGAAACAACCAAACATACATACAAGCTAGAGAACTAAACCATGATTAACAAACGATTAAAATAAGATAACTCAAGATCCAAGAACTAAGCAAAACAAGGTGTAAAACCAAAACCATTTAGCTCAAGGTAAAAAAAAGCCAACCAAGGCATAACAAACATGCTCACAACACAAGGAATTTACAAAACACTACTCAAAACATAACAAGGTTTATCTTCATTGCCACAGACACTATTATCTAAACAAAGCCATACTTGAGCTTGAAGTGGACACTTGGATCACCTCCCTTGCACCGTCGCCTTCCAAGATAGTCTACGGATTTACATTGTTGGAAAAGAGAGCGTAAGCTACAAAGCTTAGTGAGCGGGGCTCAAAACCAAACTACAAGAATGCAGTTTTAAAACAACTTCATTTTGGAAACCAAAATATTTTCTTAAAATCACTTTCGCAAATCATTTCCTTTCAAACCTATCATATTTAAATCAAGTACAAGCAATTGTAACAACACATGCAATAGGCACCAAAACATGCATCCACCATGCATAAACCATATGTAAACCACATATGCAAACAAAACCTATCTGCTCCTTTTCAATCCACATGCTTCAAGCTAATAAACATAACCATATGAGTTTACCAAGCTCATATCAAAACCATAAGCAAATGAGTATACCGGTATCATTGACACGTCGCTCAGATAAGCAGACACCTTGATGGCATAACCCCCATCAAGACACATGGTGAAACAACCCTCACCACAATCTCACTTCGTTCGGGATGCCACAACCCGCATTGCCCGTTGGTGATAGCACAACCCCTACCACTCGCATCACAATAGCACAACCCCTATTGTGAAACCAAAGAATTTCTCACGCGCGAATTTTATTATTATAGTGCACTTCACATCCTATTGATCGATCAATCTATTGGATATCAAGATCCACATGTGTCAATATACTCATCGCAACATCCCATTCCACTAATTTACACCGGGGATAAACACCTCCCCAAACACATCCCAAATACCATAACCACAAGACCATGCATAGCATGAACTCAAGCAACATTTTCATAAACAACATGGTATTCTCATGGGACAAAAACAACATGAATTTGATGCACAACAACAGTGGAAAAACATCATATAAAAATGATATGCTCATGATCCAAACATGCTCAAAATATAAAATGACGAATATACCAAAATAACTCAAAACTTACTCTTGAGCTTGGATTGGCCTATCGGCACAACCCAAACCCCCAAAATACTTCTTTAACCTTGTCAAGAACATTAAAACCATTTCCACTCACCAACGATTACCAAAACCAATCTGAAACTCTTTTCTAGCTTTCTGGTTCGCCCACAAATGTATCCAACAATTTCGGAACTTCAACCTCTGCTTCTAACAAACCCAAAACAGAGGATTAGAGATATATCCAACACTCTAATTTGCTGGAAAATAGAGATTCAACAACCCAATCAAAATGCCTATCGAAACATTTCTAAAACAAACTGAAAACATCAAAAAACTCAACTCGGACAACCTCCAGCAAAAACTCAGCATTATACATCATCAAAATGCATGAATAAACATCTAAAAACATCAATCCAACATCAGAATATCATCAGCTATTGATTTACCAAAAAACTCACTCAAAAACTCACTTTTTCATTCAACAAACTTCAACACCAAACCCAATTTCGGGATTCCTATCATTTACCCATCATCTCAACACAAAAGCCACATCAAAGTATAGGTGAAACCATTAACAAACCCAGCAACAAAAGATCCAACTCAAGATCTTACCCAAATGCTCAATTTTGCTCATTTTAGCCAATTTCCATTAAAATCACTTTAAGAAAACATAATCTTAGTAATTAAAAGAATCAAAGCATGGGAATATCAATAAAGAACCTTACATTAGAGGAGAATTTTGTTGCTCACCTCCAATGACAGCTATTTCTCCTTGTTTAGCAAAATCCCTTGAGAAAACAATGAATCAAGCTTGGGTTTTAGAAAACTAAAGTAGAAAAATCATTTGGCAACATTAGATTAATAAGAAATCACTTTTACCTTGAGAAAATCAAGCCCAAAGGTTGTTTGGCTGAAGAGAGAAGATGAGAAAACTAAAAGTGAAGTTTTAACGTGAAATGAGAAAATGAGAGAAAACTTTTTAGTTTTAAATATAAAACCCTTTTTAAAATATTTGAATAGTCAAAAATAAAGGGGGAAATAACTATATTGGCCCAGCCAATTTAGCTCCTTAAAGATTCTATGTTTTCACTCTTTTACAAAATGGTCAGCAAAATAGATTTTGCAATCTTTACATTTTGGTCACTAAACCAAAATGTGATGGTTCGAAAAACATTTTTCCAAAATTGTTTTTACCAACGCCTTATACATATTTATAAAGGATTTTAGAAATTTGTTTCATATTTTTCTAATCATCTGAGGACCACTTTCCCTGAACTCACCCACAACTCCTAACATCGGTCTTTCGGACATTAAAACCGTACTGAATCTTCTAGACGCAAAACCGGGGTGTTACAACCTTCCCCCACTTAAGAAATTTTGTCCACGAAATTTACATGATGGAAAAATATGTGAAAACTGACGCTTTATGTCGTCTTTCCTCTCCCAAGTGGCTTCTTCAACACCTCGGTGTCGCCACTTCACTTTGACCAACTCAATGGATCTACCACGCAAAACTCTGTCGTCCGAAGGTAATATTTCAATCAGCTCTTCGTCATACGACAAATCTGGATTCAATTCAATTTCTTCAACAGGCATCGAAACGTGGAATACATCATGAATCTTCTCTAATTCCGGAGGCAAACTCAATCTATAAGCAACATGACCAACTCGTCCAACAATCTCATACGGACCAATGAATCTTGGACTAAGTTTACCTTGTTTACCGAATATCATCACTTTCTTCCATGGCGATACTTTCAAAAAGACTTTTTCACCCACAACATACTCGATTTCGCGACGCTTCAAATCTGCATAAGATTTATGTCGATCGGTTGCTGCTTTCAAACCATCACATATCAACTTCACCTTCTCGGTAGTACCTTTAAGAATAGCATGTAATGATGCCAATTTCTGTCTAGCTTTTGCACAACAAACAGGAGTTCTACACCTCATACCATACAAAGCCTCATATGGTGCCATCTGAATACTAGCCTGATAACTATTGTTGTAAGCAAACTCAACCAATGGCAAGTATTTATCCCACGAGCCCTGAAAATCAATGACACAACAACGCAACATGTCCTTAAGCACTTGTATTACTCGCTCTGACCGACCATCCGACTGAGGATGATACGATGTACTAAAATTCAATCGGCTACCTAAAGCACTATGCAGTCTCACTACCTCACGGATATACAAATCAGCCAATTTATCCAAAGAATCAGTCGTGTTGACGGCTAGGAAATGTGCACACTTGGTGAGTCTATCCACTATCACCCAAATTGAATTCTTTCCTGAAGGAGTTCACAAAGGTTGTAACAATCCTGACGGAAATTGATGTTCGGCCTTCACTCGCTGACAAACCATACATTTACTCACGAATTCAGCAACATCCCTTTTTCAAACCAACCTAGAAATAATCATTCTTCAAGTCTCTGTACATCTTCGTGCTACTCGGATGCATAGCAAACGAACTAGTATGTGCTTCACTCAAAATGGTGCATCTCAAATCGGTATCATCAGGCACAACAACTCTATCTCTGAAACACAAAACATTATCACTATTGAAATTGTACTCGATAGGTTTACCTTCCGCAATGTCCTTAACATGAGAAGCCAAAGAACTATCCTACAACTATTTCTCACGGATCAAATGTACTAGCGAAGGTTTCACCCGCAATTCAGCAATCAATCCACCATGATGTGACAAACTCAATCTGGAAAACATCGCTCGAAGCTCAACTGCCACTTTCCTACTCAACATATCGGCTACCACATTGGCTTTACCTGGATGGTACTCAATAGTAAGATCATAGTCCTTCAATAATTCAATCCATCTACGCTGTCGGAGATTCAAGTCTTTCTGAGACATTAAATATTTCAAACTCTTATGATCTGTATACATTGTGCATTTCTCACCATACAAATAGTGTCTCCACACCTTCAAAGCAAACACAACATCGGCTAACGCAATATCATGCGTGGGGTAATTCTTTTCATGAGTCTTAAGTTGTCTCGATGTATATGCAACAACTCTCCCATCTTGCATCAACACACACCCTAAGCCTACATACGATGCATCAGTGTAAATCACATAATCTTTCCCTATTACCGGTTGCACTAACACATGTGCTCTAGTCAAAGCATCTTTCAATCGATCAAAAGACATATGCCTCGCTTCTGTCCACTCATATCTGACATCCTTCTGTAACAGTTTCGTCAACGGAGCTACTATCTTAAAAAATCCTTCTACAAACCGACGGTAGTAGCCCGCTAAGCCTAGGAAACTACGAACCTCGGTCACAGACTTCGGTTGCTTTCAATTCACAACAGCTTCCACTTTCTTAGGATCAACTCTAATGCTATTCGCTGATACAACATGACCTAGAAAGACTACCTCTCTAATCCAAAACTCTCATTTGCTCAACTTCGCATACAACTGATTATCTAGCAAAGTCTTCAACACAAATCGTAAATGTCTATCATGGTCTTCCTCAGTACACGAATAAACCAATATATCATCAATGAACACCACAACAAACTGATCTAGAAACTCATGAAACACACAGTTCATCATGTCCATAAACACGACTGGTGCATTAGTAAATCCGAACGTCATTACCAAAAACTCATAATGTTCATAACGTGTATGAAAAGCTGTCTTCGGTATGTCTTGTTCCTTCACTTTCAACTGATAGTACCCGGATCTCAAGTCTATCTTTGAAAACACTAACGCATCTCGTAACTGGTCAAACAAATCATCTATTCTCGGCAAGGGATACTTGTTTTTCACCGTTAATTTATTCAACTGGCGGTAATCAATACACATACGCATACTTCCGTCTTTCTTCTTAACAAACACTACCGGTGCACCCCAAGGCAATATACTCAGACGGATAAAACCACGATCTAATAACTCTTGAAGCTGAGTTTTAAGTTCTTTCAACTCTTTCGGAGCCATCCGATACGGAGCAATCGATACATGAGTAGAATCAGAATACAACTCAATAGCAAATTCGACTTCTATATCTGGTGGCAAACCAGGTAACTCTTCCGAAAATACTTCAGGAAAGTCACAAATTGTTCTAATGTCTTTTGGTCGAACTTTACTCATATACGGATTCATCACATAGGCTAATTATGTTTGACATCCCTGATCTATCATCTTCTGAGCCTCTAAAGCAGAAACTACATTGGATAAGAACTTAATGTTCTCACCAACCACTAGTACCTCATAATCGTCTAACAACCCCAACCTCACTCGTTTAGTCTCGAAATCTACCTTTGCCTTGTGTTCTACAACCCAATCCATTCTCAAAATTACATCAAACTCGTAGAACGGCAATTCCATCATGTCAACTGGAAACACGTGACCCTGTACCATCAACAGACACCTCCGATACATCTTTCTGACCACAATTGTCTAACTGAAATAACTAGCTACACTCATACCCATATCAAGAATCTCACACGGTATGTCCAACATCTTAGCATGCTCACTCAGAATATAAGAATGTGTAGAACCAGAATCAATCAACGAAAGCAATATCAAACACTGTAACATGAAATTACCTGCGATAACATCGGTGCCGTTCTTGCCCTCTCTGTGTGCATATACCCTTGTTGGTCCACCTCCTTCTGGCTGAACTGTGACTACATGCGCCACATTCCTCTGACCATCGTTCTGTGGCTGAAAATTCCCTCGGTCGTGCCCACGGCCTCACTGGTACTCGATAGCTCGTGCTGGTGCCTGACCACCTCTAGCTAGTTGAGGACAATCTTGCTTTAGATGATCCTTCGATCCACACTGCCAGCACGTATCATAAGTTCCCCGACACTCTCCCAGATGAGATCTACCACACTTTGTGCACTCGGGTGCACGATGAACAAGACCTTGGCCTTGATGGCCACGCCCGGTATTACCACTCCCACGTCTGTGGTCAAAATGATGCCTCTTGTCCTTGTGCCCATTGGCACGATCACGATTCCACTCTACAGGCTGTTTCTCTAAACTAGACCCGCCTTCTCTAGCAGACAAACCAAAACTATGCTCTATAGCCTTGGCTCGGGCGACCAACACATCAAAATATGAATAATCAGTAGCCAAAATATAAGTCTTTACTCCCTCGGTCAAACCATACCAAAACCTCTTACAACGTTCCCTCTCAGTGGGAACCAGCTCGGTCGCATACTGACTCAGTCTAACAAATTGGATCTCATACTCAGAAACGGTCATGCTTCCTTGAACCAAAGTCGTGAACTCATGTTTCTTCTCATCCTGATATCTCGGCCATAGATACTTCTTCTAGAAGGTAGAACGGAAGAAATCCCAAGTGACATTTGTGGTACCCATACTCACAGTGATCGTAGTCCACCAAACATACGTGTCACCCTGAAGCAAAGATACTACACAACCAAGCTTCTGTGCATCACTACACTCCATCTGACCCAAAATCCTGGTAGTACTTGCTCGCCATGCCTCGACTCCCTCAGGTGATAACCCACGAAACTCTACTCTGCCAAAACAACGAAGTCTCTCAAGGGGTAACCCATCCCTCTGTCCATGATGCGGTGCAACCGCTTGCAACCCAGCCATAACGTACTGAAAAGCCCCATAAATAGCCTGAATTAACAGGCTCATATCAGCTTCGGCCTACCCCTGGCCACCACAAGGTTCCTCACCTTGCACATCTGCTCCTCTACCCGGAGGAGGAGGAGAAGGAGGTAAATCTCCCTCTTGCGAATGCCCGACATCCTCAACCAGATCCTCCCGTGGCTCACCACCCACCTGACCTCTTCTAGGTCTAGCCATGATAAACAAATGCAATGCTACAACATCATATAAAACAAAAGGAAATGATTCGGGTCAGCAACGTCAAGGGTCCATGGAGCTCAAGTATCTTACAAAGATTTTCCCGATAATAGCATGTGGCAATGGGTACCTTACACAGCAAACTACCTCAAACAAACAAGCAAACACCAAAAACAAGCATGCCTACCTCACTTACATTTCCAGTTGCACAACAACCAACGCAAGCCTTTTTGAAAACCTGACTCTGATACCAACAGATATAACCCTAAAAGCGTTGATTAATATCTTTTCTAGATGCTCGAATTAAACTTTATGATTGAGAGCAAGCAGCGGAAGAAAATACGACAAACGAGCACCGAACGATCAACCAAGCAACCAAGGACCAAAATGCAAAACTAGCATAAAACAGGGACCTATGATGAAATTAAGGTGATCACTTTGAAATGAGTCTCATTTCATGCTTCTATGCTAAAATGCAACACAAAACAAGCCCACAATCAACCACAATTGATAACACATCAAGCTTGGACCAAAATGCAAGAAAAGTAACATCAAAGATGCTCTCAACTAACTTCCAACGACCCTCGTTTCGAAACACCCACAATCGTATCGGAACAAGTCTGCACAGAGAGCTTTCGTTCTGAAACGGCTTGGACCCGTTCCGGCCCTGCAAAGCCCATTTCGATACTCGTTTCGAAACGCCAAGACCAAAACAAGGGTCGTTCTGAAACCTTCGAGCTTGTTTCGAAACGCCTTGCTGCAGAAACAAAAAATCTGCAGGCCAAGCATCTCCAAGGTTATTTCCATTGGTTCCAATCAACACAACCAACAAGGTAACAACAAGATGAGCATACAACCACCAAGATGAAACAACCAAACATACATACAAGCTAGAGAAGTAGAACATGATTAACAAATGATTAAAACTAGATAACTCAAGATCCAAGAACTAAGCAAAACAAGGTGTAAAACAAAAACCATTTAGCTCAAGGTAAAAACAAGCCAACCAAGGCATAACAAACATGCTCACAACACAAGGAGTTTACAAAACACTCCTCAAAACATAAACAAGGTCTATCCTCATTTTAACACACACTATTATCTAAACAAAGCGATACTTAAGCTTGAAACAGACACATGGATCACCTCCCTTGCACCGTTGCCTTCACAGATAGTCTACAGATCTACATTGTTGGAAAAGAGAGCGTAAGCTACAAAGCTTAGTGAGCGGCGCTCAAAACTAAACTACAACAATGCAGTTTTGAAAACAACTTCATTTTGGAAACCAAAACACTTTCTTAAAATCACTTTTGCAAATCATTTGCTTTCAAACCTATGATATTTAAATCAAGTACAAGCAATTTCAACAACACATGCCATAGGCATCAAAACATGCATGCACCATGCATAAACCATATGTAAACCACATATGCAAACCAAACATATCGACTTCTTTTCAATCCACATGCTTCAAGCTAATAAACATAATCATATGAGTTTACCAAGCTCATATTAAAACCTTAAGCGAATGAGTATACTGGTATCATTGACATGTCGCTCGGATAAGCGAACACCTTGATGGCACAACCCCCATCAAGTCACATGGTGAAACAACCCTCACCACAATCTCACTTCGGCCAGGATGCCACAACCCTATTGCTCGTTGGTGATAGCACAATCCCTACCACTCGCATCACAATAGCACAACCCCTATTGTAAAGCCGAAGAATTTCTCACGCACAAATTTTATAATTATAGTGCACTTCACATCCTATTGATCGATCAATCCATTCGATATCAAGATCCACATGTGTCAATATACTCATCGCAACATCTCATTTCATTGATTTACACCAGGGATAAACACCTCCCCAAACACATCCCAAATACCATAACCACAAGCCCATGCATAGCATGAACTCAAGCAACATTTTCATAAAAAAAACATAGTATTCTCATGGGACAAAAACAACATGCATTTGATGCCCAACAACAGTGGAAAAACATCATATAAAAATGATATGCTCATGATCCAAACATGATCAAAATGTAAAACGGCAAAAATACCAAAATAACTCAAAACTTACTCTTGAGCTTTGATTGGCCTATCGTTAAAACCATTTCCACTTACCAGCGATTACCAAAACCAAGCTGAAACTCTTTTCTAGCTTTCTGGTTCGCCCATAAATGTATCTAACAATTCCGAAACTTCAACCCCTACTTCTATCCAACCCAAAACAGAGGATTAGAGATATATTCAACACTCTAACTTGCTGGAAAACAGAGATTCAATAACCCAATCAAAACACCTATCAAAACATTTTCGAAACAAACCGAAAACATCGGAAAACTAAACTCGAACAACCTCCAGCAAAAACCCAGCATTATACATCATCAAAATACATGAATAAACATCTAAAAACATCAATCGAACATCAGAATATCATCAGCTATTGATTTACCACAAAACTCACTCAAAAACTCACTTTTCATTCAACAAACTTCAACACCAAACCCAATTTCAGGATTCCTATCATTTACCCATCATCTCAACACAAAAACCACATCAAAGTAAAGGCAAAACCATCAACAAACCCAGCAACAACAGGTCCAACTCAAGATCTTACCCCAAATGCTCATTTTAGCTAATTTCCATTAAAATCACTTTAAGAAAACATAATCTTAGTAATTAAAAGAATCAAAGCATGGGAATATCAATAAAGAACCTTACATTTGAGGATAACTTCGTTGCTCACCTCTAATGATAGCTATTTCCCCTTGTTTAGCAAAATCCCTTGAGAAAACAATGGATCAAGCTTGGGTTTTAGAAAACTAAAGTTGGAAAATCATTTGGCAACATTAGATTAATAAGAAGTCACTTTTACCTTGAGAAAATAAAGCCCAAAGGTTGTTTGGCTGAAGAGAGAAGATGAGAAAACTAAAAGTGAAGTTTTAACGTGAAATGAGAAAATGAGAGAAAACTTTTTAGTTTTAAATATAAAACCCTTTTTAAAATATTTGAATAGTCAAAAATAAAGGGGAAAATAACTATATTGGCCCAGCCAATTTAGCTCCTTAAAGATTCTAGGTTTTGACTCTTTTACAAAATGGTCAGCAAAATAGATTTTACAATCTTTACATTTTGGTCACTAAACCCAAATTTCATGGTTCGGAAAACGTTTTTCCAAAATTGTTTTTACCAAAGCCTTATACATATTTATTAAGGATTTTATAAATTTATTTCATATTTTTCCAATCACCCGAGGACCACTTTCCCTGAACTCACCCACAACTCCCAACACCGGTCTTTTGGACACCGAAACCTTACTGAATCTTCTAGACCCAAAACTGTGGTGTTACAGAATTGATCCAGTATGAGATCCACAATGATTTGCATCCTCAATACCCTCTTATTTTAGCCCAAGGATGTTCACTAAGGTGGATGGATCAATCCGAAACTTCTTGCCCAATAAGTAAGACTCAATGGCTATGACTTTTGAACGATCCTCATTGTTGATAAGAACGGCATTAGAGTAAAAGAGAAAAAACATATTTTTGTAGACGATGTCAGAAGTGCTCAAGAATCTTAGGAAACTCCATTGTGTCAAAAGAGGTAGGTAACAGAAGAGAAAACGCTCAGAATCGAGGAATGTCATATCCACAACCCGCTCTCTTCTAACAACGGCATCTTGAAAAAGTTTAAAACGATTCTTAGCATCTTGATTCCTAAGACTCTTGGAATATAGAAGGGTAAGGTTTGGATGGAGATTGTCTTGGTTCAAACCTTCACCCCCTTCAGTCTTTCTTTTCTTAGATTCCATTTAAAAACACCTAAAAAAACAAAGCAAGCAAGAAATTTTGAGTGTATGTATTTAAATCCTAATTCGATCCAATAATAATCCCATTAAGGTTTTAAAAACACTTTGAAAGTATGTACATATATTAAAAAGAATTTTGATGAAAACAAATTTGAAAACTGTTTAAAATACGAATAAAATAAAATATATTCGAATAAAAAAATTGTGATTTTGAAAAAAAAATTACAAGCATTTGAAAACCCATAATACAAAACAAGTATAGAATGCAAAATTATAATTTTCTAACATAAGATTCGAATAAAATCAAAAGAAAAAGATAGAAAATACCTCAAATATGGGATTTTGCAAGAATTGGTGGATGAAATTACACCAAATTGATGAAGCTTGCTTAGATTTTCATTTGGGTGTAAAAGCCCTCAAGTTTTGATGAAAAATAAGGATATTTGGAGGGGTTTATAGAAGATTTAGATTTAGGGTTTTTAAGTTTGATTAAAAGAGTATTTGAGCATTTAAACCCCTTTAAAAGAAGCTTTTCTGGATATGTGTTTCCAAAAAGGCGTGTTGAAACATCTACGAACGTTCCGAGACAAGCTGGTTGTTTTGATACATGTTTGACTGTACCGAAGCCCAAGAGATTTCCAGTATCGAAACGCATAGGGGTTGTTTAGATACATGTTTTGGTAGAACCAAATCGTTTCAAAACCCTTTGGGGCGTTTTGAAACACCTTGGTCAATTTGGGTCTTAGAAGGCACCCGTATCGAAACAGGGTGACCCGCTTCGATACCAATAGCCCTGAAACTGCAGATGAGGCTTTAAAATGAAGAAAATTTGAACTTTGGTTGATCCTAGAGGCATGAATGAGATGAATGAGCAAGATTAACATATCAAAACATACTCCCCCTAACTATAAGTAAGGATGAAATTATGATATGATCGAAACAGATGTTTCGAAATTAGGATCAAAAACACATAAGCATGGCATTCAACGAGAATTCAAGCAAATTTAAGCACAAAAAGGTCCTAAAAGGTAAAGATAGACTAGTTAGACCTAACTCTCTCCTAAGGGACCAAAAACGCTCTTTATCTAGAGATTTAGTAAAGATGTCCACTAATTGATTTAAGGTGTCTACATACTCTAAAACAACATCTTCCTTAAGGACATGATCTCTAATGAAATGATTCCTTATTTCTATGTGTTTGGTTCCAGAGTATTGGATGGGATTTTTGGTAAGACATATGGCACTAGTGTTATCACACTTAAGGGGTATGGTGTCTACCTTAATTTCATAGTCTAAGAGTTGTTGTTTCATCCAAAGTACTTGAACACAACAACTCCCTCAGGATATGTACTCCGCTTCGGTGGTAGATAAAGCTACACTATTTTGTTTCTTAAAGAACCAAGATATGAGCATACTACCTAGGAATTGACAAGTGTCGGAAGTACTTTTCCTATCTATCTTACAACCTCCGTAATTCGCATCCGAATAAGCATGTAGGTTAAAGGTTGAGTCTCTCGATTACCAAAGACCTAAATAAGGAGTATCTCTAAGGTACCTAAAGATCCTTTTAATGGCTATAAGGTGAGACTCTCTAGGACTAGCTTGGAACCTAGCACACAAGAAAACACTAACCAATATATTTGATCTACTTGCGGTAAGGTAAAGCAAAGATCCAATCATAGAGTGATAAAGCTTACAGTCAACACACTTAACTCTTTCATCTTTGTCAAGCTTTATGGACGACATCATTGGTGTAGCTTGAGGCTTTGCTTGCTCCAAGCCAAACTTCTTGAGCATATCCTTGATGTACTTAGCTTGATTGATGAAGATGTCATCCTTCATTTGTTTGATTTGGAGTCCCAAGAAAAAGGAGAGCTCCCCCATCTTGCTCATTTCAAATTCATCTGGCATTAACTTAGAAAAATCTTGACAAAGCAACTCATTAGTAGAACCAAATATAATATCATCAATATAAATTTGAACTACTAAGATATCCTTGCCATTGTTTTTAATAAATAGTGTTGTGTCCACCTTTCCTTTTTCAAAACCTTTTCTAACTAGAAAACTTGATAATCTTTCATACCAAGCTCTAGGAGCTTGTTTTAAACCATATAAGCTTTTGACAATTTAAAAACATGGTTTGGAAAAATAGGATCTTCAAAACCCAGTGGTTGTTCCACATACACTTTTTCGTTTATATAACCATTTAAAAATGCACTTTTGACATCTATTTGAAAAAACTTGAAATCATGATAACATGCAAATGCAAGTAACATCTTAATTGCTTCCATTCTAGCTACGGGTGCATAGGTTTCATCAAAATCAATTCCCTATTCTTAAGTGTAACCTTGAGCAACAAGCCTAACCTTGTTTCTCACTATGTTACCACTCTCATCTAGTTTGTTTCTAAAGACCCATTTAGTTCATATAGTAGATTTATTTCTAGGCCTATCAACTAATGTCCACACTTTACTTCTCTCAAATTGATTTAACTCATCTTGCATGACCATAATCCAAAAGTCGCCTTTTAATGTTTCTTCAACATTCTTAGGCTCAATACATGAGATAAAAGCAACATGATTAAGCATTTTAAGAGAAGAACGAGTAGTTACCTCATTGGATGGATCACCCAAGATCTCACCACCCTTGACATAGTTGTACTCCCTTGGGTAGCTCACTTTGTTTTCCTCAAGAGACATATCCTACAATGATTCTAGAGGCGGTTCTTGTGTTTCTTCCACTTTGGTTGGAATCTCATTCACCTTTGATGATTCTCCACCATCATTGGATTCAATGATCCCTACATCATCATCATCACAAGAATCCTTCCTCGGAAGGAGGTTATCATCAAAAACCACATGAATAGATTCCTCTACAACTAAAGTTCTTTTGTTAAACACACGATAGGCTTTGGAGTTTAAATAGTAACCTAGAAAAATAGCTTTATCACTCTTTGCATCAAATTTACCTAAATTATCTTTTCCATTGTTTAAAACAAAACACTTGCAACCAAAAGGATGAAAATAGCTAATGTTAGACTTTTTAGATTTTAATATCTCATAAGGAGTTTTCTTCAAAATTGGCCTAATCATTACACAGTTTATAATGTAGTAAGTGGTATTAGTGGCTTCCGCCCAAAAATACTTAGGTAAATTATTTTCACAAAGCATAGTCCTAGCCATTTCTTCTAAAGTTATATTTTTCGTCTCAACTACCCCGTTTTGTTGAGGAGTTCGAGGAGCTGAAAAATTATGGCTAATCCCATTTTCAATAAAAAATCATCAAAACCCATATTTTGAAATTCGGTTCCATGATCACTTCTTATATGTGAAATTTTAAGATCAAGATCATTTTGGGTTATTTTTTAAAATGTGATGAAGTTTTTTAAAGCCTCGTCTTTGGTGCTTAAAAAGAGAAGCCAAGTATATCTAGAGTAACCATCAACAAGCACAAATGCATATGATTTTCCACTCAACCTAGTAGTCCTAATTGGCCCAAAGAGATCCATATGGATCAATCGCAAACACCTACTTGTAGAAACATCATTAATGGACTTGAAAGAGGCTCTATGTTGTTTACCTTTAGCACATACATCACAAATTTTATCTAATGAGAACTTGAGCTTAGGTAGGCCTCTAACTAGATTAAGGGAAACTAATTTTTCTAAAACACTAAAGCTAGCATGTCCTAGTTTCCTATGCCATAACCATGCATCATTTTCATTTTGTGCAACTAAGCATGTGTGGGATGTATGAATGTCATCTAGATGCACCATATATATATTGCCTATGTGATGACCAATGAGCATTGTTTTGTTAGATTTAATGTCAACTATTCTACACCCATTTACATCAAACATGACATTAAACCCTTTATCACATAGTTATGTGTTGAGATATTAATTTTGATATAACAAAATGAAAAATGTTTTTGGACTAAGTTCAAACATTGCAAAAATATTTCAAAGTCCACAAAACTTGGAAAATATGTTTAAAATGTTTTGACTTTGTTCCTATATCAAATATATCTTTTAAATTCAATTTTTAGCCGGTTTTACAAGTTTTTAATGCAGGTTTTGAAACCAGTGAGGCAGTAAGGCCTTGAAACTAAACCTAGGAACAAGTTTCGAAACCCCCTTTAAGGTTTTGAAATCATCGGTTTCGAAACCCTGGCCTGGTTTCTATACCAGGCACATGTAACGGCTAGTTTTTCTTTTGAAAACCTCTAATGGTTTCGAAACCATTGTGCAGGTGAGCATTTAATGTTCGATTTTAATGACTCTCAACGGCTCCAAAACATCCCCAATGGCCATAAACGGCTAGTAACCCATTCCAAACATAAAAGCAAGACTTGGGACACTTGAAGATGGTTAGAGACAATATCCAAGCTTCATGATCAAGAGAAATAGCATTTAAGTCTTTATTCTTCATTTCTCTTGTATATATTATATAGAGAGTGTTTTTCATTGTTTTATTCTTTACACTCTTGTGAGCTTAATTCTTGTAAACACCCACCTTGTGAGGTTTTTATTATTTACACAAATTACATTGTAAAAGGGAGAGGTTCTAGTTTTGCCTAAGGAAAAGCTAGAGTGGTTCTATCTTAGCCATTGAAAAGATAGGATTGTAAGTTTATCCTTTTGGCCTCAAAAGGAAGAATTCATAGTAGTGAATTGGGAAATCCTTAGTGGTGTGCTAAGGTAGTGGATATAGACTCAGTCGAGTAGTCGAACCACTCTAAAATCATCGTGCAAATTGTTTATCATTTTTATCAGTTTTAGCCAATTCTTTCAGGAGTTCAATTCAACCATCTTGACGGTTTCAGAGATCAATTCGAGCGTGCTATAAGCCTTTCAATTGGTATCAGAGCCTCGTATCCATCAAAGGACTAATATCTGAGAGTAAAGATCGATTGCTCGAAGTTCACCGATTCAAGATTTCAAATGGCAAGTGGTTCTACAATTATTTCATTCGAAGAATGTCTCTCTATCATGTGTCCTCCTCTCTTCAAATGAGAAGGTTACTTCCAATAGAGCAACATCATGAAGTATTTCATCGAAGGCTTTAACCTCAACATTTGGATGATTATCGAAGATGGACATTTGGAAGCTCTTAAGAAGGAGAAGAAGAAAAGAAGTGTTAAAGACACAAAGAAGGATCATCTCAATGCAAATGCTATGCACATTCTTCTTTGTGGTCTCAATGAAGAGATTTCCAAGAACGTCTCCCTATCCAAAAGTCCCAAAGAAATTTGGGAGAAGCTTGAGAAATTCTATAGGAAAGAAGAGAAGAAAGATGGAGTTCCATCAAGTGCTAACCTCCTCTCATCTAAAAAGGTGGATGGTGTTATGGCTCTCGATGAGCTCAAGGTATCTTCTAACTCAAATGAATTAAATTCATATTCTTTTGATGAGTTACAAGATGCATTTGATGAATTAATTTTGGAATTTGAGACCGTGAATTCCAAATTTAAGAAAATGATTTCTAAACTTGAATTTGAAACGATTTTCTTTTGAAAACAAAATTGGATTTTGAAAAACATAATGAAATTTTGTAAAATGATTTAGAGTTTTAAAAAACAAGCAATGGAGTTTTAGAAAAAAGAAAATCTTGATTTGAAAGTTAAGCTTGAAACCTTAACAAAAGAAAAAGAAATTGTTTCGAATAATTCATCTCATCCCATAATGACAAGATGCTCACATTGTCATTATCATGTTCATTCTTTAGATACTTGTCCAATTATGAAAAGAAAAACTTATAAAATTAGACAAGTATGGGTTCCTAAGGGAACTAGAGACATTGAGATCAATGTTAATGGATCCAAAGAAATTTGGATACCAAAATCCAAGTAAATCTCTTTTGTAGGTGTGTTGGAGCAAAGGCAAGAAAAGCAAGAATTTCAAATGCTCTAGTCACACAAGTAAAGAAGACATGTAACCTCTAATCCTAATGTATTTGATTTTAAATCATTTGGTTGCCTATTTTGATGATAAATGTTCATGCATCATTGCTTATTTATATTTATAAGTGCATGACATTTTATGATTCTTTATGCATATGAATCACATTGTTTCATTCATATGTTTGCATAAAGTTTTTTAAAAGTCTTGGATAAAATTAAATTTCATGTGATTTTAAATTGATTTGATTCAATGGTGAAATTTAATCTCTTAAGTGTCAAAATTTGAAAAAAAATAAATGGAATGCTTTGATTAAGAGGGAGATTTTGATTTTAAAAAAATATCTTATTCTTCAATGTTATTTTAAACCAACAATTGGTATTTTCTATCAATTGGTACTAAATTTCCAATGATTGGTTTTTAACCTTTCAACATTTTGTGTTTTGAACTTAAATGTGATTTCAAACTTAGTTTTGAATTATTTTTGATATAACAAAAAGGGGGAGAGATATGTTTGAAAAATACAATTTCAAAAAGAAAAGGGGGAGCTTTTATTCTTTCCTAAAAATATTTCTCTTTTTCTAAAATTATTTTTCTAAGGGGGAGTTTTTACAAAAACAATTTTTCAAGTGGTTTTGTTATATCAAAAATGGGGAGATTGTTGAGATACTAATTTTGATATAACAAAGTGAAAAATGTTTTTGGACTAAATTCAAACATTGTAAAAATATTTCAAAGTCCACAAAACTTGGAAAATATGTTTAAAATGTTTTGACTTTGTTCCTATATCAAATATATCTTTTAAAGTCAATTTTTAGCCAGTTTTACAAGTTCTTAATGCATGTTTCGAAACCTCCTATAAGTGGTTTCGAAACTAGTGAGGCAGTAAGGCCTGGAAACCAAACCTGGGAACATGTTTCTAAATCCCCTTAAAGGTTTCGAAACAACCGGTTTCGAAACCACCTAGCCGGTTTCGAAACCCACTGCCTGGTTTTTATACCAGGCACATGTAACAGCTAGTTTTTCTTTTGAAAACCTCTAATGGTTTCGAAACAGCTTCAATGGTTTTGAAACCACTGTGCAGGTGAGCATTTAATGCTCGATTTTAATGACTCTCAACGGCTCCAAAACATCCCCAACGGCCATAAACGGCTAGTAGCTCATTCCAAACATAAAAGCAAGACTTTGGACACTTGAAGATTGTTAGTGACAATATCAAAGCTTCATGATCAAGAGAAATAGCATTTAAGTCTTTATTCTTCATTTCTCTTGTATATATTGTATAGAGAGTGTTTTTCATTGTTTTATTCTTCACACTCTTGTGAGCTTAATTCTTATAAACACCCACTTTGTGAGGTTTTTGTAACACCCGATTTTAGGGGTCGGGTGAAAATAATATTTTAATATTATTTCGGGTTCAGTTTTGCAAATTAAATAATAAAATATTTTATGGGCCTCGGGATTTCAAAATGTTTAAGGCTATATTGGGCCTATCTTTTAAGTCCAAATCTATGGGCTTTAAGAGATGTGGGTTTGGCCATTCATTAATGGCATTTTGGTAAATTGTAAAATGAAGGAGAAATAAGATGACAAAAGGGGGTTTTATTTGAAAGAAAATGCTCATCTTCTTTATTCCACCATTTTTGAAAACCTAAAACCCCTCTTACCCCCCCTAAAGCACTATTTCATCAAATCTCTTCATCAATTAAAGGGCTCTCTTCGAGGTAATTGCGTTTTTGAATTCTCCTCATGATTTCCAACATTTTCATAACTTTAGTTTTCATAGAAATCATCTTTTTGAGTTTTTGAAGTTTTCAAGTTTGAAGAAAAGCATGAAACTTTAATAACTTTTTGGGTTGTTTTGATTAATAGAGTTGAGTTTTGATCTAACCTTGCCCAATGGAACATTATATCTCAATTTGGTTGGGTTTTATAAAGAATCCCGAAATGGGTTTTTAGGGGTATATTTAAAGTGTCAAAATTTGTGTTTTTGGAATTGTTTTGTGAAGAATTATTGGGCTGATGTTATAGAAACATTGGGTGGGTGTTTTTAGATGTTTTGTGATGATTTTTGAGAGGTTATAATGTTAGTTTGATGGGATTCCCGTAGTTACTGCTGTAGGTGATTTTTAGGAGTGGAAATTAAGAGTTTTTGAAGTGTTTGTGTGGGGAAATGAAGGGCTGATGGTTGTACAGCATTATGATGATGTTTTGGACATGTTTTGGAGTGTTTTAAGTGTTTAAATTGGGAGGTAATGGCTGGGTTTTGCTGGAGTACGAAAATGGGATTATTTGGGAGGATTTCGACTTTGAATTGTTGAGAAAATGTTAGAGAATTGAGAACTGATGTGTAACAGTAAATTTGTGGTTGATTAAGAGGTTAATACATTGCTTTTGATTGATTAGAAACAGCAGATTTGGCCTCAGGAGGTTCGGGCATGATTCCGAAAGTTGTGGAGGCTTGGGTTGGCTTTGCTTGGTTTGCTTAAGGAAATATGGTGAGTGGCAAATGTTTTAATTTGATTTTCAAAGGTTGGATCAAGCATGTGGATGTGGAAATTTTTTCAAGAATCATTTTGGTTCAAAGATGGTTTTGAAAGAGTTTAGATTGGGCTTGAAAAGTCAATCTAAACTCAAGAGTAAGTTGATGTGTCTCGCCTCTTTAATTTCCCCTTTTATCATTTGTTTTTCATTGCTTGAAATGATATTTTGATATGCATGAAATTCCAATACTTTGGGAAGAAGCATGTTGCTTAATATTATATCGTTGATCATGTATGATGGTAATAATGGTGATGTTGATATGCCTTGTAAGATGTGTGTAAGTTGGTGCAGGTTGTGCACGAAAATGGTGAGTAAGACCATTTGTGATTGGTAAGATTGTAAGTAGTAAGTGATGCCTAATTGTGGATTTTGTTACAACTTGTTTTGGTTGTGCATGATATAGTGAGTACATGTCGCATGATAGTGATTGTATATCGTGTTGCATGGTTGGTGTCGAACCTCACGTGATGGTTGTCGTTGCTCCGGTGATGTGTAGTCCCGTCGGTAGCGAGTGGTATAAGACTCTGGTGATGTGTAGTCCTACCGGTAGTGACTAGTAGAAGAGTACTTTGACGTGTAGTCCCATTGGAAAACTACTAGTCGAAACGGTGATGTGTAGTCCCACCGTGTGTGCTTTGGTTATGCTTGTGCATACCATGTGTGTTTTGGTTATGCTTGTGCATACCATGTGTTGCTCATGTTGTATCTCACTATATCATTCTCTTTTATGGTTTTGCTTTAATCTAGGATCATGCCTTTAAGCATACCATGAAGTGTGATGCCATGATAAATATCTATATTGTTGAATTGTGGTTGAACTTGCATGTTAGTAAGAGGAGTATGTAGTTGAATGGATCTTTTGTGTTGGCCTTTATCTTTAAAGAAAGCTTTGAACCCTGCATTGTCATTGTTATGTTTTTTTGAGCTCCACTCACTAAGCTTTATGCTTACGCTCTCCTTTTTCCGGCAATGCAGATCCTTAGCTTGGAGTTAGCAAGGAGCAAGAAAAGGGCGTCGAAGCGTGTGGTGGTTTGCTCAAGTATGATTTATTAAATAATGTAGTAGTCTAGCAATGGGAAATGCTACGTGTTTTAGGAGCGTGTATCTAGACTCTGTTGTGTTGGTTTTATGTTGTTAATGCCTTATGTTGGTGGATTTGTTAACCCTGTTGATGTTGATGCCTAAGTGTTTGTTTGGGAGGCTTATAGCTATGTCTTTTGGATGTCATGCTTGGCCTGTAAATCCATGTTTAGATTTCCTTATATGAATGTTTTGTGTTTGTTTGTTAAGGCATGAACTCATATATGCTATGTATGCCTTCTTTTGAATGATTACGTGAATTCCTTGGTTGAATGATGTGTGTTCATGTTGGGTGCTTTGTATGGCTAGATTTCGGTTAAATGATGTGGTATGAATGCTTGGATGTGTCTAGGGAGGTCTTGATTTGCATCTAAAGTGTGATCCTTATGTGTTTTTGCTGAAATTGGAGTATTGTAGAGCAGGGCGTATCGGTACGCCTAAGGGCCGTATCGATACGGTCTTGCCTGCAGAACTCAGTTTTGGTTGGGCGTATCAATACACGGGGGTGTATCGATACGGTCTCAACTCTCTGGATTTCAGTTTAGGTTGGGGCGTATCGATACACGGGGGTGTATCGATACCCTCTTAACTCTCTGGAATTTTGAGGAGTTGGTGAGTTTAGGGCGTATCGATACAGGGTTGAGGCGTATCGGTATGGTTCCATCTTGTTGACCTCGAAATGTTGACCGAGAGGCGCATATCGATACGCTCAAGGGCTGTATCGATACGGTCTTCCCTGAGTTGACCGAGAGGGTTGACTTTGGTCAAGGCGTATCGATACCCTCTGTAGGTGTATCGATACGGCCTGTTTAATAAGGAAAGTTGGGCTGTTTAATTACATGTCTTGTGGGTTTTGTATCCGTGTTTGTTCGCTGCGTGTCCCATCACATAGGATTTAATAAAGGCATCTAGAAAAGATAAAGAAAAAAATAGGGTTGTTAACCGAAGGGGAGCCTTAACGGGTTTCACTTCGGTTTTCCCCGTGTAGCCTACTCGGACCGGTCAGCCGTCTAGACCGGGACAAGGGGGTTACATTTAGTGGTATCAGAACCTGAGGTTTCCGAGACCTCGGGTGGGTAAGTGAGGTAAGTTTTATGTGTTATGTTGTTTTTATGTCTCGGTGAATGTTTTGCCATGTATGCTTGATGTTTGCTTGTTAGTACGGTGTTTGAAAGCATGTGTTAGCATGATGGTTGTGTTGAAGCGTAGTGTCGAGTTCCCATTACTACTATTACTTATTTGAAATGATTTTTGTAAAGGAATATACTTGAGCACCTTGGACCCGAGTCTATCGCAATTGAGTGCAAGTGTACACGTCGCAAGTAATAAAGTGATACTAGAGTATCGGATATCGTCTCCACAGGGACTGGGCTAACCCTTTCCTTTGCTATCTGCACAAGGGGAAAAGAATAGATTAAGATATTGTCACGAAAATAATAAAGAATACTGGAAAATAAAAGTAGAGAAATCAAGATAGAGAGAATGGGCTGGTATTGAATTGCTCAGTAGTGCAGGTATTGCAGAGTTTAGGAAATCCAATCCTGTCGTCGCGCCCGTCGCCGACAGCACCTGTCGCGGCGTCTGTCCGTTAGCTGTCGCGGCAGCGAACACTAACTCCGTACTTCAAGCTTGGCAAGAATCCCAGATCTGCCTTGCCCTATCCCTAGGCACAAGTCTGTCGATGATCACGTCTTTGATGATACCTCCCGGCGTGAATCGAAGGATGAACACCGATGTGTATGAATTCTTCCTTAGCCACTTAACCTCGCCCTATCCCTAGGCACGAGATGGTTCAACTATAAACTAGAGAACGCGCTCTTATCTCTTTCGTATACTTAACTCTCCCGATGCTAAGTAAATGGATAACCTCACAATGCTCTCCCGATGCTCTTGCAAGATGTTAAAACCAAGATAAAAGAACTTGAAGTTTATTTTATTGAACTTGAAAAATCCTAAAACAAAGCAACCCTTGCAACTACTTTACAAAACAACCCGTAGCCCTAGGGGTTTTTTAGAACATGTCGGTGACAGGTAAACGGCAAGGTTTAGGTTTCGGTTATGGGGTAATCGGTTATGCCCTAGGTTAAATCTATGCCCTTATATAAGCTTTGGGCTCAAGTTATCTAAGGTAACAAGGATTACAACTTTAATTAAAAGTAAGATTCTAATAAAGACTAAATCTCTAAAGACGCCTACTTTCCAGCCGCATCCTTGCTTTTAGGAATTTCCTCTCCTTGGGCTTTGGCTTGACATATCTTTTGATCCGGGCTTGGAAAAATATGTGGCTTTCACACGACAGATGAGCAGATTTTTCTCTATCTATCGAGGTCCACTTTGCTTTTCCTCTTCATAAGTCTGCTGTCACCATGCTGTCACGACAGGTCCATGACAGGTTCGTCTTCTTCGGCTGCTTGTCCAGTTCAGCTTTCCTGCTTATCTGCCCTGCGCCTGCCTTCATCGTCAACCATGGCAGCTACCTGCAAAATACACCATCTTTTAGTAGAATCCGTGCCTTTTTTATAATTGTGATGTTTTACTGAAAACTAACCTAAATGCAATGCAATGATGCTTGAATGCAGCAGAAATATGGGTTAAAAAGGGTGTAAATAATAGAACTTTTACACACTCAACACACCCCCAAACTCAAGTTTTTGCTTGCCCTCAAGCAATTAAGACTTAAAAGAAAAATGAAAATTTTTGTGTTGGCCTTCAAACAGTGAACTGTCCCTTACCCGTCGCTCATTCTCTGCGGCGGCAGCAACCTGTCGGAAAGGTTAGGATCTATCCGGAATCTCCCTATAGCTCTCGTGCAGTGTGTGCATGCTTGTGAACAGTTATATGCTAAGACTCTCTTAGTTTCACTAGAATATTCAACTCCTTAACTCGAATTTTTATGCCAAAGTTTACTTTCTTTTAGAAGGCACATTTTCATGCTTCTTATTCTTCTATTTTTAAGCTAAGTTTTTCTAGAGCCAGTTTCGGGCACCTCTAGTTAGCTTCCTAGAGCCGGTTTCGGGCACCTCTAGGTTTTTGATTTTCTTTTGCTAAACTTCTTTCCTAGAGCCAGTGTTAGGCACCTCTAGGGGCTATTCAAGTTCTAAGCATCCTACTCTAGTTTGGCTAAAAGAAATCTAAGCAATATAACAGTCACAAAAGTGTTTAAGTTTTCAGAACTATAGAAAGGCTCTAAACTTTTCCTTAACCTGTCCTAAAGATGCTGCTACGACAGAGCCGTCATGACAGGTAAGTTACTTTCACAGTTTTGAGCCAACAGTTTAAATTTTCTATTTTTTTTAAGAAAATAAATAAATAATAAGACACAACAAATAATAAAGAGATGTGCTAAAGACTCCATTAATGATGGAGGGTTGCCACCCCCAAACTCGAGGGTTGCATTGCCCTCAATGCAAAATGACATCAAAAATAAAGAAAAACAAGATAAATAAAAGGACATCACAAAAGATAAGGCAGGCAGCAGTAAAGGAAAAATAAAAACTTAAATTTTCACTCGCTGTCCTCGCTGCTGCTGCTGACGCGGATCTGGTGGCGGCGTCTGTGCTGTGGAGGGGGCTGGGCAGGTTGAGGGGCAGGTTGCTCAGCAGGTTCATCGGCCGGTGGAGGGGCAAGTTCATGGGCAGGTTGAGGGGCTGTTGCTCCACTAGCCGGACGTCGGAACTGCTACCGCTGTCCCATGAGCTGCTGGTGGTAGTGGCTCTGGGCAGCCTTTTCTTGTGCGCCACGTGCTTAATTCGTTTTACCCTCGTAAAGTCGCCCTCCAAATTCCTCCGGATAAGCGGGCTGTCATCAGTGGCAGGTCTCTTGGTTCCTCGAGGGGAGGTGTCTGCCGGTGGGCTGCCGGCTGCCGTCGGGGCAGGGGATGGTGTGGAAGTGGCAGAATGTCTATGGGGAGAGACAGGTGGTGTGGGAGTGGGGGAGGGGATATGGAAATAATGGGCGGGGAAGGTGGGGAATATGACATCCGAATAATGTAAAGTATTAGTAATGAAATTTATCGTTGCATTTGAGAAGTCACGGATAAAAGTCATCAAACCCATTTGGCGCTCCTCTACCCTTAAGATGGCAGCAAGGATGTGGGCAGACTGATCTGTCGGAGCGGTGTCGGCGGCAGCATCTGGGGCAGGTTCGGTGGCAGGTTCATCATCGGAATCAGCAGGAGGGGCATTTGGGTCGAAGGCGTTGATGGGTGATACGACTATGACCTCCATGAGGCTGGATATGTTGTTGTCAGTCTAGCCGCTGCCCGTCTTGATTTTGTCGAAGGGTTCCTCTGGTACGGCAACACAGCGGCAGAGGGCGGTGATGGTGAACGGCAGGCAGAGTCGTGAGTCTGAGCGGAAGGCACAATCGATGATGTTGTCCCTCATGTACCTGCCCACATTGATGGGCCTGTCATGCATAATAGAGTGAATGAGGGCCAAGCGCTGTCGGTTGACTGTCGTATGGTGGGACGAAGGCAGGATACGCTTTTTGATGAAAGCGTTCCACAGTTTTGCTTCGGGGAGAAGCTGCCCCCTATTGACTGAGTGGGGGTTTTTCTTGCTGGTAGTCCATGTCGTACCAGCTTCTGTCAGCTCCACCATGATTGCATCATAGGCAGCAGCGTCGAGGGTGTCCAGAAATTGTTGGTGAGCATCATCATTGGGGCCAAAGAAGAGGCCGAACATATGGTTGATGCTGTTGGCGGTAAGGGGCACTTCCACTCCTCGGACAGTGACAGATGCCGCTGTTTTGCTGCCGATGGCCTCGTAAAATTCTCGGACCAAAGTATCATTTAACTCTGCCGGCTGCTCGGCAAAGTCCTCCCATAGATGTGTCGTTATGGCCTTCACAATGAACGGTCGCAGTCCCATATGAGGGGCATCTCTGTTGTATATAAAGCCACGCTCCTCCCATAGCTCCTTTTTGGCGAATGGTGATGCAAGGGCAGCAGCGTTCTGACGGGTTTGTCTCGACAACATTTTGGTTGCAAGGGCTGTGAAAGAGAGAAAACAAATAAAACTAGAGGAGAACAACAAGAGAGAAAAATCAGAAGTGATGAAAAATGAAAATGGGAAGGGGTTTATATAGCGGTCGAGTAGCTGCCCATTTAATGCCGCAACGGCAGGCGGGAATAACGGGGCGGCAGATTGGATGTAGCGTGTCTGACGCGTCTGACACGCATTTAAGCGTCTGTTACGCGTCTGCCGCACGCTTCGTCGTCTGCCGTGTTAGTCTGTTGACAGCCTGTCATATCCGTCTGCGGCGGCAGCCGAAACGACAGGTTTCCATAAATGGGCTTTATTGGGCTAATGGATGGGCGGTGGGCCTGGGTCACTTCTCCTTTTCTTCTTGACTCCTTTATTTCCTAAAAACTGAAATTAGAAAAACAAAACATTATTCGAATAAAATAAACCTAATTTCCTAATAATAATAAATAAATAAAATAAAATAAATAAAAATAAAAATTAAGTTAAATTAGGGATGCCTTGTGGGGCATCACCTAAAGTAACCACTTCCTGTATTCCTGGGGCTTCAGTCCCCTGATAATGCTTGAGGCATTGTCCATTGACTTTGAATTGGTGCCCGTCCTTTAATGATTGAATTGTAATGGCACCATGGGGAAAAACTTGAACCACTTGGAAAGGGCCAGACCATCTAGATTTGAGCTTCCCTGGAAAGAGTTTCAACCTAGAATTAAACAACAACACAAGCTGCCCTGGGCAGAACTGTCGTGGCAGCAGCTTCTTGTCATGCCACTTCTTAGTCTTTTCCTTGTAAATCCTTGCATTGTCGTAGGCCATTGTCCGTATTTCATTGATCTCATTCAAATCTAACAGCCTTTTCTGGCCTGCCTTGTCCAAGTCCATGTTTACTGCCTTGATTGCCCAATATGCTTTGTGCTCGATCTCGACAGGCAAGTGACAGGTTTTTCCATAAATCAGTCGAAATGGAGACATGCCCAATGGAGTCTTGAAAGATGTCTTGTATGCCCATAATGCATCATTCAGAAGTAGAGACCAATCTTTCCTAGTTGGTTTAACCATCTTTTCAAGAATGTTCTTCACTTCCCTGTTGGAAATCTCAGCCTGTCCATTGGTCTGTGGGTGGTATGCTGTCGCGATCCTATGCTTAACACCATATTTCTTCAAGGCGGCAGCAATTACCTTATTATCGAAATGTCTCCCTTCATCACTGATAATCGCCCTAGGGATGCCAAATCTAGAAAATATGTTTTTGTGCAAAAACTTTTGGATCGTTTTGGCATCATTCTTTTGAGTTGTGATTGCTTCTACCCACTTGGAGACATAATCCACTGCTAGGAGGATGTAAAGATTTCCACATGAAGATGGAAAAGGTCCCATAAAATCAATCCCCCAAACGTCGAAGATCTCGACTTCTAGGATATTCTGCAGTGGCATCTCATTTCTCCTCGAGATGTTACCTGTCCGCTGGCACCTGTCACAGTTCTTGTAAAAGTCTTGTGCATCTTTATACAGTGTCGGCCAGTAGAACCCTGACTGCAGCACCTTGGCAGCAGTTTTGTTGCCTCCTAAATGGCCTCCATATTGTGAAGCATGACAGTGATGGAGAATGTCTTCTTGTTCTTCTTGTGGTACACACCTCCTTATAACCTGATCTGCGCACATTTTGAAAAGAAGAGGTTCGTCCCAATAATAATGCTTAACATCATTTTGGAACCTCTTCCTGGCTTGATAATTAAGATCAGAAGGAAATATTCCGCTAACTATAAAATTAACGAAATCAGCATACCAGGGAAGGTCAGAAGACTTACCTGCCGCCATGGCTGTCGCGACAGCGATTGCGGCAGCAAAGAGCTGCTCATCTGGGAAGGTCTCCAGTATGTGTGTATCATCAATGGGTAGACTTTGTCCCATCTCCAACCTCGACAAGTGGTCTGCCACCTGATTTTCTGTCCCCTTTTTGTCTTTGATTTCAAGGTCGAACTCTTGTAATAGCAAGATCCATCGTATCAACCTAGGCTTTGCATCCTTCTTTGCGAACAAATACTTGAGGGCAGAATGATCTGTGTGCACTATTACTTTCGTCCCAAGTATATAAGAACGAAATTTGTCGATGGAGAACACCACAGCTAACAGCTCCTTTTCTGTGGTGGTGTAGTTCACTTGGGCGTCATTTAAAGTTTTGCTGGCATAGTATATGACGTGAAACAGCCTGTCCTTGCGCTGCCCAAGTGCTGCCCCGACAGCATAGTCACTGGCATCACACATAATCTCAAACGGTTGTGTCTAGTCTGGTGGCTGTACTATGGGGGCTGTCACTAGCTTTTCCTTCAGAACCTTGAATGCTTCAGTACATTCTTCATTAAAGTCAAAGGGTCGGTTCTGCTCTAAGAGATGACATAGGGGCTTCGTGATTTTTGAGAAATTCGCGATAAATCTCCTATAAAAACCAGCATGCCCTAAAAAACTCCTAATGCCCTTGACTGTTGTTGGCGGCGGCAGCTTCTCAATGACTTCAATCTTAGCCCTGTCGACTTCTATCCCACGGCAGCTAATCTTATGGCCAAGGACTATCCCCTCATCCACCATAAAATGGCATTTTTCCCAATTTAAAACAAGATTAGTTTTTTCACATCTTTCAAGTACCTTTTGAAGATTGTCGAGGCAGCTCTCAAAATCGTCTCCAAAGACGGAAAAATCATCCATGAAAATCTCAAGGAAGTCCTCTACCATGTCGGAGAATATGGCCATCATGCACCTTTGGAAGGTGGCAGGTGCATTACAGAGTCCAAACGGCATCCTCCTAAATGCGTATGTACCGTAGGGGCATGTGAAAGTCGTTTTCTCTTGATCCTCTGGTGCAATAGCAATTTGGTTATAACCTGAGTAACCATCAAGAAAACAATAGTAAGGTTTACCCGCTAATCTATCAAGCATTTGATCAATAAAGGGTAAAGGAAAGTGGTCTTTTCGGGTAGCTTTATTAAGCTTCCGATAGTCCATACAAACCCTCCAACCGGTCACAGTCCTGGTTGGGATTAACTCATTGTTCTCGTTGGTCACCACGGTCATTCCTCCTTTCTTGGGAACACATTGCACCGGGCTTACCCATTTGCTGTCGGAGATGGCGTAAATAATACCAGCATCTAACCATTTAATGATCTCCTTACGCACTACCTCCTTCATTGCATGGTTTCACCGCCTTTGGGCATCTATAGTCGGCTTATGATCTTCTTCAAGGAGGATTTTGTGCATGCATAATGCCGGACTAATGCCTTGAATGTCTGCTATCGTCCATCAAATCGCCTTCTTGTGCTGCCTTAACATGTCGATCAGCTGTCGTTCCTGTTCCTGCGGCAGCTTAGCAGAGATGATTACGGGCAGTGTGTTATCACAACCAAGATAAGCATATTTAAGCTGCCCTGGCAGGGGCTTAAGTTCTAAGACAGGTGGTTCAACAGTAGATGGCTTTTGGATTAAATGGTTATCCGAAGTGTAATTCAAAGGTTCGAATAACTTACCTGGACGATGGTCTAACCAGTTTACCTCCTCATGACCTTCAGTATCAGTTGTATCAGATTTAGAGGAGTCGCTGTCGTCGGCGCTGTCGTCGTTGCTGTCGTGACAGGCCTGTAGATGGCTGTCGCAGCAGTGACCAAATTTTATATCACGGCAGCCCGACCTGATGCAGGGTTGATCAAAGGTCACCTCAATGATGGCCTTACATTCTTCATCCACATCAGCATGTTTCATTGCTTGGAGAACATTCAACTTAATTTCTTGATCGTTCACGCGCATGGTGAGTTCTCCTTTCTTCACATCAATCAATGATATGCCCGTGGCTAAGAAGGGTCGCCCAAGGATGACTGGTGCATTTTCATCTGCCTCACAATCTAAGATAAGAAAGTCAGCAGGAAATATAAGCTTATCCACTCTTACCAAAATATCTTCAATTTTTCCCTCGGGGTGAACGTAAGAGCGGTCGGCTAGCTGTAGGGTAACTGTCGTGGGCCGCGCCTTGCCAATACCTAGTTTCTGAAAAACAGATTTGGGCATTAGATTAACACTAGCACCTAGATCACAAAGTGCCTTACCCACAAATCTGTCGCCGATTACACAAGGTATGATGAAGCTCCCCGGATCCTTCTTTTTCTGGGGGGGCTGTCGATGAAGAATACTCATGCAACCTTCTTGCATCCTTACCGTTTCAAATTCCCCAAGTTTAGATTTTTTCAACATAACATCCTTGAGAAATTTAGCATAACCGGGCATCTCTCTAACAGCATCTAACAACGGAATATTAATATGAACCTATTTAAAAATATCATAAATCTTTTTAAGTTGAGATTCATGCTTAGCTTGTTGTTTCCGTTGCGGAAAAGGTGGTGGAGGACGGTAATCAGCAATGCGTCCTTCCCACTGCATGCGAATCTGAGGACGATACTCATCTTTTTTCTCCTCTGTCGCTTCTGCTGTCGTGACAGGCTCATCGGCAGCAGTCTGTTTATCACCTGTCGGGGCAGCTTCCTCGGCAGGTTTATCCAAGGCAGGTTCCTTTTCTATTTCAGCTTCTTTTTCCGGCCCTGGTAACTTTTTCCCACTCCTAGTAGTAATCACCTTACATTGCTCATGTGGGGGCGGTCTAGCATTTTCAGTATTGCTAGGGAATCCTCCACTCTGCCGTGGCTTAATATGCTGCGACACCTGACTCATTTGTGTCTCTAGAGATTTCAAGGTAGCCTCATGATTTGTCATTCTCATCTTGGTTTCATCCATAAAGGTTTCCGTCTTCTTGACAAACTGATTAATATTCTCCATATACGTACCAGTCTGAGACATAAAGGTGGCCAAAGTCTGCTCCAATATACTACTCGTGGCAGGTGGTGGCTGTTGTTGCTGCTGAGGCGGCAGGTTCTGCGGCAGGTTCTGCGGCAGATGCTGTCGCGTCAACAATCTAGGATCCCCTGATTCTGATTATGCGCTTGTGGATTCAGGGCGTTGTTGGGGTTACTCCAGGAGAATTTGGGATCCTTCCTCCAATTGGGATTATAGTTGTTGGAATTGTAGTTCGGCTTGTAATTTCCAACATATTTTCCCTCTTCTATATTTATTGGGCACTCATCCCTACTATGATTTCCCTCACAAGTAGCACAAACTTCCTCGGCAGCAAATCCTTGTAATTCATCATCATTCAGCAACTTTTTCATTGCTTTAGTAAGGAATGCTACCTGCGATTTCATAGTGTTGTCGGCCTCATAGTCCTTGACAGCAAGTACTCGTTTACCTCCTCTTCTAGCGATTGGAAACTACTCCTCATTCTTAGCCAGATGTTTCAAAACTTGTAGGGCCTCGTCTGGATCTTTATCCAATAATAGTCCATTCGCTGCAAAATTAATTCGAATGCGAGTTTGTAAGTTAGCAGCATTATAGAACTTAGTTACCTGATTCCAGACGGGAAATCCATGCATTGGGCAGTTTCGAAGAAGAGTTGTAAATCTGTCCCAGGCCTCGTGCATTGGCTCGTCATCTTCCTGTTGAAAAGTAGCAATTTCGTTACGTAATCGCTTAGCTAAATGTGAAGGATTAAAACGAGACAAAAATTCACGAGTTAAATCTGCCCAAGTCATAATAGAACCCGGCGTAAGTTTATTCCACCAAGTTTTAGCTCTGTCCCTCAATGAATGGGGGAATAACTGAAGCCTCAGTATCTCCGGACTAACTCCTGGCAGTCTAAACGAACCACAGATCTCCTGGAACATTTTGAGATGCTCCCTAGCATCTTCTGTCGCAGAACCACTGAACTGCCCGGCGTTGTTGATCATACTAAACATGACAGGTTTAAGTTCGAAGTTGTCAACATCAATATCTGGCAGCGTGGTCTCCAGTTCTACATGATCGTTCAACATGTAGTCACGACATGACCGTCGTCCATTTGCCCTCGGCGGGTCGCCGACAGGTGGTATATCTCCACCAGCGGGCTGGTTACGGGCCATCTGCTCTAGCTGTTCCTCAAGGTATTCGTTCCTGTCTAAAAGGTGGCGAATCTATTTCTTGAGATTGAATGAACGCTCAACTTCTGGATCTAATTTATATTCAGGATCTTCGCCTCTTTTCGATCTGCGCATAAACAAGAAAACCTCGTGAAAAGCAAGAGTTTAAAATGACAAGAAAAATTAAAGAAAAAGAAAAATAAAAATAAAAGCAAAAAGTGCAATAAAAGAAAGATGTAGTTATGTTGTCAATCCCCGGAAACGGCGCCAAAAACTTGTTGCGTGTAAAAGAGTCTATCGCAATTGAGTGCAAGTGTACACGTCGCAAGTAATAAAGTGATACTAGAGTATCGGATATCGTCTCCACAGGGACTGGGCTAACCCTTTCCTTTGCTATCTGCACAAGGGGAAAAGAATAGATTAAGATATTGTCACGAAAATAATAAAGAATACTGGAAAATAAAAGTAGAGAAATCAAGATAGAGAGAATGGGCTCGTATTGAATTGCTCAGTAGTGCAGGTATTGCAGAGTTTAGGAAATCCAGTCCTGTCGTCGCGCCCGTCGCCGACAGCACCTGTTGCGGCGTCTGTCCGTTAGCTGTCGCGGCAGCGAACACTAACTCCGTACTTCAAGCTTGGCAAGAATCCCATATCTGCCTTGCCCTATCCCTAGGCACAAGTCTGTCGATGATCACGTCTTTGATGATACCTCCCGGCGTGAATCGAAGGATGAACACCGATGTGTATGAATTCTTCCTTAGCCACTTAACCTCGCCCTATCCCTAGGCACGAGATGGTTCAACTATAAACTAGAGAACGCGCTCTTATCTCTTTCGTATACTTAACTCTCCCGATGCTAAGTAAATGGATAACCTCACAATGCTCTCCCGATGCTCTTGCAAGACGTTAAAACCAAGATAAAAGAACTTGAAGTTTATTTTATTGAACTTGAAAAATCCTAAAACAAAGCAACCCTTGCAACTACTTTACAAAACAACCCGTAGCTCTAGGGGGTTTTTAGAACATGTCGGTGACAGGTAAACGACAGGGTTTAGGTTTCGGTTATGGGGTAATCGGTTATGCCCTAGGTTAAATCTATGCCCTTATATAAGCTTTGGGCTCAAGTTATCTAAGGTAACAAGGATTACAACTTTAATTAAAAGTAAGATTCTAATAAAGACTAAATCTCTAAAGACTCCTACTTTCCAGCCGCATCCTTGCTTTTAGGAATTTCCTCTCCTTGGGCTTTGGCTTGACATATCTTTTGATCTGGGGCTTGGAAAAATATGTGGCTTTCACACGACAGATGAGCAGATTTTTCTCTATCTATCGAGGTCCACTTTGCTTTTCCTCTTCATAAGTCTGCTGTCACCATGCTGTCACGACAGGTCCATGACAGGTTCGTCTTCTTCGGCTGCTTGTCCAGTTCAGCTTTCCTGCTTATCTGCCCTGCGCCTGCCTTCATCGTCAACCATGGCAGCTACCTGCAAAATACACCATCTTTTAGTAGAATCTGTGCCTTTTTTATAATTGTGATGTTTTACTGAAAACTAACCTAAATGCAATGCAATGATGCTTGAATGCAGCAGAAATATGGGTTAAAAAGGGTGTAAATAATAGAACTTTTACACACTCAACACCCTTGCTCTTGCTAACCCTAAATATTCTTGCTTGTGTGTTTTGTTTATTGTTGTATTGTTGTCTTTGGTAAGTTTGAGGCCAAGGTGTGGGCCTGGAGTTGGTAATCATGAATCTGAGGTTTTAGAGGATGTGAATGATGAGAGAGTTCATCGCTTTAGTTCAGGGTAGTATGACCGTACCAGAGTTTGGAGTGCAGTTTGTTTGTTTGGGTCAACATGCATATGAGTTGGTTTCTATTGAGGGAGAACGATGTGACCGATCTTGATATGAGTTGGTAAGAGAAGTTAAGACCTAAGAGTTGGCTTCGGAATGATGTTGATGTTATAGCAAGTAATTCATCGATACAGTCAATGAGCTTGTTCTACTGATTAATTCTGGATCTACGCGTCCGTGTATTTGGAGTGAACATGCGAAGTTGTTGAATCTACCTTGTGAGGTACTAGAGGTAGGTGTTAGTGTTACTAGCTCTTTTGGGGCATGGATTGGCTTAAAGAACATAGAGTTAGGGTAGACCTTGAGATGATGAGAGTTTTCTTAAAGCTTATGGATGACTATGAGATTGTAATGGTAGGTGGGAATGTGGATTTCGTATCGAATGTTGATCTAGCTTTAGAGGTCAAAGATTGATTGACTTTGGTTGACAGGCTTGCCGGGCAAATGTGATGGATTTGATTTTTGAATGAGGATTAGACCGCATACTGTTAGAATAGTTTGTGTTTTCCTAAAAGTGTTGGCAAGAATTATCCGGTTTGTCTTTTGTTAGGGAAGAAGAGTTTGTTATTGAAACCGTCTCCGAGTTGCTCCTGTTTTGTTTGCTCTGTATCTTATGATTCCCGACAGAACTGAGAGTGTTGAAAAATCAACTTCTAGATTTGTTAGACCTTAGATTCATTAGGCTTAGTACATCATCTTAGAGTGTGACATTGCAATTTGTGAAGGAGAGAGAAGACAATACGAGAATATGTTTAGATTTTAGATAGTTGAAACAATTGGCAGTGAACAATTAGTGTCCTTTTTCCGAGCATCAGTGGTTTGTTGATCAGTTGAGGGGTGCTTCAGTCTTTTAAAGATTGATTTGAGATCCGATTACTACCAGTTGAAAGTGAGAGAGGTTGATGTACCGAAGGCAGCTTTCGGGGCAGATGTGATCACTTAGAGTTTTGGGTTATGTCGTTTGTTTGACTAGTGTGTTAGCTACTTTTATAGAGATGTTGAGCAGAATGTTTTCCTAAGTCCTTGATCAGTTTGTAGTAGCTCTCTTAGATGATATGTGGGTCTATTCATGTACCGAAGAAGACCATGACAAGCCTTGAAGTTAGGGTTGTAGATCCTTTTAGAGAATCAGTTGTATGCCAAGTTGAGCAAGTGTGGACTCCGAGTCGAGGAAGATGTCCTCCTAGGACATGTAGATTAGTCGAGTGTATTAGGATAAATCCCAAGTGGGCAGAAGAAGATGGAAGAAATTGAAGACTGTGACATGAATCTATAGTTTCTAGGTCTAGCATTGTTGCTATCGAAGGTTCGTAAATGATCTTTTGAAGATAGCTGCTCCTTTGACAGATTGCTACAGAAGAGTGTTCAGTTTGTGTGGTTAGATGCGAGACAATGAGCCTTGAAAAAAACCTAAAGAAACTTTGATGAAAGCTTTGACCTTGATCTAGCCGATGTCAGAGAAAGAATTTGCGAACTATAGTGATGCGTTACGTGTAGAGTTAGGTTGTGTGCTTATGCAAGATAGAAGTTTGTGGCTTATTCATCGAGATAGTTGAAATACCTTGAAAAGAATTATCTAACACAAGACATAGAGTTAACTGCAGTTGTATTTGCTTCGAAGACTTAGAGGGAAAGCGGGTATAGTAAAGAATGCATAGTATATGTACACTTATCATCAGAACTTGAAATATTAGACGACTTAGGAAGGGTCGAAACTTGAATAGCATAAAGTGTTAGAACTGCTTGAAGACTGTAATATCAAGATTGAGTACCATCCGAAGATAGTCAACGTAGTAACCGATGTTCCGAGTTATATTTGTTGTTAGTTTGACAGCCGAGTTGCGAGCTATTCACTAGATTCAGTTTATCAATGATAGTGGTTTTGTGGCCGAGATCGGGTTAAACCTTCTTTGAGTCAGATGCTTAAAGAGAAACAGTTGCAAGACAGGTTCTTGGCACCTCACGTGCAAGAATTAGTGGAAGGAAGACCTCCAGAATACAGTTCCAGTGATGACAGAGTTTTGCAGTTCAGAGATAGAATAGTTGTGCCGATTGACATAGTGTTTTGAGACGTACTATTTTGGCCGAAGCACACGGCAGTTCTTTCGTATTGCATCAGAGTAGTATGAAGACATATTGTGGGTTGAAGATGAGTACTTCTGGATCGAGTTGATGGATGATGTGGTTCAGTATGAGAGTAAGTGTGTAAATTGCCAGCGTGTCAAGGCCGAACATCAGTTTCTTCTAGTTTGTTACATCCGTGAAAGATTCCTAATGAGAGTGGGAAATAGATTTGAGGGACTTTGTGTCTGGATCGCCTTTGATTTACTATGGGAGAGTTTAGCCGAGTAAACGATGATAGTTGCACCGAGTGTACTCATTTTATAAACGTTCACGTTACTTGTACCGTGGGTAAGATGGCGGAGTTGTGCCTTAGCAAGAGTGTGAGTTGTATAGTGTCTTGAGATCGATAGTGGCCGATAGAGATTCGAGTTTTCGACTAGATTGTTGAAGACGTCTACAATAGTGTTTGGTTACCTGTTGGAGTCAGATGATCAGTCAGAGGAAGTTACGAGTCAAGTGTTCAAACAATGATGTATGAGTTTGTGAATCGGGCTAGTTCTGTTGTTTATCTGTTGCGGTTACCACCATAGTTAGAAGGAGGTATGTAATGTGTTCTGTGTATCTATGATTCAGAAGTGTGAGTCAGTTTTGTCCCGTGTTATGTTGTTGAAGAGATTGAGTTGAGTTTAAAATGGTCATGCATTGAAGGACCCGTTGAGATCTAGGCATCAGATAGCAAATGTTGTGTGGTGAGTCTACCGAGTTGGAGAGTATGTTGTGGTAAGAGAGAAAGTGTGGAGGAGCATGTTTCAGTGACTCTTCCTGTTCGATAAATTTCGGGGACGAAATTTCCTTAAGTAGGGGAGAGTTGTAACACCCGAGTATAGGGGTCGAGTGAAAATAATATTTTAATATTATTTTGAGTTCGGTTTTGCAAATTAAATAATAATATATTTTATGGGCCTCAGGATTTCAAAATGTTTAAGGCTATGTTGGGCCTATCTCTTAAGTCCAAATCCATGGGCTTTAAGAGATGTGGGTTTGGCCATTCATTAATGGCATTTTGGTAAATTGTAAAATGAAGGAGAAATAAGATGACAAAAGGGGGTTTTATTTGAAAGGAAATGCTCATCTTCTTCATTCCACCATTTTTGAAAACCTAAAACCCCTCTTACCCCCCTAAAGCACTATTTCATCAATTCAAGGGTTCTCTTCGAGGTAATTGCGTTTTTGAATTCTCCTCATGATTTCCAACATTTTCATAGCTTTAGTTTTCATAGAAATCATCTTTTTGAGTTTTTGAAGTTTTCAAGTTTAAAGAAAAGCATGAAACTTTAATAGCTTTTTGGGTTGTTTTGATTAATAGAGTTTAGTTTTGATCTAACCTTGCCCAATGGAACATTCTATCTCAATTTGGTTGGGTTTTATAAAGAATTCCGAAATGGGTTTTTAGGGGTATATTTAAAGTGTCAAAATTTGTGTTTTTGGAATGGTTTTGTGAAGAATTGTTGGGCTGATGTTATAGCAACATTGGGTGGGTGTTTTTAGATGTTTTGTGATGATTTTTGAGAGGTTATAATGTTAGTTTGATGGGATTCCCGTAGCTACTGCTGTAGGTGATTTTTAGGAGTGGAAATTAAGAGTTTTTGAAGTGTTTGTGTGGGGAAATGAAGGGCTGATGGTTGTACAGCATTATGATGATGTTTTGGACATGTTTTGGAGTGTTTTAAGTGTTTAAATTGGGAGGTAATGGCTGGGTTTTGCTGGAGTACGAAAATGGGATTATTTGGGAGGATTTCGGCTTTGAATTGTTGAGAAAATGTTAGAGAATTGAGAACTGATGTGTAACAGTAAATATGTGGTTGATTAAGAGGTTAATACATTGCTTTTGATTGATTAGAAACAGCGGATTTGGCCTCGGGAGGTTCAGGCACGATTCCAAAAGTTGTGGAGGCTTGGGTCAGCTTTGCTTGGTTTGCTTAAGGAAATATGGTAAGTGGTTAATGTTTTCAAGAATTGATTTGGTTGGATCAAGCATGTGGATGTGGATGTGGAAATGTTTTCAAGAATTGATTTGGTTCAAAGATGGTTTTGAAAGAGTTTAGATTGGGCTTGAAAAGTCAATCTAAACTCAAGAGTAAGTTGATGTGTCTCGCCTCTTTAATTTCCCCTTTTATCATTTGTTTTTCATTGCTTAAAATGATATTTTGATATGCATGAAATTCCAATACTTTGGAAAGAAGCATGTTGCTTAATATTATATCGTTGATCATGTATGATGGTAATAATGGTGATGTTGATATGCCTTGTAAGATGTGTGTAAGTTGGTGCAGGTTGTGCACGAAAATGGTGAGTAAGACCAATTGTGATTGGTAAGATTATAAGTAGTAAGTGATGCCTAATTGTAGATTTTGTTACAACTTGTTTTGGTTGTGCATGATATAGTGAGTACATGTCTCATGATAGTGATTGTATATCGTGTTGCATTGTTGGTGTCGAACCTCACGTGATGGTTGTCGTTGCTCCGATGATGTGTAGTCCTGCCGGTAGCGAGTGGTATAAGACTTCGGTGATGTGTAGTCCCACCGGTAGTGACTAGTAGAATAGTACTTTGACGTGTAGTCCCATTGGAAAACTACTAGTCGAAACGGTGATGTGTAGTCCCACCATGTGCATTTTGGTTATGCTTGTGCATACCATGTGTGTTTTGGTTATGCTTGTGCATACCATGTGTTGCTCATGTTGTATCTCACTATATCATTCTCTTTTATGGTTTTGCTTTAATCTAGGATCATGCCTTTAAGCATACCATGAAGTGTGATGCCATGATAAATATCTATATTGTTGAATTGTGGTTGAACTTGCATGTTAGTAAGAGGATTATGTAGTTGAATGGATCTTTGGTGTTAGCCTTTATCTTTAAAGAAAGCTTTGAACCCTGCATTGTCGTTGTTATGTTTTTTTGAGCTCCACTCACTAAGCTTTATGCTTACGCTCTCCTTTTTCCAGCAATGCAGATCCTTAGCTTGGAGTTAGCAAGGAGCAAGAAAAGGGCGTCCAAGCGTGTGGTGGTTTGCTCAAGTATGATTTATTAAATAATGTAGTAGTCTAGCAATGGGAAATGCTACGTGTTTTAGGAGCGTGTATCTAGACTCTGTTGTGTTGGTTTTATGTTGTTAATGCCTTATGTTGGTGGATTTGTAAACCATGTTGATGTTGATGCCTAAGTGTTTGTTTGGGAGGCTTATAGCCATGTCTTTTGGATGTCATGCTTGGCCTGTAAATCCATGTTTAGATTGCCTTATATGAATGTTTTGTGTTTGTTTGCTAAGGCATGAACTCATATATGCTATGTATGCCTACTTTTGAATGATTACGTGAATTCCTTGGTTGAATGATGTGTGTTCATGTTGGGTGCTTTGTATGGCTAGATTTCGGTTAAATGATGTGGTATGAATGCTTGGATGTGTCTAGGGAGGTCTTGATTTGCATCTAGAGTGTGAGCCTTATGTGTTTTTGCTGAAATTGGAGTATTGCAGAGCAGGGCGTATCGGTACGCCTAAGGGCCGTATCGATACGGTCTTGCATGCAGAACTCAGTTTTGGCTGGGCGTATCGATACACGGGGGTGTATCGATACGGTCTCAACTCTCTGGATTTCAGTTTAGGCTGGGGCGTATCGATACACGGGGGTGTATCGATACCCTCTTAACTCTCTGGAATTTTGAGGAGTTGGTGAGTTTAGGGCGTATCGATACAGGGTTGAGGCGTATCGGTACGGTTCCATCTTGTTGACCTCGAAATGTTGACCGAGAGGGGCGTATCGATACGCTCAAGGGCTGTATCGATACGGTCTTCTCTGAGTTGACTGAGAGGGTTGACTTTGGTCAAGGCGTATCGATACCCTCTGTAGGTGTATCGATACGGCCTGTTTAATAAGGAAAATTGGGTTGTTTAATTGCATGTCTTGTGGGTTTTGTATCCGTGTTTGTTCGCTGCGTGTCCCATCACATAGGATTTAATAAAGGCATCTAGAAAAGATAAAGAAAAAAAATAGGGTTGCTAACCGAAGGGGAGCCTTAACGGGTTTCACTTCGGTTTTCCCCGTGTAGCCTACTCGGACCGGTCAGCCGTCCAGACCGGGACAAGGGGGTTACAGTTTTTATTATTTACACAAATTACATTGTAAAAAGGAGAGGTTCTAGTTTAGCTTAAGAAAAAGCTAGAGTGGTTCTATCTTAGCCGTTGAAAAGATAGTGGTATGATCTCGGTTATGGATTCCGAGTCATATACGAAGTTGCCCGATCGTGATTCTAGTAAGAACTTAATTCCCGAAAGCTTGAACTCTGAAATTGCAAAATAAAGATGTAAGAAGGATAAATATGATAATAATGATAAATGAAGGGTGGAATAAGGGATTGTAGATGTTGTTTGATGGTTATGGAAGAGTGATGGATTTGGGGTAAAATGAAAGAAAGGAAAATTGATGGTGAAGATGGTGAAGGTGGTGAAGGTGGTGTGGACTATATAGATATGTAAGGATGACGGATTGTGACCCGTTAGCTATAGAAAGCTAGGAACCAACAATATAAAAGTATGGAATCGAAGTGGTAGGAGTATGGAACGAGACCCACTAGCTATAAAGGAGCTAGGAACCAACGTTATAAACAAGTGGAATGGATGAAGACTACAAGCACAACTTGAAGCCGATAGAGTTCTCGCAAGAACTAAAATGAAAGCAACCTTTCAAAGGAGTTTTTATAAAATCAAAATCTATCTTTACAATGAACCTAAGCTACCTATTTATAGTATTTTGGGCAGCATATGAAAAGGTTTACAAAAGATGAAAACAAATGCACTTGAATGCTTTGTCATGCACTTGAATGCATTGTAATGCTCTTGAATGCTTTGTCTTTCTTATCTCCAAGCTTTGGCTGAATATTCTAGATCAAATGGTGATGAATCTAGATATTTTTAAGATGAATGTGGCCTCAATTTCGTCCAAAAGGAGGAGTGACTCTTGGGCTACCTTGCTTTGCTTGATTCGGAGATAAAATGACTTGAATGGAGGCCTTGAATGGTTGTAATGATCTTGTTGTCCACTTTGGAGTGTCTCTTCCCATTCTATACTGATTTATATCACTAAATTGTAGTATTAAGTGAAATAATTCAGCCTTCAATGCATGTCACCTTGCTAGAACGTGAACAACATCCAAAGGTGATGAATTCAGCCTTAAAAAGGTGAATTAATAAGATTTGAATGCATTGTTCTTGGTGGAATATGAACAACCTTGAAAAGATGATAAGAATTCAGCCTTGAATTGGTTTGAATATGAGCATTAAGATAGCCTTCAATTGCATGTCTCATGGATGAAGATGAAATGACTCTTCCTTGGCTCAAACTCATCCAAATCATCCTTGTACAAAATTCCCGTAATGAAAATTCCAGCCTACATTGTCTTTAGTAAATCGATCATATCTCAAGCTCCCGATATCGGATTGAGGTGATTCAAAATGCGTTGGAAAGCTAAGGGATAGAGGAATAATTTCCAAGTGATCTCAAGACCCTAACATGTCTTTATCGCATCCAGAAGTTGAAAACATTCTGACTGAAATTCTTGCATTTATTGTGACTGTTCGTCTCCCTTCATGCACCTAGACACAAAACAAGCAAATGTTCATGCTAAATTGAAAAGATAATTAAATATGTCATGCAAAAAAAAATTAAAGGAACTAGCTTTATTGAATGAACTAACTTTATTGAATGAACTACATGTATTAATGAACTAAATGCTTTAAATGAAATGCATGCCTTTAATGGGCAGCATGTTTATTAATGCAAATGGATGTTATGCCACTATGAATTGCTCATGCAAATTCATGCAAATAAATTATATCATATGATAAGACATAATGCATAAATGAGCAAATAGTGGATGAAGTAAGGTAAAACTCCCTTCGATTGAGCTTGATAGTTTGTCAAAGATGTGAGCACGTCATGAAGAAAATTGGTGCTGGTCAAGATCACATCATCCCCTCCCTCTTTAAAGCGATTTGTCCCCAAATCGATGCTTGCTACGAGCGGGAACAATTTTGATTTCCTTTGGGAAGGGAACTTCTTCACTTGCGTCTTGCACCGTATCCATTCTCTAGGGTCAAGATCTTCTCGTTTGTGAACTTTGCTTCCATGTTGCTCCCTTGATTTGAAGTTGATTCTCTTGCAAAATTTAAGGATGTTGTGCTTACAACGTCTGAAACCTTTCACAAATATAACGTCTTGTAGAGCGCCATCTCCTCTTGTTCCCTTCCGAATGATGCCCTTCGAGTAGGTGGATAGTCCTCGCTTCATGTCTTTGAATTGAAAAATCACTTGGGAACTATTCAAGACGTCAAGCAATTGAACATCTTCTTTGTCTCCTCTCATCTTCCGGTGGAGTTCCTTCTCAAACTGATGTCTCCTTTCATTTTCTACAATCACAATAGGTTTAGTAGAAAAGAAAATCAAATTTAAAGAGATAAAGAAAACAAACCCAACAATGTTCATGGATAATGGTTGACGCTTGATGTTCTTCTTGGAAAACTCCATTGGTTCATCATGTCTTTCAGTTAAAGGACTCATCTTTTGGACTCCTCCTTTGCTTGAAACGCCATGACCATAGATGAAAGGACTTGTCCTTTTGTGTTTCTCCTTTGGATCAACACCATGCTTAAGAAAGATAACTCCACTTTCACTCCTTAACTCGTCATGTTGGCTGGTGAAGAGTGGTGCCTTTTGAACTCTTTCAAGTAGGTAGATATCACCAACTTTAGTCCTTGTACCCTTCCACATTAGGAATCTTGAATAGTTGGATAATGCTCGTTTTCTTTCCTTGAATCGATGATCACAAGCAAGAACAATTCCATGAATCAATGTTCTGCTAAATAAATCTAAGTTAAAACATGAAACACCATTAATAAAATGAATGAACATAGAGGATTCGCAAAAGTTCATGAATGGAATTTGACCCTTGACATTCTCAAGAATCAGATTCATTGAAACTTCCCTTTCACGAGGTTCATCGAATGGATGGAGTGTTCTTGGAATGTCAATGAATACGTTCCTTGAAATTTCAAGTGACACATCTTTTGGAATTTCAAAAGATATGATGCTTGAATCGTCTTGTATGTCTCTCGGAATAACCTGCAAATTCAAAGAACTAATAGAAGAAAATAATTGATTAGCAGAAATCAAAACTTCCTTCTCCTCACATTCTTTTCTCTCATGCTCATGTTTGTTTTGAATTCTCTCTTCAATATCATATTCTTCTTGAATGCTCTCTTCACTCTCTTGTTTTGTTTGAAAGCTTCTTTCACTCTCGCACTCATTTTCATCATTTCTCTCAATCTTTTCAATGCCCTCAATTTCAATCACTTCAATGATTTTCTCACACAAAATCTCTTTTTCAACTCCAACGGTTGCATCTCCAAGTGTTTTTGTCACCTCAAAATGTTCTTCTTCAATGGTTTGCACGCTTAGGCTCCTTTTAACAACAAGAACATCTCCTTCCATGGCATGCTCGGATTCGTCTTCTTCAATGGCAGCATCTTCATTCTCAACCTCCTCTTGTTCTAATTCAACTGCTCTATCATCTCGAAGAAGCATGTTGTTGCGGTTCGGACATTGGCTTGCAATGTGAGCATGCCCCAAACAATTAAAACATTGTATATCACAGGAAGGATTTGGATTGACGGTAGTCTTACCCTTGCTGGTTTCGGCAATGGGCTTACTTCCGTTGGGTGGTCCTCCTCTTTCGTGGAATGGTAATGGGGAATTCTTCTTGTATGAACTTAGACCCCATTTTGATGTTTCACTCCCATAAGATCGTGTGGCACTCCGATTAGGACATTGGCTTGGTGGGTGTCCTTTTCCCAAGCAACGATAGCATCTAAAATCTGGATGTAAGTTGCTTTTAATTGAAGTAGTCTTCTCTTTTGACATGTACTCTCTTGATTGAGATACTATGTCATTCCTTCTTGGACTTTGACTCGAGTTAGATATTGAACCCACATAGTGCTTTGGAGCATTCCTTTTTCTTGAAAGGGTTCTCAATTCTTCCCTAAATTGCCTTCGTTGAGATCTTTCCTCCAAATGATCTAATCGTTCTTGCATCGGCCCCAACCTTTGTTGCAACAACCTGTCCATCTCTCGGATAATATCTTGAAGATTGGAGTTAGTTGCATCTACGTTAACGTTATTACTTCCTCCAACAGAGTTTCTCACGGAATTTTGAGACATTATTAGTAACAAAAATAAAAAAATTTAAAACCTCACAAACACAAAGCCTCACCTATTCCACTCCAAGAAAATGCACTCACACTCGTGTTTCACTCGGGATGGCTTTTACCCTTGATGTGCACTCTTGCCTTTTTCCACTCTTGCTCTCAATCAAGTCCTTTTAAGAACTTCCTCAAGGCTTGCAAATGGCTTGTAGAATTCAGCTGAAAAAAAAAACTTGGCAAAAAGAATTTGGAAGGTGGAATAAGAAAAAGTGGCAACAAAAAAAAAGGTAAATTGTGAGAGTTGGTAAAGATAACAAAATAGTAGCAAAAGAAAAAATGATGTAAGGATTTTTTAAAGAAGAATAGAGAATACGATGCCCCCTCCCTCTTTAACTTTCTCTAATTTTTTTTGATTGTTTTTTTTCTTTTCTTTTTTTTTTCTTTTTTTTTCAAAAGAGAGACAACGACTATCTTACTGAATCAACCTTGCTCTGATGCCAAATGATATGATCTCGGTTATGGATTCCGAGTCATATACGAAGTTGCCCGATCATGATTCTAGTAAGAACTTAATTCCCGAAAGCTTGAACTCTGAAATTGCAAAATAAAGATGTAAGAAGGATAAATATGATAATAATGATAAATGAAGGGTGGAATAAGGGATTGTAGATGTTGTTTGATGGTTATGGAAGAGTGATGGATTTGGGGTAAAATGAAAGAAAGGAAAATTGATGGTGAAGATGGTGAAGGTGGTGAAGGTGGCGTGGACTATATAGATATGTAAGGATGACGGATTGTGACTCGTTAGCTATAGAAAGCTAGGAACCAACAATATAAAAGTATGGAATCGAAGTGGTAGGAGTATGGAACGAGACCCACTAGCTATAAAGGAGCTAGGAACCAACGTTATAAACAAGTGGAATGGATGAAGACTACAAGCACAACTTGAAGCCGATAGAGTTCTCGCAAGAACTAAAATGAAAGCAACCTTTCAAAGGAGTTTTTATAAAATCAAAATCTATCTTTACAATGAACCTAAGCTACCTATTTATAGTATTTTGGGCAGCATATGAAAAGGTTTACAAAAGATGAAAACAAATGCACTTGAATGCTTTGTCATGCACTTGAATGCATTGTAATGCTCTTGAATGCTTTGTCTTTCTTATCTCCAAGCTTTGGCTGAATATTCTAGATCAAATGGTGATGAATCTAGATATTTTTAAGATGAATGTGGCCTCAATTTCGTCCAAAAGGAGGAGTGACTCTTGGGCTACCTTGCTTTGCTTGATTCGGAGATAAAATGACTTGAATGGAGGCCTTGAATGGTTGTAATGATCTTGTTGTCCACTTTGGAGTGTCTCTTCCCATTCTATACTGATTTATATCACTAAATTGTAGTATTAAGTGAAATAATTCAGCCTTCAATGCATGTCACCTTGCTAGAACGTGAACAACATCCAAAGGTGATGAATTCAGCCTTAAAAAGGTGAATTAATAAGATTTGAATGCATTGTTCTTGGTGGAATATGAACAACCTTGAAAAGATGATAAGAATTCAGCCTTGAATTGGTTTGAATATGAGCATTAAGATAGCCTTCAATTGCATGTCTCATGGATGAAGATGAAAGGACTCTTCCTTGGCTCAAATTCATCCAAATCATCCTTGTACAAAATTCCCGTAATGAAAATTCCAGCCTGCATTGTCTTCAGTAAATCGATCATATCTCAAGCTCCCGATATCGGATTGAGGTGATTCAAAATGCGTTGGAAAGCTAAGGGATAGAGGAATAATTTCCAAGTGATCTCAAGACCCTAACATGTCTTTATCGCATCCAGAAGTTGAAAACATTCTGACTGAAATTCTTGCATTTATTGTGACTGTTCGTCTCCCTTCATGCACCTAGACACAAAACAAGCAAATGTTCATGCTAAATTGAAAAGATAATTAAATATGTCATGCAAAAAAAATTAAAGGAACTAGCTTTATTGAATGAACTAACTTTATTGAATGAACTACATGTATTAATGAACTAAATGCTTTAAATGAAATGCATGCCTTTAATGGGCAGCATGTTTATTAATGCAAATGGATGTTATGCCACTATGAATTGCTCATGCAAATTCATGCAAATAAATTATATCATATGATAAGACATAATGCATAAATGAGCAAATAGTGGATGAAGTAAGGTAAAACTCCCTTCGATTGAGCTTGATAGTTTGTCAAAGATGTGAGCACGTCATGAAGAAAATTGGTGCTGGTCAAGATCACATCAGATAGGGTTGTAAGATTATCCCTTTGCCCTCAAAAGGAAGAATTCATAGTAGCGAATTGGGAAATCCTTAGTGGTGTGCTAAGGTAGTGGATGTATACTCGGTTGAGTAGTCGAACCACTCTAAAATCATTGTGCAAATTGTCTATCATTTTATCGGTTTTAGCCAATTCTTTCGGGAGTTCAATTCAACCATCTTGACGGTTTCGAAGATCAATTCGAGCGTGCTACAAGCCTTTCATTATGTTTTAGACCATTGACATACAAGACATTTTCAATAAGCATAGAAGAGTGATTACCTATGGAGCCAATACCTTCAATGTGGCCTTTGGAGTTGTCACCAAAGGTTACTACTCCTCCACTTTTTGGCTTTAATTCAATGAATCGACTCTTGTCTCCGGTCATGTGTCTCGAGGATTCACAATCAATGTACCACGAATTTTGACTTTGTGCTTTGGCCTTGTAGCAATGATCCCCTACAAACAAAGAGATTAAGCTTTGATTTTTGGTACCCAAATCAGTTTGGGTCCATGAGTGTTAGCTCCCAAAAGCTTGGTTCCCTTAGGAATCCAAGGTGACATGGCATTAACATTATTAGATTTTACAAGTTCCTTAGGAGCTCATACACTTCTAATCTTTTCAGTTTTAGAATGCCTATATGAGCCACTTTGTTTGTAGTTCAAATTCTTTCTTTTTACAAAGTTGGTTTTTGAAAATTCGCCTTTTTCAAGTTTTGAAGAACCAACATTTTTGAAAGAATTTTTGAGCTCATTTAGCTCATTCACCAACTTTTGGTGTTCATCATTACATTGAGAAAGAAGGTTATTTAAATTAATATTTTCTTGTTCAAAGAATTTTAAATCATCTTGCAAGCTTGAAACCTTTTTTCTTAAAATCCGAGTTAGTTTTAGAGAGTAAATCATTTTGAGCTTTTAAATCCGAAATGACTTTTTCGTTTTTCAAAACGGACTCCTTATATTTCTCTACTAACTCACCATATACCTCTTGTAACTCATCATATGCATCATGCAATTCATCAAATATAAAATCAAAGCAAGATGAGTTAGAGGTTACCATAGAATCCTCTTCAAGAGCCATGAGGCAAAGGTTGGCCACTTCATGTTCATCATCCTCGGATGACTCCTCATTACTCCAAGTAGCAAGCTTGGCTTTGAGCTTTTTCTTCTTCTCAAAGTCCTTCTTCTTGAGTTGAGGGCAATCGGAATGTATGTGACCCGGCTTCTTGCACTCAAAGCAAATGATGAGATCTCTATCTTCTTCTTTGCTTTTGTTCTTGAAGTCCATCTTTCTTTGAAATTTCCTCCATCGGTTAGACTTCATGAACCGTGAGAATCATTTGGCTATCATTGCCAACTCCTCAAAGTCTTCCTCCTCACTAGAAGAGCTCTCCTCTTGTAGAGAGGCTTTGAGAGCAACTCCTAGCTTCTTCTTCTTCTTTTCCACCTCATGTTTCTCTATTCTTCTTTTTTCTTTTCTTCTTCTTTTCCTTGGTTCATAATCTCATGAGTAAGGAGAGAACCAACGAGCTCATCAAGCTTCAATGTCTTCAAATTCATAGCTTCAATGATGGTCATTCTTTTACCATCCCAAGACTTCGGGAGAGAATATAGAAGCTTTCTTTCTAGCTTGTCTTCGGGAATTACTTCACTGAAACCTTTAAGACCATTGACGATGATCAAAAATCGATCAAACATCTTGGAGACGCTCTCATCAGGATCCATCTTGAAATTTTCATAACTCAAATTTAGTAGCCCGATTTTAGTCTCCTTCACGTTGCTAGTTCCTTCATAAGTCGTCTCTAGAGTGTCCCACACTTCTTTTGCGCTCTCGATTGAAGAAACCTTAAAGTAGATGTCCGGACCAAGTGCACAAAATGTGATGTGTAAAGATTTGTTGTTGACTTGCATCCTTCGTCTATATTCCTCGGTCATCTCCGACTTTACCTTCGGGACTAGTCTTCCTTCATCATTTTTTTTACCGGAATGAAAGACCTTTCTTCCACTACATCCCAAACCATTCAGTCCATGGATTTGATGAAGAGACGAATCCTATTCTTCCAATATGAGTAGTTGTCCCCATTGAAGAATGGTGGTTTAGTGGTGGATTGATACTCGTAAAGGTTTGAGGTTAAGGTAGATGTCATGGCTTAACTTTATACTTGATCACAATCTTCTAGGATCTCCTCTTGTGGTTGTTAATCCTTCAAAAGAGGTAAGCGCTGATACCAATTGTTGAGTGGATCGTTGAATCGATTTAAGCCAAGAGGGGGTGAATTGGATTTTTAAAGTGATTGGTAGTGAAGTGGTAAAATAAAAATTCATGACAAGGCACTTATAGTGGTTCAAGTTCCAATTGAACTCTACATCCACTACCTTAGCTCCCACTAAGGATTTTCCAAAAACTCCACTAATTGAACTTCCCCGTTTCTAGGCTTAGGAGGAAACCTTTACACAAGTGGTCAATTTTCTACCCGAAATTTACCAAACCCTCTCACAAGGTCTATAAAGAAGATTGAGGCAATTACAAAGTATCTCTCAATAAAAAAGTTGTCCAATTACAAGCACTCAACCCAATTGAATCTAAAAGGTAGCAATTACAAAGAACCACAATTGGGGTTTTACAAAGATATGAGAAATTTAGCACTAGAGCTTGGATTTGATGTTGGAATGTTTCTTTGAGGATCAATAGTTGTTGCTGGTGGTTTTAGGACTCCCTTTTATACCTTCTCATTCAATTCTAGCCATTGGGGTTGTTGCCATCATAAATATAGCCGTTGGGATGCAATCTTCCCATCATAAATGCACTTCTGCAACTACCCATTTCGAAACACCTGTACTTGTTTCGAAACAGACAAAAATAGAAATAGTCGTTGAGGTGTAATTAAGAGACTGTGTCGAAATGGATACGGTCGTATCGATACACTAAGAGCTCGTTTCGAAACGTGCTCGAAACGTGCTTGATATCGTTTCGAAACATTTTGCCACTGTCAAAACCCGTATCGAAATGTGCTTAACTCATTTCGATACACCTTAACCGTTTTCTGAAAATCAGTTATAAAATTGCAACAGTCATATTTTTGAATCCAAGTTTGAAAATCGTTTCGAAACGTTTGAGGACGTTTCGATACTGTCGCATCGAAACGGTCCAACTCGTTCTGTTGTTCTTCATCTGTTTCGAAACATAAGGTCTTGTTTCGATACACCCGTATCAAAATGGGAAGGTTAGTTCCAAAACACATAATGACAGTTTCAAAACGTTCTGAAACGCCTAAGGGCCATTTCGGAACGGTGACTCGAAAACCACTGTTTTGACTTGGAAAACACTTAGAAACATTTGTACAACCTTTGGTTTTGACTTAACCATTTTACTTAAAAGTTTTGGGAAGTTTTGAGGACTTAAAAAATTATTTTCCATTTTAAATTTAGTATTTAAATCCTTTGTTATATAAAAAAATCAATTCTTTAGTTTTACATACTAGTTACATATCTAATGTTAAAAAGTAATTATAAATATCTTTATATTTATAAATTTGTTATGAATATTTATCTATGTGGATGTCTATCATGATTAGAACTTTGTCTAAGGAGTTTGATTTATTTATTATTAGGAATATTATCTCAATTAATTAGATTTTAATGTATTATGTACTTCTTATGCCTATAAATAGATGAAGGCATGGTACACAATTCTAGTTTCGATAATAATATGAATCTCCCTCTTTCTCTCATCTCTTTATTCTTCTATACTTGTTCGTTGTTCTTCATTATTTTATTCACAACACGTTATCATCACGAGACTCTAATCAACTAAGATCTTCATCGTTCGAATCCAAAAGAAGTTACCAAAAAGAATGAATTCGATTATAGAATGAAACTAAAGATAAGTTTTTTTTCTCTCATTTTTTTAGCTATTGATTTTCTTTCTCTTTATATTTTAATTTTTTTTAAAAGAATGAAAGCATGCTTAATCGCATCGAATCCAATCTCGCTCAAGGAATTGATCTCTCAAGCGACCCAAATCCTTATCAAGGGGATCGTGGGGGAGAAGATGATTATCTTTTGTATATTTACAGATAAGTATATTTTTTATAAATTCATGATATATAATATGATGAATGTTTTTTTTTATTTTATTTAACCATATTTTAAGTTTTACATGATATGCTTAAATGGCTTGGAAAGAGACGTGGCGTAAAGAAATTATGAGAAGTTGTTTCGGTCATTTGCTATGTCAACATTGTCCTCGAGAGGAAAATTATTATCGGTAAACTTTTTTTTCTCTTTAAATTATGATTTAATGTGCGATAAATCATGGTGAATTTCAATCTATAAAACGATTGTTATAAAGTCTATATTTGCTCAAAAGCAATATTTCTTCTTCGTCGAAAAACTCGACCATAGACTTCTTCCAATTTCAAGTTACGAAAATTCGTCTTGATCCAAAAGGTTTTATGGGAGGCATTCCCTGAAGTGAATGCAAAGCATGATGTTTATTCCATGCGATTATCAATGATGGAGCATTCCCTAAAGTGAATACAAGCATGATGTTTATTCCATGCGATTATTGGAACTGTTTCATTCTCTGAAGTGAATGCAAACATGGTAAATCATTATTCAATTAGAGACATAATTTCGATATAATCCAAGTATATTGGTTGAACATCCCGTTCTGCGAGGCTACTGGTCTCAAAGGAGGTTTTTAAAGGACCTGTGGACTGGATTAACAATGTCGCGTACGAGGATTAAATCTTTGTTCTTTGTGATAAGGATATGTAAAAAAAGGTTTCAAAGGCCCACTGGCTCTACTCCATTCCCTGAAGTGAATGCGAGATTATATTATGGGAGGAATAAAAACCACATTAGAAGTTGTGGTCGTGGTCGAAGCCATGAATATAGACATGAAAAATATGGTCATTTTAAGAATACTTCTACCCACCGGTAGTGAGGTTATAAGGAGGACAAGAGTGATAGAGATCATTCTAATGAAGTAAAATTCTTCTTATTACCAATGCGATGTTATAAATCATTGGTCTTGTACTTGTCGTACGTTGAAAAATAAACAATCATTAAATGATCAATGGAAGAAAATAGAAGCAAATTTTGTTTGAGAAAAATGACGAAGATGATATTGGTCCAACTTTATTTGGACATTGTTGGTCCAACTCATTTGAACGTTGTTGATTTTCTTATAACCCTTGAAGGGAATAAATCATCTTCTAATTATTCTCATAACTTTGAATAGAATTATTTATCTTTTTTATTTATTTTGCTTTATATTTATTTACTTTACACATTAATTATTTATGTTTTATATTTATATTTATATTTATATATTATGATATTTTTTATTTTGTTTAACATGATTATTATCAAATACAATTTATGGTGACGATTTATGCTTAGCAGAAGCATAAGATATATTTTCACATCTAAATGAAAGGGTAAAATGTGAGTACTATATCTCAAAGTACTGAAAATATTGATGCTCTAGAAGAACAATAAGTTCTTGAGAGAAAGCACATTATGAAAAGTGCAGAATTGCAAATATTGCAATAATTACCGCTAATGGTAATAATATCGTCACCACTAGAAGTGGAAATTTTAAGAGAACAATATGAGTTCGCAAAATACCCCTTTGAGAATTATAGATAACATATGTTATCAATTGGGATATAAAATAAGCCAATGTGGATATAAGTTCTAGTAGCCAAAAAGTCAATTGAAAGCTTTAGAAGAGCTATATATTGCTACCAAAAGATAATTTCAATTGAAATATCCGAAAGAGCTAAATATATTCCTATTTAAAGGAACAATTTTGATGGTCGTACTAGACATGTACGAGTGAGATTGAATTACATGTTATGGTAAACAAGAAGTTTACAAATTCAGAGATATATACACATATATAGTTGCCATGATCGGTTAGACTATCCTGGTCAATAATGGTGCATAAATTATTGAAATTTACATGCACGTGTATTAAAAGAACTTGGAGTTCTTGTGGTGCTTATTCTCAAAGGAATTGATTAAATTCCACTTATTAAAGAACATGAAGTTCTTGTGTTGCTTAAAGGAATTGATTAAATTCCACTTACTAAAAGAACCTGAAATTTTGTGTTGTTTGTTCTCAAAGGATATAGTTGATCCCACTTACCAAAAGAATTCGAACTTGAAGTTCTTGTGCTGAAGTTGGGACTGCATGTCTTGCATATCTAAACGAAATATGAGCCCATATATCCGCAAATATGGAAAATTTTATATGATTTTAGTATATACATCTACATTGTTTTATCAACTTATAACTAGAAGTTTGTGAGATTGATTATAAAAGGATTCAGATTATACAGTTGGACTATTCGTCTTGCAAAAGCTAGTGGGTTTATATTTTAGGCTATATCAGTTGTTACAAAGCCTATTGATTATGAAAAATATAGTTTAGCAAAATTTCAATTGGATGCCTCCTATTTAATAGCTAAACTATGAGAACAAAAGACTTACTATTTATATGATGTTTCCATATAGCAACACTTATACGCATCAAGCCAACGAGTTATAATAAACTCCCCGTTATGATTGGTTTTTGGTCAGAAGTCATACATTTCTCATTTTATAATTTTGAATGTGCGATATATTGTTGAATTGCTCCACCATAATGTATAAAATGGGTAAATAAAAGGGTTGAGAATATATATTAAGTATGAGTCTCCTTTTACGTTTAAATTCTTAAACATTAATTGGAGAATCATTTATGACATGATTTTTCTCAACATCAGAGGGAGATAATAATCAGCTAGATAAAGGAAAATGAATTATCATTATCTAGATCCTCGTATATGAACCAGAAGTTCATAAGATAATTCATGTTATTACATGTCAACTGCTAGACATATTTACTGACCCAATAAGAGTAACTAAGTCTCATATACAAGCTGAAATGCTCTAAGTTTAAATTACATGTTAGAGCGAGAGGATGTAAATCATGCCTGAAACATTATAGTTGAAATGGTTCCAATGATCAAAATTCTCGTAAATAGAAAGTAATATGAGATGGTCATATATTGGAGGCGGGTGCTCTTGAAGAGACCCAAGACAAAACTAATAATAAAACTCTTGAAGAGTTTCAGGTACCTGAAATAAACATTGAAATCTTAAAGAGATCTCGACGAGTTATGTCACTACGAGAATTGAACCAGAAAATCGAAAAGTTGTCGACAACGATTTTACAAATAGTTTTAAATAGAATACTTCTATAGAAGTAAAGAAATAAAGCGACGATCTTGTATAGAAATCTATCAAGAAGTATAATATTGAATTGACCATTATAGAAAGACGCTTTGAACTTCTAAAAAAGAAGTACTTGGACCAACAGTCCAAACACCTAAAGGTGTAATGCAAGTGAGGCACAAATAAGTAGTCGTAAATACGAAAGATTATAATTTATGAAGAATTCTAAATACTTCATGGTGGATGAAATTAATTTGGCAGTTATGAAATATATTACATACGTCTAATTATTTATGGATCCCTATTTATCCTTAAAGGATTTAAAATGCTAGATACATTTATAAATTTCTGAGAAAATTTATTTAGACATGTCTCATTGAATATTTTGGCGCATTTGGTATAATCGCCTTAGTGAGTACTAGTTGAGGAAATACTATAAGAATGATCATATTTCCTTATGATATTGTAAAAGGAGTTTGGATCAGGATTCATTAATATAATTTAAATATTATTAGAACTCCTGGAGAGCTTTCAAAGCATTTGGTTATTTAAGGAAAGGATTTGAGAAAAAGAATCTTGAGATGTGGTTTTGTCTCGACCTAACGATAGAGCACTTAAATATGCGTTTTTTGTCAATGAATGGACATAAGTCGAAAGAATCTTAAAGAAGATTCAATATGGATAAAACATATCTATTGAGTATCACAATAAATGTAAGATCGTTGGATGTGAATAAAGATAATTATATATTTTTTTGGTCTTCAAGCACCATATATTAGTTGGTCAAGAAATATTCATGGATATACAAAGATCATTACCTTTAGATCTTCAAACATTCGTCGATTACTCCTCAAATCTTGTAGAAAATAATTGTTATGCACGAGGCAATCCAAAAATGTGTTTGGCTAAGACCATTGACCTAACATATCCAGAACATATGTGATTTACTTTCACAAGATATGATACAAATGCTATCTTGTAGAGATAATGCAAGGTGGATACATCATAGAAAATATTACCCCCAAAGTTTTATCCCTCGCAATCTTTAGAAAAGTATTCAAGATTGAATTATGAAGATTCAAATATCTTATGTGATGTTTTCACGAGGAGGAGTAAATACGCGTTGCACTCTTTTTTCCTTAACCGAGGTTTTGTCCCAATGGGTTTTCCTGGTAAGATTTTTAATGAGGCATCATGTTATGCGTATCAAAGACGTGTGTACTCTTTTTCCTTCACTAAATAATTTTTTCCCATTGGGTTTTTATCTTAGTAAGGTTTTATCGAGGCACATTATCTTCATAGACGTCCAAGGGGGAGTGTTATGAATATTTATCTATGTGGATGTCTATCATGATTAGAACTTTGTTTAAGGAATTTGATTTATTTATTATTAAGAATATTATCTCTATTAATTAGAGTTTAATGTATTATGTACTTTTTATGCCTATAAATAGATGAAGGCATTGTACACAATTCTAGTTTTGATAATAATATGAATCTCCCTCTTTCTCTCATCTCTTTATTCTTTTATACTTGTTCGTTGTTCTTCATTATTTTATTCACAACAAAATTTGTGTATTAGATTAATTAATAATTTTAAAAGTACTTTAGTGTTAACGAGTGTATAAAAGCGATTTGAGAGAAGAAAATGACTAAATTGAAATATTATTTAAATATGTAAGGTAAATTTATTGAATTCTTTTGAATTAGGAGTAAATCGGTAGAATACATAAGTTTTGAGGACTAAAATTGTCACTATGCTAAACTTTTTTGGATGTTCGTTGTATTTTAACAAAAGATTAACACGACCATAACTAAAATTTTAATTGAATGATTCAATTGTAACTTTTAATAATTAAGTGACTTAATTGTAACTTTACTACTAACGGAGTGAGTCAAATATAATTTTGTTTACCCTAATGTTTTTTTTTTACAGACTAGACTACCCGTCTGACCCTCGTCTTAGAAGATAGAATATTTGCTAAAAGTAAACTGGCAAATCGGGCATTAATGTAAACTTAATGACCTTCCCTTTCCTGCTCCCTTTTCCCAAAAACACATGTTTTCACCTAACACATAATTAATTTTAAATTAAAATTTTTTAATCACAAAGAAGCTTCTCCTTGAAAAATAAAATATGTGCAATCTCTTTCCACCAGAGAGTCTGTTTCTTCTTTCAACCTTGCAAATAGAGAGCTGAGAGAGAATGAGAGAAAGAGAAAGAACTCTTCATTAGACCTTCTTTGTTTCTGAGTTTTATACTCGGTCTCTCACTCAGTTCCACTCGCTTTGAACCAATCTGACCTCTAAGTGTAGACTGGTATGACTGGCTCTGTTTCCCCGCGCCTACTTGCATTTTGATTGCATTTCCGGCATTGGATCGAGCAATCGATTGAATGGCGGGTTTCCGGCGGGACTTTCTGGACCTCATGTGAGAGTCCGGGAATTCCGGCGAGTTTTGCGGCGAAGATGTTTAAGTCGGCGAGATGGAGGAGCGAAAAGAACAGGACCAAAGCTGTGTTCAAGTTGCAGTTCCATGCAACTCAAGTACACTCATCCTTTCAAATTCTTCTTTAGTTTTTAAACATTCTTATCAATCGAACATTTTCTTGTAAATTTATTTATTTTCTCGTTTTTCTTTATTGGCTTAATTGCTCGGAAAATGCAGCTAAGAAACTGAAAAAGAAATTTGATTTGAATTTTTCTGAGCTATTTTGCTTGGTTAAAATGATTATCTTTCAATATATATATTTTGTAATGTGATTGAATAATTTGAAGAATTGAAAGATTAATAGTTTTATGTGTAAATTAGGTTACACAGTTGAATGTGCAAGCGTTGATGATATCAGTGGTCCCTGGCGGTGGAGGAAAACCGAGAACTAAATTAGAAAAGGCGACGGTTCTAGACGGTAACTGTCGGTGGGAAAATCCGGTTCACGAGACCGTTAAATTTGATCGGGATCCAAAGACTGGGAAGATCAATGAAAGAATCTACCATTTTATTTTATCAACAGTAAGATATACATTTATTTTTTTTTCCTTGAAGGAATGAATTCATGTTCTTTTATGTGGGTTATGTGTGTTTAAATGAGATGTAGTGAATATTTTATGCTCCTATGTTTGTTGTAGGGATTGGGAAAAGGAGGTTTGGTTGGGGAAGCTTCAATTGATTTTGCTGCTTATGCTGAAGCAATTAAAACTTCCACCGTTTCTCTTCCGTTAAAGAATTGTAACTCTAAAGCAATTTTGAATGTTAGTATACTCTGTTTCTCTCTCATATTTATATTTGTTACGCTACACGGATTACTTCTGGTAGCATTTTTCTTGATTCTTTCTCATCAATTATGTTGATTGATGTTTTGAAATTGAATTCAAACTGTTGGATTTGATCAGGTCTCGATACAGAAGCTGCAGGAAAATGCTGATCAAAGGTAAAGACTTGTCAATTTTTATTGAATTCCTGTAGTTATTGGATGTTGTTTCAGAGTCTGGAGCATTTGTTTTTAACGTTGACTTTTTGTTTGATAATTATTGCAGAGAGGTGGAAGAAATTGAAGATGCAAGTATTAAATCGCAAGACGGTAGCTTGAAGGCTGATGAAAGCATTAAGAGCGACACCATTGAAGTAAGGCTCCTATCCCATTTAGCGAATGCATTCATTTTCGGTTTTCTTGTTGCTGCTGTTAATCAGACTGTTTTCATATGCTCTAACTTTTGATCTCCTCATATATGCTTAATATAAAAGTTAATTGAAAGAGGATTTGCATGTTTTACTTATTTCTTTGTTTATTATCTATCTGACAGAATGTGCCTTTCAGCAAAGCCACCAATAATGTTGAATTGCATGGGAACTGCAGAGGATCGAATGGATCTGATATTTCCATTTCAAGTTCTGATAGCATCTCCGGACTTAACACTCCACTAGAACTTGGAATGAGAAACAACATCAATCAGGACCCTCCTAATCTGTCATCAATGAATAACGTCTCAGTTACTCCTAAACCAACATCACTCGCCTCTACAACAATCTATGAGGAGTGGTCAGCAGGTTCTGATCTTGGAACGAGTACTGATGACTCTAACAGTTCTCAGGACACCTTTCTACGAGAAAACTCCCAACATGGTTCAGATAATGTGATTGAAAGGCTCAAGAACGAGCTCATTGCTTTGTCCAGAAAAGTGGAAGTGTCAGATATGGAATTGCAGGCTCTTAGAAAACGAATTGTAAAGGAGAGCAAAAGGGGACAGGATCTCTCAAGGGAAGTTGTGACTTTGAAAGGAGAGAGAGATGCACTCAAATTAGAGTGTGAGAAGCTGAAGGCCTTTGAGAAGTTAATAGATGATGCAAAAGTAAAAAGCAGGTTGGACTTTGAGAGTGGGGACCCATGGGTTGTTTTTGAAGAAATCAGACAAGAGCTTAATCATGAAAAGGCCTTGAGTTCCAATCTTCAGTTACAACTGCAGAAGACACAGGAATCAAATGCCGAGTTAATGCTTGCTGTACAGGACCTAGAAAAAATGTTGGATGCGAAGAAGACGAAGGTACCCCGTCCTCCCAAGAAATCAGGATTCCATGGTAGTGCTGAGGAATTGGGAGTAATCATCTCAGGGTGTCACTCAGATGAGGATGTTGAGCAGAGGGAATTGGAACAACTTGTTAAAGCGCACAGAGAAACTAAGGAAACATCTCTCCTTGAACAAAAGATCATGGATCTCTACAGAGAGATAGAGGTCTGCAAGAGAGATAAAAATGAGCTTGAGGCACAAATGGAGCAGCTAGCACTTGATTATGAGATTCTGAAGCAGGAAAATCACAACATGTCCTATAAATTAGAGCAAAGCCAACTGCAAGATCAACTGAATATGCAGTATGAGTGCCCGTCTTCCTTTGCTAGCATAAATGAACTTCAGGCCCAAATTGAGTGCTTGGAAAGTGAACTCAACAAGCAATCAAAAGAGTTCTCTCACTCCTTAACTACCATAAACAAACTAGAAACCCACATCAAAAGCTTGGAGGAAGAGTTAGAGAAACAGGCACAAGTATACAAAATGGATCTGGAATCTATCATACAAGCCAAAGTTGATCAGGAGCAAAGAGCTATCCGAGCTGAGGAAGCCTTGCGAATGACAAGATGGAAGAATGCTAATGCAGCTGAAAGTCTGCAGGAGAAATTTAAAAGGCTCTCTATGCAGATGGCCTTTACATTTGATGCAAATGAGAAGGCGGCTACAAAAGCTCTGACTGAAGCTAGTGAACTATGCTTGCAGAAAAATGAGCTAGAAGAACTTCTCAAGAAAGCTAAAGAAGAGCTCCAATCAGTTACGGAAGACTATGAGGCAAAACTCTGTAACCTTTCCAATCAAGTAAATTTAAAATCAAATCAGATAGAACAGATGTTGGAGGAAATTGATGATAAATCTAAGCAGCTTAAACATCAAAAGAAACATGAGGAAGAAATTAGTGGGGCTTTTTCCCAGGTGATCCACAACCTAAAAGCTGAGATTGACAAGCTGACTATGGAAAAGAAATGCCTCCATGAACAAGCTCAAGTGGCAGAAAAGTTGGGGTTGGAAGAGGCTAAAGCATTTGCTGAAGAAGTTGAAGTGCTAAATCAAAGAGGAAATTTAGAACGGAATGAGCTGGTGCGTACAATTGCTTTGATGAAAAAGGAAGCAGTTGAGACACTGGAGGAATTTCAAAGAATGAAGCATTTGAAGGATGAAAAAGAAGCTGCAGCCGAATCCTTGCAATCAGAGCTGAACACTCTAAAAACTCAATGCACCAAATTGAGAGAGTCTATGTTTGAGGAGGGAGTAGAGAAACAAAAACTCAGAAAGGAAGTAGTTAAATTAGATGACCTTAAGAAGGAAGATGACATTACTGGCATGGAAAAGAAGCTGAAAGAAAGCAATGAAAGAGCAACAGTTTCCAACCGAACAAAAACACTATTAAAAAATGACAAATCTCCCTTGGTATTTTGCAGTCCTACAGAAGTCGCAAGCCTAAGGGAGAAACTAATGTTGCTGGAGGTAAATTTAAACATTCGAGTTTTATCTAAAATCAAGTTCCTCTTTGAAACTTTTTGTTGCAAATGGTTTAACATATGCTTTTCTAGTAACAACATGGAGAATTCAGTATCAAACAGCAAAATTTATCATAATATTCCTCTGTCCTTACTGAGATCAAAATTTCCCTTTCATTCTATTTCTTCCTTATTATGCTGGAGCAGAGTATGAAAAAGGAGAATTTTTATTCATAATGATTTCTTTTCTTTTTCCCATGGCAGGGCCAAATAAAGTTAAAGGAAAGTGCTTTAGAAACATCAATAAATGTCTATCTGGAAATGGAGAAGGATCTTCAAAAGAAAATTGATGAGTTAGAAAGCAGAGTAGAAGAACTCGATGTGCACAGCACCAGTTTCTGCAAATGCCAACTTCAAAAGGTCAGAAACATTATACCATGATTGAAAAGAAGCTAAAGAACTCATTTAAAGGAAATTTTGTAATATTAAGGAACACATATTTTAAAGGGTCATCACATAAGAGGTTTCAAGTTTTAACATTTTTATGGCATCAACAATTAATGGTCTTCCTTTAATATTAATTTATGACAGTGCTCTTGACCCTAACTATTGTTTCATTACGGCTAGAATGGTTCAATAGGGTGTTCTTATACCTAAGGATTGGTTTACTTTGCAGTCCCATTTTGGTTTCATTGTCAACTATATTCTTTATTACATACAATTTTACCTCTAGCTTTGACTTATATTTTCTTTTAAATGAATACAAAATGCAGGCATATAAAGATTCTATGGATACATCAAATGACATTATCTCAGTGCCTTTTGTATTAAGGTAAGACTTGAATATATACAACTTTAGTTTCGAGTCCGGTTTTTGCACCTTTTCCACTATTCTTCCTTGTAACAGTTAGTTGAGGGAATAAATACTTAGAAAAGTGTTGGAGAAACTAAAGAAAAGGGGAAGTTACTAACAATTACTCCTATTGATATCTTATCTGCAGCACTGGTGACAGTTTGTTGGAGAAAGAACCAAGTACATCTATTGTCGATAAAGACAGTAACCAGGATAAATTGATAGCCGAACTAGCATCATTAAGGGAAAGAAACGAATCAATGCAAAATGAATTGAAGGATATGCAAGAACGATATTCCGAGATAAGCCTCAAATTTGCAGAGGTGGAAGGTGCACGACAACAGCTTGTGATGACGGTGCGTACTCTTAAAATTGCCAAGAAGTGTTGAAACTAGAAGGTAATGAAATCTTCCTTAAAAAACAGAACGTACAGTTTCTATTTAGGGTGAACAAATTAAATTGTACAGAAATAGAGGGTTCATTTTTAGTTTCCAAATGTAGTTAAGTTTTCAGGTTTGATTCTTGTTCTACCCCCACAATTTCCATTTTGTTGTCACATAAAATTTTTTTATGTGAATTTTGACAATTTCAGAAATAGAGGCTATATTTTTTTTATTAAATTGTACAGTTTCTATTTTGTTCTACCCCCACAAATTAAATTGTTTAGGATCATTAATTTAGTTTGTTATTGAAAATATGAAATATGGTCACTTAATAAATTTGTTTCATACACAAATTATGATTATTATATTTAAGTTTTAATTAAAACATTAGTTTAATAAATTTAATTCATGATTACTAATTTTATTATATTAGAAAATAGATTAAGTAAAATGACTTTAAATAACAATAAGTTTAATTCATGAATTAATTTAATATATGTATGTATATAATTGAACATAATTATACTTGTGAATTGTGATGATAACAAAAATAGATAACAATATGATATTGCAACTTTAAAAATAAAAATTAAGGGGCAGATTATTAATGAAATGACTTTAAACATTAATAATTTTATAAATTATGATTTTAATTCATGATTGGACCTTATTAATATCAAAATATGAAAATTTTTAAAAATAAGATATCAACTTCACAAAATTTGAAACTATGAAACTTTGTAATTGCACAAACTAAATTTAATACACTAAAATTACAATTACATCGACTAAATAATTCTATGTTAAAAATTAAGCTCTCAGATCTTATAGCAAAAGTTTTACAAGCTTAAAGTCAGGTTTTACTACTAAATTTTTTTATCGAGCTTTTATTTAAGCTGCCAACATAATTAAATTAAGAGCAACTTTTCAACTTGCTGAAATGCCACAAGCCTAATTCAATTATGAGCAACCAACAACTAGCAAATACTTAGACTACAATTAATTTACAGTGTAAATTCAGCATCCAGACAAATACTTAAACTACAATTAATTTACATTGTAAATTTAGCATTCAGATTCCAGACCAATCTAAGGGCAGCAAGCATCATCAAGTAAGCATACAGATTTTAGTTCAGAGTTCAGACCATTGTAAGCAGTAACCAACAAGTAAGGAACAACCAATAAACATTCTAGTGGTAAACATAACAGATAGTTGAAAGAGTAAAGGAATAAAGATAATAAAATAGTCTTAATGGTAAACATTTCATACCATAGGCAGATCAATTCAGCAAGCATTAAAAGAGTCAAAGTCACAAAAGCATCCTAAAAGAGAAGAAAAATAAAGTCATTAATATAATAATAAACAATTTGAAATATTGATGAAATAAAGATAAGTAACGTAAATCATATTAACCACAGCAAGATATTCTTCATCCCTTTCTATTCAAAATCATACAACCAGTTTCGAGTTGTTAAAAAAATTTCAACATTTTTAGACAATAATTTAGCTCTCAACTTGTTCAAGATTCAACCCTTATGCTGAAGGAAGATTCTGAAGCAACTAAAGTAATTGAAATGGCCAAATTATCTCTGGCCATGCGAGCAAGTACCGAAAAAAAAATACTTTGTATTTTTCAATACTCTAAAATATTAAATTCAGAATCTTCACTATGGGGGATAAAGGACAGATTAATGTAGGATTCAACATTAGAATCCCCACTTCTTAAAGCAGCTAAATAGTATCAAAACTCTAAAAAAGCAAAAAATAAACTAATTTAATATTAAAAAAATAAAATACAAATAATTAAACTAAAAGAAAATATGACTAAACCGTGAAATCCGACCTCAAATAGAGCAAATTTTTTAAACATTCGAGGTCGATTGAAACCAAACCGACTTGTTTCTTGAGATGTGTTACTTTAGACAGAAGAATAAAAATTAACAAGTGCAGATTTTGAATAAAAGATATACAAATTAACAAACTCATTATAAATGGCAGAGACCCTTCGTTGAATCTTATCGTGTACATAAAGAACATTGTACACCTCTTTTAAAAGTTGTAATTTGTATCGAGGATCAAGCAAAACAAAAAAAATCATTGAGTGATCTGTCCAATAATTTCCATATAATTCAAGCATAAGTCATGTCATTGCAGAAATACTTTGAAAAGGATCATTGTAAGCATCGCACATCAACTTCTCAGTTGCAACAACGTTAGTCAAGTCAAATTAGCTATTGAATACTTGGATCCAGAAAAGAGAGTGGTAATTTCATAAAAAGGCTCAAAAAAATCACAAATCAACTGAATAGTTTCCCACTCAAGATCACTAATCATATCCAAGTCATTTTCCCTATTAAAAAACAAGTTAATGACTAACTTAGTATCAAGTGCCCTGTGAATCATTGAGTAATTTGAGTTTCATCGAGCAGGAACATACAACAATAACTTATCATGAAAAAAGAATCACGGTCTTTAATAGCTAATTTGAAGGCACAAAGTCTGAAATTAAAAGAATCAATGAACTTCTCAATTTTGCGCAATTTAATAACAGAAGAATCAATTACCTTCAATTTTTTTGAACTATCAAGTTCAAAATATAGGCAGCACACGTTATATGAAAATACTTACCATTGCATGGAAGAGAAGAAATGGCATGCAAATCATCTTTAAGAGGCCTAACCATTCGATCAGGTGCAGATGTATTGTCAAGAGTTATGGTAAAAACTTTTTACAAGACCCACTCACATAACATCTTTTTAACAAACTTATAAATCGACTCACATCATGGGTAGAGAAAACCGATAAAAATTAATATTTTAGACTGTAATTTTCAGTTATCATCAACATAATGTGCAGTGAGAGCAAAATAAAAACGTAAAGTGTAGACAGACCGACCATCACATGTAAAACAAATCTTACTTGAAAGAGAATTCATTGAATCAAGTAGATATTTTTATGTTTGTCATGCTCAATCATGCAATATTTGATAATTGTATACCTAGAAATATCCTTCACACTAGAATTAAGGTAATGATGCAAAGCACTCAATTTTTGATGCTCAACCATACTCAAAGCATAACCATGACATAGAATAGCATCAACAAATAACTCACAGTATTTATTTTGATTGAAAGTAACCAGCATACCAGAATTTTCAGCAAGATAATTTTTATAAGCTTGGCATTTATCAATATGTCTTTTAAGGTTAGGTGTATCAATATAAAAGTCTGCTTTATACATTTTAGTTTGACAATACTTACATTAGGCATAAAGATCACCTTCATAAGCCTTGATGAAGGTATAATGGTCCCAAATAGGAGAAGTTTTTCTCTCAAATTCTGTTGAACTTACATCCTTCCTCTTAGAGGAACTACTTCCATAAACTACTTGAGAAAGCTAATCATTTACATTACCTTGAAAAAAAATTATATTAGTATATATATAAAATATAATCACTAAAATAGAAACAGAAACATTGTAACATAATTTACTTCTATCAAAGGGTTGATCATTCTGGCCTCCTTCCATGTGTCTTAAAAAATTTATCTCATAAGTCTGACTATCCATTGAACTCTGAAAATAAATTAGAAAATATATATTTAGGATTTTGAAATAGATTCAATCAAAACAGGAAAGAGAAAGAACATGTATGTACAAATCAAAACAGAACAAACATATATGTACCAATCAAAACAAGGCATTCAAACATGCATCTACAAATCAAAACAGAACAAACATATATGTACCAATCAAAACAAGGCATTCAAACATGCATCTACAAATCAAAACAAAATGGACAACACATGTACAAAGCAACAGAAATTCAATTTCAATGGTTTAATCCTTTCACGTGGCATTGTTAAACCAGCTCACAATGTCTCTTTAGTATTTAAGAACCTTCTTTGACACCAGTAGCATCGCAGGACGGGATGTCCAGCCGATATACTAAGATTAAACAATTGAAATAGAACATAGAACATATTTGTACATATAAAAAAATAGAGAATATGTTTGTACAAATAAAAACAAGATAGAGAACATGTCTGTGCATATTAAAACAAAACAGAGAACATTTTATACAAATCATAACAGAACAGACATGTATGTACAAATCAAAACAAGACATTTAAACACGAATCTACAAATCAAAACAGAATGAACAACACATAACTATAACACTAAAAGACTATAATTTTCGCAAACCAAAGGTCCAGGACCCTAAATCGCAACCAAAGGTCTAAAATTCATAATCTATCAGAGAGAGGCCAGACCAGTGAAATGTGTACTTGAAATTTTATAGAGATTACGATTAATAGTCAGAAAAATAAAAAAAATAGGGAAAATGCATAAATTGAAAAGAAAATTAGGGTTTAGGGTCACTTACCCAATATGACTCTCAATCTTAGAACCTTAAATCAAAAAAATTAGGGAAAATGCATAAATCGAAACCAAACGTCCAAAACCCAGTACCTTAAATCGCAACCAAAGGTCCAAAATTCATAATCTTTTAGAAAGAGGCTGCAAGTATGAAACAGATTACGATTAGTAGTCAGAAAAATAAAAAATTAGGGAAATGTATAAATCAAAACCAAACGTCTAAAACCTTAAATTGAAAATTAGGGTTTAGGGTTACTTACCCAATCTGACTCTCAGTCTCAGATTTTGAGATATGAAAGTGTGAAACAGATGAGAGGCCAGACTAGTGAAAGATGAACCCTAAATCAAAACCAAACGTCTAAAACACAAACGATTCAGAAGCATAAATCAGCGCAAAACAGATCCTAGACCAACAGAGAGACAGAGTGTTAGGCTTGATAGACTCGATTTCCTTCAACCGTTATGGATTGTCAAGTGGTGGAGAAGTTGGATTTTTAGGTGTTTGAGTTGGTGGAAAATATTGAGAATTAAACATAAAGGATTTATAGTGGTTCAGCTTTCTAACCCAAAGCCTACATCCACTATCTTGGAACGCCACCAAGGATTTTCTAAATTCACTAAGAATTTCGCTCCCTTTTCTCGGATGAGGAGGAAACCGTTACAACGATTAAGCTATCTACCCTTAGCTTAATCAAACAATCTCTTACAAGTGAAATTCAAAGAAAACAAGAAATCCCTCTAATATGTATGTATTTGCAACTCTAAGCACTCACCCAAAACCTATACACTTGAGCAAATTTGACAGTTTTGGCTCACAAGTGTTTTGTCTATACAAGAGAATGACAATAAAGCTCTAAAGACAATTTGACATCATAATGTTGTTACAATTGAAGCATTAACATATTCTTAATGCTGGGAGGTCCCTTTTATACTCCCAATTGAGTTTGTACCCATTGAGATTGAATTGGAGCCGTTGGAGCCTTTATTTCCCACTATAAATGTAGTTCTTCAGCTTAGCGTATCGATACTCCTCAAATCGTATCGATACGGTCCCGATAAGGAAATAGCCGTCGAGACTTCCAACTGATGTGTATCGATAAATGTGGCAAGCGTATCGGTATGGTCCTGTAATTTAAAAGGCCGTTGGGAAATTGACCGTTGGGGTAGTTGGGCGTATCGGTACGCGATACAACTGTATTGGTACGTAAACTAGCCGTTGGGTATTTTAAAGCACACCGTATCGATACGGCAAAGTGTATCGGTACGAGTTTTGGCTTCTAGAAAATCACTGTAGTTAAAACCATAAAGGGTATCGATATAGTAACATATTGTATCGGTACGATTACATTAAAAGCTTGGTTTTGACTGTTTTAAATGCACTTTCAATTATTCAAAAGCCTTATAAAAACTCTTAAATATATTTTCAAGTTGTTTTGACTAAAGGCGTGTTTTAAATTCTTTTCAATTTAGTCCAAAACATTTTTCAATTATTATATCAAAACATTTAGTTCTACAATCTCCCCCCTTTTGATATAATAAAACCAACTTGAAAAATTATTTGGGATTATCCCCATTTATGTTTAAAATTTTGAATAAGAGATTTTGAAAATTAAATGAAGTTAAAGCTCCCCTTATTCATTTGAAAAAAAAAATCAATTTTTCAAACCATTTCTCCCCCCTTTTGTTATATCAAAAAGAATTTAAAAGACGTTAAGCCCAAAATAACATAGAAGGTTTAAAATTTTTGACACAATTAAAAACTTTTGGTTTTAAAATCGGCTCCCCCTTACTCAAAGCATCAAATATTGTTAGTCCAACATATATGATTAAACTAGTTGAATTAAAAGAAATAAAAATAAATTCAACTAATTTTACCACACTTGAATCCAAGGGAGGATGTGAAGCCTTCCCTCTTCAAGTGCTCTCTTTGTGTGCATGGAGCTCTCCCTCAAATTTGGACTTGTTGATCACTCTCCATCATACTTAAACAAGAGAATCAAGTAATTTTTGGTATTCAAATTACTTTGGATCCATAAACGTTAGTTGCACATAGTTTAGTCCCCTTAAGAATCCATTTTTCAATTTCATCATTTTTAGTTGAAGTACTTAGTCCTTTTGGGACCCAAATACTTCTAAAAACTTTTCCATTCAAAACTCTAAGGGCACTAGATTGTCTAACATAAAAATTTGATTTTTCCAAATTGTTTTTCTTTTGAAGTTCATTGGAAATCAAATCTTTTTCCTTCTTAAGATCATCAATCTCCTTTTGATGATCTTTTTCAATCGTTTGAAGCAATTCTTGTAAACTTGGAACTTTAAGTTCAAAATCTTTGATTTTTGCTTCAAATTCTAGATTTGTTTTGGAAATTAAATCATTTTCCTTTTTTAAACTAGAAAGCAATTTTTTGTTTTTAGAAAATGATGCCTTAAATTCCAAAAGCAAATCATCATATGCATCTTCTAACTCATCAAATGTATATGAATTTTAAATAGATGAGTTAGAGATTACCTCTCCTTCATTAAGTGCCATGAAGCATAGGTGGGCTACCTCATCATCGGTGGAGTCTTCATCACTCCATGTCACCATGTATGCTTTCTTTGAAGATTATCCCCTTTGTTGGACTTGTGGGAATCCTTCATCTTTTTCTTCGATTCATACTTGGATTTAGCCATCTCGCTCTTCATGAATCGGGTGAATTTCTTGAAGAGATGAATCATCTCTTCATCTTCACTTTCCTCCTCACTTAGTTCTGCATGATGACATGTGGAGGATTTGAGAGCAACGACATTTGTAACACCCGGGTTTGGGGGCCGGGAGAAAATAATGTTTTAATATTATTCGGGTTCGGTTTTACAATTTAAATAAATTAAATATTGGTTCGGGTTTTGTTTACAAATAAAACAAGGTGTTGGACCCAATTTCTAAACCAAGCCCAATAGCCATTCATTAATGGCACTTGTGTAAATAATTGGACTTCTAAATTAAAAACCCCTACTTTTGAGTTAAAACAAAAATGTTGTCATCTTCTACCTCCCAAAACACCTATCCAACGTGAAACCCCCCTCCCACCATGGAAGCTTTTATTTCATCTTCTCCATCCTTCATCCTTGATGCTTTTTAAAAGGTAATGGTACTTTTGAGCTGTCCTCACCTTCCTCTTTCTCTCAATGTATTTAGTTTTCATAAAAACCCATTGTTTCATGTTTTGAGTTTTTGAACTTTTAAGTTAAAAATCCTAACTTTGTTGTCCAATGTTGAAGCTTTTGAATTCTTATTATTATATGTGTTATTTGTAGCCCGAATGGTCCAACATATATCATTTTTAATTGGTTTTATTAAGAAATTCGTATTTGGGTTTTGGTGGGTTTTTAGGAGGGTTTTTAGTTGAGTTTTGGGTGTGTTTTATGTTGGAAAATGAGGGTTGATGGTTGTATGATAGTTAGGGGTTGTTTTGGAAGCTATTAGGTGTGTTAAAAGAGTTGGAATCAATGGTAGATTCTTGGCACCTCACGTGCAAGGCACATCAGAAAGAAAACCTTCAGAGTACAGTTCAGAGATGATGGAATTTGTATTGTTAGAGATAGAATTGTTGTACCGATTGACCTAGTGTTTTGAGATGTATTGTTTCGGCCGAAGCACCCGGTAGTTCATTTGTATTGCATCGGAGTAGTAGGAAGACGTATTGTGGGTTGAAGATGAGTACTTCTGGATTGAGTTGATGAATAATGTGGTTCAGTATGAGAGTAAGTGTGTAATTTGCCAGCGTGTCAAGACCGAGTGTCAGTTTTCTTCTAGCTTGTTACATCTATGGGAGATCCGTATTAGAAGTGAGTAATAGATTCGAGAGATCTTGTGTCTGATTCGCCTTCGATTTCCTCCGTGAGAACTTAGTTGAGTAATCAATGTTAGTTGCACTGTATGTGGTCCTTTATACATGATCGCGTTACTTGTACCTTGTGTAAGATGGCGGAGTTGTGCCCTAGCAAGAGCGTGAGTTGTACAGTGCCTAGAGATCGATAGTGGCCGATAGAGATTCGAGTTTTGACTAGATTTTTGAAGACGTCTACAATAGTGTCTGGTTAACTGTTGGAGTCAGATGATCAGTTAGAGAAGGATATGGATTGGGTAATCGAACAGTGCCGTATGAGTTTGCGAATCGGGCTAGTTCTGTTGTTTATCTATTGCAGTTACCACCAGAGTTAGAAAGAGATTTGTGATGTGTTCTGTGTATCTATGATTCAGAAGTGTGAGCCAGTTTTGTTTCGTGTTATGTTGTTGAAGAGATTGAGTTGAGTTTAAAATGGTCATGCATTGAAGGATCCGTTGAGACCTTGACATCAGATAGCTAATATTGTGTGGTGAGTCTACCGAGTTGGTGAGTACGTTGTGGTGAGAGAAAGTGTGGAAGGGCATGTGTCAGTGACTCTTTCTGTCTGATAAATTTCGGGGACGAAATTTCCTTAAGTGGGGGAGAGTTGTAACACCCGGGTTTGGGGGCCGGGAGAAAATAATGTTTTAATATTATTCGGGTTCGGTTTTACAATTTAAATAAATTAAATATTGGTTCGGGTTTTGTTTACAAATAAAACAAGGTGTTGGACCCAATTTCTAAACCAAGCCCAATAGCCATTCATTAATGGCACTTGTGTAAATAATTGGACTTCTAAATTAAAAACCCCTACTTTTGAGTTAAAACAAAAATGTTGTCATCTTCTACCTCCCAAAACACCTATCCAACGTGAAACCCCCCTCCCACCATGGAAGCTTTTATTTCATCTTCTCCATCCTTCATCCTTGATGCTTTTTAAAAGGTAATGGTACTTTTGAGCTGTCCTCACCTTCCTCTTTCTCTCAATGTATTTAGTTTTCATAAAAACCCATTGTTTCATGTTTTGAGTTTTTGAACTTTTAAGTTAAAAATCCTAACTTTGTTGTCCAATGTTGAAGCTTTTGAATTCTTATTATTATATGTGTTATTTGTAGCCCGAATGGTCCAACATATATCATTTTTAATTGGTTTTATTAAGAAATTCGTATTTGGGTTTTGGTGGGTTTTTAGGAGGGTTTTTAGTTGAGTTTTGGGTGTGTTTTATGTTGGAAAATGAGGGTTGATGGTTGTATGATAGTTAGGGGTTGTTTTGGAAGCTATTAGGTGTGTTAAAAGAGTTGGAATCAATGGTTTCGGCTGTGCAAGGGGGCTGCTCGGGAATGGCTTTTTGGGGGTTGTTCTTGGTTCGAAAAACAAGTGTTTGATGTTTGAATTGTATTCCGGGTTTGCTACATTGTGTTGTGGACTGATTTGAGGTTAATTTACTTGTGTTGAGGCGATTAAAAGCAAGGATTTGCGTTGGGAAAGCTTTGGGATCGAATCCGGAAGTGAAGAGGCTTGAGTCGGCTTTGCTTGTTTTGCTTAAGGAAATGAGGTGAGTGTTTAATGTTTTAAATTGATTTCAATGGTTGGTTTTAGCATGTGGAAGTGAAAATGTTTTCAAGGGATGTTTTGGTTCAAAGGTAATTTTGAAAGTGGTTTAGATTTGGCCTTGAAAATGATTTTTACTCAAAGAGTAAGTGATGTGAAATGCCTCTTTAAATTTCCCCCTTTATCATCGTTTTTCATCTCTTGAAATGATATTTTGTTATACATGAAATTCCAATATTTTGGGAAGAAGCTTGTTGCTATTTATTATATTGTTGCTCATGTATGATGGTAATAATGTGGATGTTGATATGCCTTGTAAGGTGTGAGTAAGTCGGTGCAAGTTGTGCACGAAAATGGTGAGTAAGACCATTTGTGTTTTGGCAAGATTTCAAGTAGTAAGTGATGCCCAATTGTGGATTTTGTTTCATCTTGATTTGGTTGTCATGATATAGTGAGTACATGTCGTATGGTAGTGATTGTGCATTGTGTTGCATGGTTGGTGTCGAACCTCACGTGATGGTTGTCGTTGCTCCGGTGATGTGTAGTCCTACCGGTAGTGAATGGTATAAGACTCCGATGATGTGTAGTCCCACCGGTAGTGACTAGTAGAAGATTACTTTGATGTGTAGTCCCATTGGAAAACTACTAGTCCAAACGGTGATGTGTAGTCCCACCGTGTGTGTTTTGGTTATGCTTGTGCATGCCATGTAATGTTCATGTTGTATCTCACTATATCATTATCTCCATATTGTTTTGCTTTGATCTAGGATTATGTCCTCATGCATACCATAAAGTGTAATGTCATGATAAATGCCTATATTGTTGACCTTTGGTTGAACTTGTATGATAGAAGAAGGATTAGGTCGTTGGATGATTTGTATGCGTTGACCTTTACTTTTAAAGAAAGTTTTGAACCCTGCATTGTCGTAGTTATGTTTTAGAGCTCCACTCACTAAGCTTTATGCTTACGCTCTCCCTTTCCGACAATGCAGATCTTTAGCTTAGAGTTAGCAAGGAGCAAGAAAAGGGCGTCCAAGCGTATGGTAGTTTGCTCAAGTATGGCTTAATTAAATAATGTAGTAGTCTAGCAATGGGAAATGCTACGTGTTTTAGGAGCTTGTATCTAGACTCCTTTGAGTTAGCTTATTGTTGTTAATGCCTATTGTTGATGTTTGAATTAATTATCGATTGTAAGCATGTAATACCTTGGTGATTGTTGGTGTGTATGATGGCATGCTTTAGGGTGTTTAGGTTGCCTTATGTATGTTTGCAAACCTCTTGTGTTTGACTTGTGCTTTTAAGACCATTTGAGCCTTCATGTATGCTTAATATTGCCTAGTTTGCTCTTTAATTAGAATGCTATGTATGAAAGCTTTAATCCATGCTTGAATGACACCCTTGGCTTAAGTATGTGTGCTTGCATGTTGGTATACGCTTAGGTGAGTCGAGAAATGCATTTAGAGTCGATTTGGGGTTGTTTTAGTTGAAATTGGAGGAATTGCAGTGCAGTGGGTATCGATACCCCTGGTTAGGGTATCGATACTATCTCACCCAAATGCCTCAGATTTTGCCTGGGGTATCGATACGCCTAGGGTATCGATACCCTCCAAAGTCTCTGTAATTGGGAATTTGGAGTTAGAGTAGAGCGTATCGATACGGTGTACCCGAGTATCGATACGGTTCTATTCTGTTGACCAAGGAAGGTTGACCGAGGAAGAGGGTATCGATACCCCTGGTAAGGGTATCGATACGGTCTTCACGTGTTGACTTCTTGGGTTGACCTAGAAAGGGGGTATCGATACTGCCTGCCTTATAAGCTTAAAATTGACTGTTTATGCGTGGTTGTGATTCGAATGTGTTTTTCCTTTGAACGTTTTCCGCTGTTGTGAATCACATAGGACTTAATATTCATCTAGGCAAGATTAATATAAAAAGAAAAAAAATAGGGTTGCTAACCGAGGGGGAATCCTTTGGGTTTCGCTTCGGTTTTCCCCGTGTGGCCTACTCGGACCGGTCATCCGGCCAGACCGGGATGAGGGGGTTACATTTGTTGGTATCAGAGCCTGAGGTTTCCGAGACCTCGGGTAGGTAAGTAAGGTAAGTTTGATGTGTTATGATTTTGTTATGTCTCAGTGAATGTTTCGCCATGTATGTTTAATGTTTGCTTGTTAGTACGGTGTTTGAAAGCATGTGTTAGCATGATGCTTGTGTTGAAGCGTAGTGTCGAGTTCCCATTGCTACTATTACTTATTTGAAAAGATTTTTGTAAAGGAATATACTTGAGCACCTTGGACCCTTGCTCTTGCTAACCCTAAATATTCTTTCTTGTGTGTTTTGTTTATTGTTGTATTGTTGTCCTTGGTGAGTTGGAGGCCGAGGTGTGGGCGTAGAGTTGGTAATCATGAATCTGAGGTTTTAGAGGATGTGAAGGATGAGAGAGTTCGTCGTTTTAGTTCAGGGCAGTACGACCGTACCAGAGTTGGAGTGCAGTTTGTTTGTTTGGGTTAACAGGCACATGAGTTGGTTTCCTTTGAGGGAGAACAATATGACCAATCTTGACAGGAGATGGTAAGTGAAGTGAAGAACTAAGAGTTGGCTTCGGAATGATGTCGATGTTGTAGCAAGTAATTCCTCGATACAGTCATTGAGCTTGTTTTTCTCATTGATTCTGGATCTACGCGTCCGTGTATTTTGAGTGAACATACGAAGTTGTTGAATCTACCTTGTGAGGTACTAGAGGTAGGTGTTAGTAATACTAGCTCCTTCGGGGATACAGTCGTGGTCAGAAAGTTGTACAAGGGATGTCCGTTGATGGTTCAGTGGCACGTGTTTTCAGTTGATGCGATGGAATTACTTCTTACGGTTTGACGTGAAACTATGCATGGATTAGCTTGTAGAACATAGAGTTAGGGTAGACTTTGAGCCAATGGGAGTTTTCTTAGAGCTTACGGATGACAATGAGATTGTAATGGTAGGTGGGAATGTGGATTCGTATCGAATGTTGATCCAGCCTTAGAGGTCAAAGATTGATTGAGTTAGTTGACATGCTTGCCTAGCAAATGTGATGGATTTGCTTTTTGAATGAAGATTAAACCACAGAATGTTAGAATAGTTGTGTTTTCTTTTCCTAGAAGTGTTTGGAAGAATTGTCAGTTTACCTCTTGTTAGAGGAGAAGAGTTTGTTATTGAGACCGTTTTCGAGGTTGCTTCTGTTTTGTTTGTTCTGTAACTTATGAATTCTGGAAGAATTGAGAATGTTGAAGAATTAACTTCGAGACTTGTTAGACCTTAGATTCATTAGGCCTAGTGCATCATCCCAGAGATTCTACAGTGTAAGTTGTGAAGAAGAGAGAGTGACATTACGAGAATGTGTTTAGAATTCAGACAGTTGAAACAAGTGACAATGAATAATTAGTATCCATTTTCGAGTGTCAGTGGTTTGTTGGTCAGTTAGTGTGTGCTTCAGTCTATTTGAAGATTAATTTGAGATCCGATTATTACTAGTTGAAAGTGAGAGAAGTTGAAGTATCGAAGACAGCTTTCGGGGCAGATGTGATCACTTTGGGTTTTGATTTATGCCGTTTGATTGACTAGTGTGTTAGTTACTTTCAGAGAAATGTTGAGTAGGATGTTTTCCCTAAGTCCTTGATCGGCTTGTAGTAGCTCTCTTAGATGATACGTGGGTATATTCATGTACCGAAGATGACCATGACAAGCCTTGAAGTAGAGTTGTAGATTCTATTAGAAAATCAGTTGTATGCTAAGTTGTGTAAACGTGAGCTCTGAGTTAAGGAAGATGTCCTCCTAGGACATGTGGATTAGCCGAGTGTATTAGGGTAAATCCCAAGTAGTCAGAAGAAGATGTGAGTTGGAAGAAATTTGAAGACTGTGACATGTAACTATAGTTCCTAGGTCTAGCATTGTTACTTTCAGAGAATTGTAAATAATCAGTTGAAGATAGTTGCTCCATTGATAGATTGCTACAGAAAAATGTTCAGTTTGTGTGGTTAGATGCGAGACAATGAGCCCTTGAGAAATCGAAAGAAACCTTGAAGGGAACTTCGACCTTGAATCAGCTTATGTCAGAGGAAGAGTTTGTGAACCATAGTGATGTGTCACATTGTAGAGTTAGGTTGTGTGCTTATGCAATGCAGAAGATTCCGGCTTGTTCATCGAGATAGTTGAAAGACCGTGAGAGGAGTTATCCGATATGAGACATAGAGTTAATTACAGTTGTGTTTGCTTCGAAGACTTAGAGACAAAGCTTGTATAGTAAGAAATGCACAGTGTATATGTACGTATCATCAGAACTTGAAAAATTTGAAGACTTAGGAAGGGTTGAAACTTGAATAGCATAAAGTGTAGAACTGCTTGAAGACTATAATCTCAGGATTGAGTACCATCCGAAGAGAGTTAATGTAGTAACCAATGTTCCGAGCTGTATTTGTTGTTAGATTAGTAGTTGAGTTGTGAGTTGTAATTGCCGCATTTCATGTTGAACCTACATTGAGTCAGAATGTTTGAAGAGAAACAGTTGCAAGATAGATTCTTGGCACCTCACGTGCAAGGCACATCAGAAAGAAAACCTTCAGAGTACAGTTCAGAGATGATGGAATTTGTATTGTTAGAGATAGAATTGTTGTACCGATTGACCTAGTGTTTTGAGATGTATTGTTTCGGCCGAAGCACCCGGTAGTTCATTTGTATTGCATCGGAGTAGTAGGAAGACGTATTGTGGGTTGAAGATGAGTACTTCTGGATTGAGTTGATGAATAATGTGGTTCAGTATGAGAGTAAGTGTGTAATTTGCCAGCGTGTCAAGACCGAGTGTCAGTTTTCTTCTAGCTTGTTACATCTATGGGAGATCCGTATTAGAAGTGAGTAATAGATTCGAGAGATCTTGTGTCTGATTCGCCTTCGATTTCCTCCGTGAGAACTTAGTTGAGTAATCAATGTTAGTTGCACTGTATGTGGTCCTTTATACATGATCGCGTTACTTGTACCTTGTGTAAGATGGCGGAGTTGTGCCCTAGCAAGAGCGTGAGTTGTACAGTGCCTAGAGATCGATAGTGGCCGATAGAGATTCGAGTTTTGACTAGATTTTTGAAGACGTCTACAATAGTGTCTGGTTAACTGTTGGAGTCAGATGATCAGTTAGAGAAGGATATGGATTGGGTAATCGAACAGTGCCGTATGAGTTTGCGAATCGGGCTAGTTCTGTTGTTTATCTATTGCAGTTACCACCAGAGTTAGAAAGAGATTTGTGATGTGTTCTGTGTATCTATGATTCAGAAGTGTGAGCCAGTTTTGTTTCGTGTTATGTTGTTGAAGAGATTGAGTTGAGTTTAAAATGGTCATGCATTGAAGGATCCGTTGAGACCTTGACATCAGATAGCTAATATTGTGTGGTGAGTCTACCGAGTTGGTGAGTACGTTGTGGTGAGAGAAAGTGTGGAAGGGCATGTGTCAGTGACTCTTTCTGTCTGATAAATTTCGGGGACGAAATTTCCTTAAGTGGGGGAGAGTTGTAACACCCGGGTTTGGGGGCCGGGAGAAAATAATGTTTTAATATTATTCGGGTTCGGTTTTACAATTTAAATAAATTAAATATTGGTTCGGGTTTTGTTTACAAATAAAACAAGGTGTTGGACCCAATTTCTAAACCAAGCCCAATAGCCATTCATTAATGGCACTTGTGTAAATAATTGGACTTCTAAATTAAAAACCCCTACTTTTGAGTTAAAACAAAAATGGTGTCATCTTCTACCTCCCAAAACACCTATCCAACGTGAAACCCCCCTCCCACCATGGAAGCTTTTATTTCATCTTCTCCATCCTTCATCCTTGATGCTTTTTAAAAGGTAATGGTACTTTTGAGCTGTCCTCACCTTCCTCTTTCTCTCAATGTATTTAGTTTTCATAAAAACCCATTGTTTCATGTTTTGAGTTTTTGAACTTTTAAGTTAAAAATCCTAACTTTGTTGTCCAATGTTGAAGCTTTTGAATTCTTATTATTATATGTGTTATTTGTAGCCCGAATGGTCCAACATATATCATTTTTAATTGGTTTTATTAAGAAATTCGTATTTGGGTTTTGGTGGGTTTTTAGGAGGGTTTTTAGTTGAGTTTTGGGTGTGTTTTATGTTGGAAAATGAGGGCTGATGGTTGTATGATAGTTAGGGGTTGTTTTGGAAGCTATTAAGTGTGTTAAAAGAGTTGGAATCAATGGTTTCAGCTGTGCAAGGGGGCTGCTCGGGAATGGCTTTTTGGGGGTTGTTCTTGGTTCGAAAAACAAGTGTTTGATGTTTGAATTGTATTCCGGGTTTGCTACATTGTGTTGTGGACTGATTTGAGGTTAATTTACTTGTGTTGAGGCGATTAAAAGCAAGGATTTACGTTGGGAAAGCTTTGGGATCGAATCCGGAAGTGAAGAGGCTTGAGTCGGCTTTGCTTGTTTTGCTTAAGGAAATGAGGTGAGTGTTTAATGTTTTAAATTGATTTCAATGGTTGGTTTTAGCATGTGGAAGTGAAAATGTTTTCAAGGGATGTTTTGGTTCAAAGGTAATTTTGAAAGTGGTTTAGATTTGGCCTTGAAAATGATTTTTACTCAAAGAGTAAGTGATGTGAAATGCCTCTTTAAATTTCCCCCTTTATCATCGTTTTTCATCTCTTGAAATGATATTTTGTTATACATGAAATTCCAATATTTTGGGAAGAAGCTTGTTGCTATTTATTATATCGTTGCTCATGTATGATGGTAATAATGTGGATGTTGATATGCCTTGTAAGGTGTGAGTAAGTCGGTGCAAGTTGTGCACGAAAATAGTGAGTAAGACCATTTGTGTTTTGGCAAGATTTCAAGTAGTAAGTGATGCCCAATTGTGGATTTTGTTTCATCTTGATTTGGTTGTCATGATATAGTGAGTACATGTCGTATGGTAGTGATTGTGCATTGTGTTGCATGGTTGGTGTCGAACCTCACGTGATGGTTGTCGTTGCTCCGGTGATGTGTAGTCCCGCCGGTAGCGAATGGTATAAGACTCCGGTGATGTGTAGTCCCACCGGTAGTGACTAGTAGAAGAGTACTTTGATGTGTAGTCCCATTGGAAAACTACTAGTCGAAACGGTGATGTGTAGTCCCACCGTGTGTGTTTTGGTTATGCTTGTGCATGCCATGTAATGTTCATGTTGTATCTCACTATATCATTGTCTCCATATTGTTTTGCTTTGATCTAGGATTATGTCCTCATGCATACCATAAAGTGTAATGTCATGATAAATGCCTATATTGTTGACCTTTGGTTGAACTTGTATGATAGAAGAAGGATTAGGTCGTTGGATGATTTGTATGCGTTGACCTTTACTTTTAAAGAAAGTTTTGAACCCTGCATTGTCGTAGTTATGTTTTAGAGCTCCGCTCACTAAGCTTTATGCTTACGCTCTCCCTTTCCGACAATGCAGATCTTTAGCTTGGAGTTAGCAAGGAGCAAGAAAAGGGCGTCCAAGCGTATGGTAGTTTGCTCAAGTATGGCTTAATTAAATAATGTAGTAGTCTAGCAATGGGAAATGCTACGTGTTTTAGGAGCTTGTATCTAGACTCCTTTGAGTTGGCTTATTGTTGTTAATGCCTATTGTTGATGTTTGAATTAATTATGGATTGTAAGCATGTAATACCTTGGTGATTGTTGGTGTGTATGATGGCATGCTTTAGGGTGTTTAGGTTGCCTTATGTATGTTTGCAAACCTCTTGTGTTTGACTTGTGCTTTTAAGACCATTTGAGCCTTCATGTATGCTTAATATTGCCTAGTTTGCTCTTTAATTAGAATGCTATGTATGAAAGCTTTAATCCATGCTTGAATGACACCCTTGGCTTAAGTATGTGTGCTCTTTAATCCACGCTTAGGTGAGTCGAGAAATGCATTTAGAGTCGATTTGGGGTTGTTTTAGTTGAAATTGGAGGAATTGCAGTGCAGGGGTATCGATACCCCTGGTTAGGGTATCGATACTCTCTCACCCAAATGCCTCAGATTTTGCCTGGGGTATCGATACGCCTAGGGTATCGATACCCTCCAAAGTCTCTGTAATTGGGAATTTGGAGTTAGAGTAGAGCGTATCGATACGGTGTACCCGAGTATCGATACGGTTCTATTCTGTTGACCAAGGAAGGTTGGCCGAGGAAGAGGGTATCGATACCCCTGGTAAGGGTATCGATACGGTCTTCACGTGTTGACTTCTTGGGTTGACCTAGAAAGGGGGTATCGATACCCCTGATTAGGGTATCGATACTGCCTGCCTTATAAGCTTAAAATTGACTGTTTATGCGTGGTTGTGATTCGAATGTGTTTTTCCTTTGAACGTTTTCCGCTGTTGTGAATCACATAGGACTTAATATTCATCTAGGCAAGATTAATATAAAAAGAAAAAAAAAATAGGGTTGCTAACCGAGGGGGAATCCTTTGGGTTTCGCTTCGGTTTTCCCCGTGTGGCCCACTCAGACCGGTCATCCGGCCAGACCGGGATGAGGGGGTTACAACATTAATGTTGATGCCAAGCTCCATGACTTTCTTCTTCCCCATCTTCTTTATATCTTCATTCTTCTTCTCCTCTTTTTTTTCTTTCTTCATCATTTCATGAGTGAGAAGAGACCTCATGAGTTCATCTAGCTTCAAAGTCTTAAGATTTTTAGCTTCGATGATGGCGGTCTTGTTTGAGTCCGATGACTTGAGAAGAGAATAGAGAAGCATTCGGACAAGCTTGTCTTCCGTAATGATTTCTCCATAGCCTTTGAGTCCATTTGTAATGGTGGAGAATCTATCGAACATCTTTGTGATGTCTTCATCTGGTTCCATCTTGAAGTTCTCATACTCGTGGTTGAGAAGGCCGATCTTGGTCTCTTTTACTTCGTTTGTTCCCTCATATGTGACTTCAAGCTTGTCCCATACTTCCTTGGCATCTTCGCAAGAGGACATCTTCTCATAGATGTCAGGGCCAAATGCACAACAGAGGGTGTGCAAGGCCTTGCAATTAAGCTTCATCTTCTTGCGATCATCCTCACTCCATTCTGCCTTTACTCTTTGTGGCACATAAGGACCCTCTTCAACAATATTCCATCAAAAAATGGTGGTTTCTCGATAGATTGCGCCATTTGACCGGTTGATTGAATTGTTGTATCGAGCTTCCCGGGTCGCCTCAATAGAATGTTAATCCCTTTTGATTGAGCCTCGCTCTTATACCAATTGTTAGGCTTGATAGGCTCGATTTCCTTCAATTGTTATGGATTGCCAAGTGGTGGAGAAGTTGGATTTTTAGGTGTTTGAGTTGGTGGTAAAAATTGAGAATTAAACACAAAGGATTTAGAGTGATTCGACTTTCTAACACAAAGCCTACATCCACTACCTTGGAACGCCACCAAGGATTTCCCAAATTCACTAAGAATTTCGTCCTCTTTTCTCGGATAAGGAGGAAACCGTTACAACGATTAAGCTATCTACCCTTAGCTTAATCAAACACTCTCTTACAAGTGAAATTCAAAGAAAACAAGAAATCCCTCTAATAGGTATGTGTTTGCAACTCTAAGCACTCGCCCAAAACCTATACACTTGAGCAAATTTGACAATTTTGGCTCACAAGTATTTTGTCTATACAAGAGAATGACAATAAAGCTCTAAAGACAATTTGACATCATAATGTTGTTACAATTGAAGCATTAACCTATTCTTGATGCTTGGAGGTCCCTTTTATACTCACAATTGAGTTTGTAGTCGTTGAAGACCGTTGGGGTTAAATTGGAGCCCTTGGAGCCTTTATTTCCTACCATAAATACAGTTATGTAGCTTAGCGTATCGATACTCCTCAAATCATATCGATACGGTCTCGATAAGGAAATAGTCGTTGAGACTTCCAGCTGGTGCGTAGCAATACACGTGGCAAGCGTATCGGTACGATTTTGCAATTTAAAAGACCGTTGGGGGTAGTTGGGCGTATCAGTATGCGAACTAGTTGTTGGATATTTTAAAGCACACCGTATCGATACGGCAAAGCGTATCATTACGGGTTTTGGCTAGTGGAAAATCACCGTAGTTAAAACCCTAAAGGGTATCGATACGGTAACACACTGTATCGTTACGGTTACATTAAAAGCTTGATTTTGATTATTTTATATGCACTTTAAATTATTCCAAAGCCTTATAAAAACCCTTAAATATATTGTAACCCCCTCGTCCCGGTCTGGACGACTGACCGGTTCGAGTAAGCTACACGGGGAAAACCGAAATGAAACCCGCTAGGGCCCCACTTCGGTTAGCAACCCTAGAAAATTTCTTTTTACTTTTATCTTATCTAAAGGCATTCATACATCCTATACGTGACACGACAGCGGAAGGACAACAAGCGATGCGAACAACCAAGCAAAGAAATTTAAAGGAGTCCACTTTAGTTTATTTAGCAGGTCGTATCGATACGCCTTGGCCTGGTCAACAACCCATAGTCAACGTAGGGAGACTGTATCGGTACACAGGTTGACCATACCGATACGCCCTTACTAGTCAACTTCTCGCGGCAATGATACAATACCGTATCGATACACTCTAGACATGTACCGATACGCCAAAATCTCATCAAAATCTCAGATTTCCAGGGAGCTTTTGGCGTATCGATACACCCCCCGTGTATCGGTATGCTAGGCTTAAACTGAGTCCCAAAGTGTAGGACCGTATCGATACGGCCCTTGGGCGTACCGATACGCCATGCACTGCAAGACTCAATTTAGCTGTTATATAGACCAAAACTCGTCACTAGATGCTTTTTAAGACAAACCTAATCACAATCAAACATACCTACAACATTTAATAAGCGAGATTAAGCATGCGAGACCAATTTAAACGAACAATCGTGGCATTCATCATAAGAGAGGCATTTAGGTGGAAAACATGCATAGAACCATATTTGACTTCACCATTTCATACAAGGGCAAGAACATTCAAAAGACATAACATGGCAAGGTTTCACATACTTTTAAACCATCATGTAAGCATTCATAGATCAAATCATAAACTCTCAAGCACAAGGCAATTAAGCAACGAAATAGGCATGGTTCTCAATCCACAACATAAAGCATACACATCCAATCATAACATCAACAATTCCACGTGCTAGAATATCCACAAAATCAAACTAAGGAGTTTGACACCAACTCCTACAAGTCTAAACCCCCATCGTCTGGGCATTATTACAAACACGCAAATCATACTTGAGATAATTTGAGAACTCTAAAAGTTCCTCCCTTGCCCACTTGCCTCCCGAACTCTAACGATCTGCATGTTGGAAATAAAAAAGAGCGTAAGCTATCTAGATTAGTGAGAGAAGCTCTACAATTCAACAAGCGTGCAGTTTTCAAAACACTTTTCATAATTGATAATAAATCAATGAATGCAGGAATGATTATCACAACAAGACTACACATGGTTTGCACAAGCACAACCAACATACACACGGTGGGACCACTCATCACCGTTCGACTAGTAGTTTTCCGATGGGACCACTCATCATCTTACTCTACTACTAGTCACTACCGGTGGGACCACTCATCACTGTAGTTTAGACAACCATCACGTGAGGCTCGACTTCTACACGACTACACAACAACAACGATGTAAAACAACTCGAGATGCACATGATACCACAACACATGGTCATTCTTCAACACGTAACAAAGATGTAGGAGTAGTAACTTACACTCGGGTTTTAGGTGAACCCTCAAGGTCCCACCCAAACACCCAAGAGTTCCATTTCGAAAACAAGTCAAAGGTTGACATTTCTACTCACGTTGCTACCCAAGAGAAGGCCGAAAACCAAGCTTAAGACTCCAAAATCTCCGGATCCGTCCCTGAAGCTTCACCAACTAAACTCCTTGCGTCTAATCATCCCAACACAATTAAAATAGCCACAAATCAGTCCACAATTCAAAGTAGTAACTCGGAACACAATTCAAGCACATAAACACAAGATTTCAAGCTAAGATCAACTCCCAAAACCTCAATCCCGAGTAGCTCTTTAGCATAGTCCACAACCTTGATTTCAACCTTTTTAACACACTTAAATGCTCCCAAAACAACCTCTAACTATCATACTAACATCAGCCCTCAATTTCCAACACATAGCAACCCCAAAACCAACCTTTAAACCCTTCAAAAACCCCTCTAAAACCCAAATCCGAAAATCTTCATAAAACCCTTTAAAATTCATATATGTTGGACCTTATGGTTCACAAACAACGTATCTAACAATAATAAATCAAAAGCTTTGTTAACAATCCATAAAGCTTCAACCTTTAACAAAATCTTTGAAAAACCCAAAATACAAAATACATGGTTTTATTGAAAACTAATGGTACCAAAATGAAGAGGAAGGTAAGGCCAAGTCAAAGACGTATTTACCTTTCAAAAATCACCAACAAGGAGCAAAGGATGTGATGGAATAGTGAAATGGAGTAGAAGAGCTCTCTAATGTCATGGGAAATGAAGAAGTGAAGAGGGAAGAATATGACAAAAGGGTGTTTTAAACAAAAGGGGATTTTAATTTGGAAGACCATTTTATTACCCTTTTGCCATTAATGAAGATAGCTATCTCAATTTCCAAATTCCATGGAATTGGGCTTTAAAACCAAAACATGTCCAACATAAATTATTTGTTTTGAAAACCCGAGGCCCAAAATAATATTTTATTATTTTAATTGTGAAACCGAAATTTGAAACATTATTTTAATATTATTTTCACCCGACCCCCAAACCCGAGTGTTACATATATTTTCAAGTTGTTTTGACTAAATGCATGTTTTAAATTCTTTTCAATTTAGTCCAAAACATTTTTCAATTATTATATCAAAATATTTAGTTCTACACTGAGTGTGAGATTAAATATCAAAGATGAGAGATTAAAGTCGAGAGAGTGTAAGACTCGATCGAGAGAGAAATGAAAATGACATAGAGTCTGCCTGAGAGAGCACAAGAGAAGAAGTGAAGAACAACGGACTAGGTCTAGGGTTTTCTTCTGGGGTATAATTATAAAGGGGTATTTATACTTATGATTTTCTTGTTTTAATAATTAAAATAAATTATTTAATATTTAAATTAATATTAATTAAAATAATACTTTTAATATATTTAAATTAATATTTAATCTAATATTTAATTAATACTATTATAATAATAATAATAATTTTTGTATATTAAAATTATTATTTAATTTATTTTTTGTAATTTTAATTATAATATATTAAATTAAAATTAAAAATCCAATTTATGGATTTAGGGTTATGACTTATGAGACTAGATTAAGGGTTTGGGGTTAAGGGTTAGGAACTTAGAATTTAAAAATATATGTTCCAAGTTTAGGGGTTGACTTGTGAGGTTTAGGGTTAGGGATATATATTTCAAATTAAATGTTTAGGGTTATGGGTTTAGTTTATGGGATTAGGCTTATACTTATTAGGGTTATGGTTTAGTTTAGGGGATTGGGCTTATACTTATTAGGGATTATCGGTCTAGTTTAGGGTTATCGACTTATAGCACTAGTTTAGGGATTTAGGGTTATTGGTTTAGTTTAAGGATTTATGGTATATCATACATGTTTAGGGTTATTGTGTTAATTTAAGGATTTAGGGTTATGACTTATGAGACTAGATTAAAGGTTTAGGGTTAAGGGTTAGGAACTTAAAATTTAGAAATGTATGCTTCAAGTTTAGGGTTTGACTTGTGGGTTTTAATGTTAGGGGTATATGTTTCAAATTGAATGTTTAAGGTTACGGGTTTAGTTTAGGGGATTAGGCTTATAATTATTAGGGTTATAGTTTAGTTTATGAGATTGGGCTTATACTTATTAGGGGTTACCGATCTAGTTTAGGGTTATCACACCAGTTTAGGGATTTAGGGTTATTGGTTTAGGATTTATGGTTTAGGGTTTGACGGGTTATTTATATTTTATTGTAATTTAATCCAATTTATTCTAGTCCTTAAAATTAAAATTTTAGTCCAAATTAATCTTTATTTATTATTTTTTATTCTTTAGTCCAAAGTTTAAAAAACTCAACCGCCCAATTTTTAGGGCAGCCCACCCAATTCCCAAATCAGTCAGCATCATCATCACCCTCCAAGGCTCAAAGTCCAATCAACAACCAATTCCATCACCAATCCATCAATTTATAATTATAATTTAATTTTCAATTTCAAAATTCAATTTAAAGTTTCAAACTCTTCTTTTTAACAACAATTTCAAATCCAAGCGATCCAATAACAGTTGGATTTTATTTCTGATGGTTTATTTACACTTTAGGTCCTTACTAATTTAGAAACTTTACAATTAGTCCTTTTTTAGTTTTTGATTTTTTTTAATCCATATGTTAGTTTAGTTTCCTTAAGGTTTACGGTTAAGGGTTTATAGTTTATGGTGTAGTCTCAATATTAGTGAATATTAGATTTATTTTATGATTTAGGGTTTATTAGTTATTAGTTTAGGGTTTAAGATTTATGGTTTATGAATTATGAATTATAGTTTATGGTTTGATTTGTTTTAGTCCCAAATTTAGTTTAACAATTATTATTAGGTTGATTCATTTTAGTCACAATTTTTATTTTTTAGTTTTAATTTGATTCATTTTAATCCCAAATTTAATTTAATATGGTTAATTATAGTTTTAATTTGATTCATTTTAGCCCATAAAATTAATTTAATTCAATTACTCGTAATTACTTTTAAATTTGATCCAATAATTAATTGCCCATTTGGTATTTGCCGCCCAATTTTTTTTCTTAGTGATTAATTACTCTTTTGGTCCTCACTCGTTTAATATTATTCATTTTAGTCCTAACATTCACTTTTAAATTTTAGTTTAATTCAATTTAGTCACAATTATATATATATATATTAAATTGTAACATATTCCGACATCCTAAGGGATATTTTGGTACATATTAATCCCTAAAAATTTATTTTTATAAAAAATTTACCTACAATTACTAGACCGAAGTCTATTTGTACACATCAGACCTGACTCGAACTTCAACCGAAACCGATATTACCCGACCTGGATTTTATCCGTCAACGACGTGACCCTACTTGAAGTCCATCCGAATCTGAATTAACCCGTTAATTAACTGGGTCGAACCCGAACCGTTTTGACCTGAACTGAAAATTGTCCGACCTGAAATTAACTCAACCCAAACCCGAACTCAATCCGATTTAAAATCAACTTAATAATGACTCGAATCTGAGTCGACTCGAACCCGACCTGATTCGTGTCAGACTATTAAATTGACTTAACATAACATGTATCTGATTTGACCTGACCTGACATGGCCTGACCTAAAACCTCAACATTACCTAATTTCACGTCCATAAATAAGACATTCACATTATTGCGATGTCCTTAGAAATCTGTTTGAGAAGTGTGTCATACAAACTATTGGTGGTTTTGGATATGTGGGAATTTTGAGGTCTATAATCATTCTTGGATTTGATAAGGCTATGTGCACCGATGTTTTGTAAACCACGAGTTTAACAAATGGACTGTAAAATCAACGTTTCCATTGGCCAGTGAATGCCGTGTCCAAGCAGGGGAATTTCTCATAACAAAATAAAAGAGCCAGCTTGCTCGATGTAATAATTAATTTTATTTGTATATAATTATAACACTGTCGAAATTCTTCTCATATATTTCAAATGTAGTGTTTTTAACCCAGATATTTCGAATGTAATAACTAACAGTTACAGATCCAGCCTTAAATTAGGGTAGACAAGTTGTCACGGTCCATTTGCGTGATAGGCAAGACCGTGACGAAATGCTTGCTGGTCGTGCTTAAGTCGGGATGCGGGATAGCATTAAGGGTGTAGTACGTGCCGTACAGCCGTTCAGTCTTGGGGACAGGGCGTGCTGGTTAGGCACCACACTGGTCGGGAGCTGTCCCCGCTTCCCTGATGAGCCTATGGGAGGGCGAAACCAGTAAGCATCGAGTGGAAAAGGCTGAGCCCCGGGCTGGTGAGAGCCCTGGGTTGCCGCACGGGGGAGTTGTCCCTGCGTGAAGACTCTGACCCCGTGACAGATGGTATCAGAGCAGGTCCGTGTGCTAGTTGTGAGCTTACCAAGCGCTACATGTGCTGCGCGTAGCGAGTCAAGTGGACGAGCGTGAGTCTCGCACCCGAGTGAAGTGGTGTTCGCGAGTGGGACCTCTAGAAAGAGATTGAGACGAGGTAGGGTAGGCTGGAAGCTACAGCGAAAGTTCGCCAAGCACTCGCAGAACCTCGGTGATGAGGGCGAGCAGGCAGGGAATTGCACACTAGATCGGGGTTAGTTCCCCATAGGAGTGGGAACGAGTTTTCTCCCTATGCACGAGGGCGTGCATGAATTGAGTGGGGGAGATTGTCACGGTCCGTTTGCGTGATAGGCAAGACCGTGACGAGATGCTTGCTGGTCGTGCTTAAGTCGGGATGCGGGATAGCATTAAGGGTGTAGTACGTGTCGTACAGCCGTTCAGTCCTAGGGACAGGGCGTGCTGGTTAGGCACCACATTGGTCGGGAGCTGTCCCCGCTTCCCTGATGAGCCCATGACAGGGCGAAACCAGTAAGCATCGAGTGGAAAAGGCTGAGCCCCGGGCTGGTGAGAGCTCTGAATTGCCGCACGGGGGAGTTGTCCCTGCGTGAAGACTCTGACCCATGACAAAGTGTTCACTCTAAACTTTCTAAATTTTACACATTTAACTTTAATTTTCTTAAATTTTAAAAATTAATCTTTAATTTTTTTTTTCAATATGTATAAATTGTGCATATCTTAAGATTTAAAAATTTTACGTGCACATTCTCAAAAATATTTTTCGACCCGCCACTAATAACCAACATGGCCTCAGTCCCCGGAGACCTATACTTACAGCCGCAAAATGGATCGTGCCCTAAAGACGCCTGCTTATAAGCTCATTTGCAAAGATAGAAAAGTGTGCAATTGCAAATTGTTGTTCACGACGACTATATATTAATATGATGGCTTAATTACAAAATAAGTGTTTATACTATATTTGTTTTTTTTATAAAAGGTGTATAAAGTACTTTTTTTTGACTAAAATATGTGTTTAAAGTTTATTTTTGGTTTGTTTTAAAGTCAACTAAGGCACATACTTTGTCATCTATTTCAACTAAAAATTAAATTTTAGGCACCTATTTCAGACAAAACACACTTTAAGTATCTATTTCAGCCAAATCATATTTTAGGCACCTATTTCAGTCAAGTCATACTTTAGGTACCTATTTTGGCTAAAAAATACTTTAAACACTCGTTAAAAAAATATAATTTAGACACTTATTTGTAGTTAAGCCTAATATGATTAAAAATCAGTCCTTGACTTGGCTGCAAGGGGAGAGAGTACAACTTCAAGCAATGTTGTAATATCCCATAGCAAAACACTATTCAATACTTCTCCGGTCCTTACTCAACATTGATACCATTAATCAATAATGGCAATTAATGAATATATGTGTGTTGCTTATATACCTTTTTTAAGTAATTTTTTTAATATTGTGATCAGCCCTATAGGCTTAATTGTTAAAAAGGTGCTTAACTTGTAACACCCGGGTTCGGGGGTCGGATGGAAATATTAATTTAAAAATAGTTCGGGTTTCGGTTTCAAATTTTAAATAATAAAATAATGACTTGGGCCTCGGGTTTTATTTAGTTGGACTATATTTAAATAAGCCCACATGGCCATGGGTGTCATCCATGGTAATTCCCCAAATTCATTAAGGGCATTTGGGTCTTTAGCCTTTTATTTTCAAATAAACCTAAAATATTACCTAGAGTCATCTTCTTCACCCCTCCTCACTATTCACTCCAACGTCCAAAAACCCACCCTCTCCTTTGGTTACTATTTCATCAAATGTCTTGCTCGTTTTGAAGAATTTCGCAAAGGTAAACACGTTTTTGACTTACCCTTGTTATTCCCTTCAAGTTAGTACCATTTGTTTTCATTTTTAGACATGTTTTGAGAATGGAGGTTTGAAGGATTTTTGGATTAAAAATGTTGCCTTTGGAGTCTTTAACTTAAGCTTTCTATTTGTTTAAGTCATATGGGTTGCCTACAACTAAAAGGGTCCAACAAAACCGATTTTTACAATGTTTTATGGAATTTTCGGAGTTGGGTAAAAATGAAGTTTTTGGGAGGTTTTAAGATGGGTTTTGGGGGTTTAAGAGGTGAAATTTTGAAGGCTGGTGATTAGGCTATATGTGAGTGGTGTTTTGGAGACTTTAGGGAGTGTTTTGAGGGTTGAAATTAATGGATTTAAGGGGTGCTCAAAGGCTGCTCGGAAATTGGAATTTTTGAGCTTGTTTCAATGGAAAAATCGGTGTATTGTACTTAGTATGTTATTCGGGTTGATTATTTTAGAACATGAACTGATTTGGGGTTATTTGCTTGGTGTTGGAATGCTTAGAATCAAGGAATTTGGTTGGTGAAGCTTCGGGGGCAAATCCGGGGATTTCGGAGTCTTGAGCTCGGTCTTCAATCTTCTCTTGGGTAGCAACGGTGAGTAGGATCATTGGTTATTGCATTGTACTTGATATGGACTCCCTTGGGGTTTGGGTAGAACCTTGAGAGGTTGCCTAAACCCGTGTGTAAGTCTCCCTACTCATAAATTGTTGTGACAAGTTGATTTTACATACATTGTGACCATTAAATGCATTTCAAGTTGTCAATGTAGTAGTCGTGTTGAGTTCGTGCCTCACGTGATGGTGGTTTAAACTACGGTGACGTGTAGTCCCACCGGTAGTGACTAGTAGGGTAGTACTTTGATGTGTAGTCCCATTGGGCATCCACTAGTCGAAACGGTGATGTGTAGTCCCACCGTAAGTGTATGTTGGTTGTGCAAGTGCAAACCAAAAGTTGTGTTGAGATGGACCCTTATGCATCCATTGTTTTCTTGCATACAAATTGTATTTTGGAAAGTTGCATGTTGTAAATTGTAGAGCTTCTCTCACTAAGCTAGATTGCTTATGCTCTTCGTTTCCAATGTGCAGATCGTTAGAGTTCGGGAGGCGAGCGGGCGAGGGAGGAACCTTTGGAGTTCTCAAGCAAGTTTATGTATGGTTTGCTTTTGTAATAATGTCTAGACAATGGGATATAGAGTGTTAGGAGTTGGGGTCAAACTCCTTAGGAAGTCATGCTTGAAATTGTTAAACTTATGTTGCATGTTATGCTTTTGCTTCTCGGATTATGTTCTATGCTACTTATGTGGTTTAATTGCTTATGCCTGAATTTGTATGATTTTGGCCTAGGTAGGCCTTATGTTGTCTACTTTGTGATGGATGACTTATGCTTGCTATGTATGCTTCTTGTAGACTTGTATGGAGCTTTGTTTGGTATGTTATCGTTGGGTTGAATGCCCTCATGTTAAGTCCTGTTTGTGGTTGGTGCATGAATGCTTGTATGTGCTTAAGGGTGTCTAAGTATGCATCTAGAACCTTGCAAGATGTTACCAAACGGTGAAAGGAGGTGTCGCTGGGCAGGGGGTATCGATACGGTTAGACCCGTATCGATACGGCCTTCTTATTCCAGGCCTTCCGTATCGATACGCGGGGAGGCGTATCGATACCTTTTTGGCCACTGGAGCCACTGTCCATCTTGGTATCGATACCGGCCTCAAGCGTATCGGTACGGTCAACTAGCGTTGACCGTGGGAAGTCAACCTTTGACGAGGGTATCGATACCCTCCCAAGGTGTATCGATACGGTCTCCACGGGTTGACTCTGACCTTTGACTTAGTCAAGGCGTATCGATACACCCCTTAGGTGTATCGATACCCCTGCAATTAAACTTGAAAATTTGCCTTTTGGATGTGGTTTTAGGTTCGTTAGATTGTTTTGGTTACGTTATTCCGCTGTTTGATCACGTAGGGTTAATTACTCATCTAGACGAGATTTAAAATGAAAAAAATAGGGTTGCTAACCGAGGGGGAATCCTTTAGGGGTTTTCACTCGGTTTTCCCCGTGTAGCCCTTTTGGACCGGTCATCCGGCCAGACCGGGATAAGGGGGTTACATTTATTGGTATCAGAGCCTGAGGTTTCCGAGACCTCGGGCAGGTAAGTGAGGTAAGTTAAGATATTATGAGTGTTTTGCCATGTATGTCTGAATTTTGTTTTTAGCACGGTGTATGTATGCATGCTATGATGGCTTTTCTGTTGTTTGAGGGTTGGTTTGAGTCCCCATTGTTAGGCATTGTTGTCAAAATAAAAAGGAAAATTGTTTTGGTTTAAAGAGCTTGAGAACCGGAGTCCTTTGCCCCTTGCTAACCTAACGTTCCTTGTTGTTGTGTGTTTGTTGTTTTAGATTATACTAATTGCTATGGTGAGACCGAGGGGACGGCCTAGAGCGGGTGACCAGGCACCCGAGAACGCGCCTCCTGCTCTTAATGCTCCGGGTGGTAACGGAGGGAACGTTGGAGGTGATGGTAATGGGCCTCAAGCTGGGGCTAATGTGGGAGGTAATGGGGCTCAAGCGGGCCAAGGTCAGGCAGGCCCGGATGTGGCTCATTTGATTCAGACTATAGCCGGAGTTTTCCAGACTGCTTTGGCTGGTATGCAAGCTGCGGCACCAGCTCAGGGTGCGGGGACAGGATTACCCCTAGAGAGGCTTCATAATTTGGGGGCAGTTGAGTTTCGTGGGTTATCTCCGGAGGGTTCAGAAGGGTGGCTTGAGAGCACTACTCGCATCTTGGGTCAGATGGAGTGTTCGGACGCCCGTAAGTTGGGGTGCACTGTCTCATTGCTCCAGGGAGACGCTTATACCTGGTGGACCACTGCTATCTCTGGTATGGCCGAGGTGGATGTCACATGGGAGTTTTTCAGGAGTGCTTTCAAGAGGAAGTACCTAGGGGTCCGGTACTTAGATGAAAAGAAAAGGGAGTTCATGGCTTTGGTTCAAGGCCATAGGACCGTGACCGAGTATGAGATCCAATTTGTGAGGTTGAGCCAGTATGCGCCAGAGTTGATTCCGGATGAGAAGGAACGATGTGAACGCTTCAGATATGGGTTGACTACTGATGTGAAGACCTACCTGTTGGCCACCGACTACACTGAGTTTGATGTTTTGGTTTCTAGAGCTAAGGATGTAGAGCAAAACTTAAGCTCTAGAGCACGTGCTGGTGGGTCTGACTCCGGGAAGAGACATGCGAACTGGGATAGATATCATGCCAAGAGGCATAGGGATAGGAGGTATCAGCCGGATACGAGGCCTAGGGGTGGTAACCATGGTCAGGGCCGTCAGGGCCAAGGGGCTGTTGGGCACATTCCGAAGTGCACTAGGTGCGGGAGACGCCACCCAGGTGAGTGCATGGGTATGTTTGGGGCGTGTTGGAACTGTAGCTCCCGAGATCATTTGAGACGTGATTGTCCACACCCAGTCAGAGGAGGACCGGCTCCAGCGAGGGGTTTTGAGCATCAGAGAGGTCGTGGGCGCGGCCGTGGGAACTTCCAGCCAAGGAATGAGGGTCAGAGGAACTTGGCTCATGTGGTAGCAGTCCAGCCCGAGGGAGGAGGACCGGCTAGAGTGTACGCTCAGCGAGAGGCTGGAAATGACACTAATGTCATTGCAGGTAATTTCACATTACAGTCTTTGAGTTTGCTTTCTCTCATAGATTCGGGGTCAACGCATTCGTATATTCTGGGTGAGCATGCAAGGTCATTAGGACTACCTTGTGATTGTTTAGAAGTAGGAGTAAATGTCACTAGCTCCTTTGGTGATACAGTGGTAGTTAGGAAAGTCTATATGAGGTGTCCCTTGATGATTCAGGGCCACATATTTCCAGTCGACATGATGGAGCTACCCTTTTATGGCTTTGATGTGATTTTGGGCATGGATTGGCTTGTAGAGCATAAAGCTAGGGTTGACTTTGAGACTAAGAGAGTCTCTTTGAGGCTTGCTGATGACTTTGAGGTTGTGGTAGTTGGGGAGAACGTTAAGTTCTTGACTAATGTGGTTTCGGCTTTGGAAGCTCAGAGATTGTTAAGTTCAGGGTGTCAGGCTTACTTGGCTTACGTAATGAACCCGGATATGAATGAGGTGAGACCTCAGGACATCAGGACTGTGTGTGACTTCCCGAGTGTTTTTCCGGAAGAACTACCAGGTTTGCCCCCAGACAGAGCAGTTGAGTTTGCTATTGAGACATATTCTGATTCCGCACCGGTGTCCATTGCTCCGTATAGAATGGCACCGAAGGAGTTGAAGGAGTTGAAGACACAGCTTCAGGAGTTGACTGACAGAGGCTTCATTAGGCCTAGTGTTTCCCCGTGGGGTGCTCCGGTTTTGTTTGTGAAAAAGAAGGACGGTAGCATGAGGATGTGCATAGACTATAGACAGTTGAATAAGGTGACAGTGAAAAATAAATATCCCTTGCCAAGGATAGATGACTTGCTAGACCAGTTGAGGGGTGCTTCTGTGTTTTCAAAGATTGATTTGAGGTCTGGATATTATCAGTTAAAGGTAAAGGATGTGGACATACCGAAGACGGCTTTTCGTACACGTTACGGACATTATGAGTTTTTGGTGATGCCTTTTGGTTTGACCAATGCTCCAGCAGCCTTCATGGATATGATGAACCGGGTGTTTCATAAGTTCTTGGACAGGTTTGTGGTAGTGTTCATTGATGACATCCTAGTGTACTCGAGGACCGAGGAGGAGCACGATGAACACTTAAGGTTGGTGCTTCAGACCCTACTTGAGAATCAATTGTATGCAAAGCTAAGTAAGTGGGAGTTTTGGATTAGAGAGGTGGTCTTCCTTGGCCACGTGATCTCAGCTAGTGGGATTGGTGTAGATCCCAAGAAGATTGAAGCCATTGTAAATTGGAAGCAACCAAAATCAGTGACAGAAATCCGCAGCTTCCTAGGCTTGGCGGGATACTATAGGAGATTTGTTGAGGGGTTCTCGAGGATAGCGGCTCCGTTGACCAAGTTGCTACAGAAGAATGTTCCGTATGAATGGTCAGATGCAAGACAAGAAGCGTTTGAGAAGTTGAAGAAAGCTTTGACCGAAGCTCCCATTTTGATTCAGCCCGAGCCGGGGAGAGAGTTTGTAATTTACAGTGATGCATCTTACGTGGGGCTAGGTTGTGTACTTATGCAAGAAGGTAAGGTAGTGGCATATGCTTCCCGACAGTTGAAGGTCCATGAGAAGAATTACCCCACTCATGACATAGAGTTGGCCGCAGTGGTGTTCGCGTTGAAAATTTGGAGACACCATCTTTATGGTGAGAAGTGCACTGTGTACACCGACCACAAGAGCTTGAAATATTTGATGTCCCAAAAGGAGTTGAATCTTAGGCAACGAAGGTGGTTGGAGCTCCTTAAAGACTATGACCTCACCATAGAATATCATCCGGGCAAGGCGAATGTGGTGGCCGATGCCTTGAGTAGGAAGATGGCCGTTGAGTTGCGAGCAATGTTCGCAAGGTTGAGTGTGTCTACGGACGGTGGGCTAGTGGCCGAGCTTCAGGTTAAGCCATCTTTGGTTCAGTTGATTCGTGAGAAGCAGTTGCGAGATGAGTCCTTGGCACCTCACGTGCAAGACATAGCGGAAGATAGGCCTACCGAGTATTGTTTTGGAGAGAATGGGATCCTATGTTTCAAGGATAGGATAGTGGTTCCGGAGGATGCCGAGTTGAGGCGTACGATTTTGTGTGAGGCTCACAGTAGCCCTTTTTCTATGCATCCGGGTAGCACGAAGATGTATCGAGGATTAAAGGAAGAGTATTATTGGGTTGGTTTGAAAAAGGATGTAGCCGAGTTCGTAAGTAAATGCATGGTCTGTCAGAGAGTCAAGGCCGAGCACCAGTTTCCCTCAGGGTTGTTGCAACCGTTGAAGATTCCAGAGTGGAAGTGGGAGCGTATCACTATGGACTTTGTATCAGGACTTCCATTGACTCCTTCGAAGAAAAATTCAGTATGGGTGATTGTAGACAGATTCACCAAGTGTGCACACTTCATACCGGTTCATACCACCTATACTTTGGACAGGTTGGCCGAATTGTATATCCGTGAGATTGTGAGACTACATGGGGTACCGAAGTCAATTGTGTCAGATCGAGATCCGAGATTCACCTCTAGATTTTGGGAGTGTTTGCATCGAGCCTTAGGCACTTGGTTGAACTTCAGCACTTCGTATCATCCGCAGTCAGATGGGCAGTCTGAGAGAGTGATTCAGATTTTGGAGGATATGTTGAGGTGTTGTATTATTGACTTCCAGGGGTCGTGGGAGAAACACCTACCATTAGTGGAATTTGCGTACAACAACAGCTTCCAGTCAAGCATTCAGATGGCTCCTTATGAGGCCTTGTATGGTAGGAAGTGTAGGACCCCGATTTGTTGGGCTGAGGCCAGACAAAAACTTGTGCCGATGCCCGAGTTACTTAAGGGAACCACCGAGAAGGTGAAGTTGATATGTGATCGCTTGAAGGCGGCTTCAGATCGGCAAAAGTCCTATGCCGACTTAAAAAGGAAGGAAGTGGAATACTCCGTGGGGGATAAAGTATTTTTGAAAGTCTCACCATGGAAGAAGGTGATGAGGTTTGGGAGGAAAGGCAAGTTGAGCCCAAGGTACATAGGGCCTTATGAGATAGTTGAGAGAATTGGTCCGGTTGCCTATAGATTGAGACTCCCAGTTGAGCTAGAGAAGATTCATGATGTGTTTCATGTATCGATGCTTAGGAGGTATAGGTCGGATCCGTCCCATGTTATGCCAGTGGAAGAAATAGAGTTAAATTCGGACTTATCTTACGATGAGGAACCAATTGAGGTACTTGCTTCTGATAGCAAGGTGTTGCGTGGCAAGGCTATAGAGTTAGTCAAAGTCTTATGGAGACATAGAGGTGTGGAGGAAGCCACGTGGGAGAGGAAAGCTGACATGCTTGAGCAGTTTCCCTACTTGTTTCCGTCAGGTAATTTCGAGGACGAAATTTCCTTAAGTAGGGGAGAGTTGTAACACCCGGGTTCGGGGGTCGGGTGGAAATATTAATTTAAAAATAGTTCGGGTTTCGGTTTCAAATTTTAAATAATAAAATAATGACTTGGGCCTCGGGTTTTATTTAGTTGGACTATATTTAAATAAGCCCACATGGCCATGGGTGTCATCCATGGTAATTCCCCAAATTCATTAAGGGCATTTGGGTCTTTAGCCTTTTATTTTCAAATAAACCTAAAATATTACCTAGAGTCATCTTCTTCACCCCTCCTCACTATTCACTCCAACGTCCAAAAACCCACCCTCTCCTTTGGTTACTATTTCATCAAATGTCTTGCTCGTTTTGAAGAATTTCGCAAAGGTAAACACGTTTTTGACTTACCCTTGTTATTCCCTTCAAGTTAGTACCATTTGTTTTCATTTTTAGACATGTTTTGAGAATGGAGGTTTGAAGGATTTTTGGATTAAAAATGTTGCCTTTGGAGTCTTTAACTTAAGCTTTCTATTTGTTTAAGTCATATGGGTTGCCTACAACTAAAAGGGTCCAACAAAACCGATTTTTACAATGTTTTATGGAATTTTCGGAGTTGGGTAAAAATGAAGTTTTTGGGAGGTTTTAAGATGGGTTTTGGGGGTTTAAGAGGTGAAATTTTGAAGGCTGGTGATTAGGCTATATGTGAGTGGTGTTTTGGAGACTTTAGGGAGTGTTTTGAGGGTTGAAATTAATGGATTTAAGGGGTGCTCAAAGGCTGCTCGGAAATTGGAATTTTTGAGCTTGTTTCAATGGAAAAATCGGTGTATTGTACTTAGTATGTTATTCGGGTTGATTATTTTAGAACATGAACTGATTTGGGGTTATTTGCTTGGTGTTGGAATGCTTAGAATCAAGGAATTTGGTTGGTGAAGCTTCGGGGGCAAATCCGGGGATTTCGGAGTCTTGAGCTCGGTCTTCAATCTTCTCTTGGGTAGCAACGGTGAGTAGGATCATTGGTTATTGCATTGTACTTGATATGGACTCCCTTGGGGTTTGGGTAGAACCTTGAGAGGTTGCCTAAACCCGTGTGTAAGTCTCCCTACTCATAAATTGTTGTGACAAGTTGATTTTACATACATTGTGACCATTAAATGCATTTCAAGTTGTCAATGTAGTAGTCGTGTTGAGTTCGTGCCTCACGTGATGGTGGTTTAAACTACGGTGACGTGTAGTCCCACCGGTAGTGACTAGTAGGGTAGTACTTTGATGTGTAGTCCCATTGGGCATCCACTAGTCGAAACGGTGATGTGTAGTCCCACCGTAAGTGTATGTTGGTTGTGCAAGTGCAAACCAAAAGTTGTGTTGAGATGGACCCTTATGCATCCATTGTTTTCTTGCATACAAATTGTATTTTGGAAAGTTGCATGTTGTAAATTGTAGAGCTTCTCTCACTAAGCTAGATTGCTTATGCTCTTCGTTTCCAATGTGCAGATCGTTAGAGTTCGGGAGGCGAGCGGGCGAGGGAGGAACCTTTGGAGTTCTCAAGCAAGTTTATGTATGGTTTGCTTTTGTAATAATGTCTAGACAATGGGATATAGAGTGTTAGGAGTTGGGGTCAAACTCCTTAGGAAGTCATGCTTGAAATTGTTAAACTTATGTTGCATGTTATGCTTTTGCTTCTCGGATTATGTTCTATGCTACTTATGTGGTTTAATTGCTTATGCCTGAATTTGTATGATTTTGGCCTAGGTAGGCCTTATGTTGTCTACTTTGTGATGGATGACTTATGCTTGCTATGTATGCTTCTTGTAGACTTGTATGGAGCTTTGTTTGGTATGTTATCGTTGGGTTGAATGCCCTCATGTTAAGTCCTGTTTGTGGTTGGTGCATGAATGCTTGTATGTGCTTAAGGGTGTCTAAGTATGCATCTAGAACCTTGCAAGATGTTACCAAACGGTGAAAGGAGGTGTCGCTGGGCAGGGGGTATCGATACGGTTAGACCCGTATCGATACGGCCTTCTTATTCCAGGCCTTCCGTATCGATACGCGGGGAGGCGTATCGATACCTTTTTGGCCACTGGAGCCACTGTCCATCTTGGTATCGATACCGGCCTCAAGCGTATCGGTACGGTCAACTAGCGTTGACCGTGGGAAGTCAACCTTTGACGAGGGTATCGATACCCTCCCAAGGTGTATCGATACGGTCTCCACGGGTTGACTCTGACCTTTGACTTAGTCAAGGCGTATCGATACACCCCTTAGGTGTATCGATACCCCTGCAATTAAACTTGAAAATTTGCCTTTTGGATGTGGTTTTAGGTTCGTTAGATTGTTTTGGTTACGTTATTCCGCTGTTTGATCACGTAGGGTTAATTACTCATCTAGACGAGATTTAAAATGAAAAAAAATAGGGTTGCTAACCGAGGGGGAATCCTTTAGGGGTTTTCACTCGGTTTTCCCCGTGTAGCCCTTTTGGACCGGTCATCCGGCCAGACCGGGATAAGGGAGTTACATAACTTATACTATTTTTTAATTTGGTGCTTAACATTTTTTTCGGGTCATTTTAGTGCCTGATGTTTCATTTCGTAATTCAAATCAAATTTTTCCGTCAACGACCGTTAAAAATGTTCTATTATCCAATAAAAATACGATACATGGCATGTTTTATTATTTATTTAATTTCTGAATTTCTTTAAAATATAAACTTCTTAAAAACCCCAAAGTTTTAATTTCTTTCAATCAAACCCTCAATCACATCTCCCTCACCATCCGACATCCCTCACACGTCGGTGGTTCACCATTTATCACCCAAGTGTTGTGTACCTCACCGTTCAACATCCCCCACCCTATAACTGTCGATTAGAAGCTCAATCGATTTTTTTCATTGTTGGATGTTCGTCGACGAAGCAATCGACGGTTCATTCGTTGATTTTCGACGAGGGGATGATGGGGGTTTTAGTTATGGAAGGGCGACGAAGGCAAAGGTGGCCAGTGGTGGTTGAGTCGGTGGTCGGAGAGGAGGAATTTAAGGATTTAGTGTTTAAGGTTTTAGAGAATAAAAGATTTTGAGTTTTTTTTTATAAAATTAAATATTTTTCTATTTTTTAAAAATAAAAATTAAAGAAAATACTAGAAATATGTCACATGTCATGTTTTTATTAAATAACAATTTTTTTTAATGTTTGTCATAGAAAAACCTGATTTAAGTTACGGAATGAAACATCAGACACTACAGTAACCCAAAAAAATATTAGGCATCAAACAGAAAAAAAAGGTATAGGTGGCCAACCTTTTTGAGTGTTAAGCCTTAGGCATGAAACTGAAAAAAAGGTATAGGTGCCCAACCTTTTTGAGTGTTAAGCCTTACATATATAATAAGTGCATCAAATGGACCTGTCAAAGACGTCAATATAAGACACCAAAGCAACACCAAAGTTGCAATAGCATATAATAAACGCTTGAATGAAAAATAAGTGTTTAAATTATATATATTTTTAATTTTAGGTGTTTAAAATATATTTTTAAATGTTAGAATTTCGCGATCGACGTTCGGCTAGCACGCCGTTCATCGTTTACAATGCGCCATGTAAGGAGAAATGACCGGCAAGGTCCGATGACCGAAGGAGTGTGTTTATGGAAGGTGATCGTTGATTTAGGGCTTGTTTTGTAAAAATTGAAGAATTTTAGGATTTTTGGAAAATTTAAAATTTTGTGTAAAAATTGTTTTAAATTTTAAATTTTAAATTTTAAATTTTGAATAAAATAAAATAAACATGTCATGTGTCTAGTTAATGAATTTTTTAAACGGTAGTTAACTACCGAGCACCTAAAATTATAACGGTGTCAACTAGAAGCATTTATTTTTAACAAAAAAATATTTTAAGCACCTAAAATTTAAAAGAAGTATAATTTAGTCATTTATTTTTCATTTAAGCCTATAATAAATAGTGTTAAACAGACACAGCTCGTTTTCATGGGTGATAGTAGCTGAAAAAACGCAGCCTATAATAAATAAGTGCAGATCTCCTAAGTTTGGTGTTGAATGGGGCAACAATATCAAAAAGAAGCATTCATCTCTATTCTAATCAACTTAAGGTCAAATTATGATTGTGGTCATTCATCCTAGTTATTACTTATTATATAGGAATCAAACCCTACAATTTCATTACTTACTTCAAATAATTAACACCATTATCTATTTTCATTAAAACGTTTTTTTAGCATTCTTAATGTAATCTCATAGTAGTATTTGTCCTTTTTATTAAACTATAAATTCACACCCACGTGCAGATAAACTGCTTAAATCCGAGTCTCCTAGTGAGAAATGGACTTGAAGGGAGGAAGAAGTTGATGATGGAATGAAAGAAAAAATCAATTCAATAATGCAAGTCAACAACTGGGAACAAGGTTATTGGGAAAGTTTCAACAAGAAATAGTGGATACCTTTTAGGATTATGCCCATTTTTGAAGCATTACATCAGGGGGGGAATGAAAGAAAATGACATTCTACTTGTATTTGAAAAAAGTTCAGAAAATTAACCAGAAATATTACAAAATTTTATTTCTTGATACTTCAAAACCATTTTATTCAAGAGGGAAAGGTAAGGAGAATATCAAATTTCATCCTCTATTATAAAAGACTTAGAATAGTATTAATTTTGGATGAGACACAATGTCTTTTTAATCAAGGTCATACACTTATATATTAGTGTTATGAATGAAATAAACTAGGTTGAAAGAATTGATCTTAGAATAAACTTTTATAATAATAGATCTGAATTAATCACCTAATAGATCGAATATTGATGGTTATAAAAGAAAAATGTATAGTAGGTTTAGGTGAATTTGTTGGGTCAACTGATGTTGGATTGAAGGTGAGAGTGAGGATGGTCACTTGTAGAAGGGGCTTATTTTGAAAGGCATTGAACATAACTTTGGGCCCATCAAAATAAATAACAATAATAATAATAATAATAACCAAGGACCACAAGAAAGGAACTTCAATTCAAATGTTTTCAGCATCACATTCATGTGTGGCTCTTTAGATTTTGGATTTGATTTTTGAATTCCCACCCATCTCTTTCAAGATTTAATTTTCTAAACTTTTTGAGCAACTTGGGTTTTAGCGAAAAGGAAGTCGAATTTATGATGAATTTAATTCTTGCTTTCAATTTCGGAAATTATAAGTGTTCTACACCTTGGCTGAAAATTTATCTTTCAATTATTTTTTTTAACAATGAGGCTATAGTGAATAATCCAAGATAAATGAAGGGATTTGGGGCTTAAATTTTTAAGGATAATTACATGAATCAATTTAGTTTTGATTATTTATTTAAATAAATTTCAAACTAAAATAAATCGATTCTTACATATAAACAATATGTAAAGAGTCGAAATCAAGAGTTTTATGCTTAAAAATTTGGGTATGCTCTGCTTGTAATACCCAAATCAGGGCCGTTTCGAGAGAGAACCGACATGATCTCTCGTTCAAGCTCTCAACTTTCGTTCTATAGTGACTTACTTTTTAATTTTCGCTCGGGACTGAAAATATTTCAGTGCTTTGAGCCTAATTACCCTAAAACAGTTGAAGTAGAAAGGGGCACGGAGCAATCAGAAGACAAGATTACATTAATGTAATTTGGGACCATTAGCAGGAATAGGATGTGGATAGATGATACATCATTTTCCCTCCATTGTTCCAAAAAGCGTGAATGTACCATGAACCAAAGGGGATTCAATTGGACCGTTATGTGTCAGAATCGACAAAATCAAACCTCACACACCAAGTGATTGCAGCCTGGTCCATTGCTTTGGTTTCCAGTTTCCACAGGACAGATAAAATCAATGTCCTTGTTTGTTGTAATGAAACAAAGACCTCTCCAAATCAAACCCAGCTGGAACTTGGGAGCGAAATAGTTTGTCCGTGGTCCATGTACCATGTTGTCTTCTGTGTTTATATTTGCAGATTGTGCAAGAATTTGACACTTTAAAGTGGACAAAACATGAGGAAAATCAGACAGCCTGCTGTGATTTAGAGCCTTTAACTTCCCACTTTAATGGTATGGATGTACTTATCCTCCAATGGAAAATATTCTATGCATTAGTAATGAAAAATTTGTTTCCACAAACGCTTAATTTTTAGGGTTTAAGGTTAATGTTTTAGGGTTTAAAGAATATATGTTATAATTTAACCCTCCTAAAAAGGACATGCGGCAACTTTAAAAATTCACTTGTGAAAGAAATTCTATTGGCAATGGATCAAATCATTATCCCTAATTCAATATCTAAAAAGCGAATCTATCGCGGCGTTTCTTGTCGTTAAAATGCTACTATAGGTAGATGAATATTACCATAAACGGTTGTTGTCATTTGTGGCGTTATATCAGCAAATGCCACGATATGTTCAAAAGTAGTAGCGTTTACTTTTAAAATACCGCGAAAAATGTCACTATATACCAAGTCTGGTGTAGTGACTTCGAGTGTTACGGCCAAAATAATAGTCAATAAACTTAGCATAATAGGTTTTGATTTTAAATAAACTCATTAAATGGTCTGTAATTGAATTTTAGTATTTTTTTATCAATAAAGTGTGGATTTTAATATTATAATATAAAGAATACCATAACATAAAGGTAATCAAAAGTCATTATATTTTCATTATTTTAACAGGATTAATATATGGGTTTTATTTTGATGCACAAGCTGTGTAAATTTTTTTTACACAATCCTTTTATAAAATTTAAAATTTAAATCACAAACCCTAACAACCTAAAACCTAAGCCCTAAGCCCTAAACCCTAAACTCTAAATTATACTCATAAACCTTAAATTATATACCCTACATACTAAACCCCTAAACCCTAAACTCTAAATTCTACTCATAAACCTTAAATTATATACCCTACATACTAAACCCCTAAACCCTAACCTAAAACCTAAAACCCTAAACCCTAAAATTAAAGGGCTTGTGTAAACTAAAATTTACACAAGCTTGTGCATCAAAGTATTTTCCTTAATCTATAGATATGGTTATCATAAGGTTAGCCTAAAGATTATTAATATTATGGGGGGTTAGTTGTAGTGTAAGTCTTGGATGCTAATTTCTTTGGTGACACTCAAAGATGTGGGTGGGACAAATTGCCAAATAATCACAATCTTGGTCTTCAATAAGTGTCTGATTTATTACCCACACTTTGTATTTCGTAGCGTAATATGGATTCTATAACCAATTATAACTCAAACTTGCGATGGGATTGTGGAAGAAAGCTTGCTCCTCAATAGAATTTGGTAGCCTCAACTTGCCTATTAAAAAGCTAGATATGCTTGGCAGCAGTAGAGACGAATGTATAAAATTTTTTATAAAAATTAAAAAAAATTAGAGGCGTCAGATTAAATTATCAATATAAAATGTATGAGAATTTAAAATTTTCAGAAGGTGCGAATGTTCCTCTAACACCCCTCAATCCATCCCAGTTTGGTAGTATTATATACCTAAAATCGATCAACTTATATAGAAGTATTAAGTAGATCTGTTCAGTTTTTATAAATAACCAACGATCTCGTTTAAAACTGATCATTCACTCTAATGTGTATAATATGCGGTAAAATAAATCGAGTCACACATGAGAAAAATTAATATTAATATAGTTTGGTTCTTGGCTTAAAAATATTAATTATAGGTTGAAATTGATGGAAAACAATAGCTACCAAATTTTACCAAAAGCTAGGGGTGAGTAAAACTCGACTCGACTAAAAAAATTAAAATTTTCGATTCGACTCATCTTGACTCGATTTGAAATTTCATAAACCCGACTCGACTCGAAAAAATTTCAAATAAAGTGAGTTTTTTTTTAAACACATAAACTTTATTGATAATTGGAGAAACGTTCGTTCTAAACACCACATCGACTTAGGCCTCGTTAAAGAACCCCCTAACCTAGATTGGGGGAAAAGATTGCACTAAGTCGATGCTAACAATATTTCTGAACCCTGAGATCACAGCCCTTCAACTTAACACCATTACTCTTTCTCACTACGATCATCCTTGCGGTCCAGTTTGGCTATCCCAACTCCAGTCAGGCCTGGGCACTAAGACAGTAACCTCACTTCACATTGCTTTTACCCTTTGAGACCAGCTATACCCTGCTCTTGGGACACAAGCACCCAAAAGCACAGCCTCATCACTGCAAAAAACCAGACACCTCAACTGCTGCTACATTTCCTCAACCGACCTTAATCTTTACCGAATTCGAGCAAGTTGATCGGTCTATCAATTCCTTTTTTGACAAAGTTATCAGCAAGATGGTTGGCTTCCATCGGAATATGCCTTGCCTGCCAATTCACACCATCTAAGGATGCTAAAATACTATCTATGGTGTCTCTGTATAATGAAGGAGACAGAAAAACATTATTTATCCAAAAAACTACATTGGAGCTATCACTCTCTATTACCAGCTTCTTTGGGTCAGTCCCAAAATAAGCTTTATAGATCAATCCGGCTTCTTTAAAAGCTAAAATTTTTATAGTTGTAACGTCCGCCACACCAGCATTTTTTGAAAAGTAGCATAACATCTTCCCAGAGTGATCTCTTAAGACTCCCCCAATTCATGCTGGTCCGAAATTACCACTAACCGCGCCTTCTATATTGAATTTAACACACCCTTGAACTGGGCTCTCCCATTCTCCATTATCTGCCTTCGGACTATCGAAAGAGACTCTCAAGAGTGCCTCACTGCACGCCAGGACTGTTGTTGTAGAAGGAAAATTCGTACCCCATTTCGCATTTCCCCAGCTGCAAACACGCAAGAATGATAACAGGAACATGCTATCTACATCCACTTTCACCTTTTGAAAAACAACTTCATTCCTGCACATCCAAGTAGTCCAAATAATGCTAAAGAAAATCAACAACCATATATCTTGTACCTTGAAGCCCGTAAAAGCTTGCGCCCAACACCTTAAGAGGTTTTTTGACATTTGAGGAGAACGAGATTCACACCCCATAACCTGCACCATCTCATCCACAGACACCAAGATGTATAACATTCGCAAAAAAGATGATTTACAGTTTCTGAAAGATTGCACCCAAAAGGACAATTAACATTCAGAATCGAAGAACATCACATTTTGCTAAGTTCAATTCTTGTAGGAATACGCTCGTGTAGCAGCTTCCATACAAAAGCTTCAACTTGAGGGGGGCTACGTTTGACCAAACCTTTCTCCAAATCTGATATGCATTACCCTCGTTGTTTGCTAGCAATTTATAGTAACTTGCTGGAGTGTAACATCTATTTGAGCTTGCAATCCATCTTATCGAATCTTCCCCCATCTCTCTTGGTTTAAGGTTGTCCAGCAAGGACATAAGACCATTCCAAACATCTTTCTCCCAGTCAAACAACCTCCTTCTCAATACAATTGACCATTTCCATTCACCATTAATAATTTGCCGAAACTGGGATATGGATCCTTGCTTGCGAACGACCAAAGCAAAGATTCGAGGAAATGAGATCTTCAATGGTTGCGACAAAGCCCAGCAATCGTCCCAGAACTCCACCCTCTCTCCATTGCCAATTATAAATCTTAAATTGTTTTGGAACTCACCCATTGCAGCCCCAAAGGTTTTTGTAATCTGTCGCCAAACCCAAGAATGTTTGGATTTTAGGATATTCCTTGGTAGCAAGCACTTCGAACTCCTCTCATATTTTGCGTTAATGACCTTGCGCCAGAGCTTATTATATTCTGATCCATACCTCCATAGCCACTTGTTTAGGAGGGCTATGTTCTTTGTCACAAAATCACACAAACCTAAGCCCCCGCAACGTTTAGGTTTACTCAGTACACCTCAACTTAGCCAATGTATCTTCCTTCTATCAAGTCCATCCCAAATGAATTTAGCTACCATTTTATTAAGTTTTGAGCTTACCGCAACTGGCGTATGGAATAGGGACATATAGAAGATAGGGAGATTTGCGAGCACAACCTTAACCAACACGATTCTCCCACCGAGAGATAGCAGCTTTGATTTCCATCCTGCGAATCTGCGTTCAAAACTTTCAAAGACCAGATTCCACATAGCAACTGAATTCTTAGTGATGCCAAGGGGCAAACCCAAGTATTTGCATGGTAGTTCTTCACGTTTGCAACCAATTAAGTCAGCCCATGCCTGAATTCTCGAGGGCTCAATATTAATTCCAAGTAAAGAAGACTTGGCAAGGTTTAACTTCAATCCAGAAGAAATCTCAAAGCCACGCAGAATCCAGATGATATTGCATATTTCTTTGTTGCTTGCTCCACATAGCACTATCAGGTCGTCCGCAAACTGAAGGTGCGTGATAGAAACTCCCTGATTACCAATTTTTACTCCATTGAAAAATCCTAACGAAGCCGCTTTCTTTAACAAAGCACTCAGAGCATCCGCTGCAATATTAAATAACATAGGTGAAAGAGGACACCCTTGGCGCAGCCCCCTCCTTATTTTGAAGCTTCGAGACGGAGACCCATTGATCAGAACCGAAATTTGGGCGGAGGAGATGCAACTTAGAATCCAATCACGCCATCTTCTCCCAAACCCCATTTTTTCCAACATGAACATGAGAAAACCTCAATCAATCGTATCATAGGCTTTACTAAAATCAGCCTTGAAAATCGCCCCCGACAATCCTTTTCTTCTAATATAGTCTATGGCTTCGTTTGAGATCAAAGAGTAGTCCAACAATTGCTTCCCAGAACAAAAAGCAAATTGTGTTTCTCCAATTAACTCTCCTAAGCAATTTTTCAATCTACGCGACAGGACTTTCGCCAGGAGCTTGTATATGCAACCCACTAAGCTAATGGGGTGATAGTCCCCAATACCAGCAGGGTTCTGTTTCTTTGGAATTAGGACTATAAAAGAATGGTTGGCCGACTTATCAAAGTACTAATTGTAGTAAAAACCAACAAAGAAGTCCATACCTTACCTTTGATATTTTCCCAAAATTTCTTCAGGAAGTTAGCATTGAATCCATCCGGTCCCGGAGCGCGTGACCCATCCATTGACATTAAGGCTTTCTTTATCTCCTCCATCGAGAGCTCCCTTTCCAGATTTGAGGCTTGGGCGATAAAAATGCTTTTTACATCACAATCAAGGCTCTTAACTGGAATAGTAGGCAGCAGGTTATATGTTTGCTTAAAATGTTGGAATAAAGCTTCCTTTATTTGGCTTGGTTCATTTAGCACCCTCCCATCAAAGTGCAACGAATGAATAAAATTTTTTCTCCTTCTCGATGACGCCACTAGATGAAAAAAACTAGTGTTGCGGTCACCAGCCTGGTACCACTTCACTCTCGATTTTTGGATCCACTCGAGTTCTTCGCGTCTGTATCGGCTCTAGAGTTTTTCCCTCAAACTCGTTATATCCTTTGTTGTGTTAGAACTTCCACCACATGTTTGAACCTCCAGTTCCATAGACATAAGCTTTTCTTCTAAATTGCGAGTTGACTCAACATCACCGGCAGTCTTCTTACAATGCCATACTTTTGTCACCGCCTTACATTGTCTTAAGACTTGGCCAATGCCCAACCCAGACATCTCTTGGCATGAATTTGCTATAATCGCCTGAAGTTCTTTATCATCATTCCAGTGATTAAACCATCTAAACAGTTTGGGGCCCCAATCCGTGTCATCCCCACACAATGCAATTGGATTGTGATCATACAGACTTCTCGGAAGCAATCTCTGTATTACCTTCGTCCATTTCCCTAGTAACCCAGGGGAAATTAAGAATTGATCTAATCGACTGAAGAAAGGATTTTCTCTCAGACTTGTCCAGGTAAACTGCCCGCCCACTAGAGGAAGATCGATTAAAGCCAAAACATCTATGAAACTTGAGAATGATTCCATGGCTACTCTGTTAAAAGTCACCTCGCTCTTCTCCTCCCTTCACCTAATTATATTAAAGTCACCTTCGATCAACAGTGGACTACAGGAGTTTGTGAATAAGAACCTTAATTCAATGAACATAGTCTCCATCTCGCCATTGTCGTTTGCAGCATAAACATTTACAATGATGCATTTTAGTTTCAACGGCAGGATACAACCTTGAACAATAACGTAACTCTTGCTTATAAGCTTTGACTCTAGCTCAAAGAAATATTTGTCCCATACTGTAATAATACCCCTTGATGATCCCTTCACCGGAGCAAAAACGAACTGCCACTCCCTTGAGTCGCCGCACAGAGACTTGATCAGTTTATCATCGACATTTCTCACTTTGGTTTCTTGGAGCATAACTACACGAGGCACCTCCCTCCGGATTAAATTCCTCACAACCTCTTTCTTCTCCCTTCTGCATAGACCCACATTTCATTGATACTCAGTCACTGCTCCCCTTTACTTTGGGCAACTCTTCTCTCGAGCGATGTCCATGAATTTTTTCACCATTGTGCTCTCATTTGCATTGAACCTTAACCCCACTGCATTGCATACTTCCACTGACTCCCGAGCTTCCTCGATCAGATCTCCATCCATTTCAACCTGTACCGGGATCAAGGCCGACAAACCCGGACTATTTTCCTCTAGAATTTGGTGGGTAGAACACTTCCCTGAATTTCCACAACGGACTTTTCTAGAACCGTATGCGAGGCGTTGAGAGATTCGACCGGATCCTGCAAAATTTTCCAACCAGTTCTGTGCTCTATTAGAGGTGGCAGTTGTCGAAAGTGGATTCTCACCTCAATGAAATCTGATAAGCTTGGTTCTAACTAAGAAAAGCCTCGAGCTACTGTCAAAGGACAAAGATTTCGAGATACTTTCACTCGACACTGATCTAGACACTTCTTACTGCTGGTTTACTTCGACATCCATCAAGGCTTCATCAGATAACAGCCCAAATCTATCTCTGTTTTCTTCTGGATTTAACTCAGTTGCTCCAACACCCTCAGCTCCCATGAGTCCCAGCCTATCAACAGGCCCAGTATTTTCCTCGTTAGACCTAGGTTCGCGTGGATCTTGCTGCAGCCCATTAATTGTCATTAACACTGCATTTTCCCTGTAAGACCCTTCGGTGCCAGCGTGAGAGTTTTCCATGCGGTGTCTTCCAGAAACATTCTCAACCCCGACGTTTGGACTATCCTCGTCAATCCAAGCTCTCTCGTCTTCGTAATCCATCGTGGTGATTCTTACCCAACATACCTTCCCGTTAACGGAGATCGGAACATGTGGCGGGATGTCGGACACAAAACTGACTTCGACCAGCACGTGGGCTACGTCGAATCTTGTTTTCATCACCGTGTCCTCATCAACCTTGATGACTTTACCCCACAATCCAGCAAGATAATTGAAAAAGCAGCTATACCAGACGGAAAGGGGAACACCTACCAAGTTAACCCAAACTTTCAGCTTCTTATTCTCCTCAAAGGAACACAAGTATTCTATGTCTTTGAACCACATATTCATCAGCATGTTCTTCTCCCTCAGAAATCTCTTCAACTCCACTTTTGTCTCAAATCTGATAACCACAAAGAAACCTGACCATTCACATATTTTGCTTTTAAAACCATCTGAATCCAGAGCTTGCTGAACCATATCCACATTGTACATGCCCTTTAATTGTCCCACAAGAGTAAGCTTCAACCATTCCTTCTCTACTTGAGGAGGGTTGACGCTGTAAAGGACTTCAACTGACGCATTTACAAGGCATATTTTCACCTGAGTTTGCATTGCAGGAACTGGAACCTCCTTGGTGAGATTTGGTTTTTCAACTAGAACGTCTTTAAAAAATCGTCCGTCTCGTAATGCCTCTCTTAACACTGTTCTTTTCTTTTCCGTAATCCCCCTTTTGTATTTCTATTGTTCCCTTTTGCCTTCATTCGAGTGGAATACTTTGATAGCGAATCCATCCGTCGATTGTGTGCATTCTGAACTGCTCTTTGGGCAGCCATCTTCTCGAAAAACCTTACAAAAGCAAACGTGAAAGGCTTGTCTGCCCTTTTCCTGTTTCTATAAGCGATGAAGACGTCTTTCACTTCCCCATAAACCATGAAAGCTTCTTTAAGTGTAGCAGGATGAATCCTTTTTCTCACACAATTGATAAACACCGTTTCCCCCTTTCTCCGATCTCCCTCCGCCTGCTATTTTCTGCCTTCAACGCCGGAACCCCAGTGCATGTTCGACTTCTCCTCCATAGAAGCTTGAACAGATTAAATTAATTAAGGCTAAATAAAGTTTGAGTTGTAAAATAGAAATTCGAATAACTCAAAATTTTTAGTAATTAGTGGATTGATTTTTAAGTTTGAGTCGAGTCCCTCAATTTTTCTTGATATATATACCGATATAAAAAATATGAAGAAATATATGCCACATGTGAAAACATATGAAGAAATACATACATATATATACATATATATATATGCATATCTTATATGATTAGAGAAAGTAGTTTAAATTGGAATCAAAATGTACTATGATAAATAATTACAATTAAATTTGTATAGGAACTCGAAAACTCGACTTGGATTTCATAAACTCGACTCGAATAGAAAAATTTCAAATAAAGTTTGAGTTGTAAAATATCACGCGTCAACTTGAATAACTCGAAATTTTTTGGTTCGACTTGATTGAACGCTCACCCCTACCAGGAGCAATAGTAGCAAGTGCGGAACACAATTAAGGCTTGTGGGGTTATGGTCCCTTAAATTTTGAAAAAATAGTATTTAGTCCCTTAAATTTTTTTAAAAAAATTTAATTTGGTCCCCATAATTTTTTTAAAAATTCATATTAATGTTAAATTTTTTTGAATAATTTTAATTAAATTTCTACCATAATTTTTAAAAGTTCTCTTTAAGCATCTCAATTTTTTAAAATTTTAATTATACACCAAAATTTATGAAAAAATATAAATTAAACCCTTTAAAAATTTAAAAATTTCAATTTAATATCTAACTTTTTTAAGATTTTAAATTGACCATCGAACTCCCTCACCAAATTTCGCTAGCAAATCACCGAGGTTCATGATTTTAAAGCTTTTAGTTAACCAAAATTTTGAGATTTTTGCCCCACTTGAATCCACTTAGATCCTGAAGTAGACGTCGTATCTAATCCTAACGGTGTGAAGCCAAAGATTAATGATCATCATCAATTTGGCATAGTACTAATGGCTGCCTATCCACCTTGCATAAGGATATTTTTGACTTTTTAAAATTATCATTCAAATTAATTTAGTCTTTAAATTTTATTGCATTCTTTTTCGATCTTCAAACTTTTATATTTGTGGTAAATTAATTGAACAATAATTATGTAATTAAGCTGTATCAATTATTTTATCATTTTTTTACCGCGTCATAAAAATTAGAAAAAGAAGTAACTATTTGATCTTCTTTTTTTAAAGCTAAATATTTGATCTTATTAAAATATTAATATCAATTATTTTTAATATTTTTTATGACGTGACAAAATAAAAAAATAACTGACAATAACATTTCAGTGAGGAAAAATAGCTTCCATCAACTGAACAGCTCATTATTGTTTCGTTATATTTTGGATTTCTGGTCAATTTGACAAAATAATAGTTCAAGGGTCAAAAAGAATATAATAAAAATTCAAGGGCTAAAATGATTAAACTAATAAATCTGAAGGGTAAAAAAGTCCTTTTGCCTTGTAAAATTGAAACGCATTGATCCATGGAAAAGTTATTCAATTATTATTAGGTGCACTAGTTGTGGAATTTTCTCCACAAGTGAGGTTAAAACGGTGCCAAATATTTCGTTCTTTTACATTTTTAATTCTTAAAATTACTACAAAGACATTTATCATTATTCTACTACTTTTTATGATTTTTTTTTTCAAGTGGAAATGCACCAAATAATTGTCCAAAATTATTCAGGTACAATTTACAAAATTATCGTTAAATTGTCTTAAAATGATTTTTTGAGCGTTAACTTTCAAATTTTACAAAATAAACATTAAGCTTTAAGTTTTGTTAAAAATGAGTATTAAGCCGTTAAATGTCGTTAACAATCTAACGGTGGTTTAAATGGACTTATTCACTAATTAAATAATATATTAGTTGTTACAAAATGATCATTAAACTTTGTAAATGTTACAGAATGATCATTGAACTATTTAATTATTACAAAAATAGTAAATTTATCATTTAATAGTTATAAAGTAGTTATTGAACTATTTAATTGTGACAAATAATTTGTTATTACAAGTTATACAATAAACCTTTCAATCTTGAATAAACAGAAGAAAATAATTAAGTATGAACACTTGTATATTTAAATCCAAGTTTGAAACACAGTGATGAGTGATGACCTTTCAAGCTTAAACAAATCTTAATGTCTTATGTCACCCCTTAATTAAAATAGAATAAAACTACCCCTTAAGTATCATTATAATAAGAATAAACCCCTAAACCTAATCAATTAAAAAAATGGTCCACATACTTGCCACTTTAATCATGTGCATTTATGTATCCCAATCAGTGAGACAATTCCATGCAAATCCTTGCTGCTTATTTTATTTTAATTCTGACTTTGAAGATGGAGTGGTTGTGTGTCCACGGCTTTTAATATGTTGTAGGAGAATTACCTTAAACGACAAACTATTTCATACAATGACCTTAATTTAGGTCTTGATTTGACTCGCAATTAACTCTATTATGATTATATTCATTTATATAATTTCCATATTTCATTCACAAAGAGAGCGAAAATATATATATCATAATCAAGTCAATAAATAACACTTCATTTATCGAATACGAATATCCAATTACTATACCATACAAAATAAACTCAACATTTTGACCATGACCAACTATGGAGTATAAGGACGATGAACGTATCTTGAAGTATATTTTTTATCCTTCACTTATATCGTGGTGTTTTATGAAATGAATTAATTAGATTAAAAAATATGAATTATTGAATTGATTATATTATTGATTTAAAAAGTATGAATCTTTTACTAATAAATATTAGGTGTACTGATAAGACACATTATTTTTCTAAGAAAAGATTTTGAGTTCAAATTTTAAAAATGACATAATTAGAAAAGAGAACCACGAATCTAGAACATAAACCATAAAATAAACATATACTTTACTATAAACACGAAGTATTGAATTGATCATATCATTGATATATTCCCCATTTAATGCTTTTTGGTCGAAAGTAAACGAGAAAAACAAATATTATATATATAATATTTAAAATGTATTTTTAATAGAAATTTTCTACCTCTTTTTGGTGCTTTATTTATGTCACACTAAAAATTAGGTTTAGGGTTTAAAATTAGGGTTTATGAAATTTGGGGTAGGGTGTATTTTTAAGGTGCAGGGTGTAGGGTTTAGGATTTAGAATTTAGAGTTATGATTTAGTATTTAATTTTTAAGCTCCATTTTCTTGCGATCTTCGACACTCCATTCTGTTTTGCTTTGTTGAGGCACGAACGGACCATCTTGTTGAGATTTTAGGAGCTCGATTCGATCAACCGTTCTTGCTCGCCAAGTGTGGAGAAGTTGGATAATTGGGTGTTTTAGTGGGAGGTGAAAATTAGGCAATTTGACACAAGGATTTATAGTGGTTCAACCTTCTAACCAAGGTCTACATCCACTACCTTAGCTCCCCACTAAGGATTTCCAACAAATTCACTAAGAATTTCGTCCCCTTTTCTCGGATTAGGAGGAAACCGTTACAACCCTCAAAGCTTTCTATCCAAAGCTTGAAGGAACACTCTCTTTACAAAGAAAGACTTAGCAAACTAAAAATCCCTCTAAAAGGTGTTTGTTTGCAATTCTAAGCACTCACCCAAAACCTAAACACTTGAGCAAATTTAACAATGTAAGCTCACAAGTGTTGTCTAAGCAAGAAATGAACAATTAAAGCTCTAGACAAATTTTGACATCATAATGTTGTAACAATTGAAGCATTAACCATTACAAGATGCTTGGAGGTCCCTTTTATACTCCCAATTGAGTTTGTAGCCGTTACTAGCCGTTGAGAATGATTTGGAGCCGTTGAGGACTTTATTTCCCTTCATAAATGCTGTTCTGCAGCCATCCGTATCGATACGCGTGGAACCGTATCGGTACGGCCTTCATCAGAAACTAGTCGTTAGGCTCTTGTCAGTCTGGGCGTATCGATACGCTTGAGGGCGTATCGGTACGGGTTCACATTTAAAAGGTCGTTGGAAAATAGCCGTTGGGGTGGTTGAAAGGGGATCGGTACGCTTACCAGGCGTATCGAAACGATCCTGATCCGTATCGAAACGGCCAAGCCTGTTTTGATACGGGTTTTGGCAGTGACCAAACTGAGGCAAAAAGGTATCGATACGGGTTGGACCGTATCGGTACGGGTACTTTGAAAACACAAGTTTGGCTATTAAAAACATGAAAAATCTTGCCAAAAACCTCTTAAAATACCTCAAACATAATTCCAAGTTGTTTGGACTTAAAATCAAGTTTTAAATTCTTTTCAAATTAGTCCAAAACATTTTTCAATTATTATATCAAAACACTAGTTCTACAATCTCCCCCTTTTTGATATAATAAAACTAACTTGAAAAATTGTTTGAGATTCTCCCCCTTTATCTTTAAAAATGTGAATAAGAGATTAAAGATATGAAATCAAATAAAGCTCCCCCTTATTCATTTGAAAATTCAATTTTTCAAACCATTTCTCCCCCTTTTTGTTATATCAAAAAGAATTTAAAACATCGAGATTCAAAATAACAATAGAGAAAAAAATGACAACTTTAAAATTTTGGTTTAAAATTGGCTCCCCCTTACTCAAAGCACCATAAGAATGTTAGTTCAACATATATGATTATCTAGTTGACTTAAATGAAAATTAATCAAATAAAAGCAAAAGTAACTAGATTTTACCACACTTGAACTCAAGAGAGGATGTGAAGCCTTCCTTCTTCAAGTGTTCTTCTTATGTGTGCATGGAGCTCCCCCTCAAAGTTTGACTTGTTGATCACTCTCCATCACACCTAGTAAAAGACAATCAAGTAATTTTTGGTATCCAAATTTCTTTGGATCCATAGACATTAGTAGCACAAAATTTAGTCCCCTTAGGAATCCATTTTTCAATTTCATCCTTTTTAGTTGAAGTGGTTAGTCCTTTTGGGACCCAAACACTTCTAAAACATTTTCCATTCACAAATCTAGGGGCACTAGACTGTCTTACATAAAAAATTGATTTTCCAAAATTATTTTTCTTTTCAAGTTCATTGGAAATCAAATCTTTTTCTTTTTGAACTTTAAGAAGCAATTTTTGTAAATCAACACATTTTTGCTCAAAATCTTTCAATTTTGCTTCAAGTTCAAGATTTGTTTTGGAAAGCAAATCATTTTCAATTTTTATTTTTGAAATCAACTTTTTGTTCTTGGAAAATGATGCCTTGAATTCCAAAAGCAAATCATCATAGGCATCTTGTAACTCATCAAATGTATAAGAATTTGAAATAGATGAGTTAGAAGTTACTTCCCCCTCATTGAGGGTCATCAAGCATAGGTGGGCTACTTCATCATCGGTGGAGTCTTCATCACTCCATGTGGCCACATATGCTTGTTTTGAAGATGATCCATTCTTTTTGGATTTGTGGGAGTCCTTCATCTTCTTCATCGATTCATGCTTGGATTTTCCATTTTTCTCTTCATGAACCGGGCAAATTTGTTGAAGAGATAGGCCATCTCTTCATCTTCACTTTCCTCTTCACTTGAATCTACATGATGGCATGTGGAGGATTTGAGAGATACAGCACTAGCATTGATGCCTAGCTCCATGATCTTCTTCTTCCCCATCGCTCTAATCTCTTCCTTCTTCTTCTCATCTTCTTTGTTTTTCTTCATAATTTGGTGAGTGAGAAGAGACCCTATGAGTTCATCAAGCTTCAAGGTTTTGAGATTCTTGGCTTCGATGATGGCGGTCCTCTTTGAGTCCCATGACTCGGGAAGAGAGTAGATGAGCTTTCGGACAAGCTTCTCTTCCGGGATGGCTTCTCCATAACCTTTAAGACCATTGGTGATAGTGGAGAACCTATCAAACATCTTCTCGATGTTCTCTTCCGGATCCATCTTGAAGTTCTCATACTCTAAGGTTAGGAGCCCAATCTTGGTCTCCTTGACTTCATCGGTTCCCTCGTATGTGACTTCAAGCTTGTCCCATACCTCCTTGGCACTCTCACAAGAAGGCATCTTCTCATAGATGGTTGGGCCAAATGCACAAAAGAGCATGTGCAAGGCTTTGCAATTAAGCTTCATCTTCTTGCGATCGTCGGCACTCTATTCCGCTTTGCTTCCTTGAGGCACGAACGGACCATCTTCAACTATGTCCCATAGCTTGTAATCTCTTGACTTCAAGAAGAATTTCATCTTTATCTTCCAATGAGCATAGTGGTTTCCGTCGAAGAAAGGCGGTTTGTCGATTGATTGTGCCATTGAGCCGGTTGGTGAAATATTGATCGAGCTTGTCGGATCTTCTCAATAGGATGTGAATCCCCTTCAATTGAGCCAAGCTCTGATACCAATTGTTGAGATTTTAGGGGCTCGATTCGATCAACCGTTCTTGCTCGCCAAGTGTGGAGAAGTTGGATAATTGGGTGTTTTAGTGGGAGGTGAAAATTAGGCAATTTGACACAAGGATTTATAGTGGTTCAACCTTCTAACCAAGGTCTACATCCACTACCTTAGCTCCCCACTAAGGATTTCCAACAAATACACTAAGAATTTCGTCCCCTTTTCTCGGATTAGGAGGAAACCGTTACAACCCTCAAAGCTTTCTACCCAAAACTTGAAAAAACACTCTCTTTACAAAGAAAGACTTAGCAAACTAGAAATCCCTCTAAAAGATATTTGTTTGCAATTCTAAGCACTCACCCAAAACCTAAAAACTTGAGCAAATTTAACAATGTAAGCTCACAAGTGTTGTCTAAGCAAGAAATGAACAATTAAAGCTCTAGACAAATTTTGACATCATAATGTTGTAACAATTGAAGCATTAACCATTACAAGATTCTTGGAGGTCCCTTTTATACTCCCAATTGAGTTTGTAGCCGTTACTAGCCGTTAGGGATGATTTGGAGCCGTTCAGGACTTTATTTCCCTTCATAAATGCTATTCTGAAGCCATCTGTATCGATACGCGTGGAACCGTATCTGTACGACCTTCATCAGAAACTAGTCGTTGGGCTCTTGTCAGCCTGGGCGTATCGATACGCTTGAGGGCGTATCGGTACGGGTTCACATTTAAAAGGCCGTTGGAAAATAACCGTTGGGGTGGTTGAAAGGGGATCGATATGCTTACCAGGCGTATCGGAACGATCCCGATCCGTATCGAAACGACCAAGCATGTTTCGATACGGGTTTTGGCAGTGACCAAACTGAGGCAAAAAGGTATCGATACGGGTTGGACTGTATCGGTACGAGTACTTTGAAAACACAAGTTTGGCTATTAAAAACATGAAAAATCTTGTCAAAAACCTCTTAAAATACCTCAAACATAATTCCAAGTTGTTTGGACTTAAAATCAAGTTTTAAATTCTTTTCAAATTAGTCCAAAACATTTTTCAATTATTATATCAAAACACTAGTTCTACACATCTTCAACTATGTCTCATAGCTTGTAGTCTCTTGACTTGATGAAGAACTTCATCTTTGTCTTCCAATGGGCATAGTGAGTTCCATCAAAGAAGGGCGGTTTGTCGATGGATTGCGCCATTGAGTCGGTTGTGTGAAATGATGATCAAGCTTGCTGGATCTTCTCAATAGGATGTTAATCCTCTTCGATTGAGCCAAGCTCTGATACCAATTGTTGAGTTTTAAGGTTCTCGATTCCTTTAACCGTTTTTGCTCGCCAAGTGGCGGAGAAGTGGAATTTTGGGTGGATGTGGTGTGGAAGCTTAAAAGATAATTGACACAAAGATTTATAGTGGTTCAACCTTCTAACCAAGGATTTCCAATCAATCCACTATTGATTCGTCCTCTTTTCTAGGATTAGGAGGAAACTCTTATACACCGATCAAACTTTCTACCCAAAACCTTGATCAAACCCTCTTTACAAGAGAAAATATTAGCAAACACAAATCCCTTTAATAGGTGTTTGTTTGCACAATTTAGCTCTCACCCAAAACTTAAAACACTTAAGCAAATTTGACAATTTTGGCTCACTAGTGTTTGTCTATACAAAGAAATGACAATTTAAGTACAAAGACAATTCTTGATCATTTATTGATTGACAATTGAAGCATTAACCATTACTTGATGCTTGGAGGTCCCTTTTATACTCCTTAATGAGTTTGTAGCCGTTACTAGCTGTTGGGGTTGAATTGGAGCCGTTGGAGACATAATTTCCCACCATAAATGTAGTTCTGCTGCTACCCGTATCGAAACGCTCAAACTCGTTTCGGTACGCTCTTCAAGTAGAAAGAGTTGTTGCAACACCCGTATCGAAACGATGTTGGTCGTATCGAAACGCCCAGCCCCGTATCGAAACTATTTGCATTTAAATGTTAGTTGGGAAATAGTCGTTGGGGTTTATGACCATTGGGTTCGATGCCACATAGGCGTATTGAAATGGAATAGCCCGTATCGAAACGCTAGACAAAATCCTCTTCCAGAAAGAACCCGTTTCGAAACGTTTTCGACACTGGAGATACCCGTATCGAAACACTTAGGGGTGTTTCGAAACACTTAGGGGTGTTTCCCTAAACTTAGTTTCAAGTAGTTTGGACTTTGGAAATGGTTTTGAATTCTTTTTAACTTAGTCCAAAATATTTTTCAATTATTATATCAAAACATTAGTTCTACAATCTCCCCCTTTTTGATATAATAAAACCAACTTGAAAAATTGTTTGGGATTTCCCCCCTTTAAATTTAAAAATGTGAATAAGAGATCAAAAATTTGAAATCAATTTGAGCTCCCCCTTATTCATTTGAAAATTTAATTTTTCAAACCATTTCTCCCCCTTTTTGTTATATAAAAAAGAATTGAAAATACTTTTAAGTTCAAAATAACAATAGAGGTAAAGAAAACGACAAAATAACAATTTGGTTTTAAAATGGCTCCCCCTTACTCAAAGCATCATAAAAAGTGTTAGTCCAACATATATGATCATCTAGTTGAATTAAATGAAAAATAAAACAAATAAAAGCAAAAACAACTAGATTTTACCACACTTGAACTCAAGGGAGGATGTGAAGCCTTCCTTCTTCAAGTGTTCTCCCTTGTGTGCATAGAGCTCCCCCTCAATTTTTGACTTGTTGATCACTCTCCATCACACCTAGCAAAAGACAATCAAGTACTTTTTGGTATCCAAATTACTTTGGATCCATAAACGCTAGTAGCACAAAATCTTATCCCCTTAGGAATCCATTTTCAATTTCATCCTTTTTAGTTGAAGTGGTTAGACTTTTTGGGACCCAAACACTTCTAAAACATTTTCCTTTTACACATCTAGGGGCACTAGATTGTCTTACATAAAAATTTGATTTTCCAAAATTATTTTTCTTTTCAAGCTCTTTGGAAATCAAATCTTTTTCTTCTTGAACTTTTTGAAGCAAATTTTGTAAATCAAAACATTTTTGTTCAAACTCTTCAACTTTTGCTTCAAGTTCAAGTTTGGTTTTAGAAATCAAATCATTTTGAATTTTCAACTTTGAAATCAATTTATTGTTTTTCAAAATGTGATTTTTAAACTCTAAAACCAAATCGTCGTAGGCATCTTGTAATTCATCAAAAGAGTAAGAACATGAAGTAGATGAATTAGAAGTTACCCTTGAATCTTCTTCGATGGCCATAAGGCAAAGGTTGGCTTGTTCATCATCGGTGGAGTCCTCATCACTCCAAGTAGCCACATATACCTTCTTCTTATGGCTTGAAGTGCTTGCCCTCTTCTTTTTCATGGATTCTCGTTCAAGCTCCCTCAAGGCTTTCTTCATGAATGGAGCACACTTCTTGAAGAGATGAACTATCTCTTCTTCTTCATCATCCTCTTCACTTGAATCAACATGATAGCATGTGGAGGATTTGAGAGCAATGGCATTTGTGTTGATGTCAAGCCCTTTGAGCTTCTTCTCCCCCATAGCTCTAATTCCTTCCCTCTTCTTCTTATCTTCTTTGTTTTTCTTTATTATTTGATGAGTAAGGAGTGACCCTATGAGTTCATCAAGCTTCAAGGTCTTCAAATTTTTGGCTTCGATGATGGCGGTCCTCTTTGAGTCCCATGACTCGGGAAGTGAGTAGATGAGCTTTCTGACAAGCTTTTCTTCCGAGATGGCTTCTCCATAGCCTTTGAGACCATTGGTGATAGTGGAGAACCTATCAAACATCTTCTCGATGTATTCTTCCGGATCCATCTTGAAGTTCTCATACTCTAAGGTGAGGAGCCCAATATTGGTCTCCTTAACTTCGTTGGTTCCCTCGTATGTGACTTTAAGCTTGTCCCATACCTCCTTGACACTGTCACAAGAAGACACCTTCTCATAGATGGTTGGGCCAAATGCACAAAAGAGGATGTGCAAGGCTTTGCAATTAAGCTCCATCTTCTTGCGATCTTCGACACTCCATTCCTCTTAGCTTCGTTGAGTTACGAACGAACCATCTTCAACTATGTTCCATAGCTTGTAGTCTCTTGACTTGATGAAGAACTTCATCTTTGTCTTCCAATGGGTATAGTGAGTTCCGTCAAAGAAAGGTGGTTTGTCGATGAATTGCGCCATTGAGCCAGTTGTGTGAAATGATGATCAAGCTTGCCAGATCTTCTCAATAGGATGTTAATCCTCTTCGATTGAGCCAAGCTCTGATACCAATTGTTGGGTTTTAAGGTGCTCAATTCCTTCAACCATTCTTGCTCGCCAAGTGATGGAGAAGTGGAATTTTGGGTGGATGTGGTGTGGAAGCTTAAAAGATAATTGACACAAAGATTTATAGTGGTTCAACCTTCTAACCAAAGATTTCCAATAAATCCACTATTGATTTGTCCTCTTTTCTAGGATTAAGAGGAAACCCTTATACACCGATCAAGCTTTCTACCCAAAGCCTTGATCAAACCCTCTTTACAAGAGAAAAGATTAGCAAACACAAATCCCTCTAATAGGTGTTTGTTTGCACAATTTAGCTCTCACCCAAAACCTAAAACACTTGAGCAAATTTGACAATTTTGGCTCACTAGTGTTTGTCTATACAAAGAAATGACAATTTAAGTACAAAGACAATTCTTGATCATTTATTGATTGGCAATTGAAGCATTAACCATTACTTGATGCTTAGAGGTCCTTTTTATACTCCTTAATGAGTTTGTAGCCGTTACTAGCCGTTGGGGTTGAATTGGAGCCGTTGGAGACATGATTTCCCACCATAAATGTAGTTCTGCTACTACCCGTATTGAAACGCTCGAACCCATTTTGATACGCTCTTCAAGTAGAAAGAGTCGTTGCAACACCCGTACCGAAACGTTGTTGGCTGTATCAAAACGCCTAGCCCCGTATCGAAACGATCTGTATTTAAATGTTAGTTGGGAAATAGCCGTTGGGGTTTATGACCGTTGGGGTCGATGCCACGTAGGCGTATTGAAACGGCATAGCCCGTATCGAAACGCTAGGCAAAATCCTCTTCCAGAATGAACCCGTTTCGAAACTCGTTTCAAAACGTTTTTTACACTGAATGAACCCGTATCGAAACACCTAGGTGTGTTTCGAAATGCTTGGAAGTTTTTGTTTAGTTTGGCTTTGAAAACATGTAAAAACCTTTGAAAACACCCCCTAAACTTAATTTCAAGTAGTTTGGACTTTGGAAATGGTTTTGAATTCTTTTTAACTTAGTCCAAAATATTTTTCAATTATTATATCAAAACACTAGTTCTACAGAAATATATCCTACCCAACTCGAAATAATAGTTTAATTTTATTCTAAATTTGTAGGTATAATTGCTATAATGTTTCTCTCTTTATATATTTTTCAATTATCCCCTTATTCTATCTAATAAAAATAGATTAATTATTATAATGACCATCTTTATTTATAGTTTTTCAATTAACTCTCTATTTTATGGAATAAAAATGATAAAAATAAATTTTTTATATTGGGCAGGGTTAGGTTTGGGTTCAGATTTTTACTCTAAAACTCTGGTTGGGTGGAACATAATAAAATATTGGGTCAAGTTCAGGTGAAGGTGTTATATTTTTAGACTGAGTGCAGATTGACAAAAACCCGATCTAGGCCCCTAATTTAATTGCACAAAAATGTAATTAATAAATCCTCTTAATTGATAAAAATAATCAAATAAATATACATATATTCTGTGCTATAATCATCTGGTCTTTTAAAAGTATTTTCCAATGCATCCATTTTCAGTCGTTGTATGTATAAAGGACAATTATAAAAACAAACGGCTTAAGTACCAATTAAATACATACTATCTAATGGAGGTCATTGGATCAAGCCAATTCACTGTGAACTGCTAGATTAAAAAGAAAGAAAGAAGAGGTTACTGGTTCACCAGGTGAACCAGTAACCTTTATGTAGTGGCTTATAAGCCAAAAAAGTTTTTTTTTCCAAACTACCCTAAGTGGCCATAATGTCTTTCAATTTCACGACATTCTCTCTTCACCACCACTGTCTCCACCGCCGCTACCTCTCTTTCATAATCTCTCATTCTCCCCTCTCCTCTTTTGTCCCATTTTCCTTCCTCCGCATAGTCGCTTTCAAAACCACCTCCGCCTCTTCATTATCAGGTTAATTAGGCTTTGAAGTTTGATTTTTTGTTTGTTTTTATGTTGTTTTTCCTTAAGAAGAAAGGAAAAACAAAGAAAATTTAAATATAATTTTTTTTGAGAAATTTGAGCAGAAAGAAATAATTTTTTATATCGCTTAACCTAATTATTTGTCCCCTAAAATGCCTAAAATAATTAGTTAGGGTTTAAAGTGAAGAATCTGATTTTGGTGAAAAATTCTTTGAATCTGCTGTAATTTCATAATTTGTATGTTCATTATGTTTGTAAATTGATATGTTGAAGGAATTGAAGTATGAGAAAGAGGAAATTAAGAGCAAAGCCTGCTCCTAAGAAGCGAATAGATAAGCTTGACACCGTTTTCAACTGTCCCTTTTGTAACCATGGAACAGATGTTGAGTGACGCATGTAAGTATAAACTCTTGTTATTTGTTTTATGAAAAAATTTATCCTTATTTTGATCTAATAACTCAGATAATTTTGATGGTTAAACCTAATTTTTCTCATCTTTGATGAATAGAAAAATGTTATCTTGTGTCGTAAGAATTTATATAAAATGATATGGTTTGTGATTGTTGAGCACTAAGTATTGGCGTTTATCTATTTCAGTGATATGAAGAATTTGATTGGTGAAGCCTCTTGCAGGATATGCCAAGAAAGTTTCAGCTCTGTCATAACAGGTATTATGATACTGTTTAACTTTAGCTGGTAAAGAAACTAAATTTATTTTTGCAGTCTTGATAAAAATGAAGTCGGGAACCTTTGTTAACACATCCATGTTTTCTTTTGTTTTTGTATGTACAACTTTGACTGAACCTATAGACATGTAAGTTCCGATCAATGTGATGTTTGGTGTTTACTCTTTGTTTCTCGTATGATCTCTCTTGTATATTTATTCTTGTTGCCACAATTTCAGATACAGTGAATGGATCGATGAATGTGAACGAGTTAGCAATCATGAAGAAGAAGAAGAAGAAGTAAATCAGGATGATAGTTATGTGCCCAAAAAATGGGTTTCAACAACTGAATAAGATGATGATTAGTAGTAGTCATGAAGGCTTTAAAATTTTGTTAAGCCTGTAATTATGTTTGTTTTCCGCGGGGAATAGTTGGTGTGCATGTATGCATATCTAACAGCATCGTATGATATGAATAGTCTAACTGATCCATTATATGCCAAGCAAGAACTTTGTGGGATGGCTATTAGATACTATTTCGTGTTGTACGAGTTTATGTTGATTAATGAAATTATGTGATGTTATTATTATGATGATGTTTTTGAGATGCTATTATGAATGATGCTATTCACGGGTATAGAAATGTATTGATAACAAATTTTTGAGATACCTGTATTTTGGACTTATCTTAATTTACTTCTTTGCTTTATGAATGTAGTTGGATAATTGATTTATGCCTTTGTTTTCTTTATGGATTCGTGCATAGTTATATTTCTCTCATTTTCAGTATAACAAAAAATAACTAAACAACTTGGGATAATTGAAGAAATATTTTGTCGCCAAAATATTTAACAACAAATTAAATGTCTTTCACAATTAAATTGCAAACCATATATTTTTCGAACCAGTATGGCAAAATGCCTCAAAATCAAATTAAGGCATGAGGTTTTGAAACCCTATTGGTGGTTTCGAAACAAGAATGACAGAATGGCCCAAAAATCACATTAGCGTGCGAGGTTTCGAAACCCCCTTCTTGGTTTCAAAACCAAAATGAGAGAATGCCTCAAAATCATATTTAGGCAGGTGGTTTCGAAACCACCATTGTGGTTTCAGAACCACTTACACAGTATGCCATCAAGTCCATGTCTACTCAAGAGGTTTCGAAACCAACAATTGCGGTTTCGAAACCACCCCTACAACACTTGTAGTAGAAAATGTTTTCGGGTAGGAAGTTGTGTATATACTTTTTGGTAGTAATTTGTGTACATATTGTTTTTCTTACAAAATTTATGGTAAAATCGGTACATTTCATAGTAAAATGTGTACATATACGTCAAAGTAGGGGTTTCGAAATTGGTACATTTCATACTAAAAAAAGGTATATACCGTTTTCTGTTACAAAGTTGTAACAATTTGTGCATATTTTGTACTAATTTATGTATATGCACATTTTGTAATATTTTGAGTATATACACATCTTGTTACCAATTTTTTCATGTCTGCCAAATCAGCATGGATACCACATAAAGGTGGTGTCGATGTCCTCTTGGTGAAATTTCGTAGTAAAAAAGGTATATACCTTTTTCTCTTACAAAGTTGTAACAATTTGTGCATATTTTGTACTAATTTATGTATATGTACATTTTGTAATATTTTGAGTATATCTTGTTACCAATTTTTTCATGTCTACCAAACCAGCATGGATACCGCATAAAGGTGGTATCGATGTCCCCTTGGTAAAATTTCGTAGTAAAAAAGGTATATATCTTTTTCTCTTACAAAGTTGTAACAATTTGTGCATATTTTGTACTAATTTGTGTATATGCACATTTTGTAATATTCTGAGTATATACATATCTTGTTACCAATTTTTTCATGTCTGTCAAACCAGCATAAATACAACATAAAGGTGGTATTGATGCCCCCTTAGTAAAATTTCATAGTAAAAAATGTATATACTTTTTTCTCTTAGAAAATTGTAATACTTTGTGCATATTTCGTACTAATTTATGTATATGCACATTTAGTAATATTTTGAGTATATACACATCTTGTTATCAATTTTTTCATGTCTGCCAAACCAGCATGGATACCATACAAAGGTGGTATTGATACCCCCTTGGTGAAATTTCGTAGTAAAAAAGGTATATACCTTTTTCTCTTACAAAGTTGTAACAATTTGTGCATATTTTGTACTAATTTATGTATATGCACGTTTTGTAATATTTTGAGTATATACACATCTTGTTACTAATTTTTCATATCTGCCAAACCAGCATGGATACCACATAAAGGTGGTATCGATGCCCCCTTGGTGAAATTTCGTAGTAAAAAAGGTATATATCGTTTTCTATTACAAAGTTGTAACAATTTGTGTATATGCACATTGTGTAATATTTTGTATACATACACATTTTGTATAACAAATGTACCATTTTGTATTGGTGTATATACTTAAATCCTTAGAATACATGTACCAAAGTATATTTTGTAAGTAAATTGTGTATGTACACAACTCCTTACAACAAGATCTATTCTCGCCCTAACAAAATTAACATACGCCCCATTTCTGCTCAACCAACACTAAAACCCCATATAGGTGGTTTCGATACCACATAAAAGAACTTAACTTTTGCTTATTCTACCAAATCAGCACCGAAACCACATATATATGGTTTCGATGCCCCTTATAAAACTTGTACCAAAGTATGTTTTTTGGTAACAAAATGTGTATGTGCACATTTCCTTACAAGTACAAGAGCCATTTTGAACCTTCGTGAAATTGCGTAATAAAAAAGGTATATACCGTTTTTTCTTACAAATTTGTACTAATTTGTGTACATTTGCTACTAATATGTGTATATACACAAACCCTTATAAAACGTGTACCAAAGTATGCTTTTCGGTAAGAAATTGTGTATGTACACATTTCCTTACAAGTACAAGAGCCATTTTGATTCTTCGTCAAACTGTATAATAAAAAAAGTATATACCATTTTCTCTTACAAATTTGTACCAATTTGTGTACATTTGCTACTAATATGTGTATATACACAAATTTTTATAAAATTTGTACCAAAGTATGCTTTTGGATAAGAAATTGTGTATGTACACATTTTCTTACAAGTACAAGAGCCATTTGAACCTTAGTGAAACTATGTAATAAAAAATATATATATACCGTTTTCTCTTACAAATTTGTACCAATTTGTGTACCGTTTTTTACCTGGTAAACAAATCTGCTGTTTTTAGCATGTATTTAAAGGTTGTTCCCTAGAAGTCCCATGTATAAAGTTCATTATTTCACCATATTTATTCAGTCCAATCCATTTTGAGCCGTTGCTTTGTAAATGAATAGAAATCCTCTAGCTTTTTCGGTGCTCGTGTTTATGCCATCACACTAAAAATAATGTTTATGGTTTAGGATTTAAAGTTTAAGTTTGGAGTTTAGAAAATTTAGAATAAGGTATATTTTTTAGGGTGTAAGGTGTAGAGTTTAAAATTTATAATTTAATGTTAAAATTTAGAATTTAAACTTTTACTAGTATTAAAGCATTAAAAAGGCAAAAAAAAAAAAATATCCAATACAATCATTAGCGGTATAAAATATTGAAATTATCAAAAGCTCATTACAGAAAACCTCATGAAATAACTCAAGTTTTCAATAAATTAAGTTATCAATAAATAAAATTTTGGATCAAAAATTATACCCTTAGATATAAATTTTGTAATTTAATGTTAAAAATAATTAATAAAAAAGATTATACTCTTAATGTATCCAAGTTAACTTGACATTTTCATTTGCATCTAAGTTTTTTCCTCACATCTCTTTCCAATGTATTATACTCAAAGATTAAGACGAGATTTTTATTTGTTCAAAGTGATTTGTTTTCGACGGTAGTTGTGAAATCTTATAGATTTAAAACCCAGTAGTTTTGTTTTAACAAAATTAAAAGCTAGCATCTTTATCTCTTTATTTATTTTGTTTTTGGTTTCCTTCATTTTTCCCCATTCTAGCATATTAGTGAATAGTGCACCCAAGCTTTGAACTTTTCCCTTTAGTTTCAGTTTCTTGATAAACCCCACGTCTCATTCTTACTTGGGCTGTTTTCTTTTCACTGTCTCCCATTCTGTCTTCCTCGTTTTTGGATTGATGAATTCTACTTGTTGGTGATAAAAGAAAGCAGCAAATTACAGAGGAAGAAATGGGGCCGTACATTTATTTGTTGCCGCTAGTTCTTGCCTATGGAGTTTCTTTGGTGACTAGTGGTTCTTTCCCTAGTAATGAAGGTAATGTGCTTTTTCGTTAGTATTTGCTTTTCTTTTTTGCAGATCTTGATTGGTTTCTTAGAAAATGTGGGTAGTTATTAGGATCCTCAACTGTCAATTTGTGTTACATGTCGTTTTGGTTCAGTTCTTTTAGATTTTATGTTCTTGAATTTAAGGGATACTCATAATTCTAGCTTCAATATTATCCGTCTGAGATAGGAACTCTGATTCCTTGCAGTTACTGCCCTTATAACATTTAAAGGAGATATATCTGAAGACCCACATCTGGTTTTGTCAAACTGGAATGCTTTAGATTCTGATCCCTGTGAGTGGTCTGGGATTACTTGTAATAAGGAGAGACAACATGTTATAAAGATGTAAGCATGATCCAACCACTTTTCCAAGTTCTTCAATGCTCAATTGATGCGTTTTCGGAGTAACCATGTTTCTCTGTGTTGCAGAAACATATCGGCTTCATCTCTGAAGGGGTTTCTTGCACCGGAAATTGGCCAGATTACCTACTTGCAAGAACTGTATGTTATTCTTATTTGTTCGAAACGCTCTTGGTTCAACTTTTATCCTTCTCTGATCATCATAGTTGATGCATACATTCGTATTTTGGCAGAACTTTACGCGCTAACAAACTGTTAGGTATAATACCTAAAGAACTTGGCATGTTGAAGTTCCTCAAAGTCTTGGATCTGGGCATGAATCGACTCACTGGTCCAATTCCTCCAGAGCTAGGGAATTTATCCAGCGTGATGAAGATGTAATGTAAACCTTATGTTTCATGTTTTAAGAAAATGAACTTTCCTTTTGGGTTACTTATGTTGTTTTCTTATTTTTCCTTCTTTTGGTATCACAGAAACCTTCAGTCAAATGGGTTAACAGGGAGCCTGCCGGCTGAGCTTGGCAATTTAAAGTATCTTCAGGAACTTCGCCTTGATAGAAATAAACTTCAAGGAGCTGTTCCTGCTTATAGCAATTCAGCATTTACTGCTAAGACACATGGAATGTAAGTAGAATATTGTGGCAATGGAATCAACTTCTATTTAGCACTCGAGAGCAAATCTATTTGATAAACTGCGCATTAGAAATTATGCCTTATTTACCTTCTTGCTAAACACGTCTAGTTTCTAGACATACAGTGCCTTGTCAGTTTAAATGATATCTTAGATGTGTAGATGATGATTGAAAGGTGATGGTGAACAAGTAGCATTTGCTATCTAGATTAGCACAATAATAAGTTAATCTTTTTCTTTGTATGTGTAATTCTCGACGACCGACATACGGAGGATGCATAATCAGTATAATAGGATGGCTATGGCCTATATGTGCAATATAGAATTTTACCGCTGGATATGGAAAACTCTTAACTATATCTACTTTCTGAAAATGAAGACCCTTTTAACCTGTAAAACTGATGTTTGAATTTGGAGAAAAAAAATCTTTGTATCAGCTTTTCAAAGTTGATCTCTAAAAATTATTTTCTCATCAGGTATGCCTCGCATTCAAACTTAACTGGACTTTGTAGCTCAGCTCAGTTAAAAGTGGTAGATTTCTCTTATAATTTTTTGGTTGGAAGCATTCCCAAGTGCTTGGAACATCTTCCAAGGTAAACTTTCTTTTCCTATGTCATTGATCCATGCTGGCTTCTTTCTATCCAGTTGGTTTATGTTTTTCCCATATTATTAATGCAGCACTAGCTTTCAAGGGAACTGCTTTCAGGACACAGACGCTAAACAGCGTTCCAGCACACAATGTGGTATATATTTATTACAAAACCTTCCCTTTGGCTGTGGGTGGATGAATATTTTGAACCAAAAAGCACATATATTCTTGGCCAAGTCCAACTGACTATTGTATGACATCTTGGACTATTCATGCTTCATTTATTGGACCAAAATCTAAGCACATCTCTTCCATAGTTTAATTTAATATATCTTGAAGTTGCATTTGCAACTTAATTTCATCAAATTGTATTCTCATTTACTTACCAATTCTAGCTGATGGTCTTATGACTGAAATAATTCAATATCGATGATGTCATAGTTGACAGTGAAAATGTTCCTTTTTTAGGCGCTCTGCCATCTGAAAAACACGAAGCACCCACCTCTAGGCATCAGCATGCTGAAGATGTTGCAGAGCATCCGAAAGCATCAAAACCTGCCTGGCTCTTGGTTCTTGAAATTGTGACAGGAATCATGGTGGGATCTCTCTTTCTTTTCGCTCTCCTTGCTGCTTTCCAAAGATGTAATAACAAGTCTGCAATCATAATCCCTTGGAAGAAATCAGGAAGTGAGAAGGATCATGTGGTAGTATACATAGGTTAGTTTACTATAAAAGGCATTGAGTTGTTAACTACTTTTCCCGAGGTTTACTTTAATATTTTATTCTTTTTAGTAATAATGCTTAACACCATGACTTTTTGGCAGATTCTGAGTTATTGAAAGATGTGACTAAATATAGCAGGCAAGAGCTTGAAGTAGCTTGTGAAGACTTTAGCAACATTATTGGTTCCTCTCCAGATAGTTTGGTCTATAAAGGCACCATGAAGGGTGGGCCTGAAATTGCTGTGATAACCCTCTGCATTAAACAGGAGCACTGGACAAGTTATCTCGAGCTCTATTACCAGAGAGAGGTACTTGTTATTACATAGCAGTTTATAAAATTTCTTGAAAGAAGTGAAGCCGCTTTAAAATGCAAGAATTAACGAACTTAGAGTAATCTGGTTCTAAATTTTCGGTTAATTGCTATTCAGGTGGCAGATTTGGCAAGATTGAACCATGAGAATGTAGGGAGATTACTAGGTTACTGTCGAGAGAGCAGTCCGTTTACAAGAATGCTTGTTTTTGAATATGCATCAAATGGAACACTTTATGAGCATTTGCATTGTAAGCATACTCCCTCAGTCGCTTGCTTTCATCCAATGATTGACATTTTCGTTATCAGCTTTTACCTTGGTATTCAATTTCATGCAGGCGGCGAAGGATCCCAATTATCTTGGACAAGACGAATGAGAATCATTCTTGGCATTGCTCGAGGACTCAAGTATCTTCATACAGAACTTGAGCCACCATTCACTATATTAGAATTAAACTCTAGTGCTGTTTATCTTACAGAGGATTTTTCTCCCAAGGTATCTCCTCATTTCTTGCCTTTACATGCATAAGAATCTAAAAATTTGTTCATGATCTGGGATTCCGGGGATATTCGAGTTAGGGTCATTTCTAAGTTATCTAAAGTGTTGGTCCTGGCATCTTGACGATTGAATCATAAACTGGAGAAATTTTGGCTGGGTTCGGGTGGCTGCAGCTTTGAAAATGTAAACGAGATCCTTTCTGATTAAGAAATTATCTGGCTATGCAGTTGGTTGATTTCGAAAGTTGGAAGAGTATTCTTGCTAGATCGGAAAAGAATTCTGGCACCGTTGGCAACAATGGAGCCGTTTGTCTGCTTCCTAATTCTGTGGAGAAACGCCATCTCGACATCCAGGGAAATGTCCATGCTTTTGGCATACTTATACTGGAGATAATTAGTGGGAGGCCTCCGTTCTGTAAGGACCGAGGTTCCTTGATAGATTGGGTAAGCAATGTTTTAGAATGCTCATTTTTCCAAGGAAATTTCACTAGCTTCATTCATATGCTCCATGCATTGCAGGCGAAGGAGTATCTTGAGTTACCAGAAGTCATGTCTTACCTACTGGACCCGGATCTAAAACATTTTAGATATGAAGACCTCAAAGTTATCTGTGAAGTTGTAAGCCTTTGCATTCTTCCCGACTCTTGGAAACGGCCATCGATGGATGAAATAAGCCTAACTTTGGAGAGTGAAATCGACACATCAGTATCGGTTGAGCTGAAATCATCTTTGGCATGGGCTGAACTTGCTCTTTCATCATGATTGAGTTGACACTGTACATGAAATACACACGGCCCTTTTCTTCTTCCTATTCTGATCTTTGTAAATGCTGCTGCCATACGAAAAGAAACATTTGCTTTCCATACCACTTTCCATTGGATGGTCATAACAAGTTGCTAAGGGGGTTATCATTAAAAGATTTGGTCGAATTTAAAAAGAAAAACAGTGATGTGGGATTAGAGGAGATGGGAATTAAAGCTTCAATTATTGGAGTGGTGAGAGATTTAACCTCCTAATCAAATAAAACAAGTCTGTCTGGCCCCTCACATCACAAGCAATGAAGCAAGTGGCAGCACTGCTTCAACGGGATTAAAATAGTACATAAAATGGATCGTAAGACATAAATACATAGTAATTTTTTTTTAAAATAATACATAAATCGTAACATATTTCAATCTCAAAATAGAGAAATGTTTTTGTTAATTTGATTTCTCTCCTGCCGCGAATCTCGTCATTATCCAAGTTTAAAAGGTGACCCATCAAAATATTTAGATTCGAGTAATTTATTTATATGGTGTACAAATATTATTAAAATGTTAAATTTAATCGACAAATATTATTTTGTAATTACATCAAAGAATAAAAAAAATATAAATATACCATATCCTCGTAACAAACAAGGTTCCAAGGGAATGAATGTAATTTTTTTTTGCAATGAAGGATCACATATGTATACTGTTATACATGAAACCTCCGCACCCAAAAATTTCGAAAATGACCTCCAGTGTTATCACACCTAAGCGACTCCAAAAGTGGCCCCACGACAGTAACTCTTCCAGAAGCGAGCATAATCGGAGACCAAGACACCAGAGGCCTGCATAATCTTAGGAACAGACCCTTGCAAGACTTATAGTGCCTTGGAAAACAAACTACTTCACCCACGTGACCGAGCTACAGAGCCTATTAATTGAGAGTCAGACCTATCTTTGTCAACCCATCAAAAGCTATCGCTAGACATGACAACGTCCCATCATCAACAGTATTAAGAGTTATAAATACCCAGACAACAGTAGAAAACGAGACATGAAAGAACAAGGGATAACTTCCTATTTCCTCTCTCATCTCTCCCACTTTTTCATTCTTTACTCCGACCACCACTCTGTCTGAGGCTCTCCACCCAAATCTACCAGGATGAGCCACTTGAATCCACCATTACCATTGTGGTCCCTGCCTCCAACTCCCTTGTTCGATGTGTTTGTCAACTCTTAGCATTAACAATTGGTGCGGTGAGCATGAAGATCTTCCCGACCAAGATAGTCTGTCACGACACCTTTCTCAATGACACTCTCGACACACATAATTTTTACTGCCAACAATACCAGTCACAAGATCACCAACAATGATGAAAGTTGAGGACACCATAGTACACATGCAAAGCTTCCCTTTTGGAGCTCACCCAAAGAGAAGTAGAGAAGATGGGATATCAATTTCTCGCCAGACAAGTATGAGGGTCATGCTAAGAGTGCGACAAGTTAGCAGTATCTCATCAGATCTGCTGGTAGAGATTTGCTATTCGGTGAGGGCTTAGTACCATCCTGAAGAAGCTATGCCTCACCAGAAGAACCTGTAAACCCATTCCACCACCACAGGACGCCACTACGATGGTCGTAATGGGAGCACGTTGCATACTCCACTTATGAATAGTTTATGTTACACGTATGCGATGTGTAACATATCGAAAAATGAGCTAGATGATTATGACCCCTAGAATGTTAGTGATAGAAGCTGTCGAGCTGCCTTGCAAGGAAAACACCAGAGCAACAACAGAGACATCCACGGCGGAAATTAGAAGTTATCATCTCTAGCCAGTCCACGAAGCAGCTTCTCATTTTAAGCACGCACTCTATCAGATGGATAAGCTATGAAGATGTAACATCCCGGAAAACGGGCTAGAAGGTTCGCGTGAATTATCAAAAGCAAGTTAGAATTTTGGGGTAGAATTTAGCTAATTAATTTTGGAAACTAAGTCGACTTGGTTAAATCGATTTTTGGTTAGGCATCGAAGCGTTGACATCGAGGTGGTAGCAAGTTGGTGGGTGAAAATGTGTTTTGGTACTCTAAAGAGGTTTGAATTATAACTTTGGGAGTTTAGTTAAAGCCTAGTGATAGCTCTCTGAAGAGCGCGTATTTACTCCTTATTTATGGATTATTTTGTCCCCACAATAGTATTTTACGCATCCATTTATGCATTTTTTATTTATTTCTGCATTTTGTCTAACACATGCCATAATTGCTCTTGATATATAATTTTCTGCCTTTTTGCTCTTTTCTCGTTGTAAATTAATGTCGATGCAAAGGAATTTTCATCACTGTAGCCAGTTCGATACTGTAGCGGCCAACTGTCTAGACTGCTAAGGATAATGAGGAATCTACCAGCTGGATTTTTTGTTACAACAAATTGTGTACGCCAGATTGTCGCGAAATCACCTGAAGCATAGTTGTCCTTACCTCAACAACCTATAGAATGGTAATTTAGGAGGAGAGAACAATCACTCACGCAGTTATCATTTTCCTGTCATCTTCAAACTTTTGAAGCTCTCCTCCTACATTAGCTTAGCTTTCTTTTTGGATAACCAAGGCGATGCGAGGTAGTATGAGGAAACGAGGATTCATGTGCTGGATCAAGGAGGAATATGTTTATCTTCTTTAAATCTTTCTAGAAATAGATGTTTATCGAAGCTTTATTATATTTCTTGTGTTAATTGACGATGGTTTACCCTTTTAGCTATAATATAAACTTATTTGAACTTGGATTTTAAGTTTAATACAATATTATTAGCTTTCTTCTTATTTCAATTGTTGGATTTGAGCTTTGTTTGCATGAGAGTTTAACATCATCATTGACATTGAGAGATGTAGTGACAGTTCAGATTAACAAGCCATTACAATGAGAGTTGAATGAGGATACAATGAGAGTTGATTCACTTGTTCGAGGATGTGTAGTTTTGACGAACAACGAGAGTTGTGGTTAATCTGCATATTTGAGCCATCGGTTGAGATTTGAATGAAAGCAAGTAAGCAAGCTTGTTACTTTATTTGACGAATGAACCATCGTATGTTGTTGCCTTGTTGCACATGATATTCTCCCAAGTTGAGCCGAGGGGATCCAAACTTTTACTTGATATTTCTTTACTTTCATTAAGCTATTCTTTTTGCCTTCACATCAATCTTATATTCATCCCTTTTATTTTTTCCGTTACAACCACAATTGCAGCGACATAAAAATACAACTAAATACCTATCCTCGTGGGATCGATATCAACAGGATCTACTTATTAACTATACTTGCATCGGTAGTGTACACTTACACATTTCGTGTGTCGTTTATACACCGATCAAGTTTTGGCGTCGTTGCTGGGGATGTCGTTGTTTAGTCTTTATATTTTTGCTTGCAATTCCATTTTCTTTCTTTAGTTTATAGTTGTTACTAGTCTATTTGCTTTCTTTTCTTTTTACTAGCATATTTGGTGTTGTATGACCAAAAGTTCTACCACGCCACTTTTCGTACTTGATCTAGAAGTTGAACAGAATCTTTGACGAAGACTTAGAGAACAAAGTGTGACGGCAAGACTGGTTAACAATGAGGGTATCCCACAAGATCCTGAAAACCCACCACTGCATCCACTGATTCAAAACAGAACAATTCACGAGGTTATAGTCCCTCAGCTGGACGATTTGCAACTAGGAGTTGTTCGACCACCTATTCAACCTGGAAATTTTGAGTTGAAGCCGATCATGTTTCAAATGCTCAACTCAAATGGGCAATATGTGGGATTGCCACATAAAGACGCTAGAGAACATCTTCAATCATTTCTATTAATTTGTGCTTCTTTTAGCCAACAAGGTGTTCTTGATGATGCCTTACTGATAACTGCATAAATATCCTTGTTTTCATACCTTTTTGCTATAGCATTTGCCTGTTCTTAAGTTCATACCATAGCATTTAGACTGCATTTAGGTTGCATTTTCTTCTTCTAGGTGCACATTTATCTTTGCTGGTTATTGCTCCACATTGAGGGGTACTGCTTGGAAGGTTGGTTTTGGTTTTGTGATGCGCAGGAAAGGAGTTAAGAGAAAGCCGATGCAGGGAATTGCTATATCATGATGGAACTAGACATTGGCCAGCACGTGAGATACACGTGAGCTGCAGAAACATGTGAACACGCAGAAAAGGACGATCTGACATGTGCAGCAGCCGGTGCTCGCCTGCAGACTGTCTCCCTTGTCCCCTCGTAGCAGACCTTGTCGGTGGATATTCTTTGGGAATATCAAGGCATCTTTAGGGCACTAAACCCTAGAAGCCTCCACTATATAAAAAGGAGAGAAGCTTGGAGCAAAGTGTGGTATTTTGAGTGTTGCAAAAAGAGAGGCGGAAGAGAGAGAAAAGGAGAGGGAAGTTTCCACCTTCATCTTCTCCAGCTTGGTGTCCTCCATCGTTGAAGCTCCAAGGAGTGGCCTCACCGGCCTCGAGAGAGGCGGTGGGCCTAAGACAATCGGGCAGTCCATGGCGGAGAGGAAGTTCACCTTTCTTTCTATCGCTATAACAATTTCTTGTTATATCTTTATATTTGGTGATGTTATCGCAATGATACGTTGGATGATATTGCCCAGCCACGAACTGTTTTAGGTGGCTTGGGTTTGATGAATGATGTTATTTTGAGTACTTTTAATGCATGCTATAACTTTTTCAGTGTTTATCATGATTCTATGCTTTGCTTATGCATTTCTCATTTCCTTAAAGTTGTAAGAGCTTAGGGTTGTAAGTGCTTTGAGAGATAGGCCCTACCTTAAGCGCCTTTGAGAGTTGGCCGTTCTTTAAGTGTATGTTGGGGTTAGTAATCGAGAGAGCTAGCCATAGAACCCTCATAAGCAATGAAGTGACTGTTGAGGGGCAGACTCTAACCTACCTTAGAGATAAGTGATAGGTTTCATGTGCTAAAGAGGATAGTACGTGAAGGGTAGGGGAGTGTTAAGAGTTTACACCAAGAGGTATGGCTGTAGAATTTCTGACTCCCATTTTCCTGACTAGAGATAATTTATGAGCATTCTTAGTAAATCTCGCATAGCATAGAAGATAGCTGTAAAGCCTTAGTATTGTTAAGAAGCTTGAGTTAGATTGTCCATCATCCTCAGCCAGTCATTCCGTAGTGAGTTTCACATACGAAAGGGGACATGTCTATCATATTGTTATCTCATCTTTCTCTGCACTGTTTTGCTTCAGCATTATTATACACCATCTCTTTTACTATAGCATTGTCATCTGCAAAAAGTTCAAGCTTTATTGTTACAACAACCGTGAATACCTCTAATCTCTGTGGAGACGATACTCACTCATCACTTTATTACTCGTTCGACGTGTATACTTGCACCATTTGCGTACCATTTATAGTCACTGCACGAACGCAACAAGTTTTTGGCGTTGTTACCGGGGATTGGCAATTGGTTGTTTATAGTTTTGTTTTTATCGTTTGTTCTTTTTGTTTTAGTATAAACTTACTTTAGTTTTTTTTTTCATTTTTCTTTTCAGGTGTCTTGCTAGTGTATGACTAGAAGGCAACCTAGAGGACCCTTACAATCACCTATTTATGAGATCGAGCATTTCTTGAGGCTTAGAAGACGTGTTCGACGAGAAGAGACTAGAAACATGGATGAATAAATACCACCACCTCAAGGTAACGGAGATGCTATGGCAAATGGCCAGGGAGTAGCAGCTCGACCACGAGCTATTAGGGATCATTTAGCTCCTATCTTGGACGATCTCTATCCCAAAATAGTAGCTCCAGAAATTCAGGCAGCCCAATTCGAGCTTAAACCTGTTATGTTCAACATGTTGAACACTATTGGTCAGTTTGGAGGTATGCCTCACGAAGATGCAAGACAACATATCCATGCTTTCTTGGAAGTTTGTGACTCATTCAGACAGCAAGGAGTGCACGAGGATGTGCTAAAGCTTAAACTGTTTCCATATTCTTTACGTGATCGTGCTAGAGCATGGCTAAGTGGAGTGCCAGCTGGATCAATGGAGACTTGGACAGATCTGTGCAAAAGTTTTCTGCTACGGTATAATCCACCAAATAGAAACACTCAGTTGAGAAATGATATTGCTTCTTTTTGTCAAGCTGATGACGAATCCATGTATGAGTGTTGGGATCGATTCAAGGGATTATTGAGGAAGTGCACAAATCATGGTTTTCATGATTGGAATCAAGTGGTTATGTTCTATAATGGGGTAAATGCTTCTACGAGGATGATGCTAGATGCTTCAGCAAATGGGACATTGTTAGACAAATCACCGGAGGAAGCATTTGACATTCTTGATAGGGTAGCCAACAATGATTACCAGTTTTCGACCACAAGACTTGAAACGGGGAGGAGAACCCAAGTAGCTCGAGACAGTGAAGCTGATGACTCGGTAGCCACCCAATTAGCTGCTATCACAAATATGCTAAAGAACCTCCAACGTTCCAACGAAGTCAAGGAAGTGAAGTCCACAACCTCATGTCTCAAATGCGATGGCAATCACCATCTGAGTGAATGCCCTGACAATCAAGAGTTAGCCAATTATGTGAGGAATTATAACCGCAACAACAATCCATACTCCAATACCTACTGTTGAGTGTGTAAAAGTTCTATCATTTACACCTTTTTAAACCCATATTTCTGCTGCATTTAAGCATCATTGCATTGCATTTAGGTTAGTTTTCAATAAAACATCACACTTATATAAAAGGCACGGATTCTACTGAAAGATGGTTATTTTTGCAGGTATCTGTCATAGTAGATGTCGAAGGCAGGAGCAGGGCAGATGAGCAGGAAGACGGAACTGAACAAGAAGCTGAAGAAGACAAACCTGTCACGGACCTGTCGTGACAGCATGATGACAGCAGATTCATGAAGAGGAAAAATGAAGTGGACCTTGATAGATAGAGAAAAATCTGCTCGTCTGTCGTGTGGCAGCCAAATAATTTTCCAAGCCCCGGATCAAATGATATGTCAAGCCAAAGCTCAAAAGAGAGGAAATCCCTAAAAGCAAGGAGGCGCCTAGAAAGTAGGATACTTTAGAGATTTAATCTTTATGAGAGTCTTACTTTTAATTAAAGTTGTAATCCTTGTTACCTTAGATAACTTGAGCCCAAAGCTTATATAAAGGGCATAGATTAAACCTAAAAAAAGGCCGACTACCCCAGAACCAAAACCGAAAACCTGCCGATTACCTGTCACCAACATGTTCTAAATTCCCCCTAGGGCTACGGGTTGTTTTGTAAAGTAGTTGCAAGGGTTGTTTTGTTTTAGGATTTTTCAAGTTCAATAAAATAAACTTCAAGTTCTTTTATCTTGGTTTTAATATCTTGCAAGAGCATCGGGAGAGCATTGTGAGGTTATCCATTTACTTAGCATCGGGAGAGTTAAGTATACGAAAGAGATAAAAGCGCGTTCTCTAGTTTATAGTTGAACCATCTCGTGCTTAGGGATAAGGCGAGGTTAAGTGGCTAAGGAAGAATTCATACACATCGGTGTTCATCCTTCGATTCACGCCGGGAGGTATCATCAAAGACGTGATCATCGACAGACTTGTGCCTAGGGATAGGGCAAGGCAGATCTGGGATTCTTGCCAAGCTTGAAGTACGGAGTTAGTATTCGCTGCCGCGACAACTAACGGACAGACGCCGCGACAGGTGCTGTCGACGACGGGTGCAACGACAGAACTGGAGATCCTAAGCAATTCAAGACCTACACTACTGAGCAACTCAATACCAGCCCATTCTCTCTATCTTGATACCTCAATTCCTTTTATTTACGTTTTTACTTTATTATTCGTGACAATTCCTCTCAATTATTTCTTTTATTTCGTGCAGTGAAATTAGGTGAAGCTATTAGCCCAATCCCTGTGGAGACGATATCCGATACTTTGTATCACTTTACTACTTGCGTCGTGTATACTTGCACTACAATTGCGATAAACTATTTTACACGCAACAAGTTTTTGGCGCCGTTGCCGGGGATTGGCAACATAACTACACCTTTCTCTCCTTGCACCTTTTTGTTTTTATTTTCGTTTTTGTTTTTCTTTATTTTTATTTTTATTTTCTTTCGCGTTTTAAACTCTTGCTTTTCACAAGGTTTTCTTGTTTATGCGCAGATCGAAAAGAGGTGAAGATCCTGAGTATAAATTAGATCCGGAGATCGAACGTTCCTTCAATCTCAAGAAACAGATTCGCCACCTTTTAGACCGAAACGAACACCTTGAAGAACAGCTAGAGCAGATGGCCCGTAATCAGCCTGCCGGTGAAGAAATACCGCCTGTCGGTGACCCGCCTGCGGCAGGTGTACGACGGTCATGTCGTGACTACATGCTGAACGATCATGTAGAATTGGAAACCACGCTGCCGGATATCGACGTTGACAACTTCGAACTTAAACCTGTCATGTTTAGTATGATCAACAACGCCGGACAGTTTGGTGGTTCTGCGACAGAAGATGCCAGAGAGCATCTCAAAACGTTCCAGGAGATCTGTGGTTCGTTTAGACTGCCAGGAGTTAGTCCGGAGATACTGAGGCTTCGGTTATTCCCCCATTCATTAAGGGACAGAGCTAAAACTTGGTGGAATAAACTTACACCGGGTTCTATTATGACTTGGGCAGATCTAACTCGTGAATTTTTGTCTCGTTTTAATCCTTCTCATTTAGCTGAGCGATTACGTAATGAAATTGCTACTTTTCAACAGGAAGATGACGAGCCAATGCACGAGGCCTGGGACAGATTCACAACTCTTCTACGGAACTGCCCAATGCATGGATTCCCCGTCTGGAATCAGGTAACTAAGTTTTATAATGCTGCTAACTTACAAACTCGCATTCGAATTGATTCTGCAGCGAATGGACTATTATTAGACAAAGATCCAGACGAGGCTCTGCAAGTTCTGAAACATCTGGCTAAGAATGAGGAGCAGTTTCCAACTGCTAGAAGAGGAGGTAAACGGGTACTTGCTGTCAAGGATTATGAGGCCGACAACACTATGAAATCACAGGTAGCATTCCTCACTAAGGCCATGAAACACTTATTGAGTGAAGAGGAAGTACGAGGGTTTGCTGTCGAGGAAGTTTGTGTTACATGTGGAGGAAATCATAGTAGGGATGAGTGCCCCATAAATATAGAAGAAGGAAAATATGTTGGAAATTACAAGCCAAACTACAATTCCAACAATTACAATCCTAATTGGAGGAAAGACCCAAAATTTTCCTGGAGTAACCCCAACAATGCCTTAAATCCGCAAACTTATAATCAGAATCAAGGGGGTCCTAGATTGTTGACGCGACAGCAGCCACAGCCGCAAAACCTGCCGCAGAACCTGCCGCCTCAACAACAACAGCAGCCACCACCTGCCACGAGTAGTATATTGGAGCAGACTCTGGCCACCTTTATGTCTCAGACGGGTACGTATATGGATAACATCAATAAGTTTGTCAAGAAAACGAAAGACTTTATGGATGAGACTAAGATGAGGATGACAAACCATGAGGCTACCTTAAAATCTTTAGAGACACAAATGGGACAGGTGTCACAGCATATTAAGCCACGGCAGAATGGAGGTTTCCCTAGCAATACTGAAAATGCTAGAACTCCCCCTCATGAGCAGTGTAAGGCAATTACTACCAGGAGTGGGAAAAAGATACCAGGGCCGGAAAAAGATACTGAAAAAGAAAAAGAACCTGCCTTGGATAAACCTGCCGAGGAAGCTGCCCCGACAGGTGATAAACAGACTGCTGCCGATGAGCCTGTCACGACAGCAGAAGCGACAGAGGAGAAAAAGGAAGATCATCGTCCTCAGATTCGTATGCAGTGGGAAGGACGCATTGCTGATTATCGTCCTCCACCACCTTTTCCGCAACGGATACAGCAAGCTAAGCATGAATCTCAACTTAAAAAGATTTATGATATTTTTAAACAGGTTCATATTAACATTCTGTTGTTAGATGCTGTTAGGGAAATGCCAGGTTATGCTAAATTTCTCAAGGATGTCATGTCTAAAAAATCTAAACTTGGGGAATTTGAAACGGTAAGGATGCAAGAAGGTTGCATGAGTATTCTTCATCGACAACCACCCCAGAAAAAGAAGGATCCAGGGAGCTTCCTCATACCTTGCGTAATCGGCGATAAATTTGTGGGTAAGGCATTATGTGATCTTGGTGCTAGTGTTAATCTAATGCCCAAATCTGTTTTTCAGAAATTAGGTATTGGCAAGGCGCGGCCCACGACAGTTACCCTACAGCTAGCCGACCGCTCTTACGTTCACCCCGAGGGAAAAATTGAAGACATCTTGGTAAGAGTGGATAAACTTATTTTTCCTGCTGACTTTCTTATTTTAGATTGTGAGGCAGATGAGAACGCACCAGTCATCCTAGGGCGACCTTTCTTAGCCACGGGAAGATCATTGATTGATGTGGAAAAAGGAGAACTCACCATGCGCGTTAACGATCAAGAAATTAAGTTGAATGTTCTCCAAGCAATGAAACATGCTGATGTGGATGAAGAATGCAAGGCCATCATTGAGGTGACCTTTGATCAACCCTGCATCAGGTCAAGCTGTCAAGATACAAAATTTGGTCACTGCTGCGACAGCCATTTACACGCCTGTCACGACAGCAACGACGACAGCAGCGACGACAGCAACTCCTCTGAATCCGATATATCTGATAATGAAGGTCATGAGGAGGTAGACTGGTTAAACCATCGCCCAGGTAAGTTATTCGAACCCTTAAATTACACTTCGGATAACCATTTAATTCAAAAGCCATCCACTGTCGAACCACCTGTCTTAGAACTCAAGCCCCTGCCAGGGCAGCTTAAATATGCCTATCTTGGTTGTGATAAAACACTGCCCGTAATCATCTCTGCTAAGCTGCCACAGGAACAGGAACGACAGCTGATCGACATGTTGAGGCAGCACAAAAGGGCGATAGGATGGACTATAGCAGACATTCAGGGCATTAGTCCGGCAATCTGTATGCACAAAATCCTCCTCGAGGAAGATCATAAGCCGACTATTGATGCCCAGAGGCGGTTGAACCTTGCAATGAAGGAGGTAGTGCGTAAAGAAATAATTAAATGGTTAGACGCTGGTATCATTTACGCCATCTCCGATAGCAAATGGGTAAGCCCAGTGCAATGTGTTCCCAAGAAAGGAGGCATGACTGTGATAACCAATGGAAACAACGAGTTAATCCCAACCAGGACTGTGACCAGTTGGAGGGTTTGTATGGACTATCGGAAGCTTAACAAAGCTACCCGAAAAGACCATTTTCCTTTACCCTTTATTGATCAAATGCTTGACAGATTAGCGGGTAAACCTTATTATTGTTTTCTTGATGGTTATTCAGGATATAATCAAATTGCTATTGCACCGGAGGACCAAGAGAAAACAACTTTCACCTGCCCTTATGGAACATACGCATTTAGGAGGATGCCGTTTGGACTCTGTAACGCACCTGCCACCTTCCAAAGGTGCATGATGGCTATATTCTCCGACATGGTTGAAGACTTCCTTGAAATCTTCATGGATGATTTTTCCGTCTTTGGAGACGATTTTGAGAGCTGCCTTGGCAACCTTCAAAAGGTACTTGAAAGATGTGAAAAAGCTAATCTTGTTCTTAATTGGGAAAAATGCCATTTTATGGTAGATGAAGGGATAGTTTTAGGCCATAAGATTAGCTGTCGTGGGATAGAAGTCGACAGGGCAAAGATTGAAGTCATAGAGAAGCTGCCGCCGCCAACCACAGTCAAGGGCATTAGGAGTTTTTTAGGGCATGCTGGTTTTTATAGGCGATTTATTGCAAATTTCTCAAAAATCACAAAGCCCCTATGTCATCTCCTAGAGCAGAACCGACCCTTTGACTTTAATGAAGAATGTACTGAAGCATTCAAGGTTCTAAAGGAAAAACTAGTGACAGCCCCCATAGTACAGCCACCAGACTGGACGCAGCCATTTGAAATTATGTGTGATGCTAGTGACTATGCTGTCGGGGCAGCACTTGGGCAGCGCAAGGACAGGCTGTTTCATGTCATATATTATGCCAGCAAAACATTGAATGAAGCCCAAGTGAATTATACAACTACGGAAAAGGAGCTATTAGCCGTGGTGTTTTCCATCGACAAGTTTCGTTCTTACATACTTGGAACGAAGGTCATAATCCACACCGACCACTCTGCCCTCAAGTATCTATTTGCAAAAAAGGATGCTAAACCTAGGTTGATACGATGGATATTACTATTACAAGAGTTCGACCTTGAGATAAAAGATAAAAAGGGGACAGAAAATCAGGTGGCAGATCACTTGTCGAGGTTGGAGTTGGGACAGAGTCTACCTGTAGATGAGACACACATACTAGAGACCTTCCCAGATGAGCAGCTCTTTGCTGCCGCAATAGCTGTCGCGACAGCCATGGCGGCAGGTAAGTCTTCTAACCTTCCCTGGTATGCTGATTTCGTTAATTTTATAGTTAGCGGAATATTACCTTCTGATCTTACTTATCAAGCCAGGAAGAGGTTTCAAAATGATGTTAAACATTATTATTGGGACGAACCTCTTCTTTTCAAATTGTGCGCAGATCAGGTTATAAGGAGATGTATACCACAAGAAGAACAAGAGGACATTCTCCATCACTGTCATGCTTCACAATATGGAGGACACTTAGGAGGCAACAAAACTGCTGCCAAGGTGCTGCAGTCAGGTTTCTACTGGCCGACACTGTATAAGGACGCACAGGAATTTTACAAAAACTGTGACAGGTGCCAGCGGACAGGTAACATCTCAAGGAGAAACGAGATGCCACTGCAGAATATCCTAGAAGTCGAGATCTTCGACGTATGGGGGATTGATTTTATGGGACCGTTTCCATCTTCATGTGGAAATTTGTACATCCTCCTAGCAGTAGATTATGTTTCCAAGTGGGTAGAAGCAATCGCAACTCAAAAGAATGATGCCAAAACAGTCCAAAAGTTTTTGCACAAAAACATTTTCTCTCGATTTGGCATCCCTAGGGCGATTATCAGTGATGAAGGGAGACATTTTGACAACAGGGTAATCGCTGCCGCCTTGAGAAAATATGGTGTCAAGCACAAGATCGCGACAGCATACCACCCACAGACCAATGGACAGGCTGAGATTTCCAACAGGGAAGTAAAGAACATTCTTGAAAAAATGGTCAAACCAACTAGGAAAGATTGGTCTTTACTTCTGAATGATGCATTATGGGCATACAGGACAGCTTTCAAAACTCCATTGGGCATGTCTCCATTTCGATTGATCTATGGGAAAACCTGTCACCTGCCTGTCGAGATAGAGCACAAGGCATATTGGGCAATCAAGGCAGTGAACATGGACTTGGACAAGGCAGGCCAGAAAAGGCTGTTAGATTTGAATGAAATCGAAGAAATACGAACAATGGCCTACGACAACGCAAGAATATATAAGGAAAAAACAAAGAAGTGGCATGACAAGAAGTTGCTGCTGCGACAGTTCTGCCCAGGGCAGCTTGTGTTGTTGTTTAATTCGAGATTGAAACTTTTTCCAGGGAAGCTCAAATCTAGATGGTCTGGCCCATTCCAAGTAATTCAAGTTTTCCCCCATGGTGCCATTACAATTCAATCATTAAAAGACGGGCACCAATTCAAAGTCAATGGACAACGCCTCAAGCACTATCAAGGGACTGAAGCCCCAGGAATACAGGAAGTGGTTACTTTAGGTGATGCCCCACAAGGCATCCCTAATTTAACCTAATACTTTTATTTTTATTTTTATTTTTATTATTATTAATATTATTTATTAGGAATTAGATTTATTTTAATAATGTTTTGTTTTTAATTTCAGTTTTTAGGAAATAAAAGAGACAAGTGAGAAAGAAGAAGTGGCCCAAGCCCACCACCCATCCATCAGCCCAAATTAAGTCCATTTATAATAACCTGTCGCTTCAGCTGCCGGCGCAGACGGAGTTGACAGGCTGTCAACAGACGCACAGCAGACGAAGAATCGTGCGGCAGACGCAGCATTAATGTCCGTCAGACGTGTCAGACGCAACATCCAATCTGCCGCTCCGTTATTCCCGCCTGCCGTTGCGGCATTAAATGGGCAGCCCCCGACAGCTATATAAACCCCTTCCCCTTTTCATTTTTTCCTCACTTCAGATTTTCTCTCTTACTATTCTCTTCTAGTTTAATCTCTTTTCTTTCATTTTCAGCCCTTGCAACTAAACATGTCTTCACGACAAACCCGACAGAACGCTGCCGCCGCTTCTTCTTCCGCAGCAGCATCTCCGTTTGCCAACAAGGAACTTTGGGAGGAACGAAGCTTCATTTACAACAGAGATGCCCCTCTGTTGGGACTCCGGCCGTTCATCATGCAGGCCATAACCGCTCAATTATGGGAAGATTTCGCCGAGCAGCCGACAGAACTCAATGACACCCTAGTCAGGGAGTTCTATGCGGCGATCGAGAGCAAGTCGGCAACATCTGTCACCGTCAGAGGAGTGACAGTCCCTTTTACCGCCAGCAGTATCAACCATGTCTTCGGCCTCTTCTTTGGCCCCAATGACGACACCCATCAGCAGTTTTGGGACTCCCTCGACGCCGCCGGCCACGATGCTGTCATGAGGGAATTGACAGAGAGGGGCACAACATGGAGCACCAGCAAAAAGAATCCCAACTCCGTCAACCGTGCACAGCTGCTCCCTGAGGCTAAACTATGGAACGCTTTTATTAAAAAGCGTATACTGCCCTCATCCCACCACACGACAGTCAACAGGCAGCGGCTTGCCCTCATTCACTCTATCATGCATGCCAGGCCGATCAACGTGGGCAGGTACATGCGAGAAAGCATTCTCGATTGTGCTTTCAGAACTGACTCACGTCTATGCCTGCCCTCCACCATCACGGCCCTCTGCCGCTGCGCTGCCGTACCGGAGGACCCTTCAGACAAAATTAAGAAGGTCAGCGGCTGGACCGACAGCAACATCTCCAGCCTTATGGAGGTTATCGTCGTAACGCCCCTCAACGCCTTCGATCCAAACGCCTCACCTGTTGAATCTGATGATGAGCCTGCCACCGAGCCTGTCAACGAACCTGCCCCAGAAGCTGCCACCAACAACGCACCGGCAGATCAGAACGCCCACATCCTTGCTGCCGTCTTGCGGATCGAGGAACGACAGATGGGCTTAATGACATTCATCCGAGACTTCTCCAATGCCACGGTAAACTTTATTACCAATACTTTGAATTTTTCGGATGTCTCTTTCCCCACCTTCCCCGCCCATTACTTTAATATCCCGTCCCCCACTCCCACACCACCTGTCTCTCCCCACGGAGAATCTGCCTCCTCCACACCTTCACCGACAGCAGCCGGCAGCCCACCGGAGGACACTTCCCCTCGAGGCACAAAGCGAGCTGCCACTGAAGACAGCCCCCTTGTCCGGAGAAACTTGGACAGCGCCTTCACACGGGTGAAGCGTATCAAGCATGTGGCCAACAAGAGGAAGCTGTCCAAGGCCATCACGAGTAACAGCTGGGATAGCAGTGGCAGTTCTGACATTCGACTAGTGGAGCCACCTGCCCTTCAGCCTGCTGACGACCCTGTCCATCCACCTGAGGAGGAATCTGCACCTCAACAGCCGGAGGAACCTGTTGATCCACCTGCCCAGGAACCTCCCCAACGCAGACGCTACCATCAGATCCGCGTCAGCAGCAGTGATGAGGACAGCACTTAAAATTTAAGTTTTTATTTCTTTTTCCTCTCTTATTTGCTGCCTGCCTTTCTATATTTGTGATGTACTTTCTTTTTTCTATGTTTTTCTTTAATTGTTTTTAGTGTCATCTTGCATTGAGGACAATGCAACCCTCGAGTTTGGGGGTAGCAGTCCTCCATATTTAATGAAGTCCTTAGCACATCCTTTGTTTAAGTGTCATGTTTATTTAGTTTGTTAAGTTCTTTAAAAAAAATAATAATAATAATAAATATTTTTCAGAAAACTAAGAAAATTTAAACTGTTGGCTTAAAACTGTGAAATTAACTTACCTGTCATGACGGCTCTGTCGTGGCAGCATCTTTAGGACAGGTTAAGGAAAAGTTTAGAGCCTTTCTATAGTTCTAAAAACTTAAACACTTTTGTGACTGTTATATTGCTTAGACTTCTTTTAGCCAAACTAGAATAGGAAGCTTAGAACTTGGATAGCCCCTAGAGGTGCCTAACACTGGCTCTAGGAAAGAAGTTTAGCAAAAGAAAATTAAACCTAGAGGTGCCCGAAACCGGCTCTAGGAAGCTAACTAGAGGTGCCCGAAACTGGCTCTAGAAAAACTTAGCTTGAAAATAGAAGAAAAAGAAGCATGAAAATGTGCCTTCTAAAAGAAAGTAAACTTTGGCATAAAAATTCGAGTTAAGGAGTTGAATATTCTAGTGAAACTAAGAGAGTCTTAGCATATAACTGTTCACAAGCATGCACACACTACACGAGACCTATAGGGAGATTCCGGACAGATCCTGACCCCTCCGACAGGTTGCTGCCGCCATAGAGAATGAGCGACAGGTGAGGGACAGTTCACAGTCTGAAGGCCAACACAAAAATTTTCAGTTTTCTTTTAAGTCTTCATTGCTTGAGGGCAAGCAAAAACTTGAGTTTGGGGGTGTGTTGAGTGTGTAAAAGTTCTATCATTTACACCTTTTTAAACCCATATTTCTGCTGCATTTAAGCATCATTGCATTGCATTTAGGTTAGTTTTCAATAAAACATCACACTTATATAAAAGGCACGGATTCTACTGAAAGATGGTTATTTTTGCAGGTATCTGTCATAGTAGATGTCGAAGGCAGGAGCAGGGCAGATGAGCAGGAAGACGGAACTGAACAAGAAGCTGAAGAAGACAAACCTGTCACGGACCTGTCGTGACAGCATGATGACAGCAGATTCATGAAGAGGAAAAATGAAGTGGACCTCGATAGATAGAGAAAAATCTGCTCGTCTGTCGTGTGGCAGCCAAATAATTTTCCAAGCCCCGGATCAAATGATATGTCAAGCCAAAGCTCAAAAGAGAGGAAATCCCTAAAAGCAAGGAGGCGCCTAGAAAGTAGGATACTTTAGAGATTTAATCTTTATGAGAGTCTTACTTTTAATTAAAGTTGTAATCCTTGTTACCTTAGATAACTTGAGCCCAAAGCTTATATAAAGGGCATAGATTAAACCTAAAAAAAGGCCGACTACCCCAGAACCAAAACCGAAAACCTGCCGATTACCTGTCACCAACATGTTCTAAATTCCCCCTAGGGCTACGGGTTGTTTTGTAAAGTAGTTGCAAGGGTTGTTTTGTTTTAGGATTTTTCAAGTTCAATAAAATAAACTTCAAGTTCTTTTATCTTGGTTTTAATATCTTGCAAGAGCATCGGGAGAGCATTGTGAGGTTATCCATTTACTTAGCATCGGGAGAGTTAAGTATACGAAAGAGATAAAAGCGCGTTCTCTAGTTTATAGTTGAACCATCTCGTGCTTAGGGATAAGGCGAGGTTAAGTGGCTAAGGAAGAATTCATACACATCGGTGTTCATCCTTCGATTCACGCCGGGAGGTATCATCAAAGACGTGATCATCGACAGACTTGTGCCTAGGGATAGGGCAAGGCAGATCTGGGATTCTTGCCAAGCTTGAAGTACGGAGTTAGTATTCGCTGCCGCGACAACTAACGGACAGACGCCGCGACAGGTGCTGTCGACGACGGGTGCAACGACAGAACTGGAGATCCTAAGCAATTCAAGACCTACACTACTGAGCAACTCAATACCAGCCCATTCTCTCTATCTTGATATCTCAATTCCTTTTATTTACGTTTTTACTTTATTATTCGTGACAATTCCTCTCAATTATTTCTTTTATTTCGTGCAGTGAAATTAGGTGAAGCTATTAGCCCAATCCCTGTGGAGACGATATCCGATACTTTGTATCACTTTACTACTTGCGTCGTGTATACTTGCACTACAATTGCGATAAACTATTTTACACGCAACACCTACAACCCAGGATGGCGTCGACATCCAAATTTCAGTTGGGGTAATCAAGGGCACAATAACCCTGCTCAGTCAGCGCCACAACAAAATCTGATCGAAGCACCATCTTCCAACCAGATGATGCCATGGCAAGGTCACAAGGGAGCAACATCTTCATCGAACAGCTCACTGGAGACTACATTCAAAGAATTTATGGCTATGGCAAAAGATTTCATGGAACCACAAAAGTTTTGCTACAGGATCATGCAACAAACATCAAAAATCATGGAGCCTTATTGCAAAGCCATAGTTCATCTCTTCGAGCCATAGAAACACAAGTTGGTCAGATAGCTCAAACCTTGCATGCACGTCCACAAGGAAGTTTGCCTAGTGACACTGAAGCCACTAAGAACCATAGCAAGGAACAATGCAGCGCACTCACACTAAGGAGTGGCAAGGAAATTAGAAAGGACGACAAGTTTGGGGGAAACAAGAAGGAGGACTCTCAGCCCAACTTGCCTCAAGAAGAAATTAACTTACAAGATCCTCTAGTTGAAGAGAAGGGTGAGGATGTCTTAGCAAAAGAAACATCGGAGGAGGAGCCTACTTGTGCTATAGCAAAAGATGTAACTCCACCAGTTCAGACAGATGAAGTTAGACCCCCACCTCCTTTTCCTCAACGATTCAAGAAGCAGAGAGAAAACCTTTAGTTCCAGAAATTTGTGGATATCCTGGTCAAACTACACATCAGTGTCCCATTTCTGGAGGCCATTGATCAGATGCCAACATATGCCAAGTTCCTCAAGGATATAGTCACGAAAAAAAGGAAGGTCGAGAAGCAAGAAATTGTCGCTATATCAGAAGAATGTTATTCTATGTGGAGCAAGCTGCCACCTAAGAAGAAGGACCCATGTAATTTTGCCATCCTATGTTCTATTGGCGACAAATTTGTTGGAAGAGTACTTTGTGATTTGGGATCAAGTGTTAACTTGATGCCTAAGTCGATTTTTCTGAAACTGGGAATTCGAGAGGCACAACCCACCAAGGTTGTGCTACAGCTAGCAGATCATTCTCATGTTCGTCCAGGAGGGAGAGTTGAAGATGTTGTGGTAAAAGTGGACAGATTAATCTTTCTAGTCGACTTCTTAATCCTCGACTGTGAAGCTGACAGCAACACACCCATTATCTTGGGTAAGCCATTTTTAGCCACCAGACGAGCTTTGATCGATTGTGAGAAGGGTGAATTCACGATGCAAGTGGCTGATCAGACAGTCACGATCAACATTCATGACACCCTCAAGTATGCAGACAACCCAGGAGTATGTCAATATGTAGATGCTACAACACAAAATATGATCGATGAGTTTTGTTGTAGCAATGAGATGCAAATGGAGGAGTTTGAAGTACTATTCAAAGATGATGATTCAGACCAAGAAGAGCTCTCAAGGGAACTAGAGCAGTCTAGTCGACTCGAGGCTAGCCCAGGTACGCACTTTGAACCTCTTGATTTTTCAGAATTTATACCTCCTAAACCTTCCCTTGAGCATGCACCTTCTTTAGAACTGAAACCTTTGCCATCGCATCTTAAATATGTTTACTTAGGGAGCAATGAAACTTTTCCTGTGATAATTTCATCTAGTCTCACACCTAAGCAAGAAACTAGTTTAGTAAATATGTTGTTACAACATAAAAAAGCAATAGGGTGGACGATGGCTGATTTGAAGGGTATAAGCCCTACTATTTGTATGCACAAAATTTTGCTTGATGATTGTCACAGCAATTCAGTTGAGCCCCAAAGGGGACTAAACCCAACTATGAAGAAAGTAGTAATGAAAGAGATAATCAAGTTGCTGGATGCTGGAGTAATCTACCCGATATCCGATAGCTCATGGGTCAGCTCGGTGCAATGTGTACCGAAGAAGGGAGGCGTGACCGTGGTAAGCAACGAGGAGAATGAGCTATTGCCTACTAGAACTGTCACGGGGTGGAGAATTTTCATGGACTATAGGAAGCTCAACAAGGCGACCAAGAAGGACCATTTTCCTCTCACATTCATTGATCAGTTGTTGGATCAACTAGCGGGAAAATCATTCTACTGTTTCCTCGATGGGTATTCTAGGTACAATCAGATTGCTATAGCACCAGAAGACCGAGGAAAGACGAATTTCACATGCCCTTATGGAACTTATGCTTTTCGGAGAATGCCCTCTAGTCTCTGCAATGCTCCAGCAACCTGTAACGCCCCGGTTTTGGGCTTGGAAGTTTGGGCGTTGACCGGTTCGGTCAAAGTGCTGATCGAATATATAAGAGAGAATTTAGGAAAGCCTAGTTCGGGTTGCATTAAAAATATGGAAAAATGTTCTAAAATCATCTTTTAATATTTATAAGTGAACTGTGAAATCAATTTTGGAAAATGAGGTTCGGAAGGTTGACATTTTGGCTAGTGACCAAAATGTAATTTTTGAAAGTTTGGTGACTGTTTTATAAAGGATTGAAACTTTGAATCTTTAAGGAGCTATTATTCCAAAAAGAGTTTCTCCAGATTTTTCTAAGATATTTTAAGGCTTTATTCTGATTTTAAAGATTATGAAAGTGGAGGGAAATCATTTTTACCATTTCTTAAGTAACTTTCCATTTTCTCTCAATTTTCCTTTTCTCTCATTTTCTCTCAACCCAAACACAATTCTCCAGATTTCCTTCTCTGATTTTGGCATCTAAATCTCTCATTTCAACTCTCATTTGATTCCTAATCATCTCATCAACAAAACCTCTCAATTTGCAAGTTGTTTCATCAAGCTTTTTGGCTCTAAAAAGGAGAAATTCAAGTTTGGAGGGGAGTTTGATCCGTGAACTTTGGTGGTGTTGCGGAAGATTTTCGGATGCTTGGAAGGCTTGTTGATTAGCCTTGTTTTGGTTATCGGTGAGTGAAGTTGGGTTTTCAGCTTTGAAACCAAGGTTTGAAGGTTTTGGGAGCTTAGTTTAAGTCTAAACAACTTTGCTAAGCTCAAGAGTAAGTAAATGGTTTTTGCTCTTGAATTGTGTTGTGATTTGGTTTTAAAAGCAAATGTGGTTGATGATTGAAATGCATATGTTTTGCATGGCTTAATTCTGTATTGTAAGCATATTTTAGCATGGCTGAATGCTGGTTTTGAAAGCCGTATGTGAAGGATGCTCAAGGTAAGAGATCCTTGGTTTTTATACATTGAGAATGTGGTTTTGATGCATGGTGTTGCATGGTGTTTCATGGCTTTGTGTAATGCTTTAAAACAGTGAATTGATGATGATAAATGATGGATTTGCATATTGGTTATGCATGTGAATCATTGGATTAATGTGGAATGGTTTTGCATATTGGTTATGCATGTGAAACATTGGACTAATGTGGTAAGATGGTTATATTGGCAAGTGATGTAAGTGGTTCTTGGTTCGTTGATCGGATATAGTTAGCCGGCTATAGGATTGGGTGCACCGTGAATTAAGTCGCCTTGGAGGTGGAGTGGTCAAGAGTGGACCGGGAAACTCCCTTCAAGTATCCTAACGAGATGATTGAGGTCATAATGGAGGTGTTGCCCATTCGAGGACCTTGGTTGAGCAAAGGTTATATGGTGGTTAAAAGTCCATATGTGAGAACCTTGTGCTTGTTGAGATCATAATGGCAGTGTTAAGTCCATGTGTGGATCTTGTGTAGGGTGTCCCGGATCTCGTTAATGATGTTCTACAACTACCAATCGGTGAATGCAAAGGTTGTATGGTGTTTGAAAGTCCATACATGGGAATCTTGTGCATGTCAAGGTTGTATAGTGGTTAAAAGTCCATACATGGGAACCTTGGGGAAAAGCTAAGGTTGTATGGTGTTTAAAAGTCCATACATGGGAACCTTAGGATGTTGAGGTCAAATGGTGGCTAAAAGTCCATTTGGGAGACCTTGGATTGGTAGGGTGTAGGGAGCGTAGGGACAACGCTCGGAATCCGCGTATCTGATTGGATGTTGAGTTGAAAAGTGGATGTGGTTGATCACTTGAAGGCCAATATGATATTCTTGATCGTAAAGAAGCATGGGATGCTTGAAATGATGCATAATTGCATGTGAGGCATGAGATGCTTGGAAAAGAAGCATGGTTGCATGTAAAGTGTATAATGCTTGTGAATGCATGTTTACTTGTTAAGTTGAACAAGTGTTGATTATCATTTGGTAAATGATGCATGTGAGCATGAAATATCTTTATTGCATTGGAGTCTTGTAAGACTCGTTTTTAAAGGCATGTGAAGATGATGTTATGGTTCTTATGTTGCCTTGGTTAAATGCATGTGATAGATTATTTGAGTTATGGTTTTTAAAAAGGTTTCTTGCTTGAAATGGCTTTCAAGTTTAAGAAAGGTATGTTGTGAAATGGGAGTGTTTTCTATGGTTTTGTTTTAAGCTTTGCATAAGGTGTTTATGCATGCATTGGCTAAATGGTTGATTTTTGTGAGTTGTTCTTTGAAAAGGTTTTCTTAGCTTGCTAAGCTAAGGGTTGGTTATCATGTATGTGCAATGCATGGTTTTGAGCTTGATGTTGAAAAGGGTTTCCAAACTTGGCTTTGGTAAACAAATCGGGTTTGTTTTAAAAGTGTTTAATGACCCGCTGCATTGATGGTGTTTTGGTTTTGAGCATTCCTCACTAAGCATTATGTGCTTACGCTCCTTTTTGTCCATCAATGCAGATTCTTGAAGTTTGGACAGCAAGGAGCAAGGGATTCAAGGTGGACTCCAATGGAGACGTATGTCTCGGTGAATAGCTATAGCTAATAAAGGCAATGGGGGTAGAATCTCTCGGGTTTATGTGTATGTGATCGTATATGTTTGATCAAGAATGTTTTAATGTTGTTGCTAATGTTGTTGGAACATGAATTGGCTTAAATGAGATTGATTTGGAAGGTTTATGCTTAAATGGTTGCTTGTGTAGGAAGCATGCCTATAGAATTGGGGCTTTTCATATGTGTGGATATTTTGTGGATTTGTTGATGCAAGAATGTCTCATATATGTTGAATTGCATGTTGGTAAAGTTTGGTGGCTTTTGGAGCATGTTTGGTGGATCGATTGCATGTTTAAGTATGCAAAATGCTGCATTTTATGCCAGACCCCCGTTGCGAAACGGGTTGCGGAACGGCCCCGTGTTTCGAAACGGGCTTTGCCTGTTTCGGAACGGGTGACCGTTGGGGGCTGACATGGGCGGTTAAATGTTTCAAAATGTTTGCATTTTGGTCCTGAATCTTGTTTGTGCAATTGTATGAGTTCGGGATGTTCGTTTGAGCTGAAATTTCACAGAGAAGCATGAAACCTGACTAATTTCAAGTTGGTAAGATTAATTTGGGTTAAGTCCTTTTAATTTCCAGAAATTACAATTTGGTCCCTAAAGTTGTAATTTGTTCAATTGGGTCCCTGTTTGATCTCTGATGTTTGTGATCTTTGAGTATGATGTTTGTGTGATCACCAATAGGATTAATGTGCATCTAGATAAGTTTTAAAAGAAAAAAAAGGGTCGTTAATCAAGGTTGACTTTCGGGTTGACTTTGGTTTTCCCCGTGTGACTTTCTTAATTCGGGTCAACCGTCTAGGCCGGGTTAAGGGGGTTACATTTGGTGGTATCAGAGCTGAGTTGCGAATGTTGGGGAAAACGGTAAGTTGTTGTGATGTGTGTTTGATGTTTACCTTGTTGTGTGGTTGAAAGTTGGTTGAAACACGTGTTTCTGAGCAAATTGTTGATGTTTCTGAGCATGTTGCTGATGTATGCAAGCATGTTTTGTGGTTATGAATCTTGGTCGAGTTTATGTGGTTATGTGCTGATGCTGTGAGCTGGTGATATGCTTGATGAACTTGTAATGAGTATGTTATGTTGATAGTATGCTGTTGTAAATGGATGTTGTTTGATGTAAGCATGATCAAGGTATGTTGTTTGATATGCTTGATGTTGTGATATTCATGTTGTGTTGACTGTTATGTCATGTAAAGGGGAGGATTCGGGATACCCATTGCCTTATTAATATAGCTATTGTGTTATTTGGAGTTGGAATTTGAATCCTTGCTTAATGCTGGTCTAACTGGTTTGTTTGCTTGTTGTGATTGTTGTTGTTGTTAGTAGTATGGCAAAGTCGATGAAAGAATGGCGGTTGAGTGAGATGGTTGCTGCCTTGGGGCAGGTTGTTAAGGCAAGGAATTCACCCTTTTGTAGAGGTGTTTTGTCTCAGCCTTCTGTGCTTAGTATTGAAGTGGTAAGGCAAGGGAAAGAAACTGGTTCTGTGATGAAAAGTTCATTATCTGTTGAGCAGGAGGCGTTGGGAACATCTCAGGCTGTGGTAGAGGTAAAGTCAGTGGATGTGCTGGCTGTGGGATGTGAGGGTTTGCCGAAGCAGCGTTTGCTTGATTTGGGTGCCGTGGAATATCATGGTTCTACACCGGAGATGTTTGAGGCCTGGTTGGCCAGTGTGGTTCTGATCTTGGATCAGGAAGGCTGTGATTATGCCTGTAAGCTGGGGAGTGTTGTATCTTTGATGCCGGAGGATGCGTGTGTCTGGTGGACATCTGTGGCGGTGGCGTCACATATTCCTGATATTGATTGGGATTTCTTTGTATCTGCTTTTTGTGAAAGGTATCTTGGAAGGGAATTTCCAAGGGTTAAGCCATGTGAAGGTGGTGCTGTTGAGGAGCAAGTGTTGCTTGAGCAAGGAGTGGAAGCTCAGCCACCTATGTGTGACCGATGTGAAAGGCGCCATGTTGGAAGTTGTTGGGGCGCGGGTGCTTGTTGGAACTGTGGTTCTAAAGTGCATGTGAAGCGTGATTGTCCCCTTGGGGTGAAGTCAGCTTCGGTGATAGTCAGTGGGTCTCTGAAAGGTCGTGGGCACGGCCGAGGCAAGGTTCAGAGGTGGCAGAAAGAGCAGAAGGTTGTGAAGAGTTTGGGAAATGAGAATTGCTGGGAATGTGGGTCTGCTGGACACATGAGACGTGATTGTCTGAGGTTGGCTCGGAACAGCCAAGGTTCCTTACCTCAAGGAGTTGATGTTGACCCTGGTGTGTTAGTTAGTGCTGCAGTGGTGCGGCAGGAGGATGATGGTTCTGCAAGGAAGAGAGCTCGTCTGATAAAGCTTCAGGGTGGTGTTGTGTTTTCAGGTAACCTTGTTAAGTAATCTTGCTCTAGTTGCCTTAGTTTGGTTTCTGTTGGTTTTCCTTGCGTGGTAAGTTTAGTCTTGTTGCTAGCATGTTTGGGGTAATGGTAGTTGTTTGGGAACATCTTTGGTGTGAAGAGGGCTTTAGTGAGTACCTTGTGGTTAATGGTTGTTGGTATGATGGAGTTAGATAAGTTAGAGGTGAGTTAAGAGGTTGTTCTTAGATGGATTTGAGGATGTTATTGGAGGGTGTGAACTGGCATTCATGCACAGTTAAAATCATTGTTATATGCTATATTATATATGTGCTGGTCCATGCATACATGTGGCATGACATTAGAGGTTTTGCATACATGTACATCAGGCATTGATAGGGCATGTAGGTGATCATGCATACGATGTTCACACTCGCTAATAACTAATTGAATCTGTTAGTGTGGTGGTTGGTTTGGATGATGGGTTTTTAGAGGTTGTTTGGTGCTGAGTGAGAGTTAGAAGTGTTGGAGTTTGTTAAACTAGTTGCTAGTGATAGTGAGAGTGGTATAGCCTGTTGGTAGAAGGATAATGTTGTTGCTTAAAGAGAGTTTAGTGGTTTGGTGGTGAGGAGTATCGGTTGAGTTTAGAATCGGTTTAGTGGTTTGAATAGCTAAGTGGAAGGGGTAGTTCCTTGGTGCTAAGTGATGTTGCAGCTTAGTGGTTGTGTTCCCAAGTGCTGAAGTAGCTTAGCTTTTAAGTTGTTGTGGAAGGGTTGTGTTTGTAAGTGTTGGTTCTTAGCAACCTTTGAAGAGTTGAGAAGATAATCTGTGTGTTTAAGCTGGGCGATGTCCTGGTAAGGCAGGAGTTGTGGTCAAAGCTTGTGGAGGATAGGCTGTGAAAAATCGAAGGCTTTTGTTGGTCGTTGGGTTCTTGTGAGAAGTGGTTGGTTGGTTGTGAGTTTGTGAGCTTCTTTTGGAGTCAGCTGGTGGTGTGTGGGATGGTTGGCGGAGTCAAGTTGGGGTTATGTTGTAACTCTTGGAATCTGGGTGAGTAATCCTAGTGAGCTGTTATGGTAATGTTTTTGGCGGATGTGAAGGATTGTCAGTTTTGTTGAAGAGTTTGGGTAAGCAGTTGATGCTTAAGGATTTCTGCTTGTTGGGAAAATCTTGGAAAAGGTTTGGGAGTTTGCAAGAGTTTGGAAGCAGAAAAGGTTGCATAGTGGCTGAGTTGGATTGGTTGTTGTCTCTGTGTAAACAAGACTTGGAAGTTGTGTGTTGCAGTGATGTGTGCTGTAAGAGCTGAAGTTCTTCAGGTTGGTGTTGGGGCTGTGTACAGTCCGGGTATGTGAGAGGTTAAGATGTGGCTATCTTTGAGTGTTCTGGATTTTGTGAACAATATGTGGTGGTGTTGAGTTTGGTGGAGTTTTGTGTGGAATGTGTTCAGTGATGGTTGAGGCTTTTGTGTTGTCTTGTGTGTTGGTTTGAGAAGGTTGTGGTTCTCTTTTCGCCGGTTGAAATTTCGAGGACGAAATTTCTTAAGGGGGGAGAGTTGTAACGCCCCGGTTTTGGGCTTGGAAGTTTGGGCGTTGACCGGTTCGGTCAAAGTGCTGATCGAATATATAAGAGAGAATTTAGGAAAGCCTAGTTCGGGTTGCATTAAAAATATGGAAAAATGTTCTAAAATCATCTTTTAATATTTATAAGTGAACTGTGAAATCAATTTTGGAAAATGAGGTTCAGAAGGTTGACATTTTGGCTAGTGACCAAAATGTAATTTTTGAAAGTTTGGTGACTGTTTTATAAAGGATTGAAACTTTGAATCTTTAAGGAGCTATTATTCCAAAAAGAGTTTCTCCAGATTTTTCTAAGATATTTTAAGGCTTTATTCTGATTTTAAAGATTATGAAAGTGGAGGGAAATCATTTTTACCATTTCTTAACTAACTTTCCATTTTCTCTCAATTTTCCTTTTCTCTCATTTTCTCTCAACCCAAACACAATTCTCCAGATTTCCTTCTCTGATTTTGGCATCTAAATCTCTCATTTCAACTCTCATTTGATTCCTAATCATCTCATCAACAAAACCTCTCAATTTGCAAGTTGTTTCATCAAGCTTTTTGGCTCTAAAAAGGAGAAATTCAAGTTTGGAGGGGAGTTTGATCCGTGAACTTTGGTGGTGTTGCGGAAGATTTTCGGATGCTTGGAAGGCTTGTTGATTAGCCTTGTTTTGGTTATCGGTGAGTGAAGTTGGGTTTTCAGCTTTGAAACCAAGGTTTGAAGGTTTTGGGAGCTTAGTTTAAGTCTAAACAACTTTGCTAAGCTCAAGAGTAAGTAAATGGTTTTTGCTCTTGAATTGTGTTGTGATTTGGTTTTAAAAGCAAATGTGGTTGATGATTGAAATGCATATGTTTTGCATGGCTTAATTCTGTTTTGTAAGCATATTTTAGCATGGTTGAATGCTGGTTTTGAAAGCCGTATGTGAAGGATGCTCAAGGTAAGAGATCCTTGGTTTTTATACATTGAGAATGTGGTTTTGATGCATGGTGTTGCATGGTGTTTCATGGCTTTGTGTAATGCTTTAAAACAGTGAATTGATGATGATAAATGATGGATTTGCATATTGGTTATGCATGTGAATCATTGGATTAATGTGGAATGGTTTTGCATATTGGTTATGCATGTGAAACATTGGACTAATGTGGTAAGATGGTTATATTGGCAAGTGATGTAAGTGGTTCTTGGTTCGTTGATCGGATATAGTTAGCCGGCTATAGGATTGGGTGCACCGTGAATTAAGTCGCCTTGGAGGTGGAGTGGTCAAGAGTGGACCGGGAAACTCCCTTCAAGTATCCTAACGAGATGATTGAGGTCATAATGGAGGTGTTGCCCATTCGAGGACCTTGGTTGAGCAAAGGTTATATGGTGGTTAAAAGTCCATATGTGAGAACCTTGTGCTTGTTGAGATCACAATGGCAGTGTTAAGTCCATGTGTGGATCTTGTGTAGGGTGTCCCGGATCTCGTTAGTGATGTTCTACAACTACCAATCGGTGAATGCAAAGGTTGTATGGTGTTTGAAAGTCCATACATGGGAATCTTGTGCATGTCAAGGTTGTATGGTGGTTAAAAGTCCATACATGGGAACCTTGGGGAAAAGCTAAGGTTGTATGGTGTTTAAAAGTCCATACATGGGAACCTTAGGATGTTGAGGTCAAATGGTGGCTAAAAGTCCATTTGGGAGACCTTGGATTGGTAGGGTGTAGGGAGCGTAGGGACAACGCTCGGAATCCGCGTATCCGATTGGATGTTGAGTTGAAAAGTGGATGTGGTTGATCACTTGAAGGCCAATATGATATTCTTGATCGTAAAGAAGCATGGGATGCTTGAAATGATGCATAATTGCATGTGAGGCATGAGATGCTTGGAAAAGATGCATGGTTGCATGTAAAGTGTATAATGCTTGTGAATGCATGTTTACTTGTTAAGTTGAACAAGTGTTGATTATCATTTGGTAAATGATGCATGTGAGCATGAAATATCTTTATTGCATTGGAGTCTTGTAAGACTCGTTTTTAAAGGCATGTGAAGATGATGTTATGGTTCTTATGTTGCCTTGGTTAAATGCATGTGATGGATTATTTGAGTTATGGTTTTTAAAAAGGTTTCTTGCTTGAAATGGCTTTCAAGTTTAAGAAAGGTATGTTGTGAAATGGGAGTGTTTTCCATGGTTTTGTTTTAAGCTTTGCATAAGGTGTTTATGCATGCATTGGCTAAATGGTTGATTTTTGTGAGTTGTTCTTTGAAAAGGTTTTCTTAGCTTGCTAAGCTAAGGGTTGGTTATCATGTATGTGCAATGCATGGTTTTGAGCTTGATGTTGAAAAGGGTTTCCAAACTTGGCTTTGGTAAACAAATCGGGTTTGTTTTAAAAGTGTTTAATGACCCGCTGCATTGATGGTGTTTTGGTTTTGAGCATTCCTCACTAAGCATTATGTGCTTACGCTCCTTTTTGTCCATCAATGCAGATTCTTGAAGTTTGGACAGCAAGGAGCAAGGGATTCAAGGTGGACTCCAATGGAGACGTATGTCTCGGTGAATAGCTATAGCTAATAAAGGCAATGGGGGTAGAATCTCTCGGGTTTATGTGTATGTGATCGTATATGTTTGATCAAGAATGTTTTAATGTTGTTGCTAATGTTGTTGGAACATGAATTGGCTTAAATGAGATTGATTTGGAAGGTTTATGCTTAAATGGTTGCTTGTGTAGGAAGCATGCCTATAGAATTGAGGCTTTTCATATGTGTGGATATTTTGTGGATTTGTTGATGCAAGAATGTCTCATATATGTTGAATTGCATGTTGGTAAAGTTTGGTGGCTTTTGGAGCATGTTTGGTGGATCGATTGCATGTTTAAGTATGCAAAATGCTGCATTTTATGCAGGGTGTTTCGGAACAGTTGACACCGTTTCGGAACGGGTGCCCTGAACCAACCCAGGCGTCCGAAACGGGTGACACCGTTCCGAAACGGAATGGCTTCTGCCAGACCCCCGTTGTGGAACGCGTTGCAGAACGGTCCCGTGTTTCGAAACGGGCTTTGCCTGTTTCGGAACGGGTGACCGTTGGGGGCTGACATGGGCGGTTAAATGTTTCAAAATGTTTGCATTTTGGTCTTGAATCTTGTTTGTGCAATTGTATGAGTTCGGGATGTCCGTTTGAGCTGAAATTTCACAGAGAAGCATGAAACCTGACTAATTTCAAGTTGGTAAGATTAATTTGGGTTAAGTCCTTTTAATTTCCAGAAATTACAATTTGGTCCCTAAAGTTGTAATTTGTTCAATTGGGTCCCTGTTTGATCTCTGATGTTTGTGATCTTTGAGTATGATGTTTGTGTGATCACCAATAGGATTAATGTGCATCTAGATAAGTTTTAAAAGAAAAAAAGGGTCGTTAATCAAGGTTGACTTTCGGGTTGACTTTGGTTTTCCCCGTGTGACTTTCTTAATTCGGGTCAACCGTCTAGGCCGGGTTAAGGGGGTTACACAACCTTTCAAAGATGTATGCTGGCTATCTTTTTAGACATGGTCGAGGATTTTTTAGAAATTTTCATGGATGACTTCTCGGTCTCCAGAGATGACTTCGACACATGTTTGGGCAATCTAGCCAAGGTCCTAAAGAGGCGTGAGGAAGCTGACTTGGTGCTCAATTGGGAAAAGTGCCATTTCATGGTAACAGAAGGAATGATCTTAGGCCACAAGATTTCGAAGCAAGGGATAGAAGTTGAAAAAGCAAAGGTTGAGGTCATTGAAAAGCTACCTCCCCCACCACTGTCAAGAGAGTAAGAAGCTTCCTAGGGCATGTTGGCTTCTATCGGAGATTCATCAAAGATTTTTCGAAGATCTCAAAGCCACTATGCAATTTGCTACAGCAAAATCAACCATTTGTGTTTGACAAAGATTGCCATAGCACGTTTCAAGAATTGAAAGAGAAGCTTATCTAAGCACCAGTTGTGATTCCCCCTAATTGGAACGAGCCGTTCGAGCTGATGTGTGATGCAAGTGACTACGCCCTTGGTGCAACACTTAGACAACGCCGAGGTAAACTCTTTCATGTTATTTATTATGCTAGTCGCAGTTTGAATGATGCACAAATCAATTATACCACTACTGAAAAAGAATTGCTTGTTGTAGTATTTGCCTTTGATAAGTTTAGGTCATACTTGATAGGCACTAAGGTCATAGTTCATACTGATCATTCAACCATTAAGTACTTAGTGACTAAAAAGGATGTTAAACCTAGACTTATTAGGTGGATACTCCTGCTTCAGGAATTTTACTTAGAGGTTAGAGATAGGAAAGGATGCGAGAACCAGGTAGCTGACAATTTATCTAGGCTAGAAAAATGATATCATACAAGGTAGTGAAACTGAAATTAAGGAGGAATTCCCTGATGAGAAACTATTAGCTGCTACGTCAATTCCATGGTATGCTGATATTGTTAATTATCTTGTTAGTGGTATTTTGCCTCCTGATTTATCTAGCCAGGAACTCAAGAAATTCAGACATGATACAAGATTCTACTACTGGGATGAACCCTACTTGTTCAAGCAATGTCTTGATCAGATTATAAGGAGATGTGTTCCAGAAGAAGAATACCATAGCATTTTGTACCACTGTCATTCATCACCATGTGGAGGGCATTTTGGTGGTTCCAGAACTGCTGCAAAAGTTCTTCAAGCATGCTTCTTTTGGCCTACACTTTTTTAAGGACGCACACGAGTTCTACACGACCCGTGACAGATGCCAAAGAACGGGGAACATCTCTAGGCGGAATGAAATGTCGTTGCAAAAATATTCTGGAGCTTGAAATCTTTGACGTGTGGGGAATTGACTTCATGAGTCTGTTTCTTGCATCATATGGAGATCTATACATATTGCTAGCAGTCGACTACGTGTCAAAATGGGTGGAGGCTGTTGCCACCCCAAGGAACGACTCTAAGACAGTCATGAAGTTTCTTCACAAGAACATCTTTACTAGGTTCGGAGCACCCCGAGCCATCATCAGTGATGAAGGAACTCACTTTGACAACAAGCTTATTGCTAAAGCATTACATCGCTATGGAGTCAATCAAAAGATTGCTACTGCATATCATCCGCAGACAAACGAACAAGCTGAAGTTTCCAACTGAGAAATCAAGCAAATCTTGGAGAAGGTGGTGAATCCCAAGAGAAAAGGCTGGTCCCCCAAGTTGGATGAAGCACTTTGGGCATATAGGACAACCTTCAAGACGCCTTTAGGCATGTCACCCTTCAAGCTTGTGTTTGGCAAGGAGTGCCACTTACCAGTGAAGCTTGAGCATAAAGCTTATTGGGCAATCAAGAAACTCAACATGGACGCCCAACTTGCTGGAGAGAGGAGATTGCTAGAGCTTAACGAGCTGGAGGAATTCAGAGCCCAGGCATACGAGAATGCTCACATTTACAAGGAAAAAACCAAGAAGTGGCATGACAAACACATTTTGCCAAGACATTTCTCAGAAGGACAACAAGTGTTGCTCTATAATTCCAGGCTAAAGCTTTTTCCTGGAAAGCTGAAATTGAGGTGGTCGGGGTCATTCATCATTCACAAGGTGTACCCTCATGGCGCAGTAGATATCACGAAGTTGGACGACGATGAAGTCTTCAAGGTCAATGGCCAACGCCTGAAGGTGTACAATGGAGCTCCTATCTTAAGGGACAAGTCATACCTGGATCTTCATGATCCTTGAAAGTTTGCATCTCCAACCCTATCTTTTATGCTATAACATGTCCATAAATAATGCTTTTCTTTTTAGTATAGTTTTATGTTATCTTTGCCTTTAATTTTCATATCTTTTCACGCGACCCTCGTATAAGGCTTTCTCTTTCCTAGTACAATGTCAGGTACAAGGGCAGGGGAGCACGCCGTCTGCAGGGTTGGTAGAAAAGGGAGAAGGAGTTGGACTTTGTTTTTATCCAATTTTGGAGGGACGCAAGAAAAGGGGAAAAGGAAAAGATAAAGGTGGTTTTATCTGAAAAGTGGGGAGTTGAATTAAAATAGAGAGAGAAAAATACATAAAGCATGAGAGAGAATATTCATCTATTTAATGAGGAGAAACCCTAGCCACATAAACCCATATTCTCTCTCCAGCCGTCTGTTATTGCATTAACTCTAGAAATTTTTCTCTCTCCCTTAAAGCCGACACACGTCCCCATCATCTCCCATCTCCCATTAACTCATCAATTTTTCCCCACCTTTTTCAACTCCCAAAATTTTCTTCACCATCCGTCCCCTCACATTCTTCATCTTTAAGGAGCCATCATCCGTCTGTTATTGCAAAGGTGTACGACTGAGTGCATCAACTACAACATTGGCCTTGCCCGGATGGTAATCAATGACAAGATCGTAATCTTTAAGGAGCTTCATCCACCTCCGTTGCCGAAGGTTCAACTCTTATTGAGTCAATAGGTACTTAAGGCTTTTATGGTCGGTGAAGAGATAACATTTTTCTCCGTTGAGGTAATGTCTCCAGATTTTTAATGCAAAGACAACTGCTGCAAATTCAAGGTCGTGGGGTGGGGTAATTCATTTCGTTTGACTTAAGTTGCCTCGAAGAATAAGCGATGACTTTGTCTTCTTGCATCAATACACATCCTAACCCGAGGTGCGATGCATCACTGTAAACTATGTAGTCCTTTCCGGACTCAAGTTGGGTTAAGACTAGTGCATGAGTCAATACTTGTTTCAACTGGTCAAAAATTCGTTGTTGAACCTTGGTCCAAACAAAAGGAGCTCCTTTCCTCAATAACTTGGTTAAAGGAGTGGTTATCATAGAAAACCCTTTCACAAATCTACGATAGTAGCCAACAAGCCCAAGGAAGCTTCTAACTTTACCAATATTCTTTGGTGGATACCAATCTACAATAGCTTGAATTTTCTTTGGGTCCAATTGAATACCTGCAGTTGACACAATATGTCCTAGAAAGGCAACTTCGATGAGCCAAAACTCACACTTGGAGAACTTCGCGTGCAACTGCTTCTCTCTTATGGTTTGAAGCACAATACGAAGATGATCTCGGTGTTTTGCTTCATTCTTGGGGTAAATCAATATGTCATCTATAAACACCACTACGAATTTATCAAGATAGGGTCTAAATACTCGGTTCATCAAATCTATAAAGGCTGTCGGTGCATTGGTTAACCCAAAGGGCATCACCAAGAATTTGTAGTGTCCATATCTTGTACGGAAAGTAGTCTTCGGTACATCCCACTTCTTAACTCTCATATGATAATAGCCTGGTCTTAAATCGATCTTGGAAAGCACATTGGCATCCTTTAGTTGATCGAACACGTCATCTATTCTAGGCAATGGATATTTGTTCTTGATGGTTATTTTATTCAATTGTCGGTAGTCAATACACAACCGCATAGAACCATCTTTCTTCTTAACAAAGAGAACCGGAGCTCCCTAGGGTGAAGAGCTCGGTTGAATAAAACCCTTGCTTAACAACTCTTGAATCTAAGCCTTTAATTCTTTTAATTCCACAGCTACCATGCGATATGGTGCAATAGAAACTGGAGCAGTCCCAAGTTGCACCTCGATGCCAAACTCCACTTCATGGGTTGGGGAAATCCTGAAAGTTCATCAGGGAAAACATCAGGGAATTCACATACAGTGTCAATATCTTGTAGTTGTGAATCGCCTTTGGTTTCTAATGTCAAAGCATACAATGATGGATTCTTCGCGTTCATCAGTACAACACTTTCCTTACCTAGACCCCAAAGATACAATTTCCTTTTACAACAATCTACCCAGGCTTGATGCTCACTAAGTCAATCTAAGCCTAGGATGACATCGAATTCATGAGTCGGTAAAGCCAACAAATTAGCCAGAAAAGGAATCCCTTGAATCATTAAAGGGCAGTTCTTGTACACTACCCTTACGGTGACGCAATCTCCTAAGGGATTGGTTACAGAAATTCTCGATGTTATTGGTTCGAAAGACATATTATACTTCTTAACTACAATGGTACTTATAAAAGAGTGAGTAGAACCAGGATCAATCAATGCATATAAGGAATGTGAATATAGCTCGATGGTACCTGCAATGACATCAGGTTCATCCTCTTCTTCTCTGCTCCTCACATGATATATTTGGGCAAGGGCTTTTGAATCTTGCTTATTAAAGGGTTTCCCTAGACCACTCGATCGTCCAAAAGTTCCCGATGATCCATGCTTCAATCCTTTACCTTGAAAGGACTGAGCAGGAGAAGCAGTAGTAGTCGGTGTAGCGACATATTTGGTTGCATTCAAAGGGCAATCACAGATAAAGTGACCCTGCTCACCACAGTAGTAACAGGCTCCAGTCTGCTTACGACATTGACCCACTAGATGCCTATTCTGACAATAGTTGCAAAGTGGATGCTGATTGCCTCGATTTGAACCTCCGGTGCTTTCAACAGACTTTGCTTTAGCAAAAGACAATGTCACAGACTGAGGCCTCTTGATGTTCCCAGAACGAGAGGGCTGTGGATAGATATTCTGTTCGGGGCCTTGATATCTTCCTTTCTTGTTCCATCTCGGAGGTCAGGAATCATCCCTGAACCTTTTCTCGGACGTTCCAGACCCACCAGCTCATTGAGCTTTTTGTGCAGCTTCAGTGGCCATAACTCAATTCACGAGATCTTGGAAATCAGAAATGCTAAGTGCAGTAAACATAAGGCGTAGTTCATCATTGAGCTCTACAATGAACATTCGGCACTTTTCTTCCTCATTCTTAATGTACTCAGCACCATATCTACACTACGTGCAGAAATCATGGATGTACTGTTCGATTGTCGTCCGCCTTGTTTGAGGTGAAGGAAGATGCTTCGCCTTTCAGCAAGGTAAAACTCACTGATATATTTCTGGCGGAATTCTTTAAGGAAGAACTCCCAAGTCACCTTGTCTTCAGAGACTATCAATATGGTAATTTCCCACCAGTGAAGTGCCTCATCAGCCAACAACACGATAGCACACTCGAGCTTGTACTCGTTCGAGCACTGAAGCTGCTTATCCAAAATCCGTAAAGTGTTGTCCAACCAATATACAACAACTTCAGAGTTGTCATCATCTTGTCCAGTAAAGGTGTAAGCTCGATACTGTGAGAGCTTATCAATAGGTGCTCGAGTGTGTTGGACAGAAGGAGCGATAGGTTGCACGACTTGTTCGGCCCTCCTAGCAGTCATAAACTGCCTGAACATGTCAGCCATGTTCTTATAACATTCAACCTGAGTGGTAGGTGCTGCAGGCTCAGTACTCTGAGCAGGAGGATCCTGCGCTTGCAGTGGGTTCTAAGGATTTCCTCCTCTAATCTCCTCGCCTTGCGTCGAGGAGTCGGTAGTAGGCTCGTCAATATGAGCTTCATTAGTTGCAGACATATCTATATGAAAGATCGGATTAGTCGACAAGTCACAATATACGCAATATATAACTCCTAGATGGAAAAGTAACACAATAACAATGCAACAAGCTTCGGTTTAGTCCTAGAATCGACTAAACCTGGCTATGATACCACAAATGTAACACCCTCTTCACGGTCTGGTCGAGAACCGAGTCGAAAGGCGATACCGATGATTGATACAGTTATTGGTGCAACAAAATTTCATTTTATTATTAATATTTACAGCAATAACATACAATGACACATTACCACAATATATCTTAGTCCGTACGAAGCAATAATTAATCAATTAGGTTAATACTTAACTAATACAAGTTTTAAGGACCAAAATGTAAATTCAACAAGATAGGGGTCCTTCAATGCAATTGATTGTACTACATTTAAATTCACTACAATATTAACAAACCTGCAAAATTTCATACAATTTGGAGTTCATTAGCTCATTCAATTTAATCTTTCAAAATTCAGTGACTATTTTGTGAACATTGCAAACTGTTAAATTATACCTTTAACTAACTTAACTAACCCCGTATCGAAACACCTTAGGGTTGTTTCAAAATGGGTGGACGATGGTCAACCCATGTTGACTTTTCCCTTCAGACCGTTTTGATACGACAGTCTCTGTATCGAAATGGGTTCACTTCTATTGACTTAGACTTTGACCCGTTTTGATACGCTACGAACCCGTACTGAAATGATGGATTCTAGTGGCAAGATGTTCCGAAATGGATATAGACCGTATTGGTACGCCCTTGTTCTTTAGGTTCATTTATGCTTATCCGTATCGATACGCCACCACCCGTATTGATACGGCCTGACCTGTAATGACAAATTTTTGCTGGTTTTTATTCGATTTGACTTACCGAATGATGTCCAAATGCAATGAAACTTTACACACAACAAATCAATGGTATAAACTACTAGCATGCCAAATTTCATGATCATACAAATAAGTTTGCTATGTTTTGACCTTTATGAGCTAAGTATGCACATTTAAACCATTTTAAGCCAAACAAAAGGGCCATTTAGGGTCATCAACCATATTATAACATAGGCATCACACAAACATATCAAAATGGGCATAAACGACTAGTTCAACTACTTTGCAACCTTCCTAGGAGTTCATAAGACAAAACACATTACTTTAAGGCTTATAGGGACTGGTCTTGCCTTGACTATCCGATCCTCCAACACACGATCTTTCAACCTGAAATACATGAGATAAGACACATTAGGCATACGTTTCCTAGTGAGGTAGTCATAAACAATATGAACAACAACGTAACAAGTGTTTATATACATGCTCTCATGCTCATTAATGTTAATAATATGCATCAATATACAATGTTTAACATATTCATTTCATCATTAACCCTTGGATTGAATCAAGATAGTGGATACGCGAATTCCTACGCCTCGCAAAATCAATGAATGGTCTAGTCCTTCCGCCTCGCCAATATGACCAATATTAATACACATCCCTTCGTCTCGCCAAATCAATATAGGCTGTAGCCTTAGGACCATAGTCCACTCATACATTGAGTTTATAAATTCAATGACATGCCAATTGTATCCATTGTCCATTCAAATCCCAGATTTCAATGTCCGTATCCATATTCAATGTTCAATGAGAATTCCAATGACCAATGATTTCAATATAATCAATATCAAACATGTCTCATTATGATTCATGATTCAATATCAATATCAATATCCGATGATTTCTTTACAATGTTTCGATGACAATAACTATATCAATGACAATGCACAATGACAATACCAATAACTATGTTCGATATTCAATAACAAACTTACTGATACTTACCAAGGTGTCCGTTTAACAATCCGATGTAACTTCCTCAATAGTAATGTTAGCTAAATGATCGAAGATAGCAATAAGAGATTCGAGAAGGCTTTTAGCCTAATACTGAGACTCCGACTACACTCACCTCAAAATCCGATGCTCTTATGGCTCTCGGATAACAATCCCCTTGTTCTTAGCTTTGGATGGAGACGATGGATGCTCTTTATCAACTTCTTGAGCTAGGAAATCAATAGGGAGATTATTAGGATCAATATTACAATATCAAAATCAATATAACAATATCAAAATCGATATCTGATCTCAATATAGATGACAACGATGAGATATTCATGGATGGTCAAAACCCTAGCTTAGGATTAAACTCAATACATCCATGGAATCCAATAACCGATTGAGGAATATAGCTTACTCGATCGATAGCAACGGTTTGGTAACAATAAATCGAAGAAAAAAGAAGCTTGAAGCTAGCTCCGATGGAGGTGCTTCTTAGGTAGGAGATGATGAAGATGAAGAGTTTGAGAGAGGTGTATGCTTTCAAAGTTTTCGGGTAAGTTCCCTCAATCCTATTCTACAATGTTTTGAAGTAAAAGGCTTTCCTTTAGGTAAAGTAATCTCACCAGATTATCCCACGTTGGGATATTAGACGTTGAGGAGGGGCTAATCGCAAGGTTAGCCCCTCAATTCTCACTATATTATGGTTTTGCCCTCCAACCTTCAATTTCTTCAATTTAGTCACTATATAGGTTTCAATATTATTCGATAAAGTCCAATGACAACGTATTAGCTCAATTAGAATCCGATATCAATGATTAAGTAGTCAATACTATATTTAGACTTTATCGGTGCAAAATTTTTGATCACCAAAACCCATTTCTGACTTGACCGGATTTTGGGGTGTTACAAGGGTCAAAGTCAAAATTTGCCCGTCTCCAGCGTGGGATTTTGATACCAGCATCAGAATCAGAAAACGACGCATACAGTTCGAGGGGCCCTCCTAATGAATACTCCAAGTGGGTAACCAACATCAACTCCACATCACTATTGTCCCCAATGCGGCATACTGAGTAGGTTAACGGTTCTAAAGAGATCAGCAGACGATACTTCAATTCGTCTAAATTTTCCACAAGGCCATGGGGACACTATTTTCCACTTCCTTAATCAACTTCTTGTACGATAATCTCCTTGGAATCATTATTCTTACAGTATTCACGAACTGAAAAATGTCGTCGAGTGAGGCATCAACGATTATCTCGCCATTATAGTATACTAGAACAACAACACTTCCTCGCCTCGACATTTTCCCAACAATTGAAACACTTTAATGAAAACTATACAATACAAGCATTCCATTATGCATGATGTAAGCTAACCAATATTATTCTTCTAGAAAATCTCGAAGAATTTTGCTTTTGTAGACGTGTCAGACACGCTGTGTCAGGATTACTGACTCGCTTTTTGTAGAAAGTGAGTTTCTGTAGAAAAAAAGTTCCTTTGAGATTCTTGGATCTCGCTTTTTGAAGAAAGAGAATTCCTTTAAGATTCATGGATCTCGCTTACTATAGAAACTGAGTTCCTTGTATAGTCAGATTTTGACACAACGTGTCTGACACGTCTGAAAAAGCGAAATCTTTCCAGATTTTCTGGGTGAATAATATTGGTCCTTTTACCCTTATATAAGTTAGAATGGAATGCTTGTTTGAATCATTGAGGTAATGGGATGTAATGTTGTTTGAATAATTGAGGTAAATTGTATCTCCTTACCGTAACGTGCTGGAAAAAGATAATTTAAGATGATTTGTACCTAACAATGTTTCACATAAATAAAGGAGGATAAATTGCAGCGTTGCACATACTTAGAACATTAATAAAGGAGCCTAAACCAACTCATAAAACATAATTTGACGATGATTTGAGGAGTGGAAGGTTAATTGAAATCATCATAGTCAGTTGAAATGTCCGAAATTAAGTTAATTTCTTCGATCAATTGTTTTTCTGTTGTCTATGACTGTACATAAAAAGCTGCAACTCATCGGCAGCTGCATCAACATCCGGTGAAGACGGAGCTTGTTTAGTGGTCGCTGCGAGTGCGGACGGAGCAGCTTCTACGGGTGCAGACGTACTACCTTCGCCGGCGTTGACCTCATTCAACTCAACAAATAAATAGATGTATTTAGCTCCTACAGGATTGAGCCGGTCATACATGTTACGTACGTTAGTTTCGTTGGTAAGCTTCATAATGTAGTATGTTTCAGCTGTCATCGGTGTTTGAATTTTACATTCCAAGTAAGAAATTTGCATGTCAGTGCGTTTACTAACCTCGTTTGATATCAAATACAACAAATCGTGGAGTGACATATTGTTGGTGATTGTTGAGTCAAAATAAGTACCGAGAAAATAAAATGTTGCGAAAAACTTAGCCATGAGAGGATCAAAGAGTTGGCGGCTTTGGTGAAATAGACATAATTGGAGCGTGGGTTTTATAGTGAAGGAAAAGCACCGCGTGAGTAAATTTAGTTCGAATAATAAAAAAAATCATTAATCAAAACTCCGTGACCTCGTGTTCTGTAAAACGCGGTTTTTAATGGACTTCGCTTTCTGCAGAACATGAAGCCCCTTCTGACCGTTCAATAGATGTGTCTTTTCAACGACGCATCTCTTCAACGGAACTCATTTTCTACAGAACGCGAGGTCCCTTAAATACCGCATTTTGCAGAATATGAGTTCCTTTAAAGTCGTTTCCCAAGTGGTGCAAGGCCTCTTATAAATAACAGCTAAAATAATCAGATTACCTCACACAAAAATTTCTTCTTTTCTTATTCTACATATCCTAAAACAATGACAGCTTTATTGACGCTAGACGAACGACACGTCTTCGATTACTGGCGGACGAATGGGGAGGTAATATTTTTTTTTAACTTTAATTTATTTATTTATTTATTTATTTTTATATATTTTTATTATTATTATTATGTTTTACTATTTTTCTTCAAGAACTACGAACGAGCATTGGCATGCTATTTAAATCGTATCACGGCCGCGCCAAATGCGGATATTGTTCCATTTATTACCGAAGTCAGTTTTGACCACGTTGCTACTATCGTTGGCGGTACGAAGTTGAACCGTCCCTTTATTAACGCCTTATTAGAACGATGGAGGCCAAAGACGCACACCTTTCATCTTTAGTGTGATGAGGCTACAATTACACTAGAAGATGTTGCATATCACCTTGGCTTGCCTACTGACGGCGAGATTATTACATGTATTGCTGACGGTGACTGGGAGACCCTGTGTGCTGACTTGCTGGGAGTGGTTCCGGACAAGTTCGACGGTAGCAAAATCTTACTAACTTTTTTGGAGCAAAATTTTACAATCCTCTCCCCGATGCTGATGACAAAACAAAGCAGATAAATATATTCATTTTATTATTTATTTTGTTTTCTATTTTTTTAATAATTAAAATAATTTTATAATGGTACTTATTATTTTCACAGCGGTTTGCTTGTGTCCACATCCTAAGAATTATTGGAGGGATTTTGATGCATGACAAATCTCGCAATAAAGTCCACCTGATGTGGTTGTACCATCTCCGTAATTTTGTTGAATCTAGCAAAAAATGTTGGGGAGCAGCGGTTTTGGCCTTTTTGTTTAGGGAGCTTTGTAGAATCGTCCACCCTAACAGAGACGCTATTGGAGGAAGTCTTTTACTGTTGCAGTCTTGAGCTTTGTAACGCCCCGGTTTTGGGCTTAGAAGTTTGAGCGTAGACCGGTTTGGTCAAAGTGCTGTTCGAATCTAAAAGGGTGAAATTAGGAAAGCCTAGTTCGGGTTGCATTAAAAATATGGAAAAATGTTCTAAAATCATCTTTTAATATAATTAAGTGAACTGTGAAATCAATTTTGGGAAATGAGTTTCGGAAGGGTGACATTTTGGCTAGTGACCAAAATGTAATTTTCGAAAGTTTTGTGGCTGTTTTATAAAGGGTTGAAACTTTGAATCTTTAAGGAGCTATTTACCCAAAGGGAGTTTCTCCAGATTTTTCTAAGATATTTTAAGACTAAATTCTGATTTTAAATGATATTAAAAGTGGAGGGAAAGCCATTTGGCTATCTTGGATTTTGTAACCAACTTTTCTCAATTTTCTTTCTCTCATTTTCTCTCAACCCAAACACCTATTCTCCAGAGAATTAGATCTGATTTTCTCACCTAAATCCCTCCTTTCAACTCTCATTTGATTCCTAATCAACATATCTTCAAAACCTCATCATTTGCTACTTGATTCAACAAGGTTTTTGATTCCAAAAAGAGGAGAAACTCAAGTTTGGAGGTAAGAACGTCCTTCTCCCCTAAACTATAAGTTCTTTACTGAAATTCCTAAGTTTTCAATCCTTAATTGATGTCTAATTAAAGGTTTTTAAGTGGTGAAATGGATCTTGGCTTATAATGCAAGATTTGATGATTTTTGATGATTTTCGTTAGATCTGATTAATCTGTGATTTGAGATGTGTTTTTGATGTTAAATGAACTCTAAATTGATAAGGAATTGAGTTTTGATTAATGCAATCCTGGATAGGTTGAGTTTCCTAAGTTTAGCTTGTGATTCAAGGTTGTTTTTGGGGTGATCTTGTGGATCTGATGTTGCTGGAGGTTTAAGGATGTTGATAGGTTGTTTTTAGATGTTATATGATGTTTAAGGATGTGTGGTTTTGCTGGTTTATGGCTGGGCTTTGTTTAGAAGTGATTTGGATGCATTTTCGGTTGTGTTTGGTGGCCGAAAATGGTGTGTGGATGAGAGCAGCGAGTTTAGGTGCTTTCATTGAAGCAATTAATGCATGATGATGCATTAATCCTCTGCTTTGATGTGTTAAAACAGGGGAGGCATCTTTGGATCCAAGAGTTGTTGATCCAGAAGCTTGATTTGGTGCTTTGGCTTGAAGCAAAGTGGAAATCGGTGAGTGCGTTTGTGAAAATTGGGTTTTCGGCTTTGAAACCAATGTCTTGGGAGCTTAGCTTAAGTCTAAACAACTTTGCTAAGCTCAAGTGTAAGTTTTCGGAATTTCTCTCTAGTGGTGGCCATGATTTTGTTGTGATGCAAAATGGTTATTTGCATGTTTTAATTACTGTTTTGAAAGCATGATTTAGCATGGTTTTTGCTGTTGTTGTAAGCCATATGTTGAAGGAAACTCAAGGTAAGAGTTCCTTGTTTTTGTACATTGATAAGATGTGGTTTGATGCTTTTAAATGCATGTTGAATATGGCTTGGTTTAATGCTTTAAAACAGTGGATTAAATGATGAAAAAGATGCATATTGGCTAGTGATGTTTTGAAAAGGTTAAGGTCACTAAGGTGGTTAAAAGTCCTTGAGTGAGCCTTGTATTCTTAAGATCATCAAGGTGGTTAAAAGTCCTTGGATGATTCTTGTTGCGGACACTAAGGTGGTTAAAAGTCCTTAGGTGATCCTTTCCATGGTGTTTAAAAGTCCATGGGGCCAAGGTGTTTAAAAGTCCTTGGGGCCAAGGTGTTTAAAAGTCCTTGGGGTGATTCAAGCTATGGACACAAAGGTGGTTAAAAGTCCTTGTGTGGTCCTCATTCATGGTGTTTAAAAGTCCATGGCCAAGGTGTTTAAAAGTCCTTGGGGCCAAGGTGTTTAAAAGTCCTTGGGAAGTTGATGAACTTGTTTTAATGAAATGGAATCTATCACTTGAGCCAATATGACATGTTATATTATGTTGAAGCATGAGATGCTTGTTTTAATTATGCTTTTGAGCATGTGCAAAGGTTGATTTAAAGCATGATTTGTAAATGTTTTTAAATGCATTATTGAATGGTTTTAAGAGCATTCCTCACTAAGCTTTTGCTTACGCTCTCTTCGTTTTCTTAATTCAATAATGCAGAACATTAGAGCTCTTTGAGGGCAGCAAGGAAGGCAAGTATTCAAGTGGAAGCAAAGCTCAAAGTATGAAAGGTTTTCCTAAGATCATTTAGCTTTTGATACTTTGGCAATGGGGGACCAATGTGTATGTTTTGGGAGAGGTTTTAAACTCCCTAAGTATGTTGAATGTTGTTGAGAATGCTGGTTTTTGTGTTGGATCATTACATGCTTGTTTTGGAAGTTTGTGCTTGAATAGCTAGCTTGTGTAGGAAGCATGCCTATAGAATTGGGGCTTTTTGCTTATGATGTTGTTTTGATGAATTGTTGATGCAAGTATGTCCTATATATGTTGAATTGCATGCTGGTAAAGTTTGGTAGCATTTGGAGCATGTTTGAATGATCAATTACATGTTTAAGGATGCGTTTTGCTGCAATCTGTGCAGGGCGTTTCGGAACAGTGTGCACCGTTTCGGAACGGGTGCCTTGAATGAACCCAGGCGTCCGAAACGGTATGCACCGTTTCGAAACGGTTTGGCCTCTGCCAGACCCCCGTTGCGGTACGCGTTGCGGAACGGCCCGTGTTTCGAAACGGGCTCTGCCTGTTTCAGAACGGGTGACCGTTGGGGGCTGACATTGGCGGTTAAATGTTTTGAATTATTTGCGTTTTGGTCCTGAAACTTGTTTGTGCAATTGTATGAGTTTGGGAAGTCCTTTTGAGCTGAAATTTCACAGTGAAGCATGAAACCTGACTAATTTCAAGTTGGTAAGATTAATTTGGGTTAAGTCCTTTTAATTATCAGAAATTACAATTTGGTCCCTAAAGTTGTAATTTGTTCAATTGGGTCCCTGTTTGATCTCTGATGTTTGTGATCTTTGAGTATGTTGTTTGTGTGATCACAATTAGGGCTAATGTGCATCTAGATAAGATTAAAAAGAAAAAAAAGGGTCGTTAATCAAGGTTGACTTTCGGGTTGACTTTGGTTTTCCCCGTGTGACTTTCTTAATTCGGGTCAACCGTCTAGGCCGGGTTAAGGGGGTTACAAGCTTGGTTTCGGATGCCATTTTTAAGCCCACAACCTAGACACCCGACCCCGTACCTATTCCCACTTATTCAGAGGTACTATTAAAATTATTTAATTTATTTTATTTTAAAAATATTTTTAAAACTATTACAATTTTTTAATTCTTTTTTATTAATGACATGTGGTGTCTTCCACTCACTCACCAGGGACTGTCAAAGACACATCGAGATTATAAACTGTTGATCGACACGATACAAGACGAGGTTATGATTTTGGACCATTTTTTCTTAATTCCTCAAATTCTTTTTCTAATCAAACTTTATATAACTCACGTTTAAAAAAAACCAGTTTATGTGGACTCCGTATACTGCTCCTCTGATTCATGATTGTACTCCGCAAGACATTACAGACAACTCTCACGTCTAGTTGCTGCTAGTGCCACTCATCAACTACGAAATTGTCGAGTGACATCCTACTGACCGGGTTTTACGACAATTTTGGCTACGTCAAAGGGGTTCTAGAGCCGCCACCCAATTTGGACGAATTACATCGGTTGACGCGGCAGGGGAAGACGGAAGTCCATTAGGCCCATCATCACGCTAACTGGGTCGGGCAATGGATGACAAGGTATGGTAGGCGGCCGCCCATCTGTGAGCTCATTGTGAACCAAGACGTCACATTCGACTATATGCAGTGGTAACACCAAAATGAGAAGCTGTATACACTGACTCAGGAGGAGCGCGAGCGAAAAATTGAGGTGCCTCCCCAAAATCGCCCGCCCGCACAATGTCAAGCCACCCAGCGCCAGCCGACACAACGCGATACCAAAATGGAGCCTAAAAGCCAGAGACGGTAAACTCACACTACAGGAGCCTCACCGTCTAGAATAGCGCAAGCAACAGATCAGTCTGTGGCACAACGTTCGACACCAGCGCCAGGACCGACATTCATGCACTCTTCTTCGTCATCGTTTCTGCAGATGAGTGGTCATGAGACGTTTCAGCAGATGAGGCCTCCACCCGAGATTTGTTTCACGGACCCCTTTCGTCCCTTTATGCCGATGCATTCAACATATTACCCGACACCGCCTTTTGCATATGTTCCTTCGGTGTTCGATGTTCCACCGTTGGCAGCACAGTTCGACTACAACATTGTCGAGCAGACGCCGCCGCTGAGCTTGTTCTACATCGGCCCTGGTGCCAGCAGTGGTCCGCGTTTCAGGGATGATCATTGTGCTGATGATGATGACGACGACGATAGAGCACATGTCGTTCGAAGGAATCCGCCTCGGGATCGTCGTGCACCTAGCTGCGAAACGGGTGGACATAGGCATCATTAGGACGAGGGCGTGTCTAAAAAATTGAATTATGTTTTATGCAAGACTTTATTTCTTATTTTATAATTACCAAAATTTTATTCTACCTTATTTTTTTACATAGTTTTTAGATTTTATATTTATTTTCGTTATTTTTTGGATAAACAATAACCTACATTATTCGATTAATAGTTCGAACAAGCCTATCACGTCATTTTATATTTTCATTCATTAAAAAAACGAGCTATGGAACCGTTTTCAACGCGAATTTTACTTAGTTTACAATGCACCGAACTTGCCCATATTAGTGTCGAATGAAAGACAAGTTCCACACTACGTACCTAAGCTCAATGTTTACTAAAATTATACGATTAATAACCCCACAATATTGCTCGAACATGCCTATGGACGCTTGGTCTGCCAACCCGATTTACAAATAACTTGCTCTTTGCAGAAAGTGAGTTCCATTAAACTGGCCGCAACAAAATAAACTGACCCTTCAAATTCTCGGGGAACTCGCTTTCTGCATGTTAAGTTTGTTATTCTGAAGAGCGTTGCCACGTATGAAGAACTCGCTCTCTGCAGAAAGCGAGATCGTGTCTCGCTATACCCAGAAAGCGAGTTCTTCATACGTGGCAGATTTGGAGGTATTTTTCTAAATTTTTATATGCGAGGGTCATTTCTTTAAAAAAAATAATAAAAAATGGTTATTGATTTAAAATTGCCGTTAAGCATTATACAAATTCATTTTTTTAACAAAATTTTTAGAAATATTATTTTTTATTAAAAGTTTTGTTATAACCATTTACAAATGTTATAACGGCTGTGTACCTAGATGAAACTCGTCGTTTCTTTTAATTACTACCTCTAGAAATTGTTGACCCCTTTTCTTGAGGTTTTAAGAACAAATGGTTTGATTAATATTAATATTATTTAAACAGGATTTAACAAGTCATCTTACCAAGTCAAATTGCATTCACTAGATCCAGAATGATTGTTTGAGCTACTTAGTTTTTGGTTTAAGAAAAATAAGCAAATAGTTTTGTGGAGAAATTGGGCATTTTCAGGCTAAATATCAGATTCAAACATAAAGGAAGTAGGAAGCATTAGAAGTTTCATGGTAAACATGTATGTGATACAAGTATACATCTAAGGTAATATTGGGGTCGTCCAATGCAGACCACCACCCTTTTTTCTATTTTCTTTCTGTTTTATGCTCCTTTTTGCTATACAATCAATGGAACAATTATCATGACGACATTGAACAAGTTTACAGTTTTTTAAGGGGTTACCAGAAAATACTATCATCAGTTGCTGTTGAGGTGGGTGATCCATTATCTTCCTCCTCCATCTCCATCTCTGGCTTTGGCTCTCCGGATCTGAATTCAGGTGACTCTATATCGGCAAGGTTCTTTAGATCGACAATGGAAAGCTCATCAAGACGTCTTACCACCAAGTCTGCAGCCCTAAGCTCATAGACGCGATGCTTATTGGCAACAGCCACACACTTCATCAATGCGTCATGGGCCGCCTCAATGGTCTGATTAGAGTTCCCGAATACAATGCACCGCTCAGCAATAAACTCTAGAAGCTGTGCAGCATATATAAACATCTCTGGATCAGGTTTACCCCGACAAACATCCTCTGCCGACACAATGGCACTGAAGTACCCTTCAATGCCAATCATTCTGATTGCAGCCTCCAGCGTTTTTCTTGGTCGAGTAGAGACCAAAGCCATTGGAATATTGTAATGCATGAGGACATCCACAAACTCACTAGATCCATCACAAAATCTATACACCCCACCATGTAATGATTGGTAAATCTCTTCCTTCCTTGCAGCCATTCTTTTCACTGATGCGGGATCTCTAGACCAACAAAGAATTTCCGAAATTGCTTGCTCGTTCTTTGTCCCTTCTATTCTTCTCAGCATAAAGGCTGGGATAGGGGATCTGCCTTCTTCTTCAGCAAGAGTCAACCAGGCTTCCTTCTCAAGCTCGGGGTTATCTTTAATTATAACTCCTTCCCAGTCAAATATAGCAGCTAACCAACCACAACTCATCCTTTCTTGACGAAGCCGGGGATTATGTAAGGAGGGTTTATCAGCTCTATTTTCTGGTGGCCACAACTCAGGTTTTTGACTTATACCAGCAGTGTCAATTTCATCCTTCCATTTCCTAGGAGATCTTTCTTCCTCTCTATAGGCGTGGACCTCCTTTGTCAGCTCTATCGCACGAACCTCTACCTCCGAATTAACAACCCTATCGGCTTTCAGCCTTGGAAGAGGTGACACAACAATTCTTCTACCCGTAAGTTCCGTAAGTCGGAGTTGATAATTGCTCGATTTCTGTTTGTAGGAAATGTCCCTAACAGAAATTCTACCATGGCCAAGAAGAGATGTTCTTGCAATTGACTCCAGAACTGCCATATTCCACCGAAACCGTAACCCCCCTTAGAAAACCTGATCCTTCTAAGTTCTTTGCAGAAGTGACCACAACAAATCAACCAAAACTATTCAGCAGGTGATTCTTTATAAAGAACCGAAAACAGAATTCAACTTCCCTCGAATCCACACATCCACGTCCAAAAACACCTAAAGATTGAAGTCAAACGAACAAGCTTTTGAGAAAAAAGCTGCAGAAATTATTCTCTTTGACCATAAAAGGGTAAAGAATAAATCAATGAAATCCCAACTTTGTCATCAAGCAACTACCTCTAACATAACCTTCAAGTCAAACTAAACATAACCCATAACCCCGAACAATCCAAATTCTCAAATTGAACAGAAAAAACAATCATGGAAACCCAGAAATTAAAAGGTCAATAAAATGCTAAAAAGAAACAGATTATATAAACAAATTTGTTGTAACGAAAAGGAATGATGAAGAAGAACCTGGTGACGATAGAAATGAACGCCCAAAATGAGAGAAAACCAGATTCTTTAATTAAGAATCTACCATTTTATTTGTGTCTTGAAGAAGTTGATTTCTTTTTTCTCCCTTTTATTTCTTTTATTTGGCGTGTGGTTTATAATTACGGAGTATATAAAAATCTTTGGCTGTCGGTCATTAAACTTTCATTTCAAGCTTCCTTAAGCCTTCTGGATTTTGGCATTGGATAGAATAACCGGTGTCACCGTATAACCGCTTTATACAATCATTTTGGTGAAATTTTAATTTTGGATTAAGGCCCTCAAACTTTTAAAAAAAAATAGTTAAGTCATTAAATTCTTTTTACACTTAATTAAGCCCTTAAACACTAGATTTGGATGAATGTACCCTTTGACTAACATAATTAGTTATTGACCATTAGTCTGGTTAAAAATAGCAAGTTGTGAATGATATATGTCTTAGATTTGATGCACTAAAATACATCAGATTTGTAAATGTATTTCTTAAATGATGAATTTGAATCATTTTATCTTTTCCAGATCCTTTCTTCTTGAACAGAACATGCTGGTTTTGAGTCTAAATTAGTATAACTTCCAGTTCATGTTGTGTTTCGATTACTTGGGGATTGTTTTGAGCAGTTTATTGGAGCCTAAATTAGTATAACTTCCGGTTAAAAGTGATTACACTAGTATGTTTTTCTTAGATATAAGTTGTATTTGATGTGGTTTAAGGTTTAAAACATGTTCATGTGGTGTCAAATTGTGTCTAAATTAGTAGGCAACTGTTATAATTTGTTGCTAAATAAACTGGTACTGGTTGTGTTTTTCATGGTTCGTATTTAACTGAAATTTACTGCTGGAAATGCATAAAAACAGTGCCTGAAATTTGTCATGTACTATGATGATATGTTTTATTTAACTCTCATTTTGTAGTTTTAAATTCAAATCAAATTGTTTTTGTTTAATTGATCAGCTACAAAATAGATAATTGAACAAATTATCACAATGTTTGAAGAAATTAGAACCATGGTGGCGAGTAGGATGAATGTTAAAAGGTCTTGGGCAGAAGCATGGATAATTTTTTTCCATGAAGTTCGATTATTATATGTATTTAATTAAATTTTCATAAGTTAGTTTTAGTGTTTTATGATTGTTACTTAAAAATATGTAACTTTTTTCTTCTGAAATAAAAATCAATCGTATAAAATATTTTTTCCATGTTTTGAAATTTGGTTCCCCTTTGATTCCTTTTTCCCCTTTTACTAGACAACAATGGTTGAACAAATTGTTATTGTTCATGGATATCGAGTTAAAACAATTCAAAAAGTTGAGTCAATTATATAAATATAATGTATTAAACGTGCATAAGTTAATATAAAAACATACTAAAACACTTGAGGGAACCATCGTTAAATTCAAATGATAAATATCTACAAAGATGATTTTATTTGCCATCTTAAAAGCTAAAAGTCTAACAAACAATAAGGCTCTAATAAGTTAAAAAGTACATAGAAATG